>JAOXNR010000022.1:15008707-15062620 GCA_028571225.1 Parsonsia alboflavescens
TGTTATGCTAATATGTATAAAATTACTTATTAAGATTATAGTCTTTTGCACTTTTTCTCAGAAAATGATAGCCTTTTTTTAGCATAAATCCCAACAGATCTCAGGCAGGATCTAATTTCTAATTAAGTTCTTGTCAACTAACTTCATTCTTTTGAAGAATTAGATCAGCCACTTTGAGTTGCAGTAACTTTCCAATTTTCTCTTGTACACCATTTCTCAAATGGCAACTCGGTTTTTTATTCCTTCCAGGAGATTTAGATTTCCATCTAGTTTTTGGTTGATCTATTTCCCATTAAATAAGTCAATGCAGGGAGAGGAACTTCCAATTTCAACTAGGATCATGACATTTGTTCTGAAACATAAGTTAAACAACAATTCTTTGTTTCGGGCCTTTGGAGTGAGTCCGGTTTTAGTTCCGAGTTCATAACTAATCTGGGGAAGAAATTAAATTTTTGATTTTACTGCTGTTGTAAATGACAATCTTCCCCTAATAGTTTCCATGATGATTGCAGACTGCCCAGTGAAGATGCTATCCCCAATGCATAGGTTGTTTCACTAGAAAAACCAACAAAATGGATGCGGTTTGACTTGATGATTGGATCTTTAAGATCTATTTCCTTGAAAGCATCATAGTACAAGATGTTCGTGGAGCTTCTCATATCTATGAGTATCCAATTCACTAGGCAGCCTGCAATCATCATGGAAACAACTAGGGGAATATCATCATTTACAATAGTAGTAGAAGCAAAATTTAATTTCTTCCCCAGAGGAGTTATGAACTCGGAACTAACACTGGATATCAAGTGTATGACTTTTGGTGTTCGTTGATGTTGTTGTTGTACCAGTTGTTGGGTGGTGTTGATGATGCTTATGAATTGAGTTAATAACCTTCTTTATATTGCACTTTCGATGTTTCTTTTTGGTTGGTGGCAGTCATCCATGTTGTGCCAAATATCTTTGTGGAAAATGTAGTACCGGGCTTGAATCAATTTCTCCATGGGAGTGGTCATGGGTTTCAGGGGAGTCAAAATTTCAAGGGTTCTGAGGTATCATTGACCTTGGAACATTTAAGAGAGTATAATTTAGACCAGATGAAGGGCCTTTCCCATGAGGATTTCCCCGAAACTGATTTTAGTTCTGAGAGCTACCCTAAGTTTGCCTTCTAGAAGTCCTTGGTGTTTCTTGTGACTAATTTCCAGCAAGTGATGGTTTAGGATGGTGATCTGGTGGTGGGATGGATTTTGGCTTTGCGTATGGAGTTTTTGGTGGGTACCTCAAGTCATTCCCCTAACTCTGTTGCCTGTTACACTGAAATTGCCTATATTGTTGTTTCTTATTGCCCTTGTTGTCCCGATTGGGTTTGACTTGCTCTCCCATTTCAGCTAGCTCGATCGCCCTTTTGTTACTCTCCGAATCCTCCACCCAGATCCAAGTACCTACTAGTTGGAGGAGATCCTTACTTGTCTTTGGGCTATTTGCAATGAGCCTTACAGAATGCTTTCTTGATTTTAGGCCATGGCAAAATGCTTCAACATATATTGGTTCCAAGCATTCTTTCATTTTCGATACTTCTTGATTGAACCTAGTCCAGTATTTGCTCAAGGTTTCTTATTTATCTGTCGAAGATTCAAATGATAGGACTGAGGCATGGAATCTTCACTACTTCAGGCAAAATTCTCAAAAATGCATTTCCCAATTGATTGAATGAGGAAACAGATACGATTGGGAGGGCCATGTACCATTCCAAGGCCTTGTCGATCAATGTAGTGGAGAAAGGCCTTCATAGTAGTACTTCATCTCTATCATAAAATACAAATACAGCATTAAACGTTGCTAAGTGTTGAACCAGATATGTTGTTCCAATGTATTCGTCCATAGTGGGGAGTTTGAAATCTGTTGGGATTTTTCCATGTCAGAGTTCTGGAGGCACATTTTGTGTCGTGGGCTGTTTTCGCTATGGGGTGATAACTGGGGGAGTGGAATTTTAATAATTTCTTGCACTTTCAGGTCATTTCTTTTGGAAAGCTTCGACATTGTAATGGTTCAGTGAGTATCGGAAGTGGTTCTTGTAAGATAATAATAAAGAAACCGTGTTTAAGAATGATAAAAGTCTTGTACCTTTGGTAGTTGGCATTTGTTCTTTATATAGAAGGAGGACTATGCAGGTAAGTCCCAAAACTTTCGATGTGGGACAAGCATTGAATAGTACCAATACCCGATGTTTGATCAAACTCTTTTGAACTTAGATCTCTCTCATTATTATGCATCTATATTCATGTAATATACCAAATTAAAGCTCTTATTGAGTAAAATAATATTAATATTTGGTTTATCATTAAATATCTAGTTATCATAGTGAGAAATGTGGTAAAAATCATGATGTAAGGTGTATGCCAGACACCGGCACTAAAAAAGGAAAAGAAGTGTTGGAAAAGGAGTTTCTTTAAATAATTTAATTTAATAAACGTTATTAATTGGATTGAAAATTGAAAATTCATGAAAAAAAGAAATGAATCCATGAGAGGACTATCCTTATAATATTTTCGCATGAAAAGAAAAAGGAAAAAAAAAAAAAACTGAAGCAGATTAATGTAAAATTCATAGCGACATTTATTGCACACCATAACATTACATTATTAAACAGGTTTGTTTCTTTCTTCTTGGAAGCTTTCATTTATTTGTAGTTCTTTGGATCCTTTAAGGAAGAAGGAAAGTGTGTCGTTTTTCTTTTCAATTTTTTTTTCTCCTTAAAAAAAAAAAAAAAAATTATTGTGAACTAAAAATTTTATTTTATTTTTTAAAAAAAGATGGGGAAGAGGAACAACACATATTTGATAACTTTATTTTAAAATTTAAAATTCTTATTTAATTTTTAAAACTCGAAGTTAGGTGAGATTGAATACTATTAGTTGTAAATCTTCCAATACATTCAATAATAATCAATATGGAATTAGGATCTCTAAAAAAATAGTGTATTAATGCAAAAAACATGTGCCTGTGGAGGTGGGCACGTGATTGCAATCGAGTTTGATCCATTTCCCCGTTTCCATTCTTCTGCTGTCGCCGTCCCCGGAGAGAGTTAGGCGCACAATACGCCGATTGGGAACCTGGGAAAGCCGGATGCGCCGCTTCATAAATAATTAAATTCAATAAAAATATGTATAAATAAAGTTTTTTCTCATTCTCATTCTCATTGGATGCCAATCACTTTCCACAAATTCAGTCAAACACATAATTAAACTGCCTTCTATCTCTAATCTACAATTACCCAAAATATTTATACAGTTGTTAAAAAAATATTTATGCTCCCTTTTTTTTTTAATGTTTATACTTTATTTTTTATATAATATCATTAGAGCAGGTTCTTCTTCTTTTTTTTTCATCTAAATTTTACTTTTTAGCAAAAAGGTTTATTTATCCTTTCTTCCTAAAAATAATAATTTTCTACATTTATTATAAATACATGATTATATTTTTAGACAATGAGAGATAATAAATTCATATATATAATTTTTAATTTTTATGAAACTATATAATCTATTAACCTATTATTATTCATAAGTCATCAGTTTTTATTTTATTAAAATTAATAAAATATACATATTTTTTAAAATGTTCCAATTCATAATTCTAATAAATATAACAATAGTGACTAAAAAAAGATAAAAATATGAATAATATGATAAAAAATAATAACTTATAATTAATAATTAAAAAAACTTATAAATCTGATAGTGGGAATAGTATACTTTCCAAACAAAGTCTAAGTACAGACAGTCGTCCCCCACGCGCATCAGTCGACACGCACGAGGACCACACTATCCTATTTATTTATTCTCTTTGTATAGAAAGTTATTATTTATTTTCCAATTTTCTTTCCAAATCTAGTCAAATCAAATAAAACATTATACTTAAAGCGAATTACTGGTTTATTAACTTAATTAATAATTAATCTTTGAATTCTAAAAACCATCATTAAAATAACATAAAAATTAGGCTTAATTACATTTGAGGCGGAGCTTCTCTCTTTTTTACTTTTCTATTTTTTGGATTTTTTTATGGTTCATTTTGGAAACAACAAGAACAAGGACAGGCAAGAAGGGAGAAAAGAGATAATAGCTTAATACCCCTTTTCAATGGCTGACTGACCTCTTTTTTTCTCTCTCCCATACACCCTTTCTTTGGGCATATCCATCAGAAAACGAGATATTTTTTTTTAATAGATTCTCGCACTATAATAGTGTTCAATTATTTTCAAGGTCAGGATTTTTCTTTTCTTTTCTTTGGTTTTTCTTTTACTTTTTTGTGTTTGATTTTCTCTTCTTCTGGGTTTTGCTCATGTCAATTGTATTGCAGGGATGAGGTTGGTTTTAGGCATGGTTTTTCTTTGTTGTGACCTGTAATCTTTCGTTATAATTCATGTTTTAGTAGCATAAAGTTGATAACTTTTTGGTTTGAATCATGTAGTTCTTGATTAGACTGTTTCTAACTGAATCGTCACTTTGAAAAGCTCTGGTCTTTATTATATTTTTTTAGGCTTAGTTTGCATCCCGATCACCAATATAAACTGAGGCTTGACAATTAGATAATTCTGTTTGTGATTTTTTTTATATATATTGAGAATAGCAGTTTTATAATAAATAGAAATAGGTTGGATAATGGGAGGTTCTTGTTTAGTTCTGGAAAAGTTTCTGGTTAGGTTCCTGCAAATAAAGGCCAGTTTAGATAAGTCCAAGTTTGCCTTTTCATGATTATCATATTCGAAGGCTTAGAAGGTTAATGTTTGTCAACATAAAATTCTGTTTGGCAATGAGTCCGTCAATAAAAAGAATCGTGAAACATGCATAGGCATGTATGTTTTATCCATGCGCATCTAGAATTTATCACACCGCTTGTTGCATATATTTCTTTATGAAAGGCTGTTTGTAGTATATGCTGTTTCTTTTTCATTTCATGTTTCTGTCGAGAGCAGCATATGATGCATTGATTAATGTAGTTTCATGAGTAAATTGCTAATTCTGGCTAACTTAAGTTAAAAGGGAGTTAAGTTGTCTTTTTAAGTTTTCCATGGTTCATGTAGATTCCTATTTCTGAATGGGTTGAAGAATTCTGGAATATGTTAGAATTTAGGCTCAAGTTTTGCCATTGGAATCATGGTGTTTAGAAACAGGTGTTTTGTGATACTTATTTTGCCTTTTCTATTTCTTTCTAAAATCATAGGGGGAGAGATTGAGATACATATTCCAAGTATGGAGAAGAATGATGAATCGGGTAGCCCAAGTTGGAGTGCATCTTACTTTATGCAGACAACTGAAGATGTTGCAAGAGCAGTTGCAGCTGCAGCTGCAGCTGCTGTTGCTACTCGATCGCCTCGGCCGTCAGTGGTTTATTCCTCAAAAGAGGATAGTGGTGGCCAGCTCCAAAAACTTCATCATCAAGTATCAAGATTATTAAAAGGTTTGTCTAGTCCTGCTGAAGTGAAAATTGGACCCTATAACCCGGAGGTTCTAACCAGCCAAAAACGTCAATGGGCAAGCTTCCAGTTACAGTCCCTGGTATTGCTTTTTCTCCAAATTAATTTTGCCAAAAATCATTTCTTACTTGTGCTTAATATGGCTTACATCTTGTAACTGTACGATTACTTGGTACAGTAAAATGGGCCTTAAATAAAGGAATCCTTTATCCCTTTAAATAACTTGTTCTAGTTCCAGGGCGGTTGCTCAAACAAAGAGAGAACTTGTTGTGCTTTATCTTGAAATTTTAACAATTCTGAATGCTATCAAAGAGAATGACCTGATAGCTGATTGTGCTTTAAATTGATAATTTTAGTAATACTGCTTGTAGCTTTGGTTATCCCCTAGATAATAGCCTATTTAAGTATGCAGGACCATAAAGTTTGGAGAGAACCATCTCGGCTTTTTGAGAGCATGGTGGTTGTTGGGCTTCCTCCAAATTGTGATGTTCAAGCTCTTCAAAAGCTTTACTTTGCTAGAAAGTCTGAAGGTTCAGGGAGATTTCGAAGTGCTGTAAATGGTCAAAATCAATCTCGTATTGAACCAAACCTGGAGCCACAGGTATTTTCTTTGTCCTTTGAATACCTGTTTATCATGTTTTCCATTTAGTTAAACCCAGAAATAGGAAGCATGAGGCTCGACCAACTTCCAAATTTCAGGTCTTATTTGTTTATCCACCAGAAAAACAATTGCCACTTAAATACAAAGATCTCCTTTCATTCTGCTTCCCTGCTGGTGTAGAGGTATGATCGTGCATGTCCCTTTTCTCCTTCTTTTACTCCAAAGGCTATGCTTTTAGGAATTCTGTTGATTGTCAGTCTTGCCCATTGGTTTAATGGGGTTGTTTTCTTTGTCTGAATAAAGTTACCCTGTGTTGTTTGTTTGTATAGGTCTGTAAATATTGTTTCTTGTTTTTCATTAATTTCATTTATATGTATGTCTAATGTGCAAACCAAACTTGACATCATGCATCCCAATTTTGGAATTTTGCTAGCATTCTTTTCCCCCTTCCCTGCTACCTGAAGAACAACTTTGCATGTGTACAATACTGCATAATCTGCTTCACACTGCTGTTTTTAGTCACTCTGGACATTTAAATTTTTGAAGAGAAAAAGATCCCTTTGATTTCTTTTTTCTTTTTGGATAAATATGATGTTTCTATGAAGCAATTAAATACATTCCCTGTTGGTCTGTTCATCCTTCTAGACTGATCGCAACCTGTATCATGGTTATGGATGCATGTTTTCTGGCTAAATCTCCCTTTTTTCAGTTTTTAAACCTGTTGAAGTGGACTGTTCATCATATTTCTTTAGCATGTAATGTATAGATAGGTGGTCTGATGATGAGAGGGGGTATGGTGAGGCATCGTTGCCATTTCTGTGGCAAAAACATGCCAAAATATATGAACTAAGTTAGAAAAAAAGAATGTAGAACTTTTGGTCTTTTAGTCCTTTTATGTCATCTATATCCTTATTGTGTAAAAGTTTACATCTTCTCTTAGTGATGGTTGATATCTTTTACAGGTTAATGCAGTTGAGAGAACACCATCAATGAGTGAGTTGAATGAGATAATTTTGGGCCAGGTAATGCTATTGCACACCCTCATTTCAATCTAAATAAAATGTTATTGCTGGGAAGAAATTTGACTCACCAAGTGTGGTATTTAATAGTTCCATTGGAGTCATGTAGTGGGAGAAAGGTTTGCCATTCCTTAGCCGGAAAGATATGTGGGCACTGGCCATGAATGAAAGAGGGATTAGGTGGATGGCTGCTAGAGTCATGGAAATACTTGTTTATTCCATAGTTTGGACCTTGGCTACATGGAACAGAGGGACTAAATCCAGTCAATTTTCTCATTAGAAATAAAAAAGCTGTTGCCTTACGTTTTTAGTTTTCAAGGTTTATTGTTTGTTATGGATCTTAGTTGCATTTGTGATTTTTTTCAGCATCTTATACTGTTGATTCTTCATCTTCTAAACAGTTAAGGAGTCTCATGGTTATTTTCTAATCTGTTTCATTAATTATTTGCAGTGGATAAGTCTGATTACAAATTATAATTTTTGCATTTCATTCTGCAGGAACACCTTAAACAGAGTGACATGTCATTTGTTTTCCGGCTGCAGGTATTCTAAAAATTATAGGGTTCCCAAGAATTTTTTGGTTTCTTGCCCAATTATTCTCTGCAAGCTAGTCAACTTTGGTATTGAACTTGAGAGTCTCATTGCTTTGTTCTCAAAACAACTTTAACTTTGTCTTTTAACTTTCTTTTTTTTTTTTGCTATTTATCAAAGTTGATAAGTCTTGCTGACAAACTTCTATTGATTAGTTGGACTATAGAACGATTTTAACTGCTACACATTTCCAACCAAACATTTTTTTTGTCTTTTCTTGTTTTCTTTCTTTCTTAGATTTGTCATGCTTTTAATACCAAAACCATTCTCAAGGTTGGTACTGTGGAGATGGCTGTTCTCTATTATAATTGATGTTTTCAGTTAGCTTTCCAATTTGGTGACTATCTTGTAGCTATTAGTTTTACTGTTGTACCTGAAAGAAGTCATTTATGTATTTCTTTGATTCACCAGAACCAAATGTCCCTTATGGTCATCCCATGTGTTATTCCAATCTGGAGAATGCAAAGGCACAGGCATATCCTGTAGATGCCCATTTGATTACAAACTGAAATGATATTCCACCTCCAAATACTTGCCAAATCCTTTTTGGATATCATCTCCTACCCCGTGTGCTCATCCCAAAACTAAGCATGTCCCAATCCTTTCGACAACTCAATTGGTCTGGTAAACTACTCGGGCAAAGGCATAAAAAACAATGGGAATGATTATTCTGCGGCAAAAGAGTCTATTGATCATTTTATGATTTTGTGCATTACTAAATATTGTGGATGAACATGATGGTATGCCTGTAAAGGGATTGTTTTAGAATGTATGCATTCACTCATTATTTGAATTCCTGTTATCTTTGTATCCTAGAAAGCTGTGTTTGATTCTGACTTGTTGAAGTTTTGTTTCCAGAATCTTGCTTATGCACTCGAGTAAATCCCTTTTTTTTTCCTGATATTTGAATGAGAAGAAATTCATGCTTGCTTCTTTATTTCTCTCTACTTGTTGAGTCTCTCTCTCTCTGTGTTCCTTTTCTATTGGGTGGTGGGGCCGACATTTGTCTATATTCTGTCTTTCTGTTGTGTTTTGAAAGTGAAAAAAGGAACTGTTTATGCAGAATTTCTGATCGTCAATGCTTTTGCATTCATTTTTTGATGTTCATGTTATAAGTAATTATGCCCTTTATGGTCCTGTCAAATAGTTTTTATATTTTGTATTTGAAATTTTTGTTTTAGCCTAAGCTATTTTGAGGTGCTGCCTTTTCACGTATGATTTATAGCTTAATGAAAATCTAAAAAAATAAAGCAATGTTTTTTGAAAAGTTACTTTGGGAGGCATTTCAAAACTACCTTTCCTTATTGATAATATTGATAAGGTTGTTATATTAATTTCTAAAACAGTATTTTTTTTATTATTATTTTCACTTAGTGGCTTAAAATAAGCTCCAACAACCAAGAACAGGTCTTATATGTCTCAAGTTTTTGCTTTGCCTCATCACCGATACTATTTCAGGCATCATGATAATACTCGGATTGGCATGTAGGTTGCTGATGATTCAACTTTGTATGGTTGCTGTGTTCTGGTTGAAGAAATTATACAAAAACCTTCTGGGTTGATTTCTATGATTTCAGGGGGACAACCTTGCCGCATGGGTTTGAGCCGCTATATTTTAACAACACGACGCTGTTATTGTATTCTTTCAAGACTGCCATTCTTTGAATTGCATTTTGGTGTTTTGAATAGGTACAATTACGTCTGAAATAGACAGGATCTTTGTTTCTGATAGCGCTTATGGTTCTTTCTTCTGGTTTGTGCTGTGACCTAAATGTGGAATGGCATGTTTGACCCTGAACCTTTTTGAGTTCCAATGCTATTGTGTGAGCTCCAAAGTGTTATTGTTTGGCAATAGATTGGTAGGATTTCCTGGGAAGGTTATTATGAATATAATTATCCCTAAGCAATGCTTTCAATCTGTGGTTCAACAGCTAAGTGTTTATGGTCATAAATTATTGAAAATTTTATTTTTAAAGAATATAAAAAAATTCTATTCATGGACAAGGGGCAAGATAGATGTACAGTTATGAGAAATACATGTACAAGGAGGCATTAATCTATACTATTTTTCATATTTTATGATTTGCATACTTTTTCAATAGAGGCCACTGCATCTGATCCTAAATTTGCATCTTCAATTGGATGCTTGTTAAATGGCAAAATGGTTACATTCTCGTTTTATTTCCCCTTAAAACTGTTTTTTCTTTATTCATTATTTTTCTCATGCTCATGCGTTTTTCTTTTGCCTCTTTAATAGCATTTTCACTGAAGAAAGGCTGGAACTTTTAACAAAAAATATTGGTGATCTAGATTTGGAATCACCTTTAGGCTCGTCCATGGGCTGTGATAGAGAGGACACTTTAGAAGAGGAATCAGGGAGTATTTTATTGGAGGATGGAGCACATAGCATGCTGAATGGAACTGCAGAAACTTCTAAGTCAAGTTTGAGTGACTCTTTACCCAGAAGACTTACAGAAAATGGTTCTCACAGTGAGCATCAAGTTTTGGACATGGACATTTTTCCATCAAAGAAAGATGGCTTTGATAATGATCTTGTCAATTTTGATTCTTGCATGGAGAAAAGTCCTATTAAAATGGAGTCTGTAATTGAACCCCAGATCTCTGGAGCTTGTGATGCATTTGGTGATGATTTTGCAACAAACAAACCACAAGCAGAAAGGCGCTTGCCAAATGCTGTTTTACCTCTTCTCCGTTATCAACAATATGAAAGCTCAGAGTCCTCCTCAAGGTATCTCGTTGGCCTTTTTCCTCTCTCTTTTACCTTGATGCAGTCATACTCTTACAGACTATGGGACCTATGGGTTTACTGGATGAATGTTCAGACTGAATGCTTCTGACATGATATTTCTCCTGTTCATTTCATTCTTCTGATCTGATAGGGGAAAAAAGATATGCAATAGTTATCTATTCTGCTCAATGATGTGTGATTGTTTAATATAGATAGGGATAGTTCTGCAATAGCAAGACAGTTGCTTGTTGGCACAGGCAAACTTTTGGAATGAAGCAACTGGATTTTTAATTTATGCTTTACAGCTTTTAATTCTACCATTTGTATGGTTAGCCTATCACTTGTAAGATGTCCTCGTTTGATGGTATTACTACCCAAGAAAAAAAATATATTCTTCTGAGGATTATATTTATCTTGTAAATATGTTTGCCATCTTTTATTGTCAATGACGGGAATGGTATCCTCAGTAATGTGGAAAATGGTCAAAATACATGCCTCCCTCAGAAGTTCTGCAAGAGTAAACAGGATATTAGAAGTTTTTGTTGAATGATATAAATCCTGTTGAACTTTTTGTAATGAATACCATAAATGTGGAATTTGAATCTCTGAGAGGTTTAAGACATAAGATTGTTCTTCCTTTTGCCTAGTGGGATGTGATTGTCAACCTTTCTCTAATTATATTAATATAATTTTCTCTTGTGATCTAATTGAATCCCTGGCATGGAAAATCATATAATGCAGTTTCCAGGGCTCTCCTGCTGAAGGTAGACATTGTAGAAGTGATGTTGATGAGGCAGAAATAGAAGAGCCATCCTTTTCTGGGCAAGATGATTCAAGTGAACACAGTGATATTCTTGATTGGGCGAAGGTTTTGATTTTGGTTCCATTTCAGTCTATCTGACATTCAGCAATATATGTTTACTGAGTTTATTTTCCTTTGTCTTTTTTTTTTTTTTTGAAAATATAATATGCAGGCCAACAACTATGGATCTTTACAAATAGTATGTCAATATTATCAGTTGCGTTGCCCTGCACACGGTTCATTTATTAAATTCCACCCACTGGACCATTTATATCCTCTGGAGTATCACAGACCTGACGAGAAAGTTCTTCAAATTGCTGGATCAGCAATTGACTTGAAGTCATGCAGTACTAGTTTGGAACTAGCAGAGGTACTCTTGTGCTTCAATAATCATATGAAATCAAAATTACTGCTTATTTGCTCGTAATGTTTTTATTTCTGATGGTATGCAAGAGGACAGGGAAATGTTGCTTGGATATTTTGTGGCTTCGTAGTATATTTAACTTTGTGGATAATGTCTTCATCCTACCTTATATGATATCCTTACCATTATAGACTGTCAAAATACTTGGCTGATTATCTTGAAGGTTAAAATGTGTTTTACACCTCATACTATATTTTAAATTATGTATACATTTCTTTATTTAGATATGTAGAAGTTAGATTTGAAATACTGATGAACCATCATGAATTGCTATTGTTCTGTATTCTAATTGTTGTACTCACCAACAACTCTATGCCATGTCAAAGGGTGTCAATTGGAGTTCTGCAGGCAGGTCTAAGATGGTATCATATTCATTTTGTGAAGCCTCATCTCCATACCATGTATCTTTGTGTTTATATAGGCTCATTGCGCTCTCATGGCAGAGGAGGAGGCAACTTCTTTATCTGTATGGGCAATTGCATGCTTATGTGGTTCCCTGCGACTTGAGCATGTAAGTCTTAATATACCTAATGATCAGGATACATGTTTTCCACTTAAGTTTGCTTTAGCTCTCAAGTCCAAAATGGAGCCAGGAGCTTATACGAAGAGTTTCAGAATTGTCTTTCTGAATGCCCTACATCTCACTAGATACGTAAATAGCATAGTGAAAATCTTTCATTTCTGTCTTTCTATCTCTATTTCATTATGTACGTTTCTTATTCTTTTGCACACATATTAAGAATTCAGAAAACAATGTAATTTTTTGTAGTCAAAATACTAAGGAGTCTTTGTCAAATTACCTATAAAATTGAAGAATAACTAATGCATTGTGCTTATGTGGAGAGAGGGTAAGGGAAATATTGGAAAAATTGCCAATGAATACTTATCAAACTCCACAAAACAACTTGCATATTGGGAACACTTTTTTCATCCTAAGACATTATATGCTGAAGGGAGGTAGTTTGTTATTCTGAATCAGGAGACATCTGCAAAGTGTCATTCATGATATCAATGATATTTATATTACAATTTCCTATATTAAGCCCAGAAGAATGAGCAAAATTTGATGTTTTAAGAATTGTTTCATAATATCTGAATAGCCTATCAAACTGAACTTCCAAATATTTCTTTGCCATTGTTATTCGAAATAATATACAACTCGCTATGGGCTCCAGCAGTTGTTCATCTACTATTCAATTTGTCCTGTTGGAAAAGAGTTTGCAAAGAAAATGCCCAATCCACACAATCAAAGCCCCAAATTTTAAAAATTACAATTTTTTACATGGCAATACAGGCCAAGCCCTTTACACAAATGGAAGATTATCCTTTTGCTATAGAATTGGATCTTGGTGGAGCCTTTTTACGAAATGAAAGCATCTCTACCTCTCATTTGTTTAAAATTTGCACATGGGTGTTCTCATTGCTGATGATCCTCTTCATTCTTTTCATTAATCCTGGGATATTTGTCGACTCTTCTATGGAACGATAATACACGGGACCACTTTAAGTGGATGACAATTAACTTGCACTTTTTAACTTTGGAATGGGATAGAATTGTAGCTCTGCTTTTAGTCAAGACTTAATGCTGCTGTCATGTAAGTGCCTGCTGTACAACAGGTTGGAAAAGATAAAGATGATAACCAATAACAGTTTTAACTTGTTCCCTTATTTGCTTTTTACTCTGATAAGAAAGAGCTGAAAATGGTTGTGATATGATATATTCAGGTAACTGTGTCCTCAATGTTTTTCCCATTCTGGAATTTCTTTCGGCTTTACTAATTTCACTTTACATATTTCCTTTGTTGATTACCTGTTCAAGTGTGGAACTTCAAGAAAGTGTTGATACTTTCCATTTTACAGGTCTTGACATTGTTTACCGCAGCTCTTTTGGAAAAGCAAATTGCGTTTGTTTGTTCGAACTTGGTAGGTGTCTAATTATCTATATCTGCATTTATAATTCAGCAGAGAATCACTATCTGCATTTATCATCTTTCTTGATATTTCAGTTATTCTACATTTTTTCTCTTATCTTTCTGAATACCTTTGTTCATCAGATCAGCAAAATCCACATATTTTGTTTATTTTAAAACAGGGAATATTGTCTGCTTCCGTTCTCTCAATTATCCCCTTGATTCGTCCTTATCAGTGGCAAAGTTTGTTAATGCCGGTATCTCCTCTTCCTTGCCTAAAACATGTTAGTTGCCTTGTTGCTGAATTGACATTTTCCAGGTGTTTGATTAATTATAAATATATTTACGAGCTTTCAGGTTTTGCCAAATGACATGCTGGACTTTTTGGATGCACCCGTTCCCTACATAGTGAGTCTTGTATATGTACTTTATATGTAAATGCATTCCAAATTTTCTTGCTTACTTTCTTTGTCTGATTCTGAATGTTGCATCTAAGTATCTATTTTTTTAATGTTGGTGATGATGAGAATAAATAATTAGTTTAACTTTATCAACTTGAGACTTCATCTGAGGCCTCATTTTGAGACACTGTTCTAGTGATGAACTTTGGTTATCTTGGTGTTTCCGCTCTTTTGCTTACCATTTCCATGACTTGCAGCCTGTCTATGGGCAAAATATTAAAATAAGGTTTTTTCATAGGAAATGAGAAAGCATTATACAAAAATTTGAAAAGACTTGTTTACAAGAAATGTTTGGATGCAGTGGAATTCGTTGAAATACCTGAAAAACTGCTTTATGATTTTGTTAAGCTTTATGGATTGATTTTTTGCCATTCCCTTACATTTTTCTAGAGGAAAAAGAATTTCTATCCCCTGAAGACTAGTACCTGTGTTGTCATTATATTTTGATTACCATATTACCAAGGATGGTTCATGTCAAATTTTCAACTGCTTTATACTTTGAAGATACAATTGTTTGCTTTATTTATGCTTAAGCTTACGTGGTCATTTACACTTCTTGTATTTTTTGCTTCACTGAACCTGTGGTATCGTTGTCTTTTTTTTCGTTGAACCAAAAGTACATCTGAATGAGGCCCCAGCATCTAAAGTAGCTAGACACGCAAGTCGATCATCCTTTTTTCATAATCTACTTCCTTGTCCTTGTTCTGTTGAATCTTCTGGTTATCTTTTTGAAGCTCTTATGATCACAGATCAAAGCATGTGTTGCATAGTTTTTTATTGCTTGGCTTAATTGTAGCTATTTTTACTGATTCTCATTGTTATTGTCTTTTTGAGTAGGTCGGTGTGAAGAATAAATCAACTGAAGTACAGTCAAAATTGACGAATGTCATTTTGGTAGATATGAATAAAAACCAGGTGAGTTTATTTATTGAGATAATGATTTAAAACATTATTTTTTTCCCTTCCCATGATTTTTTCCTAACAAATTATTAGATATGATTGGCAATACCAAAGGTTTAATATCTTTTAAAAGTCCCAATAGCACAAGATACATGAAACTACAGAGAAATAGGATAAAGAAGCAAAGAACTGAACGAGGCAGCAATGAATGTGGGAAAAGGATCTTGATGCAGACAAGAATCAGGGAATCTGGAGAAGGGTTTGATTTGTTTATATATGAACTTGTTAATGCATTTGATATTAACCACTGGCAGCTTCTGCTAATTGCAAATCACTTATCTGGAATATATATCTGGGACACTTGGTCTTCTGACTGTATAAAAAATATCCCTACGTCCTTTTTTCTTTCTCATGATAATATTCATTCAGTTTGTTCTATGTATAACTAAATTCCCCCCTTTGCTCTTGTTATGACATTTGACGCTCTTTGAAAAATATAACTGTAGCTGTCTGATCTCATTTTCATTTCATTGAGGCAATAGGTGAAGACACCAACTGTACCATCATTACCCAAGCAGAAAGAATTGTATTCACAGCTAAGTCCTTACCATGCGAAACTTGTAGGAGAAGGTTATTTGGGGAGGAAAAGGCCACTTTATGATTGCACTGATGTGCAGGTATGGTATCCTACTTGGTTGTTTTTGCACCTTTATTCACTATTGCGTTCTTTCTATTAATCAGTCTTCAATTGATACCTTCTTTTATTTCTGTGCGACAGTGTAGAACTGTTCATTGAGCTTATTTTCAGTTTCCCTCTGTTTTTTTCCCTTGCATTCTTTTCTTATCATTAAGAATATTTCCTGCTGCAAGGATTTATTACTCAAGTCCTTGTGTTTCTGCTTATGCCCTTCTATTTAATATGTATATCCACAATGCTTGGTTAGGTTGAAGCTGCCAAAGGTTTCCTAGCAGTTTTGAGAGCTTACCTTGAATCTCTTTGCTCTAACCTTCGTTCTCACACAATTACTAATGTGCAGTCCAACGATGATAAGGTTTGTGTTTCCTATTTGAATACTTCTAGGTCATGTTTCTGATGTCTCATCAAATACTGATACTTTTGTGTTTCTCGTGAAGGATTAGTTTTTTTTGCAGCTTAATAGTTTTAACTTTTGTTTGTTGTGAATTCAGGTGTCCTTGCTTCTGAAGGAGAGTTTCATAGAGTCTTTTCCTAGTCGAGATCGTCCTTTTATGAAGGTATAATGGTTTAATTGCGGGACTTGTATTACTAATGTTTTAAACCAGAATTCGATTTTGTTTCTCTTAATATTAACTTTATTTACCCACCATATACTGAATGGCCATCTCATACATACTTAATGTGCTATCTTGTTGTTTGTTCTACAGCTATTTGTGGACACACAACTCTTCTCTGTACATACAGATCTTGTTCTCTCTTTCTTCCAAAAGGAGTAATGTTGCCATGATGTTTTGACCTGGCAATGTACTGTGCTATAGTCAGCAGAACGCAAGTTCTCTAACTCGCAAGCTATATTTCCAATCGATCTTAATATACAATTTTGTTTATCTTCTTCAAAGTGCCAAATGGTAAATGTATTCTCTAGACTTGTTTGGAAAGGATATATATATGTGTGTGTAACATTAGAATGTAGCTTTACAGCAGCTTTTCCCAAAAAACACGAGCATTATTGAGCAATTTAAATAAAAGATTCTCTTCCTTTGGTGTCGATATCTATCTTTCTTCTCTTTTTTATTTTGGCACAAATCTTATTCCAAGGCAGGTTGGGATAATGAGGGGTACTGGATTTCCTTCCTTGCATAGAAGTGGAGAGGGTTGAGCCCACAAAGGTATGTATGGAATTCAATTTTGTTGAGCATTTGATCCCAAATCCATCATCAGTTCGAAAAAGCTTTCTTTGCAGGTCTACGTCTGCTGGCTTAAGATTATATTACTGGGAGATATCAATTCCACAAGGCTTAAAAGGGAAGGAAGGAAGGAAGGAAGAACCTTGGAGGAGCAACTTAAAAATATCTTCTTTCTTGGTAATAATTAGTTGCAGAGAAAGTCATGTCAAAGCAGAAAGAGGCCTTTGATTCTTGAATTCCACAATGTGTAATTCCTCCTGACCCTCCTTTGTCCTTTCCTTTTTGAGAGAAAGGTTTTATTGTGGGTAAGGGGGGTAGGCTGAGGACTGAGGATTTTCTTTTTGATTTGTTTCCCTTCAATTCAAGATGCAAACTTTTCTTTTCCCCACAGGATATTTGGGTTAGGCTACATTGTTACCAGTTGACACTTTGACTGGCTGGGCCTATATAAACCTAGAAAGGAAAAGATTTGGCCTCAGATTTTTGATACTGGTGCCATCATCTCCTGCTCCAAAGAAAAAAGCTGTTGTAGTAGAAAAGAAAGAAAAAGAAGGGGGAATATATATATATATATATATATATATATATATATATATAATAGTCCTCCCATTGAGAATCAAAAAGTAGTATGTTACTCCATAACCAAAATAGACGGTTTAAATTAGTTGATGAGATTTGTGCTTATTCAGCATGTATAATAAAGCAGGGAGTAATGAATGAAACTATATATATACCATCTCGTAAAGAAAGCCAACCCCTATTGAAGGTTTTCAACAAGTACTTGAACAATGGTCTGTTCAATTTACCTGAAGAAGACAAGAGTGTGAACTGTTGCCAACCATAAGTAGTGACAGAGTTTGCCGGGTTCTTTCTTTCACAATGTAAAATGTAGGAAAGAAGAAGTTGAAAGGGGCCAGTGTGAAGTGAGTCAGAGGAGAGGAGGGAACTTTTGTCAGAACAGAACAACCATGATAGGAATTAGTGTTGGAGTGTTGTGAAAAAAATGAGTACTACTCTGTCAATGAACAAATGCTTCGAAGAAATTTTTGAAAAAGAAGGAAAAAAATTGGACCTGACTGACTCAGTCATCATCATGTAAACAAAATTTTTTTTCCTCACCTTTTTGTGATGTGTCTTGGCCACTGCATTATGGGAACAATCTTGAGTTTCCCAGCAGGCCTTTTTCACCAAAGGAAAAGAAACTCAAAAACTGTGTGGGGGAACATGTGCTGGCTATTAACTTCCATTGGTTTGGTTTTGATGTTCTTGGCACAACATGCAACTAGAAATTGAGAGAGGAAAAGAAGATCCATGCTGCAAAGTAATCAATCTGTACTTTGGATTGAACCATAAAGATTACTGGGATTCTTGAATTGAAGGAGTGAAGAAACAAAATGCAAAGATTTTGGTTTGTTTTTGCCAGGGATTGGAATAAGATTCTTTGAGTTGATTTGAAACATGATGCTCTCTGCTCTCCTTTGCTTCACCAAATAGAAATTACTTACAGAAAAGAAAAAGAAACTGCTATTTATGTATCAAAGGGCTCTCTCCAAACAAACAATGTCTGTCTGATGCTCTCAAATATTTTAAAAAAATCCATCCATGAGTTTGTCTGTCTGTCTGTCTGTCAGTGAGCCTTCCAACAAATCAATAATACTTTATGCTGACTGAAACCGATGACTATTCCACAAAGTGTGACTTTTGTTTTGGGTACACAAAACTACAACTAAATTTTTTTTTAACCCTAGAAATTTTGACATTACCCTTCATTTCCTCATGTCTAGAAAATTTCTCTTTTTTTATACGGTGCATCATCACACTATATATATTTACCACGTGAATTCATAAGTATATTTGAAATAGAATAATGCACCCTATATATATATTTGTCATTGTTTTCAAATAAATGTCTTTATTTTTATTTTAAGTTATTTAGATTGAATATTTCATCTTATTAAAAAGTGTGATATTTAAAGAATTATGGAGATGAAAGTTAATTTCAACCATATAAATAACAACTAACTAAGGAGGGACTATTAACTAACCATATGGGGTAAGCTAGGAATAGTCCCCTCATCCCATCTTTAATATATGTCTCCATGGTTTTTGAAACACACGGTTCATTTATTGCCTAGGTGTGCGTGTCTATACATTTCTCTTTCTTAAAATATTATTTTTCACCATCTTGAGTTATTTTTACTACTTTATCATTTATTTCTTTTATTATTTATAACTTAGATGGGTTAAAATGCAAAATAGTAATTACTAAAAAACAAAAACAAGAAAGGTGGGTAAATGGGCCAAAGGTTAATCATAAGCGGCCCAACCAACACGTTTGGAAATTTGCAAATTTTCTCCTTAAAAAGGGTAAACACTTCACAGACCCTCAATTCCAGAAAGTTAAGGAGGGGTCGGGCCGGGCCAGGGGTTTCCTTAAAACCCTCCAAAAATTTAAAGGGAAATCTTTTGAGATAATATTTGGCAAACACTTGCACCATCAAGAAACCCAATATTTCCATAGACCCGTGATTTTAAGGTCTCATGCTAATTTTTCATATATATACGAAAATTTCTAATATAAACCTAATCCATGACGTAATTGAATTGAGGGGTAATTAATGGAGTGGGATTCAGCTAAATGAAAAATAAGGTTCACGAGAAGGAATAACTCTCAATTACTCATTCCAATGGTAAAGTTAGAGAATATTTTATAAGATCAATTTAAACATAATTTATTGTGGAAAAAGCCAAAACAGAGAAAGAGAAGGAGAGAAGATACCTCGTAACTCATTAATGGCTCCTTTTATAGTAGTTGAGATTGACAACATACAATAAATTAGTTATCAGGGAGTTAGACTGAATTGCATATCAATAATTCTATAAAATCTACAAGATAACACATATCATAAATTATAGATAAACAATGTATGGCATGACAAGACATTTAATAAGGGTTAAAAGTTACATAACAGTAAAATCTAGGGACAAAAATTGAATAGTAATAAAGTGTAAGGGGAAAAGTTGGATAAACAAGTATTTCGTAAATGAATTTCCTTAATTCTAACAGACAGGATTGAGATATTGTATGCGTTTTGAAGTTTAGGATTATGACTGATGAATTTTAAAGTTTAAGGACTAAATTGAATTTTCAAAAAGTTCATGATTATTGTGAATCATTTATATGATAATTAATAGCCTGATAGGAGATAGAAAATAAATTTAACACAAATAAATCACGCAACTAAAAATATAAAGGGACAAAGAGTACTAATATTTTATAATAATATAATTTGAAATGATTTACTTTAAACTTTTAATAATATCAACGTTTTCTCACAATATATTTGATGGAATGTCAATCGACATACTCCTTTTATCCCTAATTAGAGATATAATTAGTTTTAACTTTATTTTTCTTATTTATTATTGTTGATCATTCTTAACAATCTTTATCCATTATTTTCAATATTGTCCGTGTTCTCACTTTCTTCGTAAAACTTTTTTCTCTCTTTCATTCTTAATATTTTTTCTTCAATAGAGGCATTTAGAGAAACATAACTTTACCCCCCTTTTTTGGTAAAAAGTGTTAGCTATCCCTAAACTTTTTCAAAATCTGATTTTTGCCCTCCAACTTCTAAAAACTATTACAAGTTGTCCTTCCGTCAATTTTATGCGTTAACCCTGACGAAATCATGCCATTTACCCACCCACTCCTACTTTTAGAGGGGCAATTTTGTCATTTACTTTTAGAAAACATTCCAGAGTATCCAAAACATTCAAATCAATTTGTAAAAGATCTATTTATCTCAATAGAGAAGTTAATTCTTGAACGATCTTCGAATGAAAACAAACTTTGATTTTTGTTGGCCTTTAATCAGAGAAGTTGAAGATGAATTTCTTAACTTTCTTGACCACCGAAGCAAAGGTTATTTTAAGGGTGGATGGGGTTTGTTGAGGTTGATAGCTGCTCTGTGGGGTTTAAAGGATAAGTCATGGCAATGTTGGGATTTCAAGGATGTCGAAGGAAGTGGAGTTAGACAGAGGGTTTAGATTTGGTATGGATCTAGTGTATGAGGTTGAGATTTGTGCTTGAGTTGAGGTAGGCAATAGATCTAACAGATCAAGAGAGGTAGAGGATAAGGTAGCATTTTTCTTAGCTGGCGAAGAAGGTTAGGTGAGATGAAGATTTCTAAATGATAACGGTTTGGGGAAAAAGGAAGTAAAAAAGAGAAAAAGAAGAGAAGAGGAAGAAGGCTGAGCGAGATGAAGATTTTTGTCTGATAAAGGTTAGGGGAAAGAGGTAGTAGAAAAGAGAAAAAGAAGAGAAGAGGGAAACTCCGGTTAGGTGGTCAGAGCGCAACTTATTGAAGAAGAGAAGCGGGAAGGATACAAACTGTGGATGAAATTGCCCTTTTGGAAAATGGTGTAAGATGGTAAACGATATGGTTCCCTTAGGGCTAATGCCTATAATCGACCGAAGAACAACTTTTGATAGCTTATAGAATTTTGAGGGCAAAAAATAAAACTTTTGAAAGTTCGATGGCAAAAACCAAATTGTTGAAAAGTTTAGAATACAAAGAACCTTTTTTAAAAAAAATTTACCCCCCGCCCCCCCCAAATCCTTTGTACACCCTACTCCTGAGGATCAACAGTGGTTCCTCACATACCTCTCAATCCCAAGTATTACTATTTAGCACCAAATTAAGCAAGACCTGACAAAAGAAAAAAAAATTACCTTAATATTGACAAAAAAGACAAACAACCTATAACTAGGGAGAAAAGGGGTATCATATTTTCCAAAACATAACATTTATTTCTTAACTAATTAAAATTTTAAACACCGTCAAATTCATAAATCGTAGTAAGAAAACTTTGTAAAGATAAATTGGAAATTCATAGATCAAAATTGAAAATCTGTATTGTATATGGTGTTTTATAAATTTTTAAGAATGTAAATTAAAAAAAAATCAAATTCATTTACTAAATATACAAAAAATGGATTCAAAGTTAGCATTGATTAAATTCAGGGTGTCTTTTCTTCTGTGCTGATGTTGCTGACTCTCTTGAAGTGTACCTTCGGGACCAAAATAACATCTTTCGGGACCAATTCAGCAACCTTCGAACCTGCAAACAGACTAAAGAGGAGGCTCTCCAATGTTGAAGTTAGAGAGGAAAGAATAAAGAGAGGAAAAATGTAAAATATAGATAGAGAAATAACACACCTTCAAATGAGTATTGTTCCTCTATTTATAGTTTTGTTTACAAAGTAATAAAGAAGTAAAATGCTAATTGGCTTCTTTCAACTTGCATTATTATAATAATAAAATAAGTAAAGAGTTAATTTAAATTAATTTTATAACTAGGTGTATACTGCACACCATATGCTCTTTCGAAGAAATAAATAAAAAATTTTAATGAACTTTTCAATCTTTGGGCTTAATAGTGAAGTTTATGGTTCGGGATATGTACTGTTGTCCTTACAAAAAATAAATAAAAAGAAACATATCACCGAACCAAAAAGATGATGTCACTTGATGTGACATACATGCCATGGTAATAAATGGACGAGATGCATTCATCCTATCTAACGGTGTAGATGAAGTTCCACCTTTTCAAATTCTTCATCTGAGTATAAATGAAAAAAAAAATGGCCATGTTCTTTCTTCTTTCAATCTATTTAGAAAACTTCTACAAAAAAAGTAGAACATTCCAGCTTACTATCAAAATCATTGTAGTTCAAAAATTGCTTGTTATTTGCTTACAATTTTGTGTGGAATCTTCTGGGCTTGAATAAACTCTTACAAAGTTCACTTTTTTGTTGCAGAAACTGCACCAAATCTAGTAAAGTTCGTAGCTTTTGAACTTATATTCAAACTTTTGTGAAGTTTTCTTGAAGAAAAACTAACTCATGGTTCCTATTATAGGTATTTGATCTTTCAACCTATCATCCTCTTGTTTATAGTTGTTTTAAGCTTTGAAATATGTCTTTGGGTAGTTCATTTGATAGTGATGATAGAACTGATACTAAAATTAGGAAGATGTTTGATGATGAAGATATTGGAGATAAAATAGCCAGTAGTTCGGCTATTGTGGTTAATAGAATTGCTAAGGAAGATATTTTAGATGTGTAGAAGGATGTTAAAAAAATGGGTGAAGTAGATGAGTCAAGTGACCCGAAGGCTAACTTTGATGGCATTAGGTATTCTATTGGTAATAGGATTGTTTATTATCCACTTTGTGATGAGAAGGATAACAAAAGGGTATTCGATTATAGACTCCCTAGACAAATTGTTGTTGAGGATTCAGGAGATAGTAAGCAAGCTGGTTGTAATGAAGGGCGAAATAAAATTAAGCCTTAATATTTGATTGTTTGAACTTGGTTTAAAAAGAAAAATCTTAATGAATTCAAGTTTGATTTTAGTATATTAGAGAGTTGTAAAATAGAAATTCTTGAAGAATCGGGTAGGGTTTATAGACCAACTTCTGGATATGTGACTACATATGTAGCACATTTTAAAGCTGGATTGAGATTTCCATTGCACCTAATCTTTATTGATGTTTAGAAATTTTTTAAGATTCAATTAGGACAGCTAGATCCTAATTTTATCAGATATACTATGGCATTTATTTTGACTTGTCGAGCTTGCAGGATAACCTTAAATTTGAAATTGTGGAGAAAGTTGTTTATGGTTTATCAAAGAATCAAAACTAAAGAAGGATGAGGCTTCTTTTATTGTGAAAAGCAGACAAATCACACCAATATTTATAAAGGGCCAAGTTCTATTCATGACTGGAAGCATGAATTTTTTTACATTTGGGATCCTAGTGTTGCTGAATTAAGGTATCTCTGGAATTTTAGAAAATCATTGAACAACACTCCTCCAATGGAATATGAATAGCTAAAGAGAGAATAATAAAAGTTGGATTTGTTCGAATGGGAATTGAAAGGTGGAGAGTCTTAGAATCTTAACTTGCTTCAGGTAGGAGGAATATTCTCACTGAAAGAATTTGACTATGTCAAATTGAGTATGTATCATTTTATATGTTTCATTGTGAATTATGTATGTTTTCCCTAATGGTAATTTATTGAACTTTGTTGTTGATGTAGGAAAACAATTCTCTATTGAAAGAAGGCTCAGGCAGCAAGAGCAGCTTCTGGTAATATATATTTTTATATTATTATGCATGAAATACGAAAGAACAAAAGTTATACTTTTGTTACTGGTATGCATAATATTTTTTATGTACCAGGTCAATTTGCAAAAAAGAAAGCTGAAAAAAGAAAAGAAGAAGGCTGAAAAGAGAAGTGTTACTCCGAAGGGTCAATCTGAAAAAAGATCAAAGCAAGTTCATGACAAATCTCTAGAACCAAAAGAAAAGGTGATTGAAAAAGGTGAAAAATCAAAATCAGGCAACCTAAGTATCTAGATTCAAGAACCTTCGGATCAAGCATCCAAGAAAAGAAAAGAAATTGAACCTTCAGAATTTGAAAGTGCTCAAAAAAGAAGCAAAGGCAAAGAGAAAGAAACTGGTGAAAAGGTAAATTTTGATGACTTAGAAGAGATAAATGAACAAGTTTTCACCCCGAATTGGAATATTCGGGTTGGTGATCAAGTAAGCCTTGATGCTCGCTTTGCACAAGAGTTTATACATTGTTTACTAGATGGTGAGCTAGAATCTCAAAAGGATAATAACATAGCTCAACTGAAAAAAGAATTCCACTTCAAGAATGTTAAGGTAAAACAATTATTATGTTTCCTATATTATAATGAAATGTATAAACGTATCAGTTATAATAATTTTCTTTCAGGCTTTTTCTGTCAATCAACATATGATGAGGGTTGTAAACAAGACGAATGAAAAAATGAAGGCTTGGCAAATTGAGAAAAGAAAATGTAAAGCTCAATTAGAAGAAGAAAAGAGAAAAGTTGGAGAGTCTACATGCTGGACAAACTGTAACGTTCAAAAGACTAGAGGAAGAGAAGAAACAAATTGAAAAAGAAAATTAAAGGTCGAAAAAAGATGGTTATGAATGGAAGATTACAGCTTAGAAAAATCTTCTAAGGTATGAAGACCCCGAATGGTAAAATGTTACCATCAATTGAGAATCGGGTACTTTGAGATTTTTTAAAATCTCCAAAGTTTAGAAATATGTAGAGCTGAGTATCAGATGGCATTATCAGTTCAGGTATTAAAAGTTGTTTAACAGATGTTAAAGAAAAAAAATCCTGATTTTCAGTTGGAGGGAGATTTAAATGATTTCACGGGTGATCAGAAGAACTACCCGAATCCATGGGATGCGATTTAATTTAGAAGAAATGTGTAAAAAATTTCCATAACCGGTTTGGGTAAGTGATGATGAAGATTCCTCTAAAGAAGAAAGTTTTGAAAGTCAAGATGTGAGACCTCCTAATCGAAGTGAAGGAACCTTCATAATTAAGCTTCCTTCATCTATCCCGATTACAAATTTACCTGTAGGCGATAATACAATGCCTAACTTGCCGTTCTCCCAAGGCAATGAAAGTTCAACTTCTCTTCCTGAAGGCATTCAATCAGCCACACCTAGCTTGCTAGATTTGCCATCATCTCAAGACATGTCAAGTTCTGAGGGTCAAAAGATTAACAACAACTGGACTCTATTTTTTGAATATCATGTAATCATCTGTTCGAAAGAAGAATATCTTGTTATTACTAAGAATATATTTTTGACCTTGTGTTTTCAATGAAATATTAATTTTTGTCTTTTTTGTTGTTTTTATTAGCAAGTGTCTAATCCGATTCCTAAAAATACTAAAAATAATCAACTTAAATGAGAGAATATAAAGTTTCATTGAATGAAAATTCAAATACAAAATTTGATTAAGGATCATTGAATCTGTAACAAAATATGGTTGAACATTACAAGCTGAAAACATCCTTTAAGGATAAAATTTTCAAAGATTCATATCATTCTAGGTTTGGGCAATATCATTTCCATCCATATCTTTCAATCTGTAACTTCTATTATGGTTATCCTTGGAAATGATATAAGAAACTTCCCATATAGGATCAAGTTTCTAATTAGGATCTTGACAATTAACTTCGTTTCTCCTCAAAACTAAATCTCCGTGTATCAAAAAAGGCTTCAGGACTCATTGATTATAATACTTAGCCAATTTTCTTTTGTAAACAACTTCACATTCAGCTACTTTTTTTCTTGTTTCTTCAAGAAGGACCAAGTTTTGAGTCAATTTCTGATACATTGAATAAATCAATTTGGGTAGAAGAACTTCCCACTTCAACAGGAATCATTGCATCAATATCAAAACACAAATTGAATGGAGATTCTTGTGGGTAGGAATTTGGAGTTGTTCTGTAAGACCAAAAACACTTGATATTTCATCAACTCATCTTCCTTTCAGATGGTCAAGTCTTTTTTTTAAGCCTTGTAGAATGATTTGGTTTGCTACCTCAACTCAACCATTTGTTTAAGGATGACCAACTACAGTGAATTTATGATCAATCTTTAACTCATCACAAAAATCATGAAACTGCTTAGCTTCAAATTGCTTTCCTTCATCAGTGCTTAAAAGTTAAGGAATTCCAAATCGAGTTATGACATCTTCCCAAAAGAATTCCTTGACCTTTCGAGATGCAATAGTTCCTAAAGGTTTTGCTTCAATCCACTTTGTAAAATAATAAAGAGAAACGATTAAAAATTCGCTTCTTCCCAAAGCCTTTAGGAATGGGCCTAAAATGAACAATAAAGAAGAGTCTCAAAACAATTATTTAATGAATATTTATGTATATAAGCAAATGATATATAAATTTAAGTATCTAAAAGATTCATTCCCTGTTTATAAAAAGGAATTGGGGTGCTTAATGAATGTAATTCGGTCTGAGGCAAGTGGTGAACATTATCATGTATTTGGCATTTTTTGCAAGATCGAACCAAAAGTAGGGAATCTTCCTCAATTGAAGGCCAAAAATGTCCTGTACGCATTACTTATATAAAATAGGAATAACCAATTAAGATTTGAATATTTGTATTGACTTTATAGATGAGTTAAAATAAATATTCACCTTTCTTGTTAAAGATCGAGATCCAATATGTGATCGACATATGCCTTCATGAACTTCCCGAAGAATATAATTGCCTTCATCTTAAGTTACACATTTGAGAAGTGGCCATGAAAATGCTCTTCTATATAATTGATCATTCATAATGACATATCTAGAAGATGTTGTCTTGACCTTTCTAACTTCATCTTTATCCTCAAGTAAAATTCCTTTATAAAGAAAAACACAAATGAAGCTTTTTGCAAATATTATCAAAACAAAATATAATAAGATCGAAGTTATATAATACCTTCAAAAATGTACTTCAAGATAGGTGTCATCCATGATTAAATATATCAACTAACATAAGTGCAACAAGATTAATTGATTTTTCTTTTAAAGGCTCAATCCAAGATCCATCAATGTATGTGTCTTTTTTCTTTTTTCAACTTTGATAGGAAATCAGCTTCAGTATTATCTTTTCGGGGAATATGCTCAACAACCAAATACTTGAATCGGGTAATATACTTATTAGCTTCTGCCAGGTATTTTGCCATATTATCTTTTTCACTATTGATATGCCCATATTATAGTTGAGAATCTGTCTTTACCACAAGATTAGAAGTATGAAGACTTTCTGCAACTCTTAGGCCAGCTAAGAATGTTTCATATTCAGATTCATTGTTGCTAATTTGAATTCCTACTTCAAAGCATAAACAAAACGAGTACCTTCAGCATTAATAAGAACAAAACCCTCACCTTCAGCTGAACCATCGGTATATAAGATCCAACAATCCTTTGTAGGAACAAATGTGTCAGTTGGATGATAATGTAATGTTTGGGGAACAATGCATTCCAATACAAAATAAAAAAAAAACCTAACCTTTAATAACTTTCCTAGGCAAATATACAATATCGAAATCTTTTCATTAATCGTCCAGCAATATTGGGTTTGTGTAGAATTTGCCTGATTGGAGAATTTGCTAACACATTAATAATGTGATATTGAAAATAAGGTTTGAGCTTTGGTGCTGAAATCACTAAAGTCATAGCATATTTTTCTAGAACAGAGTATCTAATCCCAAAACCCTGTAAAACATGGTTGATGTAAAAAATGGGCTTCATACCCGAACCACATGATGCACAAAAGACTAAATTTAATTTTATCTGTGAAATAGACATATACAGATATAATGCTTCCCTGATGAGGCGGAATACCAGCATGGGTGAAGAACCCAAATACTAATTTATTTTATTAAAAGTAGCATCAAATTCAGGAGTCCAAACAAATTTCTTAGGATTACGGATTATCTTGTAAAAATGAAGTGACTTCTCACCAGATTTAGACAAAAATCTGTTCAAGGCTGCAATTTGTCCAGCTAATCTTTGCACATCCTTCATCAAGGTAGGTGGTTTCATCTCCAATAAAGCTTTAATCTTTTGGGATTAGCTTCTACACCCCTTCGAGACACCATATATCCTAAAAAATTTCTAGTTTCTACCCCAAAAAAGCATTTCTCCGGATTTAGCTTCAACCCATATTGCATCATAGTCTAGAAAGATTCTTCCAAATCAATAAATATGTCATCTTGTGATTGGAATTTTATTAAAATACCATCAACATAAGCTTCCACATTACGCCCCTAGTTGATTTGCAAACATTCTGTTTACCATTTCTTGAAAATCAATTCCCGCATTCGTCAATCCAAAAGGCATTCTTCTATAATAAAAAAGACCATGTGGGTTGACAAAAGAAGTTTTATCTTCATCTTCAATTGCCATCTAGATTTGATATCCTTTATGAGCATCCAGAAAGCAAAATAAAGAAAATCCTTAAGTATAGTCTACTGACTGATCAAGTTTAGACATTGCAAATGGTTTCTTAGGGATTGCTTTATTCAAAGAGGTAAAATCACTACGCATCCTCCAAGAACCATCTGGCTTTGGAACTACTACTAGATTAGAAACCCAAGTCGGAAATTATACCAAACAAATAATACTAGCTTTCAATAAATCTTGAGTTTCAACTTTAACCAACTGGTCTTCTATTTTTTATAATTGGTGTACATGATTCAAAACTCCCTAGGAGATGTTCTATGAATGATTGGGCAATGGATCCCATTTCCATTGTAGACCAAGCAAAAATATTTTGATACTTTGCTAGTAAATCAAGTAATTGATGTTTTATTCCTATAGGCAAAGCTCTTCTCACAGAAATTTTTCTTTCAAAATGAGAAGCATGAAGTTGGAATCCCTCAAGTTCTACAACTGGCTTAGCTTGATCTTCATCTTCATCATCTTTCTTAGAAAACCTATATGATTCATTTATAGGCCTTGCATTTGAAATAACCGTTCGATAGCAAGTATGTGCAGCCTGAATATCACCTTTGATGGTATAGAATGTACCATCTGAATGTACTATCAACATGTTTTGAAACATATTAACCTGAGCTCTCATTTGATTGAGTCCTGGGCAACCCCGAAAGGCAAAAGTAGAGTAGCTGAAAGCATCACTAGCTTACGCTTTGACCCGAGTAGCATAGGGCACATTGAATCCCGTGTGAATCAGCAAAGACCAACTTGCAAGGCTAAATACTCCTGGGTGACCAATAGCGAAGTAGTACCATGAGGGAAGGATGAAAAGAACTCCTATCGAGGCATGAAATAGAACATGAAACCATAAGCTACCATCCTGAAGGTGAATCCACCCCCACAAACTCAGATTGTACAGTTGGTTGATCAGGTCTCCATTATACCTTCAAATTCACAATTCCCAAAGCCAAAGTAGTTTCTCCTAAAAAACCAACTAAAGGAATTCGACTACATTTGATTATAGAATCATCAATACCCATCTTGGAAAAAGCTTCATAATACAAAATATTGGCCAAACTTCCTGTATCAACCAAAATTCTCTTAACTAAAAATTCTCTTAAATAAACAATCATGAAAAGTTAGAGAAATGACCAAAGGAATATCATTATTTATTGCTACAAAACAATTGATCCTTTGTCATTTTCCTAGTCCATTAGTAAAATGAAAATGCACCCCCAAAATCATTTGAATAACCCGAGACATTGGCTTATGTTCGGGTACCATTCCTGAAGGGGCTTGTTGAACATAATGAATATTGCTATAACTTTCCTTGATGAATTGCATTTTCAATTTCTCAGGACAGTTGAAAACATTCATCAGTGTGATGATCCATCTCTTTATGATAAATGCAATACCTATCCTACTGTCCCTTTTCAAATGGAGTCTGAATTAGCTTCGGAGGAGGTAAAATTCCCAAACCTTCAACTTCTTGTAAAATCATGGCCTTCAGGGCATTTAGAGGTATGAAGTTAGGATTAGGATGAGGACCATGATTATGATTTTGAGGTTTTCCTTTATTTTCATTCGAATGAATATCAAAATGTCTTGACTGGAAAGAATTGGACCGTTCGGGTGGAACAAGAGGACGAGAATCAGACCTTGGGGGGTTGTGATACTTTTGGTTTAAAGCCATCAGATAAACCTGAAGAATTTATGGGCGTAGAACTGGTGAACGGTTTTTGATATCCCAAACTAAAATTTCCCAAAGATTTATTAAAATTTTGTTTCTTTCCACCGCGATTATCAACATAACTCTTTGTAAATTCTTGTATTTTAGTTTGGCAAACTGTCTTCTTGGAAAACATAGACTATTCTACCTTTAATCCATGACAAAAAGCTTCTATACATACAACTTCATTGGAATTGGAGACCAATCAGGCTTCACTATTAGATTTGTTTCAATATTTATTGAGAGTTTCTTCTTTCCTTTGTCTAATGGTCAAAAGATGAGATTGATGCTTCAAATGCAAAGAACTTCTCGCAAATTGAGCAATGAACAACTCCTTTAGATTAGGATATGAGTCAATGCAATTATTATGTAGATTTGAATACCAATCCTATGCTTGACCTATCAAGGTGACTGAAAAAGCTAAACAATATAGGACATCATCAAGGTCAAAAAAGTTCGAAATAGCATTATACCTTTTCAAATGCTTTCAAGGATCCAACGAATCATCAAATTTGTCAAAGGATGGTAATCGAAAATCCTTCGGGACCTTGCCATGACGAAGGTGTGGCTGCAGTGGGACAGCTTCGATCATGGTTGAAGCTTTAGTAACATGTAATTTTGGTATTAGTTATGCCAAAGTCTATTCAATTTTACAAACTTTATCTTCCAAAGGAGGACCTTGGATCGGAGAAACAACCATTCAGCCACCTGAAGGAGTTGGAGGTAAAAATGGTAAAGGATTTGGATAATAAAAATTGTATAATATGGGTACCGTTGATATGGTGGATCCATCGATGGAACATAATGCACAACTAGTGGCACATATGGAGGAGCTACTCGATTCAATACTGGATGGGTGGGCATTAAAGATTGAACTTCATCTTCATTATTGTTTTGAACAGAATCTTCATGATGAGAAGAAGTTACCTCTTCTCGAAGTGGAGGTGGTGGAGGAATGAAGTTTTGTGCCAGTAAAGAAGCTTGAAAAGCTTTATAATGATCTATAGCCAATTTTACCTTTTCTGCATCTGAAATGACAAGAGGAGATGCCTTAGATGTTTGTTTCTGAGTCTTCGACCTAATTGGTCTTGGAAGAGACCCAAAACACGAAACTTGTCTTTTAGATGGATCAAGAGGAATAAATTGTCCAAACAATTGGGCGAGATGTATTTTTTAGCAATGCTGGATTAAGAGGAGGTAAAAGTGAAGAGTCATTAGCATTTACCATTGGCACATCTAAATTTGTAGAAGTGACCAAATTATCAGGATTTTGAACTTGTTTCGACGCCGAAGGGACTTGAGAACCTTGTTCTCATTTTCCCCAAGCAATTGAGGTCAAAACCATGGTAGGCTCCAAGATGATGTTGCTGATTCTCTTGAAGTGTACCTTCAGCATCAAAATAATATCATTAGGGAACAATTTAGCAACCTTCGGATCCTGTGAACAAACTCCTCCTCTTTAGCTCTCCGATGCTGAAATTAGAGAGAAAAAATGTAAAATGTAGAGAGAGAAAGAACATATCTTGAAATGAGTCTTGTTTCTCTATTTATAGTTGTGTTTACAAAGCAATAAAGAAGTAAAATGTTAATTGACTTCTTTCAACTTACATTATTATAATAATAAAATAAGTAAAGAGTTAATTTAAATTAATTTTATGACTAGGTGTATACTATACGTCATCGATATTTTAAAAAGACTCTCCATTTTAATACAACAACTCTTTAAAAGGTATATCCAGTCCAGAAAGGGAAGGGGTGGGATGGGGGAAATCTTCACTAAGAATCAGTTGCAGGACTTTCCTATCCAATATCAAATCAATCTCATGTGTTTATTTATTTAATAATAATCATTAATTTTCTCAGTTTTATGTAGATAAGTTAAGTATTCACAACTTTTCCCACTCGAAAAGGAACTTTCATTCATAAATGAATATACTTTTATAAATTAAAATGGTCATTAAATCAGTTCTTTGCATAATTAAATCCAAGAAAGAATGATTTTAATGACAATCAAGTATATATAGAGTTAAGTAGATCTCATTCCCCCATATTCCAAAGAACAAAATTGAATGTTTTCGTAATAACAATAATTACAAATTCCCATAAATTTATAGTTACGCAGTAAAAATGCAAGGTGGGGTGATTTCAAAGTTTTCAGGTGGGTGGTACAGAACAGAGGAACTTACCCCAAATTGCAGTAACAGTGAGTGGTGGGGAGAGGGTTTTGGTTATAGAAGAGATCTAAAGGAGAGGAGAGGAGAGGAGTGCTGATAATTTGGCCAAATTAATTCCTTAGAATCGTTCTTTCATTGCGTCTATAATTTAAAATTAAAAAAATCTCGGATTATTTTACTATTTTAATCCGTCCACTCCTTGCTTGGTAAAAAAACAAAGCAAGCCGTGGCCTAGCTTGGTTTGGCTTCTGAATAGTAGTAGATTAGTAGGTTTGAAAGAGCAGGAGCACTAAAAGTTGTAACCGTACATAGATAGATATGTGTATATATATATATATATATATTGTGTCATGATCCATCCAGGCACTGGCCTCTTCAGACACCAACTCTTATAATGCTTTGATTAAATCTTTTGTATTTTTATTCTGATTGATTAGTATACTTCCTTTACTAACTAGTATTACTAAACGCACCACGCATACCCCCTACCCCCTGCCCCTTCTCCTCTTTAGTTTATGGATTTCCGTATGGTTGTCAGAGACAAGAGCTGCCATAAAGGCAGCATAGTTGCAGCAGAGAGGTGCAGTCATAATATGTGCACAGTACACGTTCAGGAGAGAGAGAGAGAGTGTGTGTGTGACTGTGTGTGTCATAGCAGGGACAGGGCAAGCGGTGGGTGGGGGGTGGCAGCAATATGATCAGAACCATTAGTTTTATCCATGTACAGAAGATTCTGCACCCCGAATGGTCCCTGAAATAAATATACCTACTTCTACCACTACTACTACTACTACTAACACCATCACCACCATCACCACCAACATACTACTATTATATATCCCTTCCTCGTCTAATTTCTTCTCCTTTCTTCCCCAGCAGAGTGTGCAGAGGGCCTCCAAAACTCACTGACACCATAAAAATACTTCCTCCCTGCTGCTGCTGGTGGCTTCTTTCTCGTTCTCTGTGTGAAAGACCGGAGATATTTGTGAATTGTGATATTGCAGTTTTGTTTGTTTGAATGATGAGTACTAGTGCACGAAATAGGTTCCCTTTTACTGCATCACAGTGGCAAGAGCTTGAGCACCAAGCTCTCATTTTCAAGTACATGGCCTCCGGGATGCCTATACCTCCTGATCTTCTTTACACTATCAGAAGAAGCTTGGATTCTTCGCTCTCCTCCAAGCTCCTCCTCCACCAACCTCAGCACAGTAAGAGTATATATATATATATTATATAATATATATTTACATCTTTCTTTTTCCTCATTTTGGATTAACTATAAAAATGAATGTTTTTAAAGTAAATAAATAAATAAAATTTTTGGGTGGGGTGCACTGCAGTTGGATGGAACTGTTTCCAGATGGGTTTTGGAAGAAAAATAGACCCAGAGCCAGGAAGGTGCAGAAGAACAGATGGTAAGAAATGGAGGTGCTCAAAAGAAGCATACCCAGATTCCAAGTACTGTGAGAGACACATGCACAGAGGCAGAAACCGTTCAAGAAAGCCTGTGGAAGTTATGACAACAACTGCAACACACTCTTCTTCTTCTTCGACTAACAACAACACATCAACAACAATACCTCCAACAGCCATACCCATCTCATCAATCACCAAAAACCATCCCAATATTAACCCTTCTGTCTCTCCCACTTCTCACTCTCTTTATTGTCTCACTTCGTTAGCCTCAGAAATACCCCATCACCATAATCATCCTACTACTTACACCCCTCACCACCCTTTCCTCTCTCCCCACTCCTCTAGACCTCCAGGGAGCGACTTGTCATCTCAAGATCACTCCACCACGAACTTTCTGTTGGAATCCGGTGCTTATTCACATGCAGGAAAAGGTGGTTACAGGTGTGTATAGCATATCATATCATCTTCTTCAACTGTACTTAAAATATTAACAAAGTTATATATATATATATATATATATATATTATGTGTTTATCTGTTTTTACTCATTAAATTAATCAGTAGCTACCGGTTATTGGGTTTGTCCCCCTTCTGGCAATTTGCTTTTATTTTCTTCTATAAGTCTCAGTCAGGTGATTAGTTTTCTTGACCAATCATACCTTTTTTTTGGTACATTTAAGCAGCAGCTATGGTCAGGGTCAGGGACCCAAAGAGGAAGTGGATGAACATGCTTTTTTCTCTGGGTCTTCCAGGACTATGAGAAATATGGTTTCAGATTCTTCGCAGTTGAATGATCCTTGGCAACTGGCACCACTGACAATGGGATCGCCAGCCTCTCCCCTGAAACAACACAGGTCTAATTATTCTGGTCACTCTCTCTTTCACCTCAATGACAACTCCAGAAGACAAAAACAAGACCAACAACAACACTATTATGCATCATTTGGTGGTTATGATCATGTCAACAAGAACGATATTGTAACAATGGAGAGATCAGATGATCAACCAAAGAAAGTAATGCACCATTTCTTTGATGAATGGCCTCCCAAAGACAAAGATTCATCATCATGGATTGATGCTGCTGATGATAAATTGACTAGTACAACAACTCATCATGCCCCCCCAGTTTCAAAAATACAGCTTTCCATCTCAATGCCTAATAACAACACTTCACATGACTTCTTCATGACCCGAAATGGTACATGAATATTTTTCTCATTTTCACTGTCACTTTTTTATCATCACTTCACTTTGTCTTTGTATTCTCCGAATATATACTCCTCCTGCTGCTGCTACTGCTACTGCTACACTCTTCTCTCCAATATAGATTGATTGACCCACCATTCTCTTTTGACCGCTCTCCTACGTCGGCTTCGTTTTGCAGAAAAATGAGGTCTATGATCAGTACCTGCCTGCTGCTTAGTGGGTTTTCTGAATCAAAGGTCCAAAAGAGTACTTGATGGTGGTGGGTCTGTCCCCATTTCTGTTCTGCCTTTCTTGCATACGTACGTATGTATGTTAGTGAAGAAGACTCAGAAAAACTGTTCTCTTTTTTTGTTTGCAAGTTTGTGTACTAGACTGATGAGTTTTGTGGCCACTGGGTTACAGAGGGCTTACTTACTAAGTAAAATCATCACATGAGGCTCTGCAAAATTTCAGCTCCCCTGATGCATACATGTATTTCTGGTTCTCTCTGCATGTTTGAAATTGGGAAGGCCAAGTGTCTGCAATTTTGCCACATGCTTCCATGTCTTATTCGCAGGTGTCTTCAGATTAAAAAAAAGAAAAAACAGAAAAGAAAAAAAAAATCTTGTTAGCTTTTTTTTTTTCCTCATCTTTTTCTAGGGGCTGGCTCAGTCCAGGACACAGGTTCATGGCTTTTGGTTACTGTAGTTGCATTCTAATGGTCCCCAGAACCAAATTTGGCTTTTTGCCATCTTTGTTTAACCAGAAGAAAAAAGGAAAAAGAAGAAAAACTGTAATAATAACTAAAGCTGCGGAAAATGCATTCCTGCTTTGACTGTATTAACAAGTTGTACCATCTGGGAGTCTGTCCACTGGAAATTTCCATGATTTATAGGTGGTATTTGGGACTGATAAATCTTTCATGTACTGCGAAAAGTAATAGCCAGTCATGTGAACCCGGGTAAAGATTCTTATTAAATTTAATTTAACCTCTGTGTCTATTTTGATGCTACAAATATCCAACTCGTCTTCCATATGGGTGTGCCCTGAAATGCTATAGTGGACAGCTTTAAAGGCATATGATGAAAAATCTCTGAAAGAATTTAATTCGGAACTACAGGCAGAAGAGCGGGTTCTTGCTTTAATAAAAATAAGTGATGTGATCAGATGGGGGCATTTCTAAGAGACAAGTTCAATGAATAAGAAAGAGAAGTTCTGGTAGTTTTCCTGTCTGGAGGTTCCTGATATGAGATGACATTTGGGTCCTATGCCTGCAATTTTGTTCGGGGAGGGTGTTTAATTAGGGGAATTAAAGAAAATCCCCCAGGGCAATTAAGACCGGTTGAATTATTGAAATTTTTATCTAAGTCTGAATGTTTCGCAAATCGTCTCCTCCATTTACCCCCAGAGTGAGTCCCTTTGACAATTTGTTTCCACGAAATAATTAATAGGTGAGGAGAGTTCGTTTAAGATGTTTTACATCTGTGAAGGACTATTCCTTCAATTGCACTTTAGTTTAAGTGGAAATGTTAATGTGTATTACGAATCACCTACTAACAAGTGCTCCAATTAAATTTTTAATAATCAAATTTAACAGTCAAATTTTTTTTTTTATTTTTCTAAAATTTAATTAAGTATTTGTAAGATTTAGTTTGTAAAAAATATTTGAAAAAGATAATTTTTTATAAAAATATTTATTTTTTCTTAACAATTAATCGTTAACTCTGATCATTAAAAATTTAATTGAAATAATTATTAATACGTGCTCCCGTGACACACACTCACCATCATTCCTCATAGTTTAAGATTCTTTTATTTATTTCTCATTACCGAGTATTTTAGCTTTCTGCTGCTACTACTAAATCAGTACTAGTCCTTTTCTGTCAAAAAGACAAATTTCTCGAAGATGGTGAACAAAAGGAAAGGAATTTACTTGCCTAATAACTTGGAAGATGGTCGAAATTAGGGTCCTAAATGAGTTGCAATGTAACTTTTGTCCAATTTATCAAGCCCTTAATCTTTTAAACTTCTTCAGAATGAATGCAATTGGATTTTTGAACCCTTTTTATTGATTTTTTTGGTTAAAAGCTGTATCCCAAATCACCCTTTTGATTTATGCACCAAAGAGAATGTATCCAGGGTTCTACTTCAACCCAGGAGTTATTTCAAAAAAAAAAAAAAAAGAAAGAAGAATGTACTACACAATTTATTTCGTCCTATTCTAGTTTAGTTGTTCAGATTGGAGGGTCAATGGTGTAAATTGAGGTAAGGTAAGAATAACAATAACAATAACAATAAGCAGCGTGGGTGTTTACATGGGGAAAGGAGCCAATTGGTTCCACCCTCATCTCTAGAGTCAGGGAGTCATCATATGACATCGCACTGTGGCAAAAGGGCACTGTCTGAGTTCTGATGGGTCGTTCAGAATCAGAATCAGACTCAGATCCGTCCATCCATCCATCCATCCATATGATCAACAACAACAACCAGTAAGATTGAGACGTAGTAGACCAGCCTCTCTCTTTTTCTCTGTACCATTACTCTCTCTCTATGACTACTCTCTTTCTCTAACTCTATTCCATTCCATTGAACTTTTTTTTCTCTCCTTTCAAACTTAATAACACTGTCCAGAGTTCAGACTCTTTTCCTTTAAAAGAGACTTTCAACACACATTTATGCAAATAAATGAGATCAGATGCACACACCTTATTTTTGCCGTACTGTTCGCTGGCAGCCTTCTTCTACTGATGCCACAAACGCAGACCCACCACAACCACTGCTCCTGCAGTCTGCCACACCCAGCCTCCCCTGTCACCAAAAACTGACTCCAAACTATGTCCACTTCTGGACCCTTTAATCTAAAAAAGTTCATATTTAAAACTAACTACTCCACACTAATAATATAATACGTATGTGAGGAATCACACCGCAGTCTCATTGACGCCCACAAAATGGGGGAAAAATAAGGAATTTACAACCCAGTCTCTACTTCGTTTAGTCAGGTCATGGAGTAATCGTTTCCGGTACAGATGTAATATTAAGAACAGTTCATGCCTGTATAATAATTTAATTGAATATATAAACATTCATTTGTAAATTTTTTTTCTTTTGGATCACAAAAGGTCATCAATAACACACCGAAACTCAACTATACACGGCATGTCAAACTAACCCGGTCAATTTATATGGCCTCAATCGTTGACGTCCTTGGCCCCTAATGGGTTCAAACCCTTGCTGGCACTGAAAGTTCACATCCATGTAAATCCTCCGAGGAAACAGTGATAGCTTCTGCCTGGACTCGTCCAGGAAGTATTTTCAATCAAGGAGCTCGAAAGAGTGGGCCCAAAATGCCACTGTCCGTCTTTGCTGTTAATATGATAAAAAATCAAAGACGAAGAGAGAGATTATTAGCTAAATAGTTATCTTTCAAATTTATTTCTTTTATTTTTCTGTACAAAGCATGACAAAGGTTAATACCCATTTGATGAAACACACTCCAGTGTTAGGCTCCGGATAATTGAATTGCCTACATCTATTACAAATATTTTTGCTGCCTCCAGGGTATGCGGAAGTGAGTTTTTTTGTTTTTTTGTTTTTTTTTTGAGCAATGAGTTGCTTTCTGTGATGGTTAGCTCAATATTACAATAGAAAGAATATCTGCATTGGCACTCAAATTTAGAAGAATGATCATGGAAGATGAGTTCTACATGATAGTAAGTTAAAAATATGCTGACCTGCTACTAAGATACAAATCTGATATTGGCATTTCCACGATGTTTTAATCTCATTCACCCTCATCATCATCCCCATGAAAAGTTTCAGTAGCACCTCCAACTTCTGCCTCACTCTCATGCATGGCAGGCCTCTGCAATGGTTCATCCTCATCCGATTCTGACCATGCCTGTCTCCTTCTACTAGTATTAGAAGCTGGGGCATCCTGCAGTGAGGGAAAAAAGGGCATCTTACTACTGATGGATTCCGGGAAAAATATGTGCATACTGGAACTGCAGATTTCAGAAAATTAGGATCGGCAAGTAGCAATATGAGCTAATAATTGCAGGTTAAGCAACAGATTTGATGGTCTTATTCATCGCTGTGGAAATAGAAAGATGATGCAATTTGAATTTCCTGTTGAAGAACTGAGAGAGAGAGAGATTACTGCATTATCATCTTCTGCATCAGAATCTTCAAGGCCGGCCGCTGCAAGAAGATCCTGAGGGTTGTTTTCCACTTGCTCAACCGGATCATTTACTTGATAAGGCTCCCTATAACTGGTATTGTTGTCCTCATCGTCAATCTCTTCCTGATCATCCATATCAGCTTCCATGTCTTCAGATTCATGCCGTTGTTTCTTCTCCTTCTTTCTCCTCTTTCCACCCTTTCTCCTCCTCCCATTTCCACCCTCTTCATCTTCATTCTGAGGTCTATCCTTCCGCTTAGATGGACCAGTGCTCTTCCATTGCTCCTGTAATGGAAAAACCAGAACATATAATTTAGTTAAACAAAGGAAATTGAAGCTTTAGACCAGGTTACGAAAGGTAGGGAAGGCTCAATGAGAATCTGTGTGCAGTTTTAAAAAAGTTATAATTCTTTGTATTTGAAGTAGCCAAATATGACTTAATTTTCAATTTGCAGGGGCCAGCTTTGTTGACACAATCTGGAATGATAGGAACACAGACATTTGATTTTGGCTCAATATAATTGAATACTTAATTTGGGAAGAGCTGTATGTGGATTGGTTTACTAATGAGCGAGATTAAACCCCCTTCCACATCATAAGGAAGTCCGCACAAAAATTGAGAACATCCATAAACAGCTTTCCTATCTTGTTCAGTATACCACTGAAGGTCTGTTTGCCCATTTGTTGCCTCACCCCAGAGTTTGGATAAAATAATAGAGCTCTTTTCTGACCTTTTTATCATAAGTAATCAAGAATAGTTTTTTATTAAAAAACTTAAAAGGCCACTATTAGCACCCTGTGAAGTTGGCAGATTATGATATGACTGCAACCAAGTTTTTAGGTCAAGGTTCCTTAACTTGGATTCTTAAAAAAAAAAAAAAAAAAAAAAAATGAAAACCAGAAAGAAAATAAAAAGTTATTACTAAGGTTCGTTTTTATATTTCGCTGGACACCTTGATTTGTAGAACAATAAAAATAGAATGCCACTTTTTAATTCAGCAGATAACTACAGAGATACAGCAGAGGTAACACTGCTGCCAAAATAAATGTTATATAAGAAATATTTGTCAGAAATAAGCTTAAGCACATGAAATCCACAACATAGATGAATATTAAACTTTGCAGGAAGGTCAAATGAACAATAAGTACCTTAATACGTTCTAAATGTTGTTCTTGTTGCATCACTTGTTTCAGTTCATCCTCTTGTTTTCTCTTCTCCAACTGTTCCAAACCTCTACATGTAAGTAAACAAAGGAACAGAATTTTATTCGAAAACACAAAAAGATTTAGATGTACATACTTGATATTTTCTCTGTTCTTCAGCTTTTCTACGGTTTTCCTCAGCCAATATAACCTGCCTAGCAAGTTCAAGTCTCTGCTTATTTTGCTGGTCTTCACGCTCAGCCGCCTCACAATGGACTTTAGCAGCCTCAAGCAAGTGCTTGCAATACTCAACATGTGTTTCAATTTTTTTCTCATCAAACCCATGAAAGTGAAGATATGAAGCTGTGGACAATAAGCTGAATATACGAACTGCATTCTTAAGCTCAGCCACAGTTGACCTTACCTGTCCACATTTCACAAAATTTAAGTGTCAGAGAGAGCTATCCAGAATTTGAAAAGGTGAATTTGACTACTAAGATCGAGGCGTAGGGTATTGTTGTTTCTTAATGTGCATAACACAACCGACGGTACATTTCCCACAATTGATTGAAGAACAAAACTGCAATCTCTATAGAGGGAAAATTGAGGATAAGGATGATTTTGCTTCTTATCAGTGATGCATAAGTGATGTACCATGCACCAAATACTCACACCATCGACATAAACAAGCATGACATGGGAGAACTCCACATGCAAGCCCCTCTTTATCACCATCTTTAATGTAGCAACTATGTCCATGTTTACTATTGTTGTAAGAACAGACATGCCATGCATTTGAAACGAAAGCCTAGAGATAAATTTAAACAAATAAACTCTTTTGCATATCTGGGGCATATGCTTAGGCAATTGAGAGAGATTTCAATTTCACTTAGCCACATAAATAGAATTGGTAAGCTTAATACCTCATCCACAGTCCTTTTCGTCTTCTGTAATGTTGATGCAGAAAACTTCTGTAGTGCAACACCTGTATCAAATCTTAGTGTATAATTTGATGGTGCCAAGTGTATAGCTCTTAATAAAGTCTTTTTGCAGTCTTGCCATTGTTCAGCCTCATAATGTGTCCGTGCTAAATAAAGCAGCACTTGACTATCGGTATTATAGTAAAACTTCCTCAAGCAATTTTGATACTGCATAAATAAGCAAGTCAATATGCATGTTGAAGAAATTCAGAAACTTAAAAGTAAAATCCAACTTGAGAAAATAGGACAATATAACTACCATTTTCACGGCCAATGCAAAATTCCCTTGAGCAAAGTGAACATGAGCAAGATTTATCCACACATCTGGCATCTGGACAAAAATGCTTCCACTTGCAGCCTCTTGTACCTACAACAAATGAAAAACCCAAGAAAACATAACAAACCAGAATTCCTTCTCTGGATATTTAACAATGCAGAACAGTTTATCTGACCTGTGTAAATAGTTCCTTTGAAATATCAAATTGACCTTTTTCTGCCAATACAAGGCCAGCCCCATTGGCTGCATACAAGTTACTAGGATGCTGCAGCAAGATCTGCATTGAAAACCCTATTATTGTTCTGGAGGAGAATTTGGGAAAATTTTGGTCAAGTAAACAGAAAGAAAATCCACATTCAAAGCAAAATCAACAAGAGACCTTAAAGTTATCTGGATAACATGCATGAACACTTGATATCTTAGCTAAACAGTACTTGAGTTCAGCATTCCAAATCACAAGTGGGTCAGAAGCAAGGGAAACAGATTGAAGAAGTTGTTCTCTATGTGCTCAAAGATACCTTTTTTCCCCCTCTTGGCAATCTTTTCCTCATTCATTCTTAGCATTCTAGCATCATTTTCAAAATCTTCCCAAATTATATTAGTTCAATTTATTTCATGTATAAACATGAGATGCTTAACAATCATCTGAAATCAAAGCAAAGTATTCGTCTGTTTCCAGTAGCAAAAGTTGAGTGGAGAGAGCATAGAAGGAATCGTTAGACATAGCAAGTTTTAAGTCAAGATTAATTACACTTGTATAAAGTTCCTTCGCCTTCTCTAGATGGGTAGCTTCCAGCTTAGGATTCCTTTTCTCTGAGCGAATGGCAGCAAAATAATTCCAGTTGCCCTGAAAAACCAATACAAATGCATGAGCTGCCAATAACTCCAAATGATAATGAACATTACAAGCAGAGACAACGACAACAGAGGCCAATATTAAAGCAAAAAATAGGTGACCAAATCCAGTCTCCTTCAGATCTACTACATGCATGAAATTAGAATACACGAAACACGACCTTCAAACTATAGGTATAAGAATTGACACAACTAACTACTGAAAAAAGGACAAATGAACCAAGAAATGTGAGCACCAGACAAAGAGAAGCATAAGAGTCATTGCTATGAGCCAGCTCCTTGGCCTTGCGGAAAGTTTCTTTTGCCTTGACCCAATCATCATTCTTAAGTTCCAAGTCACCCAACATTAATAATGCATTTTGACACTTGTCATCCACTTTGAGAGCATCAGCAATCTATTACCAAAAAATTAACAGAAGTCATATATATGCCGCCAAAGCAGAAAAAACCTACAAATGATCATAGTGAGGAAAGTTGCCAGAGAATAACCAGTTCAGTACTAAGTTGAACATTATTCCGAGCTTTAGCAATAGCAGCTAGTCTCAGGTGAGCATCTACATAATCTGGAAACTGAAAGAATAAGCCAGAGCTTAGCCAGAAGAATACACAATGAAAACACTTCACTTAGCCTAGAGCCATTAAAAACAATAATAAATAATTCTTCAATAAGTACATGGTCCCATAAATATTTTCCGGAAAGTCCCTAACATTGTTTACAAGGTAACACTGACATGAATTAAGAAATACCAAAATTCCATCTACAAGGCAATAGCAATGTACAAAGTGGTAATCATTTTTGCACAATTACATTCCCCGAGGGAAAATTAAAAAAGAAACAAAAAGAATATACCATGTTGGCTATTTGCAGAGGTGTAAAGAGGAATATTTTACCGCAAGGAAAAATAGGCCAGGCAATATACAAAAGAAAGGTGTTGGAACTCCATAAAGGAAGGTTACAAAAGATAACATTTAGCATGCCACAAGACCTTGATTCAAGCTACGGCATAAGAAGTAATGTTAGTTCAAATACATGCTAGACCATAACATCTGGTCCTGCAGTTAACATGAGTCAATAAAATCAAGATCACGAAATCAGTAGGATATAAAGAATATTTGTGAGGTTTCAATTAGGAACTGTAAAATTAACACAACAGAACACCATGTTCCACTAACAGTACTTTCTCAAGACAAGAAAATTGAAAGGGCTGCGGCTAGGATTTCAACATATTATGAAATAGCAGACATAAAATCTTCAGAAAAAAAAAAAGGAAGAGGTCATGGATAAAAAACCTAGGGCAGTACTATTTCAATTCAGTTGATGAATTTACTTTAACAAAACTGACAGCAGTGAAAAATAGAGTCAGTATTATGCTTCCCTCCAAAAAAAAAATCAAGAAATTATATGGTTTGCCAAATAGAAAGTCACGGTGAGCCATGTTGTTCCATGATTACCCTTTCTTTGTTAGGATACAACAATCTGATATTGAAAAACATTAGTTATTTTAATTCACTTGAACTCGCCCATATAATTAATCGTCTCTCTATGGCTACAATAAATCTTATCCAATACCCCTTTTTTTTTATTCGCACAATATGTAAATAAAAAAACTAAAAACTTAAAATTCAATTCGAGTATAACCTAAATAATTCAGAACCATAAGTAAAATCCTTTTTGTTCTTAACCATAAGATTCGCCTTAAATCATCTCTAAATTTTTGTACCTTGTACAATATCAGACGATAAAAAGCACTGGCTGTTTCAATGTCATGTAACTGCTCAAGTAATCTAGCCAGGTTGAACAATATTGAAACTTTATTATAAGGAAGTTTGACAGTAACATCCTGTTCTTCAAGTTGATGAAACAGTTGGAAGTCTTTGTATATGTGTACAGAGGCACTCGAATCAATAGGATATTGTGCACTTCTGTACAGATCTGAATGCACTAGGTGATCAGGACCTGGAATCTGATCATCTCTAGAGCCAACTTGTGCTTTAGCAGGGAGAAATTTAAGCCATATGCCATCGCCTAAAGAATCTCTGAATGTTTGATGAGCAAGCTGGAATTTCAGAAAGCATATCAAATTGTGCATTAAAATAAACTAACTTTTTCCATTGAAGTTATTGAGCACATAAAACATATCTTAGTCATACAACCTAATAGTAGCTAGACAAACCTCAAACTCCCCCCTCTCAAAATGTAGAACTCCAATGTTATTGAGTAACTCTATTGGCACTTCTTCATTCTTCCTTAGGAAGAGATTGCGAGCCTGAAACGAAACTTTTAGCATTGGAGATAAGCATGGTCTATAACCTAGTGCTCTGCTCAAAAGAGAAAAATCTTCTACTAAAAATTCTTAATGACAAAAAGCTCTGCAAAGTGCATAATCATTTTGTAAAGAGATGAGAATACGATTAAATATGATAATGTGACTGGAAGGATATGAAAACTAATACCGGAAAAAGAAGGATAGCATGGTACAAGCATATCTTGGTGCAGTTTATATAACTTTCAGTTCAACAGAAATCAAATAAATTTAGGAAACTCCATCCAGCAATATAAGTAGTCCACTATCTCTGTTTATGAGGAATAGTTTCAGAGCTTAAACCATCTCTCATTTCAGTTTCTTAGATGTACAGGTGAAAGTAGTGAACTGATCAAAGAAAGTGATGTCATAAGTGTAAGAACTTGAAGAACCAAAAACCAGACATGAAGGATAAGTTAAAGAACACTTTAAATTTCTTGACAATTTCTCCTGAAGGATTATTCCTTTCCATGACATAGAAAAAGCAAATCTTTATTATCTCCTTGCAATAGATCTAAAAGCTTTTCAAAGCAAATTACTCCCCACGAAGAAAATAACCAGATTTTTCAAGGAAAAAAGATTTAGTAGAGCATTCCACTGCTCAATAATTTCTTGAATTACCATTTACTTAATTGTTAACTGTACCATGTTTGATAAAAATCCCACATGCTTTTTTCTTCTTATCATAGGACAATAATGAAAACTTTAACATTTAGTGCATTATGCTCATTTTAAAAAGTGGATATTATTTTTGGACAACCAAAACCGCGAAGAGATTCATTTTAGGACAATCATTAATTAATTGCAAAAGTGAAGATCCTGACAGCAAATGACATCCAGAATACAAGATCAGAACTGTACAGAAATTTAAGACAAGGAGCCTTTACAGTTTTAAATGCATCCAAAGCAGCACCAGGATCACTTGAAATCAATAATTCTCCCAAATCCAGAAAAGCCTGCTCAATTGGCAAACTAAAAACTATTAGCTTAGTTGACAAGAAACAGAAGCTATCTAGTAAGATATGCACCAAGTCAACTGCATATTGAGCAAGCATGTATAGGACTGTCAGCAATGTTCGATGTAATAAATCAGAAAGATAATATCTACAGGCTCTGGTTTGATATAGAGTGATCGATTGATTTCAGCTTTAAAATTTATAAAGTGAAAAATATAAACAGAACAAAAGCTTGAGCCACCAACTAAACTGGATGGTTCTGTGATGGGTAGGTGCTCTCTCCCAAATCTTCCTTGTACACTTCCCCCACTTTTAGGAGTCAAGTTTTACACAAAGACGATCCTCAAGAACCATTTCAATTTTGCAATCATCATAAAATAAAAATTTTAAATGGGGCATGCCAAATGATAAGGAGAAATATAAGAGCGCTAATTAAACAATTATGTATGAACACAATTATGCCTCTGTATGTATGCTTACACATGTTGCATGCATACTCAAGAGCATAGGAATAGGAGAAGTGCAATTAAACAAAATTTCAGAGATCACTACCACTAAATTCCAAGAAAGGATGTCAAAATAATTTGTGTCAACATCTAAATTTAGAGTGTCAAAGAAGGAAAAAACAATCCTAATAGAAATATAGCTTAATATCATTGATTAGGAACAAAAAACACATGTTCCATGATGGTTAATTGTCAGAATCGCATTCTTCCTTTACATTGATTTTCCGAACTTCAGACCACTAAAGGTTGAGAGAGATGGGAAAAAGAGCCCATTGCTCTTTGCCCTTTTGGAGCGAAAGAAAAAGGGTACAAAATATCATGCAATTCTCTATAAAAACACATAAAAACCGCATAAATGCAGCCTTTAATATCAATAGTATGTCCCCCAACACACCCAATGTTATTGTCAATGAAATGACAATAAAATAACTATATTCCAAAGGTTAAAAAAAACATTATAACCTGGGGATCACGAGAATCAATTTTAGCAGCCCTTTTTATGAATTCATGAGCCTTCTCCATCTGACAAAGCTGAATATGAATATGCCCAATAGCCTACATGAAAGGTAAACCAATTTGAAATATGGAAATCATATGATTTTAATCAAAGAACATGCCAAACTAATTTTCACAACTTACTTTTAGCGTCTCACAATTATCAGGGTAAACCTCCAAGACCTTTTCAAAATTTGTCAAGGCACTCTTAAGATCCCCCAATTTCAGTTGAACTTGTCCTAAACCTTTTTTATAAACAATAAAAAGTGAGCCAAAGAATTGAAAGGGTAGTTTATTGAAATGATTTAGATTATATCATTAACAAAATCATAAGTGAAGTAAGCCAAAAGAATGAATAAGGTCAAGTCTCAATTAGCATAATATGACAGAACACCGATAGCCAAAATGATGCAACAGCATCACTACAGACAACTTCATGTTCCCATGGCATAATAAAACTTTCTGTAAGGTGTAAAATATCATAATATTTCTTCTAGATATATGAGAATCAGTAATCTCAGACTGAAAGCTAAATCTAGCAGCAGAAACTGAGAAGATACCAATTCAGCTCAATCCACCAAACAACCATCCTAAACAATATCCGAAAGAAGTATGCTGCTATCTATCGCAGTTTTCTTATTGAATTTTTCGATTGAGCTTCAAAACTAATACATGACTACAGTTCTCATTGTTCATTCCATAAACATGCAAGACATGTTAACAGACTTAATTCATAAATGCACAAGAGAAGTGCATACCATAATAAGGCAATACAAATTCATGGGGCTTATTGTTTTCCTTTACAGATGCCATGTAGTATCTTCCGGCTTTTTCGTAGTCCCCCTATACAGGAAGAAAAACAAATAGTTCTTCCCCTTAGAAAGAAGAAAAAAGAAGATATATGAACCATAACATAAGAATACATAAACCATTGACTTATCAATGGACACAGATAAGGAGCCAGTTCTTTTTTCCTTTTTGGGTATGTGTGTGTGCTTGTTTATTTTATTCATGTTTTTTCTTTTGGGGGGGTTGGTGGGGGGGGACGGGGGAGAATGGGTTTGGACATGCCTGTGCATGAAGGCCCAGGGAGCAGATCATCTTGTTCTATTCTGACTAATCTTAGACAAGAAAAAGGTTGTTCTATCATGTTTCTTATTGAGCAAAAAGCAAAATTAATATGTTACAAAGATCCCATCTCTTGAGAAGTGTTCAGACCTTGCTGTGGTATGATCGGGCCAAATTGTAGAAAGAATGTGCCTTCATTGGGCCATGATTAGTCACAGAAAGTGCAGTTTCTGTCAGTTGCTCAACTAAAAAATGCTGACCAGTGAAGAAGAAATGGTTTGCCAGATAATTCAGGGACATTGCACAATAAGGGTATATTTCAAAAGCCCTTTGCATTTTCTCCATTCCAGTCTGAATGCTGGTAGCTGCAAAGATAGAAGGAATAAGTAGGTTTCCAGGGCATTCAAACTAAAATATGTTAAAGAGAACGAGACAAAAAGGTACATGTGAAATTCCTGTAAGAGAGATGTCTGTATTGTACATGCATGTTATTTGACTACCAGCATGTTATTCAATTATACAACTTTACTAAGCAAAGAAGTAATTTTAACTCCATCAGTCCATTTCTCTGCAACAGTACATCAAGATATTTGCTTCTAGTTCTAGCCTGTACAGTTCCTAGGAGCTGCTGGTAGTGCCCAGGCTAATGAAGCTTTCCACAAATATAACAACATTATACAAGTGACAAAACTCACCTTCACCAGTTTGCAGATCCAAAATCCCAAGGGCCATAAGAGCCTCCACATTTTCTGGATCTAACTGTAATCATTACATAAAAATCAACCAGATGTTGCAGATATATCAAAAGACATCATTCATTCACAAAGAACTGTACAGCACACTTGCCTGTAAAACACGTTGAAATGCTTGCTTTGCCTTTTCAAATTGACCCAACCTGTACCGACAAAGACCTATCCCAATCCTTACAGCTGCAGGACATTGAGGAAAAACTTGCAGAGCATGCTGGTAAAGCATAAAACATAGAAATATTACCAATAAGAAAATATCTTTATGTACATTTCTGGTAAGTGCCTCTATAGAGCTGTAAAAATAGCCAAAAAAGGAACTTCCAGAACCTTCCATTAATAGCCAAAGAAGGAACTTCCAGAACCTTCAATAACACCACAGGTCGCTGGGGTAGAAAAACTGAAAATAAACAAATAAAAGGTGGTAAAGACTAACCTTATACAACTCCAATGAATCTGAATATCTTCCCTGTCTGAAGTGAACACAGGCCTGCATAATATTGACCTTAGTTGTATAGATCAAATTTTAGTTTACACAACAGTTCAGCATTGCATAAAGCAACGCAATTAAAATTTTCTGCCACCAGCCAAAAATGATATAATAGTACAATTTAAAGAACATTATGGCATTTGAAGACTTGGGTTAACCAAGAGGACAAATCAAGTTACCTCGGAAGATCTTGATGTTAAGATTTTAGAAGAACAAAGTATAATACAATTAATAAAATAAATTAATTCATTTATAAATAGTATAAACAGAATATCTGAAACTCCAGAAAACTAGATGCTCTTAGTTCTTTTCTCTATTTGTTTCAATTAAGAAAAATATCTCAAGTACTAGAAATTTCTAGTGCACGTGGAGTCCGTAAGCAAGATCTAACAAAAGTATGTATCAACAGAATCTGTACATACCTGACCGAGAAGAGCAGGAACATTATCACGATCTCCATCCAATACAATCTTGAAGGCTGAAAGTGCTTGGTCAGGATCACCCTTGGCCAGTAAAAGTTGCCCTGCAAAGCAAATACAACCACACAGTATGTCAAGTGTGGAATAGTCCATGACTACAAGAAGGAACTCAGGTTTAGAAAGATCTAGTTGAATGATGCATACCCTTCCCAACCCAGGTAGAAGGCTCATGCATGTCAATTCGAGATGCTTTATTATAGTACTGCGTTGCCATTATAAAATGCTCTTCCTTTTCTCTTTGCTTTGTCTCAATTTTTCCGAGATAGCTGTAATATGCACCCAAAGCATTAAGGATGGCGATCCTCTCATATCTAATATCAGCATAATATTCATCAATTTCTGCAACAAACAACTCTTTCTTTAGGAAACATTTAATGCATAAAAGGCAGTAAGAATAAGTAAAATATTTCATCCCGTCAATAACCAAAAAACAGAAGAATTTAACAATGTGTTGTGTACCAGGACTAGATCCTTCCTCTAATATCTGGCGAAACTGTTCAATCTTTCCTTGTTTGAAATATTCCCTCTACGTCCAAAAATGAAAATTCAGAACAAGAAATTAAAAGACACAACTAATTTAAATCTCAATGGACACAAACAAACAAAATATTCAATGACAGCAAGACTTAACCTACCATTAATAATACCTGTGGAACTCACATACACAAAAACATATAGACATGTGAACTCGCATTCCGACTTGCAACATATATCTTTCGAAAACATAAGCAGAACTAACTAAACAACTAAAGCACTCAATTAAACATTAGACTAGAAACTTCAGTTAAAAGTTATCTTTTTTCTATCATATCAACTGCAACAAAATCTTTCCTTAGCTGCACAACTTAAAATAGAAAAACGATTTTAAGTTCAAATTCCGTTTCAAAAATTCCTAAGTTACAGAGAGAAGGAAAGAGCATACTGCTATAATTAGCCAGAGATCGAGAGGAGCTTGCTCGGCTTTTAGAATATCGAGGATGTCAGAGGCATCACGAGGAAGTTGGTCCAGCGCTACCCTGACCTCTTCCTCCGAGTTCTGCACCGGAATGTATACGCACGCCATTGCTTCTTGTGAAATTCTTTTTCAACGCCGACTAGCAACCAATTGAATAACTGTTGCACATTCGAATATTCAAATTTAAACCGAGATGCAGAGCAGAATAAAAACCCTAGTGTTTATGGGAGTGGGATCAATATGAGGCCTGTGGAGCACAAAAAGGTCCCAAATTAAGATCGTTTAAGCCGTTGAGGATGATGCCGGAGGTCGGTGGAGTGCATTAGTTGCTGCAATTCTAAGTGGTATAAGGTCGCATGTGCCTAATGCAATTGCTCAGGTCATTTTTTAGGACTTTGATCCATACAAATAGGAGAGGGATAGTTTGGAATTTGAATTGAATCCAAGTCAATCCATTCCAAGCCCATTTTAATTACTAGACTCGTACTGATAATGGAATCCTATCAATTGGAATTTGGTTGTCCCACTATTGTCATGTCGAGCTCCAACAACTAAGATATCTAAATAATTGAAAAATAACTTGTGTTCAATCTTTATTAAGGAATAAAGAGTAATCATATATATTGTTGTCAGTCAATTTTAGCATAAAGATTCAATCTTGATTGTTGTGTTTGTTGCTTTCAATATATGTTTTTGTAGTAGTTTTACTCAAGGGACAAATTTTTGCTATTATTAATTTGAATTCCTCGATTATGGAAGGATTAGAGGAACTCCAATGGGAGCGTTAGGTGAAGGAGAGAGTATTTAGGGGCACCTCTCCCCATTGGACTATTTCTTTTCTTTAGTATTTAGGGGCACCTCTCCCCAACTGCCTTATTATCACAATACAATCTGATAGGGCTTATAGACGTGCATCCTAAATCTCTAAGGAGCATTTTGAGCCACAAACCTTCACATAAACCAAGGACCATTCCATGAAGTTTTGCCTCTACATTGGAACGAGCTACCACCGTTGTTTCTTGTTCTTACAAGTCACCAAATTTCTTGCTAGGAAAGTAAAGTACCCAGAGGTGTACTTCCTATCATTAATTGCTCCAGCCTAATCTGCATCTATATATACATCGACATTATGACAATTTCCTATTTTCTTACATAGAACACCCTTTCCAGGAGTTCCTTTCAAGTATCATAGAATACAAGTCACGATATTCATATTTTGTTCTCCAGGATTATGCATAAATTGACACATTATACTTAGGGCATAGGACAAATTAGGTCGAGTAGGTGCCAAGTACACTAACTTTCCAACAAGTCTCCGATCTATTGACATTTGCAAATCCATTTCAATACATAGTTTTAAACCCCCTTCAATTGGAGAATTTGCATGCTTGCATCTTGTCATCCCAGTCTCCTTTAGCAGGTCTAAAATATACTTTCTTTGACACAAGCAAATTCCCTTCATTGACCTTGAAACTTCAATTCCTAGGAAGTACTTTGGTTCACCTCTTTTAGCTTCAATTGTTGTGACAGCAGCAGTAGCTTTTCCCTTTGAATCCTTCTTTTGAGATCCCACCAATCAGAATAACCAATTTCTCATGGCAGTGTTCCTTGGTGTGTCCCGGGCTTTCACACTTAGTACACGTGTAATTTGTTTTTTCAACTCCTCTCGATGCCCTTGATTTGTTCTTTGTCATCATGATAGCCACATCAAAAGTTCTAGTTTCTGTATTCATGGTCTCACGCCTTACAGATTCTCGGCATATAACTGCACAACATTCCTCAAGGTTTGGAAGCAGGTAATTGAGTAATACCACTCCACGAAACAGCTCAAAAGTCTTGTCCAGTCTAGCTAAGAAGATATGTACTCCCAGCCTTTCAATTGTGTCATGGTAGGACTTCATGTCTTCAGGATCTTTCATGATCAACTTTCCATGGTGATCTAGTTCCCTAAAGATCTCAACCAATTCTCCATAGTACTTCGAAAGAGATGTCCCCCCTTGCAAATACTTGCAATTCATCACTACAATCATAGAAAGCTTTTGACAAAGCAAACCTTATTTCATGAGCAGTTTTTAAACTTAAGTACCTTTTCATTATCTTTGGTTTCATGGACATCAAAATCCATCTTTTCATCTTATGATTTTTAGCATACAATTCTTCATATCCTTCATCGATTTTGGTTGGTGGTTGCTGCTTGCTTCGAATGAAAGACAATTTCTCTCTCTCAACTATGTGCATCTCCACCAACTGCAACTATACATCATAATTAGATTCACTCAAGATGATTCCTGTGTTGAAAGCACCTTCCAAACAAACCACCACCAGAATTGAACCAGATTTTGTTTTGGAGTCCTCCATCATTATGGTAGACGAGATTCAAAGAAAAAACTTCAGAAATATTAATCCAAAGCTCTAATACCAAGTTAAACTTGGAAAACTAATATATTTTCATTCATACGTTCTTATCTCATGGGTACAACATCTTCTACACAACTAATGCTAGAAATTAGGAGCAAAATTAGGAAGCTAAATGTATCCGAATATTTCCTAATCAATCTACAAGTAATAGAATCTATAATCATTTACAATTAATTATATTTACAGAGAGGAAATCATTCTCAACAAGTGCAACACCGGGCAATTTTTTCTTTTCCATTTTTTCAATTTGGGGTGGGCTTTTCTTCGAGGTGATAAAAAGATTTGAGAAATGATAATTATTGAGATTTTTTAATCTAGTATGTTGGAGATGTTTTTTGTCATTAGTTAACAAGAGGAATTTTGAGCCTTCTTTCACCAAATTTCCAGGATGGTATAAGAGATGAAAGAGATTTTGCATAAGCATATCTTGGTTCCACTGTAAAGAATGTTGTTGTCACTATTCCAACCTACTTTAATGATTTTCAGTGTCAAGCCACCAAGGATGCAACTGTTATTGTTGGTCTTAATGTGATGCATATAATCAGTGAAACCACAGTTGCAGCCATTACTTATGGGTTGGACAAGAAAGGAACCAGTGTTGGTGAGAAGAATGTCTTGATCTTAGACCTTAGTGATGTTACTTTTGATGTCTCCTTTCTCGCCATTAAACAGAGTATATTTGAAGTGAAGGCCACTACAGGAGATATCCATCTTGGAGGTGAAGACTTTCAAAAGGATCCAATTATTACTATGGCTATACTAATTAGGATGAATTTGGATCTAGCTTGTGTGACTCAGATTCAATTCAAATTAAAAAATGTGAATTTTCCTAACTAACCCTCTGTATCTATAGAAAAAAAGTCCCAAAAATATGTTTTATCTCATTTGGACATA
>JAOXNR010000022.1:15062720-15084310 GCA_028571225.1 Parsonsia alboflavescens
ACATTTATGAGGTTAATGAATCATGTGCTTAGGGAGTGCATAGGCAAATTTGTTGTGGTATATTTTGATGATATTCTTGTTTATAGCAAAAATGTGGAAGAGCATGTTGAACACTTAAGGCTAGTCTTTGATATAATTAGAAATGAACGACTATATGCTAATTTGAGTAAATGTACTTTTTGCTTGATAAAATTACTTTTCTTGGATATGTTGTTTCTTCCAATGGTGTTCAAGTGGATGAGGAGAAAATCAAGGCAATCAAAGAATTGCTTAAACCTAAAAGATCTAGTTTGGTAAGAAGTTTCCATGGGTTGGCTTCGTTCTATCGAAGGTTTGTTCCTAACTTTAGTTCTATAGCAGCCCCTCTTACAAAAATGACTAAGATAAAGGTTAAGTTTAGGTGGAAGAGAGAACAAGAAAAGGCTTTCCAATTGCTAAAATCTAAGCTTGCATGTTCCCTTATCCTTTCTCTACCCGATTTCTCCAAGGTTTTTGAAATTGAATGTGATGCTTCGGGGGTGGGTATATTAGCGGTCTTGATGCAAGAGAGCCTATAGCCTATTTAGTGAGAAATTAAATGGGGTTACATTGAATTATTCTACCTATGACAAAAAGTTGTTTGCTTTGGTTAGGTCTTTGAGAAATTGGCAACACTACTTTTGGCCAAGGGAGTTCGTGATACACACTGACCATGAGTCTCTAAAGCATTTAAAAGGGCAAACCAAGCCAAGCAAGAGGCATGCCAAATGGGTGGAGTATATCGAGATGTTTCCCTATGTGATCAAATATAAACAAGGTAACGAAAATGTGGTAGCGGATGCTCTCTCAAGGAGGTATACTTTGCTTTCTACTCTTGACTCTAAATTACTTGGTTTTGAATTTATGAATTAGTTGTATGCCAATGATGAGCATTTTAAGGATTTGTATCATACTTGTGGAAAAGGAGCTTATAATAAGTTTTATGTTCATGGTGGGTTTTTGTTTAGATGTGTGCCAAATTGTTCTATGAGGAGACTATTTATTGTTGAAAGTGATGGGGGTGGTTTAATGGGTCATTTTGGCATCTCTAAGACTTTGTGTATTTTGCAAGAGCATTTTTTTTGGCCACATATGAAAAGGGATGTTGAGAAAATTTGTTCTAGTTGCATTATGTGTAAAAAGGCTAAATCAACAAGTAAGCCACATGGACTTTATATGAATTGCCTACCCCTATTGCACCTTGGGTTGATATTTCTATGGATTTTGTGTTGGGATTGCCTAGGTCAAGAAGGGCTAAGGATTCCATTTTTGTGGTTGTTGATAGGTTCTCTAAGATGGGCCATTTTGTTGCTTGTGCTAAGAGTGATGATGCTCATCATGTAACCGATTTGTTCTTTAGAGAAGTAGTATGCTTACATGGTATTCCTAAAACAATTGTTAGCGATAGAGATACTAAGTTTCTAACTCACTTTTGGAAGGTGTTGTGGGGTAAACTTGGGACTAAATTGTTATTCTCTACCACTTGTCACCCACAAACCGATGGCCAAACGGAAGTGATTAATAGAACTTTAGGGACTTTGTTAAGGGCTATAATCAAAAGGAATTTCAAAATCTTGGGAGGATTGTTTACCACTTATTGAATTTGCTTATAATAGATGTGTATGTTCTTCTACTCGTTATTCTCCCTTTGAATTGGTATATGGTTTTAACCCTTTGACTCCTTTGGATTTGATGCCTTTGCCTTTACATGAGTTGCATAGTCTAGATGGAAAGAAGAAGGCGAAATTGGTAAAGGGCTTGCATGCTAAGGTGAGGGATAACCTCAATGCACAAAACCAAAAGTATGCCAAGCACCATGACAAGGGCAGGAAGGCCATGAACTTTGAAGTTGGTGATTGGGTTTGGGTGCATTTTCGAAAAGAACATTTTCCACATCTCTTCAAGTCTAAGCTTAACCCTCGAGGAGATGGGCCCTTCCAAGTCCTAACAAAGATCAATGACAACGCCTACAAGATTGATCTTCCCGTTAAGTACCAAGTTAACGCCACTTTTAACGTTAGTGACTTGTCTTCCTTTGATGTAGATGATGGAGATTTGAGGACAAATCCTTTCAAAGAGAGGGCGGCGGGGTGATGGAGACCAAGCCCCATGAATGCCACTCGGACCAATCACGAGGATGAGAGCATCAAGGATAAATAAGGCATTGATGGTATTTGTCCAAAACAAGGAAGAACAATTCGACTTCGAAGCCATATTCGAGAGGAACAAATTCGAAGAAGAACCGGAAGATTTGAAGCTATGGAATACATACTCAATTCAAGGTTTTTGGGAGGACACAACGAAGCATTCCGGAGAGGATTATGGCCTAGGGATCAAGGGAGAACAAACATAAATGGCTTGGGAAGGAAGGAAGGAAGAAGAGCCAAGACAAACAACCATAAACATGGCTGGCAAAGAAGAACCGGTGCTGTCACGAGTGTGGCAACCGGAATGGACAAGGCAAGAATAGATTGAGCAATTCCAGAGATGTACCGACGGGACTATCGGCACCGGATGATTCTGCAGCATTTCCAGAGAAGAACCGACACTCTCACCTACAAGACCATCGACGTCAGTCAATCCTGCAGCATGCGGAAAAACGTTGTGTTTCCTCAATTTTTCAACATTTTGTTTCTTGTAACTTTGCTGCTATTTCACTTAAACACTCAGTTAAGTTAGTTTAGGGTTTTAGTAGTATAAATACGCTCTTGTTTTAGCTAAAAAGGAATTCAACTAGAGACAAAAACAGAGATTCCTTTGGAAGCTTTCCAAACCAAGATCAAACTTGATCTTCTTGAGTGTGTCTTAGAACTTCTACTTAGGGTTCTTAGTCATCTCTCTTTGGGCATTCAACTACTTTGGGTAAAGGTATTGAATTGTCTTTATAAATCAAGAGGTTGGTTGTTGTGGATTATTCTACAAAGGTCTTCCTTAGTCTCCCATTTGGTTCTCTTGTTTGTGTGCATGTTAACCTTCAATCTACAATGAAATCACATTAGTCTCTTATTGTAATAGTTAAAAAAAATTTCCCACCTACAACTTTCGATCAAATTGTGAGAATCTTTTTGGATCAAACAATCCTTTTCTTGAGTGTTCTTCTAAGACCTTTTTATGGTTTTTAGTTTAACTACTTAAGGTTTTCAATATTTTGGCTAGACTATTGAGTTGAATTGATGAAATTCAATCCATTAGTTCATGTTGGAAGATTTTATTTTCAATGGTTTCTAGCTTGAATCTCTTGCATGAAGTCCTTGGGTTTACCTTCAATGTGGTGTGTGTTCAATTTATGATGAATAAAGAATTCCCTAATTGGAGATCACATCATAGTTTCTTCTACTTCCCTTCACTTGCCTTTCACAAGGCAGTTGGAGGATATGGCAACATCAAAATCTTTAGCCTATATGTTATTCTCGTTCCTTCCTTCCACTTGCTACTTATTACAGTGTTTTGGTGGGAGATTGGTTCAAGCAAAATCACACAGTAAGAGTATTTTGAAAAAGTTTTTAGGATTAACTAAATCTATGTGTTGCGTTTCTTTGAGTATACTACAACCACAATGATGAATCCTTACGAAGGACATATTCTCATGTTTACATCATATCTCTCGCAGGATCTGAAAGTAATTCTAGATAATGGTCAATCATTTCCCTTCCTTGATGGAATTTTAATAAACAGTATAGGTTCAAATGGTTACCACATTCTTAGTTGGTCAATGCAGTAAAGGTTGTTGTATTATTTCACATCTAAGATAAAGATCCATGTTTTTAAATTTTGATAGACCTAAACTTTGTTTTTAGGCAAGACTCAGATTATGGATCTCAACATCTATTGAATTCTTTTGGACATAAACTTATTCAACCATTCTAGCTCTCTTGATTTGTTCTTGCTCTAATTGATGATAAAGCTCATGACATAAGAAAAGTGCTCAACTTCTTCCCTTGCTTTGAATAATGTATATCCCAATCGAACCGACACTATCAACATGGATTAGTAATATCGTAGCATTTACGAATGCAATCAAACATCTATGGTAGTGGAATTGTTTTGTCTGCACTTGTGAAATAGTACAAAAGTGATCAAATTATAAGGGACAACTAAAAATTTATAAGGAAAGTCCATATTTTTTCCATAAAAACGCAAATTCACCTAATATTAAGAGCAGAAAAAGGGAGGAAAAAAAGTGTATCCTATGACCTTGATGGTATTGAAGCCTTGTTCTTACTGTAACCTATTATTTGAAGTTGGAATCAACTTGTTCAACTACAACAAAAGCTCCATGCTAACTCAATGCATAAAACTTACCTTTGAACCCATTAGCATTGGAAAATAATAAGAGATTGGCATAAAACTAAGTACTTGAAAACCAACTTCGCCATTTGTAAATTCTCCGATTAGAAGCTTAGCAAATGAAAAACAAAAATAAAATTTTGTTTAGCATTGGATGAAGAAAATATTATACCTCCAAATGATATATTACTATATGGTTTCATGCCTGGATATCATCAATAATATAGCCTAAAAAGGACGACAAAGTAACAATGATATTATATTATATATTCTTTCATAAATCAAAGAGCGGGTTGTTCCTTTTAGGCTATCGTTGAAGAAAGGGAGAAAAATTCAAGTGTAACTAATTTTTGAATTCACAAGACATTCCATTACCATATTTACAATTATATGAGCATCATTGTTTGAGCCACCCTGATCAAGGGTTCACTTGACCATTCTATAACTTCACAAAACCTTGCAATAACAAAAATGGTAAGATAAGTCTTTGAGTACTGAGATGCACAAAAAGAAGATTATCAAGAGGGTAAGATGTTGAATTGCACAAAAATAAATAATGAAAATGCCCTTTGAATTTTGACTCATTCAAATGATTCTCATTCAGTTTTCAAAATTTCAAATTGCTTCTTAATAGAATTGCTTCTGCACTTTGTGATTAGATATTATTGTTACTTACACTTGGATAAGAAAAGTCTTTATTCTATACAATTTTATTCTCACAAATACTCATGTGAACATATTTTCTGTTAGACATCATCTCAAATTTTAGTTCTAAACATACCTATAATTAAAATATTTGTTATTCCACTTGAAATTTTGGCAATACATCATAATTGCCACAATTTTGTAATAGAAATGAAGATTCTACGTTTATGTTTGGTGGACTAATATGCTCAAACACATACATGCAACTAACATTGGAATTGGTTATCAACTTCACTATAGAGAGTGAGATGTTAACAACAGATAGGAAGTTAATTATCAAACACCAAGAAATAACCTAAAAATATTAGCGATTACTCTTGCAAATCAATTCTTCAATAAAATGTATCTGTTAACATCTATTCTTCAACCTTTGAAAAAATAGGCATTTACCACATCTAATGAACATAGCAAGCGGAAATTCCGAATTTGAATGAAACTTAGCACACTCATTTTCATAGCAAGTCATATCAAGTAGAAAATGGATGTCATGTACAATTCAAAAAAAAAAAAAAACCCTGTAAAAATATCGAACTGATAAATCATTGTAAATTGGGGCTTTTTGCAAAATTAGAATGGAAATATATAATAGTAAAGAAATTAATACATGAACTAACATGATTGCATTTGGCGTGCCATTTTTGAACTCCATCTAAAACCAAAATATTCAAAATTTTATTCGATCGTTGAGTATAAATAGATTTACCTTACCAGATCTATCGAGAACTCTTGCTAGTTGACCACCATTGAAACCCCAAACTCCTCCACTATTACCGATCAAGCTAAAACTATCGAAATGGAGTCGTGAGATATAAGATTTGGAGAGAAAGCCAATGGAGAGATGATGTTTAAAAAACCCCATTCGAGGGAAAAAAATGAATACATGAGGAAAAATTTTGAAAATTTTTAGTTTAAACAAAGAATATCTAAATTTCAAACTAATTGCAGAACAAAAAGTTACTTCTGTAGATTTGTGATAAATAATACTAAAATTGTAAAATTATATGTATTTAAAACTCTTAATTTCGAAAGCTACTTTGATTGCCTCTTTCGTAGATGTAAGGATGAAAATATGAACTTTACTCAAATTATGACACGTGTGTTTCACAATTCTCTTATTATATAGTAAGTATAGATAGAAAAATTACTTGGGAGTTTACTTAGGGGGCAATTGTGGAATCAAGATCAGTGAGGGACTAAATTATAATTTTAGTAAGGACTTAAGGAATTAGTTGGGGTCTGTTTGTAGAACTAACAAAATATGCGGATTAGAGTTTTAGAAAAAGAAAGAGAGAAGGAAAGTAGTAAGAGGGAGTTGGTTCGGGAAAGAAGAAGAAGAAAAGAAGAGAGGAAAAGAGACCGAGAGAAACTGAGGAGTTCATCGGGACTTTGTAAGAAGCAGAGGAGGAAAGCTTGGGTTGATTTCTTGAAGCTTTAAGGTGAGTGGAGCTATGTTGCTTATTCCTTTTTGTTACCTTCCTGGAAATTTCTCTTCTGCTATGGGATGCTTTTTTCTTTTATGTTCTGAATTTATCTTGAATTCTTTTACATCCTGGAACTTGAATTTTGATTTTGTCATTGCTATGTAACATTTGCATGAGTGGAATAATGGTTTTAACATTCGATTTTGATTTCTTGACTCGGGAAGAGCTGTCAGCTACAGCTCTGTTTTCGGCTTCATCGAATTAATTTGTTTTCTTTGATAGGTTTCAATTTTGGCTTTACCTTCTATTAGTTACTTGATTGAATTTCTGTTGGTGTTTGAAGTGATTGAATTGGTTTGAGTGAGTTTTGGTAATCAGTTGGGTGTGTATGGGTCTCTGTCCCCTGATGTTCTTCGCTGATCTTAGCCATTGAATGTTAATTGGGTTGAGGTTGCTGAGAGTTAAGCTTTTAAATTCCGATTCTATAGCTTGTTTGATTTAATTTAATTATTGTTCGGTTATGTTTTGTGGAGATGGTGATTGTTGTAGACGCCTGGGATGTTGTCTGTATCGCTGTTATTGGCGATGGTTTTCCTGCAATGTGTTCAGCTCATGGAGTGGTTCTTGTTGTGTTCGGTTTTGTAACTTTGATTTCTGGTTGGTTAGTTGGAATTAAATTTGCGAGTCTAGTCTACTAGGAGTGATAGAGGTAACCAACATCCTACCCTTTTCCTTTCTCTGATTAGGTTTAGGATGGCCAAACCAAGTATCGTTCCCGACGAACCTTCCCAGCTATTAGAACACAAAGACCATGAGCCAATTCCATTTCTTATGTCCAGCAGTGAGTTTTCTTCACAGAACTACAGCTGTAATTCTAGGTACCTGAATGTTGATTCTAATCATATATGCCTTTTGGGTATTGAATTTGAATTTAGAGAAGATGGGATTTCGAAGTGTTTCTCTCACAGGTTTAATGATTTGAGTTATCAGAAAAATTGCCACTTCTTACATAAGCATTCCTTGCCAAGCTAGTCCAGAAATAAACTTTGCACATATTCCCAATTCTCCTACCATCCTGTACTACTTCAGATATTAACTTCATGCTTCATAGAATAAACCAAGAGTAGTAGTAAACCAAGTTTTGACACCTTTAGCTTTCTACATTATTGTTATGTGGTTATAGTCTTTAAATCAATTTATCGTCTATTATTTCAATTACCATACCTTGGCATTTATCTTATCAAACCTTAGGGTTCAGAATTTGAACCTCACATTTTGAAGCTTCCTGATCTGGCTTACACACTATACAAACCCTTGGTATCATCATTTTGCAGCCATGTTTCAGACTCAATTTTATTCCACGAGATAAAATGACCTATGGAGTCCTAGACTATTAGTTAGTTAAGTAGTCACTTAATAACATCATGGAACTGGATAATACGAATCCTTCAGACTTGGAGTTGGACTACTACGTTAGAAATGCCCAACTTTGGTTCATGTGTATTGTCAGTCCATTCCCCTATGTAGCTAGTATGTGATTCGTGAACAGTAACTTGGGATTTAATTTAACTTTATTTCTTAGTATTCCCCTCCAAGGCACACTCTGAGGGCTGGTTATTGTGTTTGGTGGAGATTAATTTGAACAGGTGATGGTGACATATCTAAATTACTTTTTTTATAAAAAATTTATTATTTTATACTTCCCATATTGCAAAGGTTTTTATACTTAGTTAAACGAAAAGCAGACCCAAATGGAGTAATAGTTCTCACAAAATTGAATCTTTATTTTTCAGTGAAAGAAGGGAAGATAGAGTTGCTCATTTGAAGGGTGATTCATTGACGATTATCTCACTATGCCTATCAAATGGTAATGGAGGAATACGAAAATTAATTAGAATAACAAAAATCAAAATATTACATCTTCAATCCTTCTCTTCTCTGATTAAGTATTGAATTAAGAGTTCATGCCTTATCTTTTCTGTTCTGTTTTTTTGGTGTTTGATTCTAGGGTTTTGCACTGGCAGCCTAATGCTGGCACAACAGTGAACACCCAAATACTGACAGAAGTTTCTCAGTGTGTTGAGTCCATCAATGGTGTCAAGGAGGGTAGGTGGAAAGCTACAATCAGCATCTATAAACCAATGCTTAGAGGTTGTTTTAAATTTTTATTTTCATATTTGTGTTTCTTTGGCCCTTTTTTTTTTTTGAAATTTATGAAATTGATTTTCTGTCTGCATTTCATTTTGCCCATCTATTTAAGGTAAATATTCCATGCCTCTTTTGGGGGAAAATGTTGACTTTTGGGTTAAATTCTATCAGAACAAGCAAATCAGATGGAATTTCCCCGTGATTTTCTTGGGATTTCTCTTCCAGAGCAGCCCAATAAGTACTACTTTGTTATCAGAGGGCAGAGATTAGTGGTGGAGGCAGAATCGACAATTCAGTTGATTATGGAGAAATTGCAGTCGTACAAAACCAGGATGGCGCTTAATTTTGAGGTGTGTGAGTTCTCATATATATAAATATATGTATGTATGTAAATATTCATTTTCATGTAGTAGTAATTTTGTATAGACCTCATTGGGTGATTATTGTGGTGTGGTGGTTTTCTGAGTAGTTGTACAAGTAACAGGGAAACAAGTTTTAAGAAAAGATATGGAATTAGTTATGCAGTGATCCACAGGTAGATACTAGTTTCAAAAGCTTTTTCACTTGTCTTATGTTATATCTGTGTGTCAGTTCTACAGTCCACAAAACTAATTTTTGGAAACTGGATACTGCCACTTTCTTCAAAATCTTTCTCCTGCAGTTATTCTACTGTGTTTCATTTTGTTCTTTCCCATGTCAGCCTCTGATCTATTGCTAACACAATCAATGAAATTGTTCATCTTTTGCGGATCAGAACTGCATTTGGATAGCAAGTTGATGGTTTTTGTCTGGATATGGACTTCTTGTTTTATATAAACATTACTGGATTAAATCACTTCAATGGATTATGACCTTTGAGTTCATAGATGTTCACTTGACTGGTTGTCACTTGTTTACTTTTTGGTAGGGTTTTCAATATCAACTGGGTGATTTCCAGTTGCGTGTGGGAAAAGTTGTTCCAATGCACTCTGAAAATCTGAGGGGAATTGTTATGGAGGTAGTAAGATTTTCTTTGCATTTCTAGTATGGTTGTCCTTAATACTTTCTCATTGATCTTGCTCTTATATTCTCTGTGTTTTAGATATTAGTTTATTCAGGATAGGCTTTTCTATACTCTTCTGAAGATAAAACTTCATTAACCCATAGCAGAATCAAAGGAAACTTCAGAGGATGTTAGAAGGTTCTGCATCTTCTTAAATTTTTTTGTTTTTTTTAATTCTTAGGGGAGGGACATGAGGAAGGGAAAAAGGAACTAGGTTATTAAATCATTCTTACCTTAAAATCATGGAATGACTGGCATTCAATAGGTCTTACCATTGTGTCAAGTAAAGCATGGACCAGATTTTACAATATCAAGATGACATTGTCTCTTTCTTAGCCTAGCTGATTAGATTTGTAATGTTTTGGATTTCAGTGTTAGTGTTTGATTCAGCATTACTGTAGACTTGTAGTATCTTTGTTGGCAAGAATACTGCAATCTCTTGTTTTCTTTCATTGATATAGTTTATGCATTTTCTGCCACTGCAGATTTAATATGCAATTGATCATCTATCGACACTTTTACAAAATTTTCCAGAATGGAAGCAATTATAAACTAAAATTTTTACCACACATGAATTTCAATAACTACTGATCATGATTTTTGTTCTAGGTGAAAGATAAGGGGAATGAAAATGAAATAAAACATGAGCTCACTCTTGTCTTGTCTATATTCCACCATTCCCTGTAATTCTCTGCATGATGGGCTTAGTTTAGTTTTTACCCACAAGCATCTTCTCTGTCTTAAAACACGTCATGAACAGGACTTGTATACATTCACCTCATGATATTTACAAATCTTTGCATCACTAGAGGAAATTTATGTGGCAATCTAGTCCATTTTATTGCATCAGATCTTTGAAATCATTTATTCCTTTGCAGATGGAGTATCAACCCCTTTCATCATGGGAAAGATCGCATAAGATTATGGCCGAATTCTTTGACCTGTGGCAGGAGGCTCTCTCTAAAAGATCGCTGCCTGGTCATTTTGTTCATTTTGAACCAAACTTTTTGGAGTTTGGCCTGTCAGATCAGTATACCTCACAGCACACAGCTGCTCAATATGCTAGTATCATGGCTCAAGTGATAGCTACGGCTCAATCAGCCCAAGCCATGAGAAATTAGATAAACTAGAGACCTCAGTTCCCGGTTCATTTATATCAGATGTGTTTACTTGGCAAGTAAAAACTGGTCATTAGTGATTCAATTTAGTGGTGTACCTCGTGAAATTTTGTAGAATACACTCTTTTTTAAGTGAATGAAGATTTCTTTTCTGGAAACATTTTCAATTTGTGACGTCCTATAGTCTCCGTACGGTTTTCTTGACCATCCACACTACATACAAAGATTCACGCTGGCTTGTTCACATATCTATCTATCTATATTAAAAGAAAGACAGCTTAAGCATGGAGTTGTCAAGTGTGAAACAATAATAAATAGCGGAGACAGGAGAGGGCAAAGAAAGAGAGAGCAGGCAACTAAAGGGGAACACAGGCATTAGGAATGACAGAGATGAATAGGGGGAAGCTTTGAATGAGAATTCTTTAATCTCCCACTTGCCTTGTTTTCCTTCAATAATAATTCTAATTAAATACATGTTTTAAATATTATAAAATAATATTTTAAAAATATAATGAGAAAATGAATTAAAAATAATGTAATTTATATTAATTTTTAAAATATGAATAATAAATTATGAATTAAAATATTATGAGTTTACAGGTTATTATATTACTTTTTTCAATTTTTTTTATTATTTATTATATTAAGAAAATGATTGATATCGGCATGACGCTCAAGTTCTTATTTTAGTAAAAACCAAAATTTTTTTTTTTTGAGATCGATAAAAGAACTTTATGCAAATCGACCTTAAATGATTTGGATTAGGTTTGAGATTTTCCAAATAATTGGTTCGGTTAGAAAAATAAGTAAAATCAAACCAATCCAAACCGTGAACATCTCGAGTGGAATCCATTTTCATTTTTGAGTTCAAGTTAAGTTTGAAATTTCGTGTGCCGCATTTTAATATTTGTATAATATATTTTATATATAATTCTATTTAGATTATAAACAATTATATGTTTTTTCCCCTAAAATAAAATTTATGTTAAAAAATTTCAAAGAGAGCATATTCGTTTCAATCTCCATGTGTTTGATGAAACTATGAGGAGACCGCCTTGCGTGTGCTTAGATTCCAATAGGTTGACAACACTCTTGTGGTTTTATGGGAAAAGATTACCATTTGATGAAGATATGCTGTCTCTCATCCATCGGTACGACGTGTACTACTTAGATTAGAGACTCTAATTTTTGTTTTGGATAGTCATTTTTTCCTCCTAAAAAGTTGTCAATTTAATGTAATCTTGTCCTTATTATTATTATTATTTAATACATGGTATCTTTTTGAAAAAAGGACAATTAGCAAAACAAAAGAAGCAACTTTGAGTAAATAAATAAATAAAATAAAACGTCCCCATGTCATCCTTATATCATTATATTACTCCCTTTATATTTTATTTCTATATTAGTGTTGACACTTGCACGATGCACATTGTGATCGTATTGATTAAATGTGATTCAAATCTATAACATATATTCTTTTATATATATTCATGTAAATTTAACGTTATATCGAGTTTTATATATTCATATTATATATTTACTCACGAATACTTCATATTATAAGCTTCATTACTCTCCATAACATTTTGCATTTAAAATAAATTCATATACCTTGAAAAACCTTCACCCTCTACCTATATCAACAATACGATTGACAAAAGGCCTTTTTTTTTTTTCCCCCCCTTTTTGCATGAATTTCATTATATAATCATTATTTGTGTACTCGAAACGTTCCTTACTCTACAAGAGCAAACATCTTTATTTGATAGATGTTGTGTTCCACTAACAAAGCTTTAACTATGGAATCAATGACTACCTAATGGTCCCTATAATACAAATTACTCATCAAATACAATGATACAAATACAAAAAATTAGTGTCCAGAAAAATTTATTACTTGAAGACAACTTTGATATGCAAATTTAAAAAAGAAACATGACAGAATGAAAAGAATTACTGATTCTAATACATGAAATTTAGGAGACGTTATAGAAAAACATTTATTCCTGGAAATATATTCAGAAGTTAAGTTTCTCTGTGATCTTTACATGGGATTATCTTTGAGTCTTTTTTATGTGATTTCTATTGAAATGGGTTTCATTAAAAACACTAACTTGAAAGATTTTACCTAGGAATCACCTTTGAGGTTCATGTCAGTTACAATGACATATGATGTTTTTCAATCATCAACCATTGTCTTGATATTGGTAGACAACTCAACACCCTTACCGAAGTGTTGAAAAGCCTTAGAGTAGTTAAACCAAGAACCCTAGGAGAGTAGGAGGAAAAACACTCACAAGAACAAGTTTTACGTCAAGAGGATTCTTGATTTCAATAAAAAGATGTTTGTAGGTTGTTTTAAATGACAAGCCAAGGAGTATTTATACTCCAAAGACTTAAAATAACCCAAAAATTTCTTGCTAGTGGTGTAAATACTAAACTATCCTTGATACGAAGTCCAAAAGACAAGAAGAAAGTATAAAAATTTGTCAAAATGTGTCAACAGGTAGGGCTGGTAGATGGCCATCTGGTGCCTGATGGAGGGCCGAATGGTCAATGGAAGTTTTCCCCTGCTCTTCCCTTTTGTCTGGGGCCAAGCATGGCACCGGATGCCGGACCAAACCACCTCTATTTCAGCTCCATTTTGCTTGATTTCCTTGATGCAAACTTTATCTCATCCTTCCAACTTTCCTATGGCACATTCTTAGTATATTGTCAAGTCTTCCAAACCTTCAATTGACACCATATTCCATAGCTTCTTGCCTCCCTCGTGATGATCAAGTTTAACTGCCTTCGAGATGGCTTCAAAATTGATTGGTTCTTCCTTGCCTTGAATGAATGCTATCAAAGCCTTCTTCATCATTGATGCTTCTTACTTGTATTTGAGGTACAAGTTCTTGTACATGGCTTCATTCCTTGGCATCAAAGTTCTCTCATTCTTGAAGTGCAAGTCCATATAAGCATGTTTTCTTCCATAACCTTCATATTCAACTCCGTGAACTTCATCTTTAATGCACTCATTCATTGATGACTTCCATGATAGCTCTACCAATGCTAAGGTAGCTCCTTGACCCCTATCATTGCCGCTCACCTCAAGAGGATTCATCCTCCAATCTCGACGTCCTATGTACAAAAAGGAATGATCACTAACATGGATTGAAGAAACAAAGGGATACTTACACTAAGCTCCAAGTTATCCTTCATGGAAGTTATAACTTGATAATGCCTTACTATACCCTTCTTTAAAGCTGATGGTCTCTCCTTTTTTGATATGTATTCCATTTCCACTGTAAGAAACTCATTCGAAAAAAGCTCATAGACAAGGAATATAAACTCATTGAGGCAACAAGGAAAACAAATTCTATTATTCAATGTGCAACACATAAATTCCATTGGTCTATGACCCCATGAACCATGATATAAAGCTTCTATCAACCTAGGATTCAAAGACATTAAGCTCAAGAAACAATCCCTTAACATAGCATTTATGTGCCCTCCATCAAAAACATCAAACATATGTGTGAAACAAATAAGAAAATAGCCCTCACATATGATAGAATTCAAACTATCATCAAGATGGATAACATTGTACTCATTCAAAACATATCTTTGAATTTTTCATAATCTTCCAAAATCCTAACATATCTTTATTTTTGGCATAAAACTTAAACCGTAACATCATGTAGTTCCACCAATCATGCCAAAAAGAGACTAAGCACATAGCAAACTCAATGATCTCTTCCTCATAAAGTTTAATTTCATTGAAGATCAACTTCTCATCATAAATAATCTTTTAACAAGATATAAACAAGAATGCTCCAACAATCATAGGGTTCTTTTTCATATGTAGTCCTAAAACATGCTTTCTAAATAAGATAACCAAGAATCTAGGACTATCATATCTCGCAAAATCTATTTCATGGTTCCTAAGATTCAACAACTCAAAGAATTCATCATGCTTTGAACAATCAAGAGTACATGTAGTACCTATTGTAAGCATGTTATCATGAACAAAGTAAGCTTTGAATCTAAAAACCATAAAAAGAAATAGAATCCATACATTCATGTTACATGTTTCATCACAATTTCTCAACTAAGATTAATTCTCAAGAAGCTTAAATTGACTCCTCATATCGATCACAATGATGTACATCTCAAACAAGATCAATAAGAACTTAGAATCCACATTGAGTATGCACATTAGACAACAAAGATATAAATGGTTGCCAAGAATTGTAACATCAAAGATCCACAACACTCAATCATCTAAAACAAACTTCGAAAGTCAACTCATATATGATTCAAAGATGTGCTTCAACAAGAAATTCAAGTAATTCAAACCACGAGTACACAACTCCAAGCTATCTCCAAGAAGATCAATAGTTAACAAGTCATACATAGAATTCTTAGGCATAAACAAAGCATTTTCCCCAATCAAAGGTTGTTAAGCTTATAGAGTTCAACTTACTCAGCTTGTTTGCAAACATTAAGAACATATTCCCAAGCATGCTCATCCACAAATGATTCTCTAACAAGTTTAAGATATAGTATTTTATTCAAAAAGCTCTTAGAGACATACATTTTCGTTCCACATGCTTCAATCTCATTTCTACAATCATAATCAAGCAAATATCTACCATCATTTTCTTGCACAAATGACTCCTTAACAACTTCAAAATCCATAAAAGCTGTCACAAGACTCAAAGAAGTATAAAACATGCTTTCTCTAAACAAGGAATCATTATGCTCAAAAATTTTAACAATGGCATATTGCTTATGCACATCATAAGCATTTCCACAATCATACTTAATCATAAAAAACATATTTTCATGCTCATAATTCAACAATCTATCACCAAGGGTAAAGATAAGAGTGTAACATTTTAACATAGAATTCATTACCATGTTGTCTTTGCCTTTCTTCAACTTGGTTAGGCCTTCAAAATCTTGCAACCTAGACAAGGAAACACTAGAAAAAGAATGGTCAATGTTAGAAGTAGGAATAAAAATATCTTTGTACCTCTCCGAAGCACTCTCATTCTTTCTTTCTTGTGCAAATAAGCTCTCCTTTTCTTTTCTCATCTCCTTTCTTTCAATTTAATTATTTTCTTTTCTCTCTATCTCATATTCTTCCTCAAGCTCACTCTCATTTCTCCACTCAACTTCACTCTCATTTTCTTTTTCTTTCTTTACTTCACTTGAGTTCTCTTGAACTTGCTCATTTCCAACAATTTCTTGAAGACCCATTTCACCTTTCACTTCATTGGTAATTGAGGTGTCTTCTCTTTTTGGCTCCAAGCTCTCCTATATTGGGGATTGCGAAACACCATGTCCATGATCATTGCATTTGAAGCACTTGGGATCTTCACTTTTAGGAAGTTATGTTAGTGTCTTTCTCCGTTCTCCATGAGTCACATTCAAATCATGCATTGAGGTTTATCGCTTTTTGGTGGTCTTTCATTCCTCATATGTTTTTTAAGTTTCAATGGCTCACCATGTTCATTGTAGTAAGAATAAGAGTCTTCATCCCTTCTTGTCCCTCTTGAGCTTCTTTTAACTTCCTAATCACAATAGCTTTCATCAATATCCTCCATTTTCTCATTTCTCCTTCTCGGTAGACTAACTTGATGTTGTCTTCTATCAACTCCTTGATATGACACATACTCTCTAGAAGAACTAGGTTGATATTCATCTCCCCTTCCTCCTTGTTGCACTTGTTTTCTAAAAGTCTTGTATTGGAGCTCAGCTACCTTTCTTTCAAATCTTTCAACTCTTGAGTTGAAGTTCTTTCTTATTTCCTTCATGTCGTTTGAGATTTCACTTGCCATTTGGTCCATTCGTTCCTGATGGAGATTAAGGAGCATACATGTCATGGGATAATTCATGCAAGATCTCATATGAAGATGCTTATGGAATAAAGGAGTTTATGCACAAGAGCTTGCATTTCAAATACAAGGTTGGAAGATCAAGAATGAAGAAAGACTTGTTAGAGATTAAAGATGATATTATTAATGATTGAGAGTTCTTGTACAAAGATCAATATTTCAAGTATAAGCATGGAACTTTGAATTGAAAGGACAAGGCTAGAAATTGAATGAACAAGGCTGAAACTTTTAGCAAATGTGTTGAGACAAATGTTAGACTTTACAACATGGTTTGAAGCACAACCGTTAATGGAGGTTGAACCAAGGCAAGATCTCAACGTGTGGATGATAGAAGACATCAAGGAGGAGTGATTAAGCAAGGAATCAAGCAATTTGAAACTATGGAAGTGAGGCTGCACGAGTTGGACAAATTGGTGAAATCTGCCTAGAAATTTCTATTTTGGTCATCTGTTTTTAATGCCTTGTTATCTTGACATTAGTTAGTAACGCAGAGCTGGTTGCTGATCAAGGTGATTCAGATGAGGGGCAAATTTTGGTTCCACAATCAGCTCCACGGCATTTAGAACATTTGAAGAAGAGGACGAGAGCTGTTTAAAACACCAAATTGATGTTGAGCACGATTCCCGAGGTGACTGAAATGAGCTCGGATCGGGCTCAAATCTGATTGGGTGACCCGGAACTGCCCAACGAACCAAAGTCACTACCATGTTGTGATGCAAGCCGTTTTTCGGCCATCCAGAGTTGTTTCGATGGTGTTTTGGACAATTTTCTATTTTTAATGGTATTGTTGTAATTTTATAGTTTTTAGTGACAGTTTCGTAATTTACTGTTTTTCTTGGGCTTTTTTACAATTTCTTTACTTTTCCTTTCCGATTAGGGTTAGGTTTTGTTTTGCCTTTAAATTTCATTTTCGACTGATTGTTTTTCAGAGAGTTTTCATGATTAAATTGCCTTTTTTTGGCTTTGCGATTTTCGACTACTTTGAAAATTTGTTTTCGCTTGATTTTAATTTTTGTCTTCTAACTACTTGCGTTGAAGTTAGATTAGAAGGAAAATTGGATCATGTTTTATTTTCGTTTCTTGTTTTGCAAGTTTTTGAACAAGAAGGAATCTTTAGATTCTGTTTCCGACTACGTCAGTTGGTATCAGAGCACAGATCCATCCAGATCCGTCCGTCTAGATCAGTCATTCTACGCCCCATGGCAGGAGGTAATCTCGAACAGAACATTGCTGCGTTAATCAAAGCAATGCAACAGGACCGGGAAGAGTCTAGGTGCAACAGGGAAGAGTTGCGAAGGGAGATGCAACTCAAGAGAGAGAGCCGTGAACGCTGGATATGGGATTTAAAGCAGATGGTGCAGCGGCTGGCGCCAGGCCGACAACCAAAACAGGCCGAAGTTGATGGATTGCTTCAAGAGGTGGACGAAGATGTTGAAGAAAAACTTGAGCGGCCGCCGCGTGAACAACCTAGGGTTCGGCCGAGGGGAATGAGGGGCGGCTACCAAGCGCCAAGAGACAACGAACGAGAACCATTCATTCCTCGTTGGGATCTAGGGTTTAAGATGGAGGTTCCGAAATTTTCAAGAGGGTTGTCGCCTGAAGAATTCTTAGATTGGATGAGCTTCGTGGATGAACTTTTTTGTTGAAGGAGGTTCCAACGGAAAAGAAAGTATCTTTTGTGGCGGACAGGGCTGCCGCATGGTGGCAATCTCTCCTATATTAGAGATACCTAGATGGTCTTCCAGTTTTGGACGATTGGGGGGAATTCAAGAGGGAGATGTGCAAGGGGTTCCTGCCCTTCAATTACCGGTAGACTATGTTCCAGAATCTTCAGAGCTTCACGCAGGGTTCTCGGAGAATCGAAGAATACAGGCTAGAGTTTTACCGGATAGTGGCGAGGAACCAATTGCATGAAACTCAAGAATAGCTCGTGGCTCGATATCTCCATGGGCTACAACCTGCTATTCAGGATGCGTTACAGGTACATACCTTTACCACTATCACGGACGCGCAGACAAAGGCACAAGTTGTGGAGAAGAGTCTAGCGTTGGTTAGAGGCAGGAATGTCGGATTTGGAAAAGGTTTCCCTCCTCCCCGTGTTTCTCCATCGAGTAACTCTTCTTCGTCACAAGTGGGTAGTTCTTCTGCCCAAAATCAGTTCAAAAGAGGTAGCGTACAAGGGTCAGGTAATGCTCTGAATAAGTCTTCCACCAGTAATAAAGCTAATGTGAAGTGCCACAGATGTCAGAAGCTATGTTGGTCCGAGGATAAGGTTGCAGTTATTAATTCTGGAGGGCACTGAGGAAGAGTCTGAAGAGTATGTTGGTGATGATGTGTTTGAAGAGGAGGATAAGTGCTATGTCACACCTGAGGATATCCGGGGAGATAGTTTGGTTTTGAGGAGGATTTGTTTAGCGCCCAAAGCAGATGAAGATTGAAAATGGAGAGACATTTTCACAACCCGGTGCACAATTAAAGGGAAGGTTTGCCGTGTGATTATTGATACAGGAAGTTGTGAGAATGTAATCTCACAAACGACAGTGCAAAAACTACAGTTGAAGACAGAACCTCATCCAATGCCTTACCGGTTGGGGTGGTTAAATACGAGGTTAAGGTTTCAGAGCGATGCTGGGTGAAATTCTCGTTTGGACCTCAGTATTCTAGCGCTATCTTCATTGCTAGCAAGAATTCCATGGATGCGAGCAAAATTGCCGACTTGTACTTTGGAGATGTGGTGCGGAGATTCAGACTGCCGCGGAGTATCCTGTCTGATCGAGATACGAAGTTCATGAGCCATTTCTGGCGGGAGCTTTGGAAGCGAATGGAGACCACTCTGAAGTTTAGCAGTCCTTACCATCCACAGACAGATGGCCAGACGGAAGTGGTAAATCGCACCTTGAGGAACATGTTGAGGGCGCAGGTTAAATCTTTTGGGACTTGGGATTCTGTACTTGCGAAGATTGAGTTTGAATTCAACTGCTCCGTGAAAAGGTCCACCAAGTTTTAACCTTTTCAGATTGTTTTGGGGTGAAATCCGAGGGGTCCTCTCGACCTTGCTATTCCTGACCATGGTTCGACTGCAAGGAAGGTGGAGGATCGTCTCGTTGATCTACAATCCATTCATGCAACTGTCAAGGTAAACTTGGAGGAAGCTTATGCTCACTACAAGTTGCACGCGGATCAGACTGGGCGAGATATCCAGTTTGAGGTAGGTGATCTGGTTTGGGTCTCTCCGTCCAGAGAATGATATCCTGCTAATGAATATCATAAGCTTAAGGACTGGAAGGTTGGACCATGCCAATTCTTGGGGAAACTTGGCATCAATGCTCAACATCTCCAATGTTTTTAATGTGCAGCATCTCACGGCTTTCCATGGAGATAATCCGAGCTTGAGGACAAGCTCCATTCAGGAGGGGGACCCTGACGCAGAGCTGGTTGCTGATCAAGGTGATTCAGATGAGGGGCAATTTTTGGTTCCACAATCAGCTCCACGGAGTTCAGAAAGTTTGAAGAAGAGGACAGGAGCTGTTTAAAACACCGAATTGATGCTGGGCACGATTCCCGAGGGGACTGAAATGAGCTCGGATCAGGATCAAATCTGACTGGGTGACCCGGAACTGCCCAACGAACCAAAGTCACTATTATGTTGCGATGTAAGCCGTTTTTCGGCCATCCGGAGTTGTTTCGATGGTGTTTTGGGTAATTTTTTACTTTCAATGGCATTGTCGTAATTTTATAGTTTTTTGTGACAGTTTTGTAATTTATTATTTTTCTAGGGGTTTGTTGCAATTTCTTTACTTTTCCTTTCCGATTAGGGTTAGGTTTCGTTTTCGGCTGATTGTTTTTCAGACAGTTTTGATGAATTAAAGTTGCCTCTTTTCGACTTTGCGATTTTCGACTACTTCGAAAATTCGTTTTCGCTTGATTTTAATTTTCGTCTTCTAACTACTTAGGTTGAAGTTTGATGAGAAGGAAAATTGGATCAGGTTATATTTTTCGTTTCTTTCTTTGCAAGTTTCCGAACAAGAACGAATCTTCAGATTCTGATTCCGACTGTGTCAGTTAGACTTTTCCACTTATTGTTAGTTGCTTTCTTTATGTTTTAAGCTAGCTTTAGGTGGCTAATTAAGTCCCTAATCCTAATTGGGGTTGAGCTTATAAATAGATCATCATTTGAATTGCATTTTAACAATTAACTCTACAAACACTTTTCAGCAAATTGAATGAATTCCTTTTGGATTCAAAGGGTGACTGACCGAGAGTTCTTCCTAAGGCTCTTCTAGGGTTCTTAGTTAAACTTTAGGGTTCTCAATGCTTGGCTAGGGTTGTTGAGTTGAATTGATGGGACTCAATCCATTAGATCATATGAGTTGACAATTGGTCAATGGTTCTAGCTTGAATCTCTTGCATGAAGTCTTGGGCAATCATAATTTGGTTTTGGTCAAAAATTTGGATTTGATGAATGATGGGTTCCCTCCAAATTTGAGATCACATCAACTTTTGGTATCAGAGCCCTAGGTTTATTCATCAAGAGGTTTGCCTATCCTCTATTTGCTTTCTTATTTAGATTTTGGGATCATGTTGTTTCTTTGAAATCTATGTGATCTTATGTGTTTTGTGTTTGTTTATTACATTAATACTAGTTTTCTTTTTGTGATCTGTTGTAGAATTGTGTCGTAGATCTGAAAATCATGACCAATTCAATTTGTTTGTGAATCTACTTCATCCCCCTTCGGAGCAAAATCGAAAAGAACACAAAAAAAAAAAGAAGAGAAAAGAGAGATCAAAGATCTCCAAAGTTGAAAATCAGAAAATCTGTCAAAAAATTTCCATAAAAAGTTCCAGAGAAAATTCTGTTGAAATATGAAAATTGTGAAGTTGAATTCTACTGTTATGATGTTTAACTTGTTGGGAAGAGCTTGAGATATGATATATTACATTGAATTGTCAATTTGCCAAGTTGAAT
>JAOXNR010000022.1:15084410-15108054 GCA_028571225.1 Parsonsia alboflavescens
ATATTTATAGAGGAATGATAGTGTGTGCTTGACCGTGCACACTAATGAGTGCATTAGTTAGTCAACTAACGATCAAATTTAACGGTTTCTATCTTTTTTTTTTTTTAACAATTTATTAAATTTAATCAAGTACCCTTAGGGTTTAGTTTTTCCTTTTAGGGTTTAGTTTTATCCTTTTAGGATTTACTTTATTTTTTTAGAATTTAGTTTATCCTCTTAAGGTTTAGTTTACCGTTAGTTGACTAACTACTGCACTTATTAGTGTGCACGGTCAAGCACACACTATCATTCCTCTCTATATATATATATATAGAAATGATATATATATATTAGTATGTGCTTGACCATGTACACTAATAAGTGCAGTAGTTAGTCAACTAACGGTTTCCTTTTTTTTTTTTTTAAATAATTTATTAAAATTTAATCAAGTGCACTTAGGGTTTAGTTTATCCTTTAGGGTTTATTTTTATCCTTTTAGGATTTAGTTTATTCTTCTAGGGTTTAGTTTATCTTCTTAGGATTTAGTTTACCGTTAGTTGACTTACATAGTCAAACACACACTATCATTTCTCTCTATATATATATAGATATAGATTAATATAGATATAGATTAACGTGAATTTTTTTAAAATCTCACTTTAATCGGGCTTAGATATATATGTAGGAAGGAAAGTACGTGCGCAGTGCAACCAACGGTAAAGCCCTAACTAAAACCTCCCCGTTCCGAAGGTCTCAGCCAGCCTCCACACGCAAGGCAAGGCTCCTTTGTTTTTATGCCATTCAGTTATTACGCGGAAGAGATTTAACCAAGCTCAAAAATTGATCAAGAAATCATCTTCCTTAGCCTAAGTTCTGGTTTAGCATTATTGAACTCTCATGGATCCAGAATCTTTGCCCACTGCCACTAATGCACCTAGGAAGGTATATAATACATATAATATAAGGGATGTCATAGTTTCTATCGGTTTGCCCTTCTCAAGATTGTTCTGTTTCTGATCAATGATCATGACTTACTAAAATTGGAAACTTTTCCCAGGTGAGATTTGCACCAAAAGGACCACCACGCAGAGCCCAAAAGACCGTTCTCCCTAAAGTGTATGAATGATCTTTCACTTATAACTACCATGATCAGTATTAAAGCATTTGAATTGGAATCGTGAGTAGTAATTTTTAACCGCTGCTGCAAAATCTATTACACAGCGAAAATGTTGAAGATGATGTTGATGCTGCTCAGGCTCAGGAGTTGTTACGCCGCTTCAATGTATTTCTTTGTGCCTTTTGATTTTGGAGCTTTTTATTGGTTTTACCTGATTCTCTATCTTTATATTGGAATGTTTCGTTTGAGTTTTCAGGAAGCATCTAACAAGGTAAAGCCTAAAGCTGAAAGAAAAGGTTGTCCTTTTAAGCACTTCGTTATAAATTTTTTTATTTCCGTAATTTAGGGATTGAGCATAGCAATTTCGTAATCTGAATAGAGAGTTAGGAACTAAAGAATTGTGCTTCTATCTGTCTGATTTAATGTAAAAATTCCTCGTAAATTCAATCTAGCCGAATTAAGTTTTCATTGAATATGGTACTCCTCAAGTTAAGTTTGCATACTCTGAACAATTCTCTTCCTGTTAATGTTCCTGGTTAACTTCGTTGCAGCAACTACTGTTAGGAACTTTTGAGTCTTGGGAATTTGTATATTGTAGCAGTGGTGCAATTGGATATGGAAAATCTTTCCTTTAATCAAGTAAATTGTGCTTAGGAAGTGGTGAAGACAGAGATTCTTGTACACAATCAATGTGTTCTTGACTCCATGTGTGTAACTTTTGGAAATTCTTATGGAAGTGTATTGTTTATCCATTCTCTTTTGGTTCAACAGTCTGAGAGGGTGCTGAGTTTTCTGCCACGGAGACTATTTTGAAAGTTTGTGAAATCTCTGTATCCCATTTATTAATCTAGATCTCAAAACTATTTCCAAAGTCATCACCTCTAGAAATGTTTGTTCTGCCAAGTGTCAAACTCTGATATATATCTTAGATTTGTAGCAAGCTTTCTAGTCTTGGCATACACAAAAATCCACTTTAACAATTGCTAGCAAAATACTGCAGCATAACATCAGCTTGGTATTGATAATTTTAATATTGACAATTTATTCTTGTAGAAGTTAATACCTGCACAAGCTTTCAATAGCAGTGTTTAACTATTGCTCTTGTTTTTGGCAGGAGGAGCTACACAGGTTGCATTTGGCTTTGGAGGGTCATCATCTTCATTACAATCATATGGTGTTCCCCAAGGTGTAAACAATTTTCACAGTCCATATTCTGGTGGTGAGTGGCTTGTCTCAATGTTTAATTTGCTGCTGGAGCATAGCATTATACCACATCTAATTCCCAAGGTATTTCTGAAGGTGGAAGAGCTGATCATAGAGTAGAGAAAGAGTACAAGGAACCTTGGGTAGGTTGCAGATGCCCAAGTTTGTTAATATTCAAATTCTCACATTAGAATTTGATTATTGGAATCATCTTCTCAGTTGATTGTCTGGTTATTTTTATGTCCTTGCAGGATTATTATTCAAGCTATCCTGTTACACTTCCTTTGAGAAGACCATATTCAGGGAATCCAGGTAAAAGGAATTGGTAAATTTTCTGAAATGGTCTTTGCACTTCTAATTAGAACTTAAGATATTCCTGATTATGAACATGAAAAACTTACTGTAAGATGTGCGAAGGTTGTGAAGGAGGGGGATTATGCCTATGTTTCCAAGCTGCTTATCTTCATCTTCAAATAAGTTCTGTTTTACCTTGCTTCTTTCAATTGCAGAGATTCTTGATGAAGAGGAATTTGGGGAGGCTGCAGAAAGCTTAACATATGATGAGAATGTCACAAAACCAGCTATAGAACTTGGTCTAATGGTTGGTACAAAGATAAAAGCAAAATTGAATATTCATACTGGTTACCGTTGCAATATTGACAATACACTGTTTGGCAGGGGGAAAATATGGAAGAAAGTATTGTCTTCCTTCAATTACCAGCCAGCATGCCTATGGTAAAGCAACCAGCAAATTCAGAGGGCAATGAAACATCCAACAACTCAAAGTCATCAAAAAGTGGAGGACCACGACGGAAGGTCTATAACTTGGCAGAGCTGCCAGCTGGATTCATGGGGAAACTACTAGTTTACCGAAGTGGTGCCATTAAACTGAAGCTGGGTGACAATGTTTATGATGTAAGTTTTATTTCTAAATTTTAGCTCTTGTTAAAATGAAGATTCTTTACAAGATATCTTATGTTCCGGTTCCACTATGGATGCAGGTCAATGAAGGCTTGAATTGTGTATTTGCACAGGATCTTGTTGCTGTCAACACTGAAGAAAATTTTTGTTGTTCTATTGGGGAACTCAATAAGCGTGCCATCATAACTCCAGATGTGGATCACATCCTGGATGGTATGTCTGATTTGTAAAAGTTTTTGGCTTAATGGAACATTTTCCTCATACAGATTTTGATGAATATGTTCTTTCCCCCCAAAGAGAAGCATACTGGGAACTTCACATTTTTTCAGAATGTATAGTTCAAGCTTGCAATGAGTCCTTAAATATCTTGAGTATTATATTTACATAGATAAGGAGAAATAAAGACAACGAAGCATTTACGTTTCTTTTTCTTCTTCTATGTAATGGTTCCGAAATACCTATTATGTTAGCAGCAACTAAAATTACCAAGAAGTGTGGTTAACATAATTGGAGTTTAAAACTTATTATAGTATAACATATACACTGGATATGAATTTGAGTAATTGGATCTCATTACAATTTGAAAGCAGGGATCCAACATATAGTAGAATCATAAGTTTATGCTTCTAGTACCTTCTTGCAGCTCAGTTATTATCCTTAAAATTTTGAGCTGAATTCTCCAATGATATTCTTTTGGGATTGATCCAGCATTGATAGTTATCCCTATTTATAGGATTCTTTTTATAAGGTGATCCTATCTCTTCTTTTATTTTTTCGGATATTACTCACTAATTCACTAATTTTTTGAAAGATGAATTTGTTAGATGGTTTGTTGTTCTGCAACCGTTTCATTTGAAGAGTTTCAAGCTCCTGCAGAAATAGAAATAGAGAATTGTCTGCCAGATATTGTATTTTACAAATGATCAACTCAACTGTCAATCTGCTCACACTTGTTATTCATTCAGGGGTGAAGTTAATCCATGAGAAACTCCAACTGTGGCACCTCTTTTGAATCTGGCGCGACTTTAATACGACATATTTATCTGCACTTATTCGATACATGTAACACATAAAATCCATATGACATGGATGCTTGCCTGCTTGCATGACACTTAATCTTATTATCTATAGTTGGTTTAAGATAATCAAAGCTCCATGTTGTGGTTGAGGAGTCATAGCAGTATTAGGAGCATGACCGTATGGTGATAACTCAAAAGACAAACTCTGCAGGACCAGAATAATCCAACCTTTGCTTCTATCTAAGCGAAGTTCTGGCCAACACAAGTCTTTGGGCCCCATCCGAAAGGGAAGAATGCCACCTGATCTTTAGATGCCTTTGAAGCTCCTTCAGAGAACCTCTCTGGTTTAAATTCTTCTGCATCATTGCCCCATATTTCAGAATCATGATTGATAAGCAACAAAGGTAGCACAAGATCCACCCCTGCTGGGAGCAACAGATTTCTTATCCTGGTCTCCTTGTAGGTATGTTTATATATGGCAGTCACCGGGGGCATGTAATCTTAAGACTTCTTGAAGTATCATAGTGACCTGACAGAAGTTTCCAGACATTTTCACCAAACTTTTAGAGGATATATATATATACTAGAGTAAGAGAAAAGTTGGAGAAATGATCAAAATTCTCATTGAACTTTGCAAACCGAATAAGCATTTCAGATCTTTCAGTGCTGTTTTTTCCCCCAATGAGTGAGTGAGCACATCATCTGATTGATCATGGATGGTTTAGTTACTTATCTTTTAATTGATGAAGAAAATAAATATATCTGATGAACGTGGGAGGCCTGTCTTTCTAAAAGACTAGTTAGCTGCAATAACATATAAGGTGGTAGTTTAAAGTTTAAAAAACTAGGTAACTACTCTTTCTAAAACTGAGATGAAAAATACTCACAATTTTTAGTTGGCTAATATTTGCAGCATTTGGTTGCTGCTTCCCACGTGCTTGTAGAATTTCTTCCCTTGCTCTGTCTTACCAGTTTGGATGCATGGCTAAAAAAATCATTGTCCATGTTAGCAAGCTTGACGTCATCTCGTGACCAGCTAGGTAGAAGTTCTTGCATTCCTCTATTATTTCTTCCATGGTCATGTTTTATCGTATTTGTTGCTTTCTGTGGATTCCAGACTATTCTCATTGTTAGATTGCAAAAGTATTCCAAGTAAATCTTCTGCATTTGTTTCTCTAGTTCTTGTCATGCTTTCCTTTATTTGGACCAAAGTTCTGAGCATTTAAGTAATGCTTTTGCTCAAATTCTTCCTTCTCTGCTTCTTTCTCATTGGAATGAATCTGCAAATTGGTATCATATGAAAATGAAATTTGTATATTTAGTTGCATATTTAAGCTCACTTGACTGTTGAAACCGAAATGTACCTGAAACCAGGAATATAAAAGGTCTGCATTGTTTCAATGTCAACAAATGCAGCTCTTTCTGAAGTTGTAGGATTTTATTTCCTTCCTCAAAGTCACTCCCGAATGCTGTCCTAGAAATAATATCCCCCGTAAGAGCGTGAAATTCTGGCCAAACATCTATTTCACAGGTTCCATCAAGTGAAGTTGTTTTCTTCCATTTCTCTATCATGGCACAACTTTCTGAAAATGCTGATATCATACCCTGCTTCAACATGCAAAAAGAAAAGGAACAACTCTTAATCATGAGATGTTGAAACAATTTTTTTTTCCCTGAAAAAGAAAGTTACCTTGAGTTTTTCATGGTGGAAAGCTGGAGTGATTATCTTCCTGTGAGTAGCCCACATTTCACCATCTAGAGTTGACAATCCTCTTGTTAAAATCAGTATTTGGGGGTTTATATATATATGGCATCTCAATGTGTCCTTGCTTGTTAGGCAGCACTTCTCTGATCAGTTCTGTGTCCTTTAAGATTAGCCTTAGTAGTCCACCAGGATAGTGACATCTTCCTGTGTATTAGCATAGCATTCATCAAATAAAACTATGACATGCAGAAATTTGAGTTCCATTCTTGAAAGAAAAAGTGTCTGAACTGTGTGTGTGTGTGTGTGAGGGGGGGTGCTTGAGAGAGACAGAGACTGTTTCTTGTTACTTTACCATGTTTTTGGACAGTGTTGTGTCTGTGCGGGCTGCGCCTTCTGATGAGAAAGATTGATTGGTGTGGACCACGCTTCTGTTATCTGCTTGATCATCTCTTTCAAGTCTCCCAGTAATGGTTGCCTCTGCTTCCCTGCTCTTTCAGTTTCCTCTCAAGCCATTTTGGTTTCAACAGAATGGTATGAAAACCTCTGATGAAATAGTTGCTAAGCGGAAGCAGAGATGTGAAGTGATTTTCAGACAAAAGAATATCAAGTCTTCCATAACAAGTGAGCTTTCGGGGGGATAATATCGATCTTTGGTTTGTGGTTTGCTTTCTTGTTTGTGAAAAAACCTAATCCATATATATAGGGATAATATCATTTAGTCAAAAATATGTGCTTTGGGCAGAATGGCAAAAAGAAATAGTATTTACTTTCTTTATATTTCAAACTAAGATATTTGGCTAACTTTTCTTGGAGAATAAGATGCACAGCAAGAAGAAAAATTGTTTGCTTTCCTTGAGGATCAAGATCATAAAAGAACACATGAATCACGAGATTAAGTAAAAGACAATTATGCAATTGTTAAAGAAAATTTACTTGATTTTTATTTTTGAAACGCAAAATTAGAAAATAAAGAGATACATAGATAGATGATAGATGTGGTATGATGATAGGGTTGGTATTTTTCAGAGGACAGATGTGACTATGATATTTTATTTTACTATGAATTTTCCCCCTTTTCTTTGACTTTTTTTTTTTTTTTAAAAAAAAAATCTATTTTCTTTTCGAGTCGTGTTGATTAATTTCTTTCCTTATTTATTTCTTAAAATTTAATTAAATTAATACAATTTTGACATGGAATTAAATTTATAAGTTTTATTTTCAAGCAAATCTTTTGGAATAAAATTTTTAAAAAAAAGGTTCATGAGGAAAAAGCAAAAGGGAATTCAATAACGATGAAAAACCTTACAATATAATTATGCTACATTAATTTAATTAGTGAACTATTTTCATATAAATCCCGTTGAATTGAAATTTATGTGTTGTTTTATTACAAATTCTTCAAAATAAAATGAATATTTTTTATATGCAGAAGTTTGGAAATAATTTTAAAACTAGATAAAGATCTGCGCAATGCACAGTTTTTATTTGATTATCTATATTTTAATTTTTAAAATTTGTGTATAATTAATTATTGAAAATGTAATTGATATTTTTATTTGTATAATATTAAAACTAGTAAACTCAAATGGACAAATCCAAACAGAAGTCAACCCAAATGGGTTAGAGGGCCCCATGCCTTCAATATTTGAAAGTTAGACTCACAGGGTTAACAATGACATGTGAGCAAGCGGCCAGCTACCACCGACTTCCCAGGTCACCGACCTAGAGGTTTTCGACCTCCTAAATGAGCTCGAGCTGAGGTCTTGCCAGACCCTGACTTTGACTTGAGAGACTCCAATCCGAATCATAAATCTTTCATGTCACGACCATCGGTACGCAACTCCTAGCCACTCTAAGGAGCCAAGGATCACTCGACATGACCTCACCAGAAGAGATGTTCGAGATCCTCAACATCCACGGGAATGTCGTGAAGTTGGTTTGAAGGTCGATTAGTGAGCTCTTAGCTCTCACAGAGACATGAATGACAAGATCTCTCGTTCTAGGAAAACTCCATGATCTTAGGAGCTATTGGCGGGATTCGACTGAATCCCACAATTATCCTAACTGCCTACTGTTACGTAAGGCAGAGCCCAATTCCAAGAGGTAGCTGACTCCTCTCTCTCTCTACTTTCTTTCTTCTTTTTTTAGACTGATTGTGTTTTTTCGTTTAAGTAGAGAGAGAGAGGGAGATAGTGACGCAAAGCTGGTTACTGATCAAGGTGTTTCAGATGCGGAGCAAGTTTCAGTTCCACAATCAACTCCACGTGTTCAGAACGTTTGAAGAAGAGGACGAGAGCTGTTTGAAACACCGAATTGATGCTGGGCATAATTCCCGAGGCTACTGAAACAAGCTCGGATCGGGTTAAAATCTGACGGGGTGACCCGGAACCACCCAACGAACCAAAGTCACTGCTATGTCATGATGCAAGGCGTTTTTCGGCCATCCGGAGTCGTTTCGATGGTGTTTTGGGCAATTTTCTGTTTTCAGTGGTATTGTCGCAGTTTTATAGTTTTTAGTGATAGTTTCGTAATTTACTGTTTTTCTCGGGGTTTTTTTTTTGCAATTTCTTTACTTTTCCTTTCTGATTAAGGTTAGGTTTTGTTTTGCCTTTAAATTTTGTTTTCGGCTGATTGTTTTTCAGATAGTTTTGATGAATTAAAGTTGCCTCATTTCGGCTTAGCGATTTTCGACTACTTCGAAAATTCATTTTCGCTTGATTTTAATTTTCCTCTTCTAACTACTACTGTTGAAGTTTTGATTAGAAGGAAAATTGGATCAGTTTTTATTTTTGCTTCTTGTTTTGCAAGTTTCTGAACAAGAACGAATCTTCAAATTATGTTTCCGACTGCGTCAGTTGGTATCAAAGCCCAGTTCCGACTCCGTCCAGATCAGTTAGTTCTGACTCCGTCAAGATCAGTTATTTCCGAGCCATGGCAAGAGGTAATCTTGAACAGAACATTGCTGTGTAAATCGAAGCAATGCAGCAGGATCGTGAAGAGTCTAGGCACGACAGGGAAGAGTTGCGAAGGGGGATGCGGCTAGGGAGGGAGAGGCATGAACGCCAGATATGAGATTTGACAAAAATGGTGCAGCAGCTGGCGCCAGGCCGACAACCAGAACAGGTTGAAGTTGACGGATTGCGTCACGGGGTGGACGAAGATGTTGAAGACGAACTCGAGCGGCTGCCGCGTGAACAGCCTAGGGTTCGGTCGAGGGGAATGAGGGGCGGCTACCAACTGCCAAAAGACAACGAACGAGAACTATTCGTTCCTCTTTGGGATCTAGGGTTTAAGATGAAGGTCCCGGAATTTTCATGAGGGTTATCGCCTCAAGAATTCTTAGATTGGATGAGTTCCGTGGATGAACTTTTTTCGTTGAAGGAGGTTCCGACGAAAAAGAAAGTATCTTTGGTGGCGATGAGGTGCAAGGACAGGGTTGCCGCATGGTGGCAATCTTTCAGATATCAGAGATACCTCGATGGCCTTCCAGTTTTGGACAATTGGGGGAATTCATGAGAGAGATGTGCAAGGAGTTTCTGCCCTTCAATTACTAGCAGACTATGTTCTAGAATCTTCAGAGCTTGAAGTAGGGTTTTCGGGGCATCGAAGAATACACACTTGAGTTTTACCGAATGGTGGCGAGGAATCAATTGCGAGAAACTCAGGAACAGCTCGTGGCTCGATATCTCCATGGGCTACAACCTGCTATTCAGGATGCTTTATAGGTCCATACCTTTAACACTATCACGGATGCGCAGACAAAGGCACAAGTTGTGGAGAAGAGTCTAGCGAGGGCCAGCGGCAGAAGTGTTGGATTTGGGAGAGGTTTTCCTCCTCCCCGTGTTTCTCCAGCAGGTAGCTCTTTGACAACACGAGTGGGTAGCTCTTCAACCCAAAATCAGTTCGGAAGAGGTAGCGTACAAGAGTCAGGTAATGCTCTGAATAAGTCTTCCATCAGTAATAAAGCTAATGTGAAGTGCCACAGATGTCAGCAGCTAGGGCACTATGTGAATTAGTGTCCGAGGATAATGTCGCAGTTACTGATTCAGGAGGGCACCGAAAAAGAGTCTGAAGAGTATGTTGGTGATGATGTGTTTGAAGAGCAGGATACGTGCTATGTTGCACCTGAGGATATCAGGGGAAATAGTTTGGTTTTGTTGAAGATTTGTTTAGCGCCCAAAGCCGATGAAGATTGGAAACGAAGAAACATCTTCACAACCCGATGCAGAATTCATATCATGGTGGATAGGTCCAGCACGATGGCTATCTTCATTACTTGCAAGAATTCCATGGAAGCGAGCAAGATTGTCGACTTGTACTTTGGAGATGTGGTGCGGAGATTCGGACTGCCGTGGAGTATCCTGTCTGATCAAGATACAAAGTTCAAGAGCCATGTTTGGTCGGAGCTTTGGAAGCGCATGGAGACTACTCTCAAGTTTAGCAGTCCATACCATCCACAGACAGATGGCCAGACGGAAGTGGTAAATCGCACCTTGGGGAACATGTCAAGGGCTCCGGTTAAATCTTTTGGGACTTAGGATTCTATACTTGCGAAGATTGAATTTGAATTTAACTCGCTCTATGAACAGGTCCACCAAGTTTTCCCCTTTCCAGATTGTTTTGGGGCAAAATCCTTGGGGTCCTCTCAACCTTGCTATTCCTGATCATGGTTCGACTCCAAGGAGGGTGGAGGATCGTCTGATTGATCTACAGTCAATTCATGCAACTATCAAGGAAAACTTGGAGGAAGCTTAAGCTCAGTACAAGTTGCAAGCGGATCAGACAAGGCGAGATGTCCAGTTCAAGGTAGGTAATCTGGTTTGGGTCTCTCTATCCGGAGAACGATATCCTGCCGGCGAATATCAAAAGCTCAAGGACCGGAAGGTTGGACCATGCCAAATCTTGGAGAAACTTGGTGTCAAAGCTTGCCGAGTCGAGTTACCAGACGAGTTCAGCATCTCCGATGTTTTTAATGTGCAGCATCTCACGGCTTTCAATGGAGATAATCCGAGCTTGAGGCAAGCTCCGTTCAGGAGGGGGAGCCTGACGCAGAGCTGGTTGCTGATCAAGGTGTTTCAGATGCGAGGCAAGTTTCGGTTCCACGATCAGCTCCACGGCATTCAAAACGTTTGAAGAAGAGGACGGGTGCCGTTTGAAACACCGAATTGATGCTGGGCACAATTCTCGAGGTGACTAAAACAAGCTCGGATCGGGCTGAAATCTGATTAGGTGACCCGGAACTGCCCAACGAACCAAAGCCACTGCTATGCTGTGATGCAAGGCTTTTTTCGGCCATCTAGAGTCGTTTTGATGGTGTTTTGGGCAATTTTCTGTTTTCAGTGACATTGTCGTTATTTTATAGTTTTTAGTGACAGTTTCATATTTTACTGTTTTTCTCGGGGTAATTTCGTTACTTTTCCTTTCTGATTAGGGTTAGGTTTTGTTTGGCCTTTAAATTTCATTTTCGGTTGATTGTTTTTCAGACAGTTTTGATGAATTAAAGTTGCCTCATTTGGGTTTAACGATTTTCGACTACTTCGAAAATTCGTTTTCGCTTGATTTTAATTTTTGTCTTCTAACTACTTGCGTTCAGGTTTGATTAGAAGGAAAATTGGATCAGGTTTTATTTTTGTTTCTTGTTTTGCAAGTTTCTGAACAAGAACGAATCTTCAAATTCTGTTTTCGACTGCGTCAGTTGGTATCAAAGCCCAGTTCCCACTCCGTCCAGATCAGTTATTTCCGAGCCATGGCAAGAGGTAATCTCGAACAGAACATTGCTGTGTTAATCGAAGTAATGTAGCAGGATCGAGAAGAGTCTAGGAGCGACAGGGAAGAGTTACGAAGGGAGATGCGGCTAGGGAGGGAGAGGCGTGAACGCCAGATATGAGATTTGACACAGATGGTGCAGCGGCTGGAGCTAGGCCGACAACCTGAACAGGCTGAAGTTGACGGATTGCGTCAAGGGGTGGACAAAGATGTTGAAGACGAACTCGAGAGGCTGCCGCGTGAATAGCCTAGCGTTCCGCTGAGGGGAATGAGGGGCGGCTACCAACTGCCAAGAGACAACGAACGAGAACCATTCGTTCCTCTTTAGGATCTAGGGTTTAAGATGGAGGTCCCAGAATTTTCATGAGGGTTGTCGCCTGAAATATTATTAGATTGGATGAGCTCCGTGGATGAACTTTTTAGGTTCCGATGGAAAATAAAGTATCTATGGTGGCGATGATGTTCAAGGACAGCGCTGCCGCATGGTGGCAATCTTTCAGATATCAGAGATACCTCGATGGCCTTCTAGTTTTGGACGATTGGGGGGAATTGAAGAGAGAGATGCGCAAGGAGTTTCTGCCCTTCAATTACTGGCAGACTATGTTCTAGAATCTTCAGAGCTTGACGCAGGGATTTCGGAGCATCGAAGAATACACGCTTGAGTTTTACTGGATGGTGGCGAGGAATCAATTGCAAGAAACTCAGGAACATCTCGTGGCTCGATATCTCCATGGGCTACAACCTGCTATTCAGGACGCTTTATAGGTCCACATCTTTAACACTATCACGGATGCGCAGACAAAGGCACAAGTTGTGGAGAAGAGTTTAGCGTGGGCCAGCGGCAGAAGTGTTGGACTTGGGAGAGGTTTTCCTCCTCCCCGTGTTTCTCCGGCAGGTAGCTCTTCGACAACACGAGTGGGTAGCTCTTCAACCCAAAATCAGTTCGGAAGAGGTAGCGTACAAGAGTCAGGTAATGCTCTAAACAAGTCCTCCATTAGTAATAAACCAAATGTGAAGTGCCACAGATGTCAGCAGCTAGGGCACTATGTGAATTAGTGTCCGAGGATAAGGTCGCAGTTACTGATTCAGGAGGGCACCGAAAAAGAGTCTGAAGAGTATGTTGGTGATGATGTGTTTGAAGAGGAGGATACGTGCTATGTTGCACCTGAGGATATCAGGGGAAATAGTTTGGTTTTGTTGAAGATTTGTTTAGCGCCCAAAGCCGATGAAGATTGGAAACGAAGAAACATCTTCACAACCCGGTGCACAATTCATATCGTGGTGGATAGGTTCAGCAAGATGGCTATCTTCATTGCTTGCAAGAATTCCATAGATGCGAGCAAGATTGTCGACTTGTACTTTGGAGATGTGGTGCGGAGATTCGGACTGTCGTGGAGAATCCTGTCTGATCAAGATACAAAGTTCATGAGCCATGTTTGGCCGGAGCTTTGGAAGCACATGGAGACTACTCTGAAGTTTAGCAGTCCATGCCATCCACAGATAGATGGCCAGACGGAAGTGGTAAATCGCACCTTGGGGAACATGTTAAGGGCTCAGGCTAAATCTTTTGGGACTTGGGATTCTGTAATTGCGAAGATTGAATTTGAATTTAACTCGCTCTGTGAATAGGTCCACCAAGTTTTCCCCTTTCCAGATTGTTTTTGGATGAAATCCGAGGGGTCCTCTCAACCTTGCTATTCCTGATCATGGTTCGACTCCAAGGAAGGTGGAGGATTGTCTAGTTGATCTGTAGTCCATTCATGCGACTATCAAGGAAAACTTGGAGGAAGCTTTTGCTCAGTACAAGTTGCACGCGGATCAGACTACTCGAGATGTCCAGTTTGAGGTAGGTCATCTAGTTTGTGTCTCTCTGGCCAGAGAACGATATTCTGCCGGCGAATATCACAAGCTCAAGGACCGGAAGGTTGGACCATGCCAAATCTTGGAGAAACTTGGCATCAATGCTTACCGAGTCAAGTTACCAGACGAGTTCAGCATCTCAAGGCTTTCAATGGAGATAATCCGAGCTTGAGGAAAAGCTCCGTTCAGGAGGGGGAGCCTGACACATAGCTGGTTGCTGATTAGGGTGTTTCAGATGCGGGGCAAGTTTCGGTTCCACAATCAGCTCCATGGCGTTCAGAATGGTTGAAGAAGAGGATGGGAGCTGTTTGAAACACCGAATTGATGCTGGGCATAATTCCCGTGGTGACTAAAATATGCTCAGATCGGGCTGAAATCTGACTGGGTGACCTGGAACGGCTTAACGAACCAAAGCCACTGCTATGTTGTGATGCAAGGCTTTTTTCGGCCATCCGGAGTAGTTTCGATGGTGTTTTGGACAATTTTCTGTTTTCAGTGGCATTGTCATAATTTTATAGTTTTTAGTGACAATTTCGTAATTTATTGTTTTTCTGGGGGGTTTTTTTTTGCAATTTCTTTACTTTTCCTTTCTGATTAGGGTTAGGTTTTGTTTTGAATTTAAATTTCATTTTCGGCTGATTGTTTTTCAGACAGTTTTGATGAATTAAAGTTGCCTCATTTCGGCTTGGCGATTTTCGACTACTTCGAAAATTCGTTTTCGCTTAATTTTAATTTTCGTCTTCTAACTACTTTCGTTGAAGTTTGATTAGAAGGAAAATTAGATCAGGTTTTATTTTTGTTTCTAGTTTTGTAGGTTTCTGAACAAGAACGAATCTTTAGCTAACTACTGCGTAAGTTAGTTACCTCCTGGAATTGGGTTCTGCCTTACGTAACAGTAGGCAGTTAGGATAATTGTAGGATTCAATCAAATCTCGCCAATTGCTCCTAAGATTATGGAGTTTCATTTTAACAAGAGATCTTGCCATTCGAGTCTTCGCGAGAGCTACGAGCTCACTAACCGACTTTTAGACCAACTTCATGACCTACTCGTTGATGTTGAGGATCTCGAACATCTCTTTTGGTAAGGTCGTGCTGAGTGATACTTGGCTCCTTAAAGTGGCTAGGAGTTGCACATCGGTGGTTGTGGCATGGAAGAGTTATGATTCAGATCGGAGCTTGCCAGGTCGAAGTCGAGGTCTTGCAAGACCTCAGCTCGAGTTCATTTAGGAGCTCGAAGAGCTCTATGTCGGTGACCTGGGAGGTCGGTGGTAGCCAGCCACTTGCCCATGTGTACTCGTTGACTCTGTGAGTCTGACATTCAGGTATTGAAGGCATGGGATCCTCTGGCCCATTTGGATTGACTTTTGTGCCTATCCTGCCCGTTTGAGTTGTCTAGTTTGGGTCGTGCCCGCTTCACCCATCATTACGCCCCTTCAGGCCTAGTGAACTTAGAGGTCGGTGGTGCCTAAATTACCATCTTCAAGTCATTGCTTCTACTGGGTCTGCCAATTCCATTTGCATTTGTAGTCGAGAGCTACAAGTTGGCTTATAATTTTTCGGCTTCAAGCAAAGTTGTGCACACTTGGTCGCGGCATGGAAGGTACATGAGAAAGGTTGGGACTCAAAAGGTCATAGGTCGTGGTCTAGTGAGGCCTTTGTTATGCTCATCTGGAGGTCGATGACCTCTGGCTCCATGACCCGTGAAGTTGGTGGTAGAAAGTCCTTGCCCACTAGCACCTCAAGACTTGCCAATGTGACCTTTGGGTATTATAAGTTACCGTCTTCAAATCGCTAGTCTGACCTTCAGGGGTTGAGGTTGGGGACCCTTCCTTCAAGTATTAGAAGTCACCATCTCCAGGCCACGGGTCTGATTTTCAGGTATTAGAAACTACCATCTCCAAGTCTTTGATTTGTCGTTCGGGTATTCAATGGTTACAGTCTCTAAGCCGCGATCTTTTGAAAGGTTGAACAGCTTTCTCACAACTGTTTGTGAGGCTGGCCTTCAAGTATTTTCGGACTTACCATCTTGAGGCCATGGCTCTTTGTAAAACTGCTCTGTTTTCTTGCAACAGCTATTTTGTGAGAGAACGTATTCCTTTGCTTTTGGAAAGCTTGGGGGGAAATCTTTGTTGGAGAATCGCCCCACTTCAATTTTGGTAGCTCTGATCTGCTTCTTTCCTGAAGAAGCGCTACACCTTAGCACTTTCTATTGTGAGAGGAAGTTAGGCCGGGTTTTATTTTTGAAACGTCAACCAACCACGGATTTGAGGAAATTGACCCATTCCAGAAAACCAAAGGTTGATTCGCTTCAGGTTTCTTGCTTAGGAACTAAGGAGTTCCCAATTTTGGAAAGTCGCACCGCTGCTATTCATTCATTGAATTTTGCCTAGAACCCCAACAGCTTTCAATGTCCTTTATAATCAGAGGTTTTCCACACCCTTTCCTCACCTTCTCTCGCCATCTTGTGTCTCTTTGCAATTACCTGTGTCAGGTTTGTTCCTTGCTTGTATGTGCTTTCATCTGAACTCTCTTAATCACCATGTCCGCCACTTCAGGCTCTTCAAACTCGAGGCCTGGAAATCATCATCTGACCAATGAAACTTTTTATGATTCTCCCTTTTTCCCCCGAGCTCGCAATATGCCCTGCCTGACTTATGATCTTGAAGAGGTTGGGGTTAGTTCCTTGGCCTCCTTCTTGGATGCTGTTGACATTGGGGCAATCCGGCAAGAGGATGGCTGACGAGGGTGACTTCACCATTGCTGCGACAACTAAGGGGCCCTATTCAAAGCGTGATGAGTATTTTACTCTTCACCGCCCCAGCCTTTGGGGAGGAATCCTTCTCCCCTTCTTTCATCCTCTTTTCCTGGACATAGTCTAATTTTGGGGTGTGCCCTTGGCCCAATTTGTCCCCAACTCTATTAGGATGATTGTCGCTTTTATAGCGACGTATCATCTTTACAGGGTTCCGGTATCTCTAGAGCTCTTTCGTCATTTTTTTGTGCTGGAGGTTCCCCCATCTTCAAGTTCCTCCATAGAGTACTTGTGACTAGCCCAACAATACAATATAATAGGCCATGTCCATTCTCCGGAGGGGGAGTGGAGGTCTCAATTCTTCTTCGCCTGTGTTCCCCCCATCGTGCTGGAAAAGTATCCAGACTGGCACTTGAGCCGGCTCTTTTGTAACGAGCTTCCTCCCCTTATCCCTGGTCTGAGACAGCACATGGATTTTCTAATTTGATTGGCCAAGTCCAACTGAACCATGGTCTGGTGCACCTCTCTTGTTTGGCCAAGGTCCTTCTTGAGCAGCGTAGGTTTGTGGTGGAGGATGTTCTGCGACCTTCCGTCAACTAGGGCAGGCATGGGGATTACTCCAACGAGTAAGTAAACATTTCGAAGTTAACTTCATTGTTGCTTCCATCTTTTCCAAATGCTGACAGTTTTTTCTTTTTTTTTTTTTTGTTTAACAGTGCTGAGGAGCCTTGACTGGTTTTACGAAACAAGTCGTTCCGTGCCAAGTGGTGGACCTTCGGAGCCCGGGCATTCTTCCCCAGTTTCTCCATTTGTAGAATCTATTTATACTCTAGCTGCTAAGGTCCTTGCAAAGGTTGCTGCTATCCGTCGTAGCCGTGGAGGATCGGATCGTGGCGGTGCGGGGCCTGGTTGTGGTGTTGAATAGCTTGGCGTGGGAAGGAGGACTCGCGCTACCACTCGACATACAACTGAGATGATGGGAATGTACGCAAAACCTTTCCAAGGCCCCTTAATTGAAATTTCCAGCTCTGACTCCAACTTGTCCTCCTGGGAAGTTTTGCAATAGCTTTAGGACTTCTTTACTATTTTTTGAGTCCTGAATACTCCGCAGGGGTCTATTTGTGTCCTTCTACATTATTTTTTGCTACACTTGATACCCCACAGTGAGTTTGTTTGTGGCTCTCTGTTCTCTTTTTTGTCTTTTTATAAAACTACTCAGTATTTTTTACCTCTGCTTTGAGCAATGTTTTTGATCTTCACACTTATAGTTTTTCAACAATTGCATGCTTGTATAATTGAACTTCTTTTTTCATTTAGGCAACTTAAATTTACACAACAACCACATGAACCTTAAAAGATCTTAGCTTTAATCTATGTTGAGCTCATTAAAGCCACCATTGAGGTCGTTATTTGAGTGTTTGGGGTTGTCATGATTTGGCAGGTCCATGAGGTCTCTCATATCTTGGATGACCTTTAGGCGTAGAACTTTTTTAAGTGACAGGCATTCTAAGGTCTCAGAAGTTGTCTTCCTTCAAGATCAGCTAGCTTGTAGCTCCCTCCTTTGTGGATTCTTGGAATAAGTAAGGTCCTTCCCAGCTTTCTTGCAACTTGGCAGTTGACCTTGTTTGCCAACATTTAACCTTTTGAAGACCATTTTTCCAACTATGTAGTGTCTTTCTTTCACTCGTTGAAAAAACATTTGTTACATGCTTTTTGTAAGTTCTATTTGCTTTAATTGCCTTGTTTCTAACCTCTTCGAGGAGATCGAGCTCTGCCCTTCACTCCCCCTCTTTTAAGATTGAGTCATACTTGGTCAGTCTTAAAGACGTCATTCCGACCTCAACTGGCATTATTACCTCTGCTCCAAAGCACAAGCTAAATGGAGTTTCTCCAGTGGCTTTGCTGGTGGTCCTATATGCCCATAATATACTCAGGATTTCATTTAGCCAGTCAGTGAGCCTTTTCCTCAATCCTTCTAGGATTGTTCGATTTCTGACTTCTGTTAGCCCGTTAGCTTGTGGGTAGGCCACGGAGGTCAATCTTTGCTCAATGTGAAGATTCTTGTAGAAGGTCTTGAATATGTCACCAGTAAACTACCGACCATTATATGAAATTATGGCTCGTGGGATCCCAATTCGACATACAATGCTTCTCCACACAAATGATTGAACCTTTTGCAATGAGATCACTGTCATTGGCTCTACTTCAACCCATCTGGTGAAGTATTCTACAGCAACTATGAGGATGGCAGCCCTAACTCCTTTTAAGAAGGGTCTGAGGATGTCAATTCCCCATATGTCAAATGGCATTGAGGCATTGATTGGTTGGTATTTCATAGGTGGAAGATGTGATTTGTTCCCACGTAGCTGACAGCTTGTGCATCTCTGTATGGTTGTCACAATGTCAGTGACCATTGTGGGCTAATAATATCCTGTCTTCTTGGCGACAACTTTTGCTCCTATGTGAGAGCCACATATGCCGCTATGCACCTCTTCAGTCACATATTTGCCCTCCCCTAGACTTAAGCATTTGAGCAATGACCATGTATATGACCTTCGGAATACCTCGTCATCTCCTATCAGGACATAGCGAGGTGCCTATCTTCGCACTTGGCGAGCTTCCTTCTGGTTCTCAAGGCGGTCGCAGTGTTTAAGGAAATTGAAGATTAGTTATCTCATGTCTGCTTGGTCCTCTATAACCAGACTTTCTTCTTGATCAATGCTAGGAGAGTGTAACTACTCTATGAGTAGCTCGGCATTAGATCCAGCTACCTCTTGGTAAACTTTGGACAGTGTGTCTGCTTCTGAATTTTGCTCTCCCGGAATCTGGTCAATGAGGAAGTAGTCAAGTTTTGAAATCAAGTCTCTTACCCTTTTGAGATACTTGACCATATTGTCTCCTCTTACTTCATATTCTCCAATGACCTGGCTGGCTATGACTTGTGAATTTGTTTTGGCTTGCAATCTCTGCACTTTGAGAGCTCTTATATGCCTTAGACCTGCTAAGAGAGCTTCATATTCGGATTCATTGTTCGAGGTTGGGTAGCAGTACTTCATAGAGTAAGGGATTCTCACTCCCTCAGGGCTGATCAGTACAATCCCTACACCTGAATTCTGTTTTTTCGTGGACCCATCCATGAACATGGTCCATATATCGCCTTCACAAGTGCTTGTGTGCTCCAGTGGAGCTCTGATACATTCTTCTACGAAGTTTGAGAGAGCTTGAGCTTTGATGGCCTTCCTTGGTTCAAACTAGATTTGATACCTTGAGAGCTCGAGAGACCCCTTCATTGTCCTGCCTGAAAGTTCAGGCTTTGCTAGACCTTGTTTCAGTGGTAAGTTGGTTAGGATTCTTATCGAGTAAGCTTCAAAATATGGCTTTAATTTCCTTGAAGTGATAATGACGAGGTGCAGAAATTTCTCGAGGTCCGTATATCTAGTTTCTGGACCTCTAAGTAAACGGCTAACATAAAAAATAGGAAATTGTTGACCTGACCTTTCTACTATTAATATAGAGCTCATTGCCTTTTCAGTTGTGATCAAGTACATACAGATTTCTTCTCCTGATCTTGTAGAGGCAAGTTGAGGAGGTTTGCCCAAAAAATTCCTCAGTTTGATGAATGCCTCCTGACAGCTTTCAGACCACTAGAAGTCCTTTGGCTTTTTTATGACTTCATAAAATTTTTCTCCTTTGTTTGCCATCTTGCTGAGAAAGCATCCTAGGGCTACCATTTTTCCTGCCAAGCTCAGTACCTCTTTAAGGTTTCTGGGAGGTCCCATATCCATCAGATTCTTGATCCAATCTGGGTTGGCATCGATACCGCTCTTCGAGATCATGAAGCCAAGGAACTTTCCTGTAGAGACCCCGAAGGTGCATTTCTCTGGATTGAGCTTCATGTGAGCAATTTTCAGGGTTTGAAAATTTTCCCAGATATCTGCTATGAAATATTCTGTGGTCTTGGATTTGATCACTATGTCATCTACGTGGACGTCGATGTTCCGCTCGAGCTGCTTCTTGAAAATCATATGCATCGCTTGCTGAAATTCTACCCCGTTGTTTTTCAAACCGAAAGGCATCTTGATGTAGCAATGAGTAACAACCTCTCTGATAAAAGAGGTCTTTTCCATGTCCTCAAGACCCATCGAAATCTGGTGGTACCCTTTGTATGCATCGAGGAAGCATAGCCACTGGTATCCGGCAGTGGAGTCCACCATCTGATTGATACTATGAGGTGGTTGGAATCCTTCTGATAGTATTTGTTAAGTGTGGTGAAGTCCACACACATTCTCCACATCCCTTCCTTTTTCGGGATCACAACTGGATTGGCTAGCCATTCTGGGTACACCACCTCTTTCAAGATTCCTGCATCGAGACGAGTTTAGACTTCTCTTGCAATGACCTCATTGCGTTCAGGTGTGAAGGTTCTCTTCTTTTGCTTTATCAGTTTAACATCTGGTGTGAGCCCGACCTTGTGTTTTGCTATTGATCGGTGAACTCCTTCAAGGTCGCTAGGTTGGTAGGCGAAGACCTTCAAATTTTCTTCAAAAGAGTCCATCAATTTTCCCTTGACCTATGTAGGTAAGAGCAAACCAATCTAGATCCCCTTCTCAAGGAATTTGGGGTTGAGAAAGACTTTCTCCTCTTTTTCGGCAACCTGAATTCTAAGGTGATCATCTTCTTTTGGGAGGTCAATGCACTTCTCTTGCTTGGGGGTTCTGGGGTGCTTTCTTCATTGTCCTCTGCTAGGTAACATTCCGCAACCATTTCCCTATCCCCTTCAAGTGTAATCCAAGTGTTACTAACCTGGATCCTCATGTTCTAATTGAGCAGGGAGATCTCTGCTCTCAGGTCCATGACCCCCCTTTGACCAAGCATGGCATTGTAGGTTCTAGGGGCATCTACAACCAACCAAACCATTGTTTCAGTGACATCTCCATTGTCTGTTCGGACTGTTGCGGGAACCTGCAGGACTCCATCGGCATAAGTTCTATTGCTATTGAAGCTGGTCAGAGTTGTATCTAACCTTAACAATGAGCTTTTGTCAATTCCCATCTTATCAAAGGCTTTGCGATATAGGACATTGATAGCACTCCCAATGTCAATTAGGATTTTCCTCACTAGGAAGTCGTCAACCTGGAGTGACACTGTTAGGGGTTTTGAATCTCCCCTTCGAACTCGCTTCGACCTTCTCTCGATGGTGATGATCTCGCTAACTGGGGTTCTTTGGTTGTGCGGGACTACCAGTAGCGTAATCGTTGGTCCTGCATTTTTTGAAAAAAATTCTTGTAGGTGACCTTCCTTTATCAACCTCTCAATCTCATGTTTGAGGTTGAAGCAATCCTCTGTGAGATGGCTGTGATCTTTATGGTAGTGGCAGAACTTTGCTAGGTCTCTTTTGGCGGTAGGACTCCTGAGAGGCCTAGGTGGCTTGAGAAGGCCTCTTTTCTCCATGACCATCATGACTTCAACCCGTGATATCTTGAGTGGAGTGACCACGAGATCGGGGATGGCTTTCCTTCTCTTGTCAGAGGTTCTCCCCTTGGGGTGAAGCTCTTTCATATCCCACTTTTGTTTTTGAGGACTCCTCGAAAGTCCTCTGTTGTCTCTATTTGTGGCAGAGGTGAAGCCTGGGATCTTCTTCTGGACCCCAATTTCTTCAGCTTTGATTAGTCTTGCAGGAGCGACTGCAACTCCTTGATTGTTTTCACTGGCTCCTCAGCCAGTCTGAGGGCTACGTACCCCCTAGCGAACCTTGCTTGAATGCAATGATGTAGATGGCATCCTTTTTCTGCTAGATCTCCACTTCTTCGTCATTGAAACGACTATAATAACTCCAGGTGCTCTCACCATCCTTTTGCTTGATGAGGAAAAGGTCGTTAATATCCTTTTCGCACCTCGTGCTACATTTGTAGTTTTTCAGGAACAACTCCTTCAACTGTATGAAGCCTTAGATGCTCGCCTCAGGAATTCCTTTGAACCATGATTGGCCCTTTTTGGTCAGCATGGACCTGAAGGCTCTACATTTGACATGATCGGGATGCTCGAACATCTCCATGTAGGAGACATACTCATCGATGTGTTGCTGAGGTTCTCCAGTTTAATCCTATTTAGCTTTCAAACCTGAGGGCATCCTGGCTACGCGGATGCTGTGGACAAACGGCAAAGGCTCAGTAAAGTCCACAGTGCTTTGTTACTCGTGATTGGTCGAGGGAACTGCTCTCCTGGGCTGCCCTTGGAGCGCTTTTGCTTGTCATTTCAATCAAGCTACAACAGGGGGCATCCTTGCCCCAAGAGGAGTTCACAGCGAGCTCCCCTACTCTTCAAGGACTGCACCTGGCACTTGGCTCTTATCCCGCTCGGTTGAGCCTATCCCTTAGGCCGTACCCTCTTCAGTTGTTAAAGGTTTCTCTGAGATTGGTCACCGGCAGGATTCTCACTCCTTGTGACCTTTGCTCTAGTTGACCTGCTTCTTGATTTGCGTCATTGCACAGGGGGTCAGCTCTTGCTTCTAAAGGTTGAAGTCCAACTGGGTATGCTGGGTTTGCCTCCTGGGCAGTTGTGTGTCCCTCTGGGAAAGCACCAAAGTACCCCCAGTGGAAACGTAATCTCCTCTGCCAAAGATCCCTGCCAGGGCTGCCACCATTTTTTCCATTAGATTTACAGGCATGGATATTCGGGTTCCCCCAGATCTTTGTAGCTTGGGCGGCCTGGAGTTGTTGGCATTCACTGTGGGATCTGGTTATCTCTGGTGTGACCCTTCTTGTGTCGGGATATTCTGGAGTGGGTCGGACTGTGCCAGCGGTTGTTAGCCCTATTATGTGCTGGGCCCTGGATAGCTGTCATTAACGGCCTGTACGGGCAGCAATATTTCAGGCACTATCTCTCCAGTGCGTAATAGCGTCCTGGCCGGTGACCCGCCACAGTGTGGCGGTTGAATACGTGAAGCCTACGACTGAGCCGTCAAGTCTGTTTTGTTTGTTTATTGTGTATGGGAAAAAGGCTAGGCTTTTCATGTTACAGATTCCCACAGATAGCACCAGAAGTGATAGGGTCCAAAAGAGTTGGATCGGGTCACGCCACAAATCCTGATGGAGCTCCGCGATCAGTAGCCTGAGAAGAAAGAAAGTAGAGAACTAAGCCTTCCAGTTTTCTGAGAACTGCCTTTACCGGAAAACTCTCCCAAACTTAGACATCGGAGCTCTTCCCTGGGCGACAACCCACTCGGGTGACCTTCTGTTCTCATCTTCTCAAGCTGCTGATCGGGAAGCTCTATCAAGATCTGTGGGGTGACATCCTAGATGATTTAGGTATGTCAGTGAAGG
>JAOXNR010000022.1:15108154-15126384 GCA_028571225.1 Parsonsia alboflavescens
ATTTAAGGCAAAATCTCAATTTAGTCCCGTAATATTTTTTTTTTCCCACTTAGGGTTCTTCACCTTTTTTTTTTTGGGGCAACCATTTAGGTCCTTTTTTTTTCTTGGAAAATCTACTTTTTTGGTTATTTTGATAGGAAACCTTTTTTTATGTTGGGGACAAATTGGATACTTCACTGTACCCCTAACAATGAATGGCCAATTTGATCCCACAATATTTATTTATCAGCCATGCAAGTCCAAATCTTTCTTTTAATCTTTTAAGGCCCTATAACCTTTTTTTTAGTGATCATCCAAGTCTTTTTCTCTAAAAATGCACTTTTAAAGTTTGATCCCCCTTTTTTTCCTCTCATAATTAGTTAAAATATTTGGCTTAAGTTTTATTTGATTGTAGCTTTTGTATACGTGATTGTGAGTTTCAAATGAAGTATTAGGGATTAAGATTCCCTAGATGTAGTTTTATAGTTAAATTTGTTTAAGGATTGTAAGTGGATATGTCGTTTGAGGTGGCCACTATGGTGGAGGAGAGAGTATTAAAATTGATCCCAATGCCCGACAATTTAGAAAAAAAATTCAGGTCAAAATTGTCTGAAAAATATATTTTCTGGGAAAAAAAGGACCTGAATAGTTGAAAGAAGCCGTAGGACCTTAGCGGGGTGTTTGGTTCGCTCGAATGAATTTGATAGGGAATGAAATAGATAAGGAATGAAATTGAAAATTTATTAACTTATTCCTTTGGTTGGTTGGAGGGAATAGAAAAGATGAGAATCTTATTATTGTGTTCGGTTGTTTAAAAGGATATGGAATGAGACTGATTAGGAATGGAAAGCCCGTTTACCCTTTTGTATAATTTTATTTTACTGGATTATTAAATTCTTATTATTTATATTAAATTAAATATCTTTTCAAAAATATATGTATTTTAATTTAAAAAGATACATCCAGGGAAAAAGATCCTTTAGAAAGAGAAAAATCTGAAATAAATCTTGAATGAAAAATGTAAAATTGAAAATAACGAAATAGTGAGAAAATATATAAATATATATATATCAAAAAAAATTAAAACTTTGAACAAAAAATTTCAAAAAACTTGTATAACTCCAAAACTTAAAATACTTAATGGATATAATATTTAAGATATCATGTAATTTGTCAATGAATTTAAATTTCTAAACCACTTCCTAAATATATAATGAAAGTATAATATCCATAAGATAATACGAAAGTGACAAAAAACAAAATAAAAACTAAAAACATTGATAATAGGAAAAGAAAAAATTGAAAGAAAAAAATGCAAAAATTGAAAAAAATATATTGAGAAAAATATTTATTTTAGTTTTAAAAAATACATATGAAGAAAAACTAAAAAAAAAATTCTCAACAATATTTATAATAACATAAAAAAAAACAAGAAGAAAAACTTAAATAATAAAAAACAATTATAAAATTGAATAAGCACGGTGATACGATCAGATCTGGACTACTACAACAGTTTCGCAAGCTTTCTAATCCCATTCCTAATAGATATAGATTTGAGATTCCTCACATTTATTATGTAATGGCTATTCCACATATTATAACAAATAACTAACCCAAAGAATTACTATTTTAAAATTTTGTGCACCATCAAACAAAAGAATCATGATTCTTAGGAATTAATAGGGAGTGGAATGGCATGGCAATTCAAGTGAATCAAACACCTTGTAAAAGATTAGAAAAATATATTATGGATCTACACGGTCAAGAAATAAAAGTTAAGTTGTGGGATTAAATAGGAGTTTCTATCCATCTTCATTGCTGGGATACAGTGAAATACCAAAAAAAATCCCCAATCGAAAAGAAATTTTGGTCAAAATTATTGAAAAAATACATTTTTCCAAAAAAGGACTTAAATGGTAGCCTGAAAAAAATTGGAGGACCATAAATGTGTACATATACATGGACTAGCAAGGCCAAAACAAAACTGTTATGGGACTAAATTGGAAATTTTTGCCAAAATATAATACTCCCTTCGTATGAAAATGAATGTCTTATATTTCATTTTGGATTATTCGAAATTAAATGTTCCATTTTTTAAACAAGTAAAAATGTTATTAAGAAAATTGATAATGAAATGTGCTAATGAATAAAGTCAAACTTTTTTATTAAAATGCATGTAAGTTCAATTGGGATATTCAATTCTGAACGGAGGGAGTAATAAAATTTGAATAAGTACTCCAAGGGCTTATTTTATCCTTTTGGCAAAAAAAAAAAAAATCTTCATAATTGTTTATAGAAGAATTCATTTTTTCTTGAAAAATAAGATAGTTATTTAACTATTGATTGTTAGAGACGTAATAAGAGCACTCTATAAGGTGTATTATTTAGCATTACCATATATATATTAAATATTTACTTTGACTTTAAATAAAATTAATTAGTACTGACTCTGTTTTTTTTTAGAAGTCGTTTAAAATTTTGAAACATAAACCAAGGTAATGATTGTTTCACTAATTAATATTTTTCTTGGATTAAAATACCTTTTATAATAAATAACACTCATATAAATTTAATCATAATATTTAATGTGATTAGAAATTTAAGATTGAAAAATTTTTTATTAAATGCTTCTTGTGAAATAGAAAATGACTAAACATGCTTCTTGGAAATACAGAGTGATTTCTATTTTGAAATAAATTTTTTTTCTTTAAAACAATTTCTAAAAAGTGAGGGAGGGTCTATATTTTAACTTTCATTTACGTTAATAAATTTTTTCAAAATGAAAATAGAAACATGACTGTGAATATTTCTTATGTTCTTCCTTTGTCCTTTTGATTTAACAAAATTTTTTATAAAAGTACTTAACTTATAATTTAACTAATTTTCGGACAAAGGACATGTAATGAAATGAATGTATTAATAAAAAATCAGGAAAAATCACAAATAAAAAAAACAAAAAAGAAGAGAGAGAGGACATTACAAGAAGCGATAATCAAAGAGAGAAAACTGTAAATGACTTGCTCAATTGATAAAATAATCAATAATAATTAAAAAATCATGTTTTCTAGTTAATTTAGTACTAATGAATCAATAAATACTTTTTTTACTTTACCCTGAAAATTATATTTCAATGAATGAGTTATAATGTAAATTATGGATAATGTTTTTTTTAAAAATTATACTTCTTCAATTTATAATTGAATATCTTATTTTAACTTACACAATTTTTAAGAAATATTTTCGACATTGTTTATTTTTCACATGCAATGCTAATTTTTTGGTGAAATTTTAACTAATTTAATGGACGTGACATTTAATTGTAGATAACTAAATTGAATATAAGACATTCCATTTTCAACAAAAGAAAAACCTATTGATTAACAATATTAAAATAACTTATATTCAATAAGGAAACGTAGAAATAGTAATTTAGAGTCTGTTTGGTTACTGTTCTTCAAAATAGTTTTTTTTATGGAAATTTAGAGAACAAAATAATAGTTTGGTTCAATTGTTTTGAAAAACAGTTTTATAGAATAGTTTACTAAATCTTGTTTTTAGAACAACTTTTAGATGTTTTCTATTTTCTATTTTTATTTTCTTTTCCAAAAAATAATAATTTCTTGATATAAATTCAATGCTAAAATTATTAGACTTCATTATTGTTACTTTCTAAAACATTTTTTTTTAAAAAAAAAATTTATTATTATAATTTTTAAAAAATATTTTGTATTTTATTAAACAAAATTAATATATAAGTTTTATGTAAGTTTTTTCAAGTATTTTTTTCTATTATTATGATAGTTTAAAAATAATTTTTTTCTAAAAACAAATTACTTTCCTTTGTATTTCATGTTTTACATTTTCTCTTGTAAATGGTTTAGCATGAAATAACATGATATTTATTTGTATTTAAAGTTAATTATATTATTATTAATAAATTTAATTTAATTAATAAATGAATAGATTTTCTAACTTTTTTTAATTCCTTTTGTCAAATGTTTATACAAAATTTGGTTGGGGATTATAAATAAAAACAATTTTTTTAAAGAAATCAAGAATTTTAAAAAATTCCTAGATTACCACAAAAATTGTTATAAAAATAAAATTTGACAAACAATTTTTTTTCTTCTTTCATTTCATAAAACAGTTCTATAAAATTGTTTTACAAAATAATTATAAAAAACAAAAACAGAATCAAACATACTTTTAAATTTTAAAATAAATAGAACATTTAATTATTATAAAGATATAATAATAAAATAAACTAAATTGATATTTGTCCTCAGGGCAGGTGGAAAAACAGCACTACCCTAGGAGTACTATTTAGATACAGGGAGAGAGGTGGGTCGGGAGCGTGACTGTCAAATCTACATATTCTCTCCTTTCTCTCTCTCTCTCTCAAATTCAGGCAGAGGAGTCTATTCTCTCTCTTCTTCAGTTCTTTCTTGTTCTCCCTTCTCCTTCTTCTCTCTTTCTCTCTCTTTTGGAGATTCGATTCAGTCGCCGATCTTTGCTATTGTTTCAATCTCTGTCCCCCTTTTCTCTCACCGCAATAATGTTCCCAGATTTTCACGGTAAGTGAAAGATACACACATACTTTCGCATATACTCGTACAACAGAAGCGCTCTCTCTCTCTCTCTCTCTCTCTCTATATATATATATATATATACACACACACAAAAAAAGTAGTTCTATATATAGTATATTTGCAGCGAAAATATGAAGCTAATTTTATCTCATGAAAAATTTTACAGTTTTAATAATTTCTTGGATTTAGAGTTGGGAAAAGTTTTATGAGCTGTCATATGGGTGAGTGTTTTTTTTAATTATTAATTATTTTTAATTTTTAATTTTTTCGGTTTTGTACTCATCAACTAAAATTTTGAATTTTTATTTACAGTTTCATGCAGTAAAATATTTTTTGCTCGTGTGGGTCGGTTTATATTTTTTGGGAGATTTTTTCCATATGGGTGTGGACAGTTCTCTTCTGATTGAAGAAGATGTTTGAGGTGTTGATTTTTTTTACTTATTGTCTTTTGTTTTATGGGTCAGATTTTTATGTTTTCATCATACTTTTCCTTATTAGTACAGATTTTCTTTATGCTTCTGGAACTGCAAGAGTTTGTGTACGGTTTCATATCTGAAGTCCCAATTTCGTGCCTTTTTTTTCTTTTTCTTTCGGAATTCCATGCAACACACACAAAAAAAAGAAGTAGAAAACCGAGTTTGATAATAGGGATATTTTCTCTTACTTCTTTCACTTTGACAAGTCCCGGAATTTTTTGACACATCAGGAATTTAAGGAAAAGTTAAAAAAAGAATGCTTTTCACGGTTCTTAAATGCCTAGTGTATTTTGAATTCTGCATAGCTATTGAGGAAAAAATGGTTTGTTGGAATGATGCCTTGAAGAGAATTGTCCGCACTGCATCATTGACTGGGTTTTTTCTTTCTTTTTCTGAATTCTGAGCTTATTCTTTTGATGCAGAGAGTTTTTTTAGCCCTTTAGGTGGGTATTTTTAAGAGTACATAAGAAAAACAGGTTCCCTTTTATGGAAATGGGATCTGCTTTTTGGTGTTCCATCATACTCTTAACAATAATAAATAGCAATGATAATGATCATGTTATTAATAACAATAATACATGTATAAAATTCTTCTACTACATGTTTGTTCCACGATCTTTCAGTGAAAAAATTAGGAACCCACTGTGGAGAGGTCATGATATTGGAGTTCAGACTTGAGGCATTTGTCTCTTTATGCACAATTTGTCTTAAACAAATCAAAACCTTATCATGTTTTGTCTGGTCTTTTTTAATTATATAAGCAAAGTACAGGTAAGAGGATATGATGATGGGCATTCCTTAAAAAGTTAAATTATATAGTATCACTGCAACATTGTCTCTTCTTCTTCTTCTTTTTTATGTTTCTCATGATCCTATTCTGCTTTTCATGTTCTTGTTTATATGCAATTCTTTCTGCAGCACATGAAAATTCCCATTGACCCAGAAATGGAGGGGGATGCATTTTCCGGCCTTGGCAATGGAACCCAGTTAGACGGCAAGGTTGTCCAGACATTCCAGAAGAGCTTCGTTCAAGTGCAGAGCATATTGGATCATAATAGAATGTTAATCCAGGAGATTAATCAGAATCACGAGTCCAAGATGCCCGACAATTTGAGCAGAAATGTGGGTCTGCTAAAAGAACTCAACAATAACATTAAAAGGGTGGTCGATCTGTATGCCGATCTTTCAACTTCTTTCACTAAGTCCATGGATGTTTCTTCAGAAGGGGATTCCAGTGGAGCCCTGAGATCAGACGGAAAAGCCAGCCACAAGAGGACTAGACCCGGCTAAAATAAAAGTTCAGATCTTTTTTACCATTCCTAATTCTTTATAGTTGGAAGAACAAACAAGATGATGCATAATTCTCTCTTTCTTGAGATCAAGATCGTTCCTTCCTTCTGATGAACTATCTCAAGTCCCCTCCGACCGACTGATCCATCCATCCATCCCATACAAAATAATGGCTCCAAACCTTTAATTAGTAGAAACTGTGTATCTCTCTGCAGGTTAGAACCCGGGTTTATGTCTGTATCATCTCATCTCCTGGTCTAGAGATTTTTAGCAATAAAATTTTGATCATTGTGGATGAAATGAAATGACCTGTCGCAGTGTTCCTGTATTTATATTTCTATTGCGGATAGACACAAATAGATTGTAATGAAAGGTAACTTTTTTTACCCCCTTTCTTTTTAATAAAAAAATGAGCTTTTCTTATTACTTTTTCAGTTTGTCAAAAAGGCTCAACATATCTGAGTACATGGAATTTAGACTTCTTTTCTTTGTAAACTTCTACTATTTCAAGTCCATTTACTTTTTTATTTTTTTTTTCTATGGAAGCTCCTCCCTTTATTCCTTTCAATCTCTGTGTACGAAGGCAAATTTCTTTTAGACCTTAAGAACTGAAGTGACGTAGTGATAGATACTGTTCACAGAATTGGAAACTCATTTTCCTATTTCTTTTTCCTTGAATTTAAGTGTTCAAATTTCTGTTTATGTTCTGCATCTTTTTTATGTGGAGACTTGTGACTTGACCTGAGCATTTCATTGATACATCCATCATCAAAGGGAGGGGAAAAAAGATGCCATGAAACGATGAAGGATGAACAAAAAGCAGCTTTAGAGATAGATAATAATTTTTAGTTCCCAATTGCACAAACACCACAGGAACAGAATCTCAGAAAGAGATGATCATTATTTTTTAATCCAACCCAACCCACCCTTTCCTTTTCCTTTCTTTCTCATTTGTTTGTCTTGTCCAATGAAAATCTGTTACATGGTATTGAAAAGGAAAGAAAATCATAAACAAATGAATTGCCAGGAATAAATCCAATAATAATATTAAAAAAAGCAGCTTAGGTAGTTCAAAACAAAGCACCACAGTTCCAAAGGCACATATATATATATAAACAGTGACCCCCCAACTACATGACAAAGGGCCCCCAAAAAAGGATCTCTTTTCAGATGGAATGGAACTGAATAAATTTCCTTACTACTAGCTACTACTGCCCCTTGTTTTCTTCTCCGTAACTTTTTTTTTTAAAAAAATTAATAAAAAAATTAAACAATAGAGAATAGACAATTTTTTTCCTTTGCCTTTTTTTTTTCCTTTCTATTTTAAAGAAAATAATTGTATTATTATCTCATGATAAATAAGTGCAGATTAGTCATAAACTGAAATGGAAAGCCAAAAATGCATTGATTGAGCAGGTTGCCTTTGTTTGTGGCCCCAGAAAATGGCATCCTAATCTCCTGATCATAGGAAATGAGAGGTCCACAGTGGAAGGAAGTGACTAATGGTGAGGGAAAAAAAGATATGTTTTCATTGGGATTTTTTTTTGTCAGTTTGTATAATAATAATACAGAGACACTTGGATGAGGAGGATGATAATGATGAATCTGATGGGGGTTTGTTTGGTTGTCCTCCTCCCCTGATTTCTCTTTTAGAGAAGATGATATTATTGAAAAAGAATATATATGACGATCATCATTCTATCATTGATTCAAGGGCAACTCTCGTGTAATCCACCCCAGTACCCATTGGGACATTTTCTTCCTCTTTCTTTGGGTTTGGGACAGACAGAAGGGATAGGAATTCAAAATTTTGCGTTTCTTTCCCTCTGCAAGTTGAATTTTGATTGAGTTCTTGTTGAAGTGAATAAAAGGGATAATGATGACTGTGGAATAATGGTAGAAAACTAGAGTTGTTGAATATATGATATAGGTATAATTGCTGGACATATCTTTGTTGGAAACTTCAGAGTAACCATGATGGTGTCAAGCTCTTCTTTTTTGGGCTAGCAATGACACAAAGAAAAAAGAAAAAAAACTAGCACTTCCCAGTCTGCTAAGAAAAAAATCATCAGCCAAATTGGTCAAAAGAAGTTTCTACCACGTCTTCACTATTATTGTTATAATCATCTTCTTCTTGAGAGGTCCCCAATCACAAAAGGAAAAAAAATATCTGCTAGTACAGAGCAGATGGGACTTATGCAAACTATGAATGGATGTGAGGCCAAGTAAGAAAAGGGATTGTGTAACTAGAAACTAGAAGGCTTGAAGGTTTTAAATTAGTCATAAATTACGTGCTTTTGACTTTATAACAACTTATAAATTTGTGACTAATTTAGAATTTTAATATCTATATCGATTCATAATAAAATTTTACCAAAAAAAAAAAAAGGGGTATTTTTGATTGAAATATTATCACATATAATAAATAATATAGGAGACCAATCAAGACAATAGTGCTAAGAACAAAAAAACAAAACGCAAGAAGATTATTATGACATAATAGTGAGAATAAACAATAAATGAAGTTACTAATCATAGAGGTTAGAAAAGAGAAGATGATGTGATGCAGTTGGTCCCAAAGTCCTCCAAGCCAAGACAAAGAAAACATGCTACAAAAACATAACATGTGAAGTGGGAATCTTACTTTTCCCCTTCCTTTCCATTTGTTCCTTGCAGTTCCAGCAAACACCAAACCATAGTTTGCCTTACAACCATACAAAATCCATAAATAAAAATAAAAATAAAAATAATAAAAAAAAAACAAAAAGGAAAAAGAAACCCACAAAATCCATCATCTGGGATCTCTTTATTTCTCTTCCTTTTGTATACTCCTCCATCCCTCTTTGATTATAAATCGTTTATAATCATTTTATTCATATTAAGATTTTTTTTTCCTCTCAAAATATTACTGTAAAGAAGAACATTAAGAAATAAAGAGAAAAAAATATTATCTATATATACATATATAAAAAAGTAATATTGGAAAAAAATGAGTAAATATATATTAAACAACCATTGAAAAAAAAAGGGAGTATGATTTTAGCCTTATATATACCTACATGATCATTAATTAGTCGGATCCAGTTTGTTTTGTCTCACTTATATTACTATAATCCAATGCTCACGCTTGCATTAACTAATTATTATGACCTATACATGCCCATAAACCCCACAAACCTGCAATGAAAAGGTGTTCTAAGTGAAGAGAAAATATTGCACTAAACCTTTCCAATTTGCTTATTTAAAATGTGTGCTTTCCAAGCACATGATAGCAACCTTCTTGTTTCTTGAAAGTAACATAGTATATAGAATATTTTGTTGGGATGCTGAGAAAAGCCACATTAGCTCTTTCGATTTGAGTGTAGAATTTATTTTGTTTTATTTAAGTGTAGGCAAGAATTGAGAATAAATAGTACTTCTTACCTTTGTTTAGAGTAACTTTTCTTTACCGGTTTAAAATTTTTGTGTAAATTTGATTTTGGCTAGAGCCTCCACGTCTTTTTCTTGTAATTTTTGTTTGCGTATCAACGATTCAAAAAATAATACATTTATTTAGTCAAAGTGAAAAAAAAAGGGGAAAGAAAGAATGGGTTTTCATCTATTTGATTCCATATGTTCGAATCACATTAAATAATAATCTTGTATAATGATCCTTTATGAATATACGGGGTACTATAATGGTTCAAACAATTCTTCTTTGACCATTCTGGTCATGTGCTACTAATTAGTAATACTAACTAGTGAGGGTAAATATATCATTTTAAAAAGGTTTTTTCTCTTATCTGATCTTACATATTTGAATAAAAATATATAATAATTCAATATATTTTTTTCACAGTCATTATAGTCGCTAATGATTTACGAACTGTCATAAGAGTCTAAACAATCTTTTTCCAACAATTATTAAAGCAGATCATGTGTCAGACACAAGATTACGGAAAAATGAGACTACATTTTGTAAAAATTTTAAAAGAGGTGGGCGCGCTTTTGAGGTTCAATTTTTCACTCAAGAAGTTAAATTCCCATCTTACCCTCTGCCGGCCTCCCTTCTTCTTTAAATCTTCAGCACTTAAATATATTACCAAATCCCTCTGCAATTTTTATCTCTTCCATCAATCGTGCCATCCAAAGATTCCACAATTGATCGATCTATCCTCATCGCGTCCATCGGTTTAAAAGTGTAAAAGATGACGGTTTCTTAAAATTGATCATACCCACCCGTCTTCTTCTCTTTCCCTTTCTCCTTATTTTCTTCATTTGTTCTTATCTTCTCTTTGCTTCTTCCTTTTTCCTGGTTCACGATCTCACCAATGACGGGCTTGGCCCTGATACTGATTTCTGCATCCACATAATCTCGTTCCTTCAATTTTAGGGTTTTTTTTCTCTCCTTTTACGTCCCTTGATGCAGTTCCTCGATGAATTCTCTACCACCTCCGGTATTTTGAGTTCCATGGATGAACAGAATCCTGAGTATTTGAGGACGGTCATAGTGGTTCACCAATCTCGACCCATTGTTTCTTGTCTTCGTACGCTGGGTTTTTGCCTAAAAAATCTCAAAACTTCAAGTGGATGGAGGTTACAACGGTGGCACAATTTCATCAGAGTCCGAAAATATTAGGTTGTGTTGGGTATTTCTATAATAAGAACTTTTTGCACATTTAATTTAAAGCCTATCCAAATTGAGTTCGAAGTTCTCAAAACTCAAGTTTCACGTTGATGGTGAAACAGGTATGATCCACACAAGTTAACCCAAATGGGTAGGATCCGGACAAAAGTTAATCCTAATGAGTCTAAAGCCCCATACCCTCAATACCTCAAAATCAGATTCATGGAGTCAAAGAGGACACATAGGCGGCAACCAGCTACCATCGACTTCTCAAGTCACCAACCTCCTAAATAAGCTCGAGCAAAGGTTTTACCAGACTCCGACTTCCAACCCGGTAAGTTCTGTTCCATCTCATAAATCTTCCATGTCACGACCAATGGTGCATGACTTCTAACAACTTCCATGAGCCAACGATCACTTGGCACGACCTCACCAGAAGAGATGTTCGAGACTCATAGCATCCACGGGAAGGTTGCGAAGTTGTTCTAAAGGTCGGTTAGCGAGCTCGTAACTCTCAACAGAGACGTGAATGGCAAGATATCTCGTCTAAGGGAAACTCCACGATTCTGGGAGCAATTGGTGGGATTCGACAGAATCCCACAGTTATCTTAATTGCCCACTGTTATGGAATGCAGAGCCCCAATCAAGGAGGTAACAGACTTTCTCCTTTACTTAATGAAAATGCACAATTGGTCTACGAACTAAGTAACTAAGCAATAGACAATAGAATAGTCTCCCTGAGAACTGTTCTTACCCCAGATTACTCTCAAAATACTAACTTAGGCATCGAAGATCTTCCCCGGGCGACAGCCCACTCCAATGACCTTATTCTCTTCATTTTCTCTAGTTGCTGACCGTAGAAGTCATCAGGATCTATGGGGTGACTCGGAGTTCATTTTGGAACCCCATCACTTTTTGCACCGTCTGTTTAAGTTGTGAGATAAAAAGCCTAGCTTTCTTTCCCATTTCCAAGAAAAACAAATTTGCCTTTGTCTGCTCGTCCGTGATAGTGGTAAAGGTATGACCCTGTAAAGCATCCTGAATAACAAGTGGTAGCCCATGGAGATAACGTGCCACGAGTTGTTCCTGAGTTTCGCGCAATTGGTTCCTTGCCACCATCCGATAAAACTCAAGTATGTATTCTTCGATGCTCTGAGAACCCTGCGTCAAGCTTTGTAGATTCTGGAACATAGTCTGCTGGTAATTGAAGGGCAGAAACTCCTTGCGCATCTCTTTCTTGAACTCCCCCCAATCGTCTAAAATTGGAAGCCCATCTAGGTATCTTTGATATCTGAAAGATTGCCACCACGCGATAGCAATGTCCTTGAACCTCATTGTCACCAAAGATACTTTCTTTTCCGCCGAAACCTCCTTCACCCAAAAAAGTTCATCCACTGAGCTCATCCAATCTAAGAACTTTTCAGGTGCCAACCCTCCTGAAAATTCCGGGACCACCATCTTAAACCTTAGATCACAACGAGGAATGACTGGTTCACGTTCATTGTCAATTTGCGGTTGATAGCCGCCCCTCATTCCATTCCGTCGAACCCTAGGTTGCTCATGCAGTAGCCTCCCAAATTCTTCCTTAACTTCGACGTCCACCCCCTATAGCAATCCCTCAAATTCAGGCTATTCTAGTTGTTGGTCTGTCGCCAGATGCTGCACCATCTGTGTGAAATCTTGTATCTGTCGTTCACGGCTCTCCCTTTCTAGCTGCATCTTCCCTATCACGCCTAGACTCTTCCTGATCTTGCTGTATTGCTTCAACTAATGCAGCGAGGTTCTGTTCAAGGTTACTCCTTGCCATAATGGATCTGAGCTCTGATACCAACTGATGCAGTCGAAAGGCAGAACTTGCGCGAAAAACTCAAGCTTTGGAGATTCGACAAAAAACCTGAAGGTTCGTTCTTGTTCAGAAACGTGCAAAACAAGAAACGAAAAAAAAAAAAAGAACCTGATTCAAAATTCCCTCTAATAAAACTTCAACGCAAGTAGTTAGAAGACGAAAATTAAATCAAGCAAAGAACAATTTTTGAAGTTGTCAAAAATTTGAATAAGCTGAAAGGTGGCAACTTTAATTCATATAAAAAAAAAAACCTTCGGAACAAAAACCAGCAGAACAATTCTTAAAGACAAAAACAAACACTAACCCTATTCGGAAACGAAAAGTAAAGAAATTGCTTGAATACCCCTAGAAAACAGTAAATTATGAAACTGTCACTTAAAACTGTAAAATTATGATAATGACACTGAAAACAGAAAATTGCCCAAAAACTCCATCCAAACGACTCCGGATGGTCGAAAAATACCTTGCTTCTAGGTGACCCAGTTAGATTTGAGAACAATTCAAGCTCATTTCAATCACCTCGAGAATCGTGCCCAACATCAATTCGATGTTTTAAGGAGCTCAAGGCCTCTTTTTCAAACATTCTGAACGTCGTGGAGCTGACGGCGGAGCTAAAACTTGCTGAATCGAAACAGGCCCTGCATCCGAACCACCTTGATCTGCAACCAGCTCTGCATCAGCTTCTTAGAGTTGAGGCTATAAATAGCTCTCTATTTGTAATTTGCTAAAAAACTTATTAAAAAAAACACATTTCAAACAATTGAGAGAATCCTTTTGCATTAGATGCAACTTTTCTTGATTGTTTATCTAATGGCTCTTCTAGGGTTCTTAGTAAGACTCTAGGGATCTTCAATACTTGGCTAGTGTAATTGAGTTGAATTGAAGGGATTCAATCCATTAGATCTTATTGTGGGACGTTATGCTCAATGGTTCTAACTTGAACCTCTTGCATGAAGTCTTGGGTAGATCTGAAATTGGGTGTTTTTGATTTTGATCGAAGAAGGAAGGGTTCCTTTCAAATTTGAGATCACATCATCTTTTTGGTATCAGTGCTTAGGTTTTTCATCAAGTGGTTTGCCTATATTTAATTGCTTCCTTGTTGAAGTGTAAGATCATGTTGTTTCTTTGAAATCCTATGATCTTATGTGTTTTTTTTGTGTTTGTTGTTTTACATTAATCCTACTTCTTCTCTTGTGATCCATTGTGATATGTGGAATTGTGTCCAAGACCAAAAATCAAGGTCAATTCCATTTCTTTAGTGATTCTACTTCTTCCACCATCTTTACCAAAAAAACAAAAGCTCAAAAAAAGAAAGATCAAAGATCTCCAAACCAAGAAAGTCAAAAAAAATTCTATCAAAAAAAGTGTAGAAAATTTGAAATTGAGGTTGAGGTACAATTTTGAACTTGAATTCCATTGATATGTTGATCAAATTCATGGCGAGAGCTTGAATTATGATATACTATATTGAATTGCCTATGTGCCTATTGGAAATTTGTTATTGGGACACTTGATCAATTGAAATTGTTGAAAATTCGGATAAAAAATTCTTTGAACTCAAGGTGTTTGATAAAATGCCAATTCTCTATTCTCTTTTAATTCCATGTGTTTGATCATTTGTCTTCTGTTCGTTGATCATTCTCTTTGGAACTCTTATCTCTTCGAATCTAAAATGTTGGAAGATATGAACTATTTGCATTGAGTTTTTTATGTTTGATTTGATTGCCTTGTTGAGTAATTGACTACTCTTGAAGTTGCATTCAAAACTTGAAGAAGAGCTAAGAGAGGTAAAGGGCTTAAGGGGGTGAGTACATTAGAGCGAGAAAAAGCCTAAAACAATGGTGATACACGAGTGGATTGTGAGGATATACATATCCCCTGTTTTTGTTTGTTCATTTTGTAGGTACATCATGGATAAATTTTCATCTCAATCATCTTATCATGAAGAAAGAATGGAGATATCACATAATAGTTCTTTTAAGAAGTATGTGCCATATGAAACGGTTGGAAGGAAGAGCCAACAAATGCATCCATCTAGGAGGAGATATGAACATATGGAGTATGATGATGGTTACTAATATGACAATGAAGGGAGGCCAAGGAGTTATGGAAAGATAGAAGGCCATGAAACAGGTGATGGGAGCCATTATATGAGCATTTCACCTTTCTATGGCTTGAATGATCCTAAATCTTATCTTACTTGGGACTGGGGAGTGGAACGTGTGCTTAACAATCATGACAACTTGGAAGAAGAGAAGATGAAATTGATTGTTGAGAGTCTTAAGGACTATACTTTAACCTATTGGAATCAATTGCAAATGAGAACAAAGAGGATAGCCATTGATAAATGGGAGGAAACTATTTCTACATGGAAAGACTTGAAAACTAGAATGAGGGATCCCATGAAGAGAGGTGTTGGGAGCTATTATACGAGCATTCCACCTTTTATGGTTTGAATGACCCTAAATCTTATCTTACTTGGGAGTGGGAAGTGGAACGTGTACTTAACAATCATGACAACTTGGAAGAAGAGAAGATGAACAAAGAGAATAGCTATTGATAAATGGGAGCCAACCATTTCTAGATGGAAAGACTTGAAACCTAGAATGAGGGAGAGATTTGTGACAAGCCATCTATGAAGATAAGGAATTAAGAGCTCTTACTCAAGGCTCCAAGAGTGTAAAAGAGTATCATGAGGAGTTTGAAAGAGCAATAAGAAAAGTCAATGTAGAAGAAAGTGAAGAGGCTAAAATGATTGGATTCTTCAATGACTTGAATAGGGAGATTGGTGAATAATTGAGAAACACCATAATTCATGTCTTGAGGAGATGCTATACAATGCCAAGCGAAAGATGCTTGAAGAGAAAGAAACCCTTTTATGAACAATCTAATTTGAGTTCAAGCTGTGAAACTTCTCACCAACTCAAGTGCAAGTTGCTTCGTCAAAAGACGGGGTTTCTAATCCCAAGGTGCAAGAGGTATAGGCTATCCATGGTGAATTATGTCTTCAAGAGGTTGTGGTTAAAGGGCAAGTCCAAGGGAACAGAAGTGAAGTTAAGGAAGAAAATGAACATGTGACACTTGTTGAATGGGATGCTCAAAGTTTACAAGTGAAACATGATGAAGAGGAACGGAAAGAAAGGAGGGAAAAGTCCATGAAAACAAAGGAGAGATCCCAATTGAGAGAGAAAAAGAAGAGGAGAAAGAGATGAAAAATGAAAGTGTCATACAGAGAAAAGAGATGAGTGTCTTTGAGAGGCAAGATTTGAGTGATCAAAATTAGAGCTTTCATGAAAAAGAAAGAGGGAATGAGAGTACCTTGGTTCTCCAAAAGAGCAAAGAGGATTTTATCCCCATTTCTAACATTGACCATTCATTATCTAGTTGTCTTGTTCCTAATTTTCAAGTTTCTAAAGGAGTAAACAAGATGGAGGAATATGACAAAAGGGAGATGAATGCTATGTTAAAGTGGTATACTCTTATCTCTACACTTGGTGATAATTTGTTGAGATTTGAACGTGAAAGATTGCTTTCTATGACTAAGTGTGAGTTTGGAGATGCTTATGCTGTTCATAAGCAAGTTGTTATAGTGAAATTTCTTGATCATGATGATTTTTTATTTAGAGAAAGCATGTCTTATACTTCTTTGAGTTTAGTGACAGCTTTCATGGATTTTGAGTTTGTGAATTAATCACTTGTGAAAGAATATGCTTGTGACTATGTGTTTGATGTGTCAAGACAAGTCATACATGATGAAGTTTATAAGCATGATTATTCTTTGTTTGGTGGAAATGATATATTCATGCCTATGGATTCTATTTGTGAATTGTTGATAATTGATAGTCATGGGAATAACTTGGAATCAAATTCTTATGAATTGAGATATTTTAATGACTTTGGGATATACATGAATGAAATTTCAAAGTTTGTCTTGGATGATTGATTATTGTGGATATTTGACGTGACCGTCCTTGATTCAAACTTTTATCTTTGTGGTCTCATGTGCTTATTCTTTGTTGATTCTAAGTCATTGATTATCTTGTGTGAAATCCATTTCCTGTTGATGTGAGAAGAAAGTCCAAGCTTGTTGAAAATCATTGTTTGTTGGAATTTTGTGAAGAAGCTCTTGAATTTCATGATAATATGCCTAAAGAAGGTACTTTATATGTTCTTGAGTATTCTAAGCATGATGAATTCTTTGGTTTGTTGAATCTTAAGAGTCATGAAATTTGCCTTTGAGAGTACTCATGGTAGTCCTAAGTCCTTAGATATCTATTTCAAAAAGCATGTTGTAGGACTACACATAAAAAAGAAATCTATGATTGTGGGAGTATATTTGTTGAATTCTTGTGATAGGGTATATCAATATCTTGAAGAGAAATTGATCTTTGGCGAAGGTGATAGACTTCATATCGATAAAATATATGAACTACCTATGTGGTTAGTCTCTATTTGGCATGTTTGGTGGGACTACTTGATGATTTGGATTATGTTTTGTGCTATGAATAGAGATATGATGAGATTTTGGAAATCTTTGACATACCCCTTGTTTTAAGAGGAGCATAATGATGTCCATCTTGATAATTTGATGAATTTTAGCATATGTGAAGAGTATTTACTTATTCCTTCTATGCATATGTTTAATGCTTTTGATGGAGGACATGTACATGCTATGTTAAGGGATTATGTATTGAGTTTATTATGCTTGAAAGCAAGATTTAGAGAACCTTTATTTTATGATTTATGGGGTCATAGACCAATGGAAGTTATGTCTTGTGCTTTAAATTTTAGAACTTTATTCCTTTGTTTTTCCAAGTTTCTTGTAATCTTTGTCTATGATGTTTCTTCTAATGAGCTTATTGAAGGTGAGAAGAAATACATATCTATCAATGAAAGACCACTACTTTTAAAGATATGGTAAGACATTGTCAAGTTCTAACTTCCATGAAGGAGAACTTGGAGTTAATTGGTAAGTATTCTTTTGATTCTTCAATCCATGTTAGTGATCATTCTCTTTTCTATGTAGGACTTAAAGATTTGAGGTCAAATCCTTTTGAGTTGTGGGGGGATGATGGATATCAAGGAGCTCTCAAGACATTGGAGAACTCATGGAAGCCACCATATAATGAGAAGAGAAGATTCAAGTTCAATTCTAAAGAAGATGGAGTTAGAGCTTCAAAGAGAAATGCAATGAATGGATTGAAGATTCATGCATATAAGGACCTATACTTCAATTATGACAATGATACTGTGAAGATGAAAGAAGCATTGATCACATTTGTACAAAGGAGAAAAGGAATGCTTGACTTCCCAACATTCTTTGAAGAACAGCTACTAATCGATGAAGAGCAACCAAGGAAGGAATTTAACTTGTGGATGATAGAAGACATCAATGAGGAGTATACAATCAAGGAACAAGCCCTTGGGAGCTTTGGGAATCAAGT
>JAOXNR010000022.1:15126484-15149840 GCA_028571225.1 Parsonsia alboflavescens
ACCGAAAAATACATAAGAAAAGAGGAAGAGAAAATCTGTCCTTTGTCTTCGGAATTCCTCGAAAGATCAATCTTGAGTTGTTGTCGTGTCTTCTTCTTAGACAAAAGGTCTATTTATAGGAGTAAAATACTCCTTACAAATAAGTAGTAATCTAAAAGAATTCTAATAATAAAATAGAAGCTTATTACAAAACGAAGTAGTTTGGGAATAAATAATCAAATCTTAATAAAACTGAAAGTCTTTTATATGGCCCACCGTCAACAAACTTGGTCAATCCGTAGTTCCCAACTCTCATCTGATGAATAGTATGTCGGAACAGTACCAGTGAATAGTGTCGATGAACAGTACCGTTGGAATAGTGCTAATGAACAGTGTCGGTGAATAATGCCGCCGGAATAGTGTCGGTGCCGTTGGAACAATTTCATAAAATCTTGAACGTTTTTTAACCAAATATTCCTGCAAATAATAATCAAGCATAGGGAAGTAAAATTTATCTAAAATAATATAATTAACCTAAGTTATATAAGATAATTGCATAAAAAGATTATAAAACTTAGCATAATTATGTACAAATTAAGGACCAAATCTATAATTTTAAAAGTCGAAGCCCTGGTCTGCAAAAAATGAAAAACTGCATCTTCTCCTTCATTGGAAACCCTAGCCGCCACCCTGTTGACCAGCCGTCTGCCTTGGTTAGATCTGCATCTAGCTGATGCTCATCCATCCACTCGCCTAGTGCTCGGCTTGAACAATCCCTTCGTGGATGCTTCTGTGTCAAGATCAGCCAGATCTACAGTACAGTCTCTGCCCTTCGTCGAGCCACTGCTTCTGCTGTGCCGTCGTCCTTACTGCTAATTTGAGAGATCTACCCATTACTTTGGTGGTTTAGATCTGCTCATCTACTCGACTGGAACTGCTCGTTGTCACCTGGTTATCTTGAATCTAAAAAATACATCATGTAAAAAAAAAGGATAAGAAAGTAATTTAAGCAAAAATTGTACATCTGCAGCTAAACAAACTTTCTAATTTATTTTCCCTCCGATACCTCTGATTTTCCGTTGTGAGTCAGTAAGAGAATATGAATAAGTACTCGCAACAGATCACTAATAGCGATCCTAATTCCAGTGGATCCGTTCACTATCATTTGGGCCTTTGCCCCAATGACATTGAGTTAAACTCTTAAGGAGTGGTCCAGCTTCCAGAGGCCCATTGATTCATAGTTTGGGCTTATCTAATTTATCGAAATAGAGAACCTAGCTATCTCAACCGTAAGAAGCAAACCCTAGATCTAATGTGCACCGTACGATCCCTTCTTCCTCTCCACGTATAAAACTTCTTCTGAGAACCACAAGAAAACCCTAGGGCTTTTGGGTCTGCAATTCTTCGCAAAATCAACTCTGCACTCAGATCTACAACAGTCCCAGAAATTAACCTAGTTGCCCAACATGGCTACCCAGATGAGCAAAAAGCGAAAGGTAATACATTTCAGTTCGCCTATTTTCGTATTTTCCGCAAAGTCAATGCAAGATCAGTCTTTTGTTCATCTATTTATGTCCTTATTCTTTTCTTGAGCAGTTTGTTGCTGATGGGGTGTTTTATGCGGAGTTGAATGAGGTCTTAACTCGAGAGCTGGCGGAAGATGGATATTCCGGTGTTGAGGTTAGGGTTACTCCAATGAGAACTGAGATTATTATCAGGGCTACTCGAACCCAGAACGTTCTCGGTAAATCCTTGATTTTTGACTATCATATTTGTGTAATTTTTTTTTTCCCTTTCAATTTTTGTTAAGTATAATAAGCTGTCTAGGTTTGCTGTAAGGATGAATTGCTATTTGTTAGTGCAGCAATTGTTCTATTCATTTTTAGATATGGGATTTTAGTGCTAATTTTCGTGTATGTGATGTTTCTTGCTGATGAATGGAATCAATTTGTTTAGGTGAAAAGGGGAGAAGGATTAGAGAGTTGACATCCATTGTACAGAAGCGATTCAAGTTCCCAGAGAACAGTGTTGAGTTGTATGCTGAAAAGGTTAATAATAGGGCCCTTTGTGCTGTTGCTCAGGCCGAGTCTCTTCGTTACAAGCTTCTTGGCGGCCTTGCCGTGAGAAGGTAATTTGATTGCTATTTTTTGGGCCTATCTAGTTTCATGGATTACCATTTTCTGTTTTATGATTTTCCACTTTAGATCTCTGCTTAGAAATATACTTGTCGGGAAGCTATATGGTTTTCAGATTCAATTGGTGAACTCCGCATGTTGTCATGCAATGACTCTGTTCCCTTGCATCGCAAGAAAAAAAGTGATCTAAAGTTGGTTGTGAAATGTTATGGTAGTTTTTGTTGTCATCTGCAAAGCAAATTGGTATTTCCAGTTACCAGTTTTGTGTCGGATGATGACTTGAGAAACCATCGTCCTCATGCAGATAACAAATTTCTATGCAGTAACCTTGGAAAGGATACATTTATGTAGAAATTTTGAATCCCTTTTAACGTGAATCTCTATTGTATCCTAAAAATATCATCAAAACTCTGATGTAATATATAGTTGGATTTTTGTGAAATATGTGCATTTCCATTGCCTTTCCTAATGTGTTCTTTCTGATAAGAGGTTGTCTTGAATTGGTTACTTGATTCAAGAGTGGAATAGTCTAATGTTGGTGAAAAACAAAGGTCAGACTAGTCCCCGCTTAGTGGTGTAATTTTATAGCATAAAATGTGGAGGAATCTGTTCCAAGTCCTATGCTTCATCCTGCTGTCATCGACAAAGCAATTTGATTTTTACCAGTATCAATTTTGTGTCGGATGATGACTAGAAAGACTGTTCTTCAGGCCATTATCCTTGTGAGATTTACTAGTTCTCATGTAGTAGCCTCGAAGAGGACATATTCACGTTAAATCAAGAAGTATGTCTGAGCACCTAAATTTCACTTTGTTTGAAGTTCTCTTCCAAGTGTTGGGAAGATCATGTAATATATTGAGGTCTAATATTCCTTGTAAACATGTCCTATAATTTGCATCCCCATCATCTATAAAGCAAATAGGCTTCCTAAACATACCGAATTTGTGTCAGAAGATGACTAAATTGACTTGCTGTCCAGGATAAAATGAACTGGAATTTTCAGATGCTCTTGTCTACATTCTTGGAGTTTGCTATATTATTGAAACTACAGTGTCTGGCTTCATATATTTCTGTAGAACAACATTTAAGTTGACTTGGTATCTTTGCTAAGTTTGTTATAATATGTAATATTTGGGGCTGGGGGGTAATTTCTTGTTTCCCCATCAAAACTTCATTTTGGAGTTGAGAAATATCAGTTTACTTCCCTTTTGACTCTCAGAAAGGAGAAGAAATATGATTAGAGTTGCATCTGTTGATACTGGTGTTTTGAGGAGTTAAAATTTGACCTTTTGATTTGTAGCAACACATTTAATTCTGTATTGAAGCTAATTTTCTTTCTGCAATCTTTTAGGGCATGCTATGGTGTTTTGAGGTTTGTTATGGAGAATGGAGCCAAGGGATGTGAGGTAGTTCTTTTAGAAGCTTTCTGACAATAGGGTGTTGTTTGGCAATTTGTATTTGTTTTTTGAGGTAATGTCTTCATGTTGTTCAGGTCATTGTCAGTGGGAAGCTGAGGGCTCAAAGAGCCAAATCCATGAAATTCAAGGATGGCTACATGATTTCTTCTGGTCAGCCGGTCAAGGACTATATTGATTCGGCTGTCAGGCATGTCCTGTTACGACAGGTTGGTTTAAGCTTTCTTTTGCAAACTTTAAAGATATTAAACTTGGTTAACTTGTTTCTTTTAAGTTTCAAGATGATTGCTAGTGCCTCCTTATTTACAGATTAATGCTATTTATTCTCTTCTGAACAGGGTGTGCTTGGTATAAAGGTCAAAATCATGCTTGATTGGGATCCAAAAGGAAAGATGGGACCGACAACTCCCCTTCCGGACCTTGTCACAATTCATCCTCCAAAGGAGGAAGAAGATCACATCAGGCCACAAGCAGTACCTACTGAGATTGAGGTCGTGTAGAGGGGCCATGATGATTTTACCTGATTTCTTTGTGATAGATTAATATATTATGTTATATTTTCCTTAGAAGTTGCAGGGGCTTGTTTCTAGTTTTCTTGTAGCTTGTTTTGGTGGCGGAAACATGGTCCAAGAAGTATTTTTGACTTTCTAATGCTTAAGTTTTGATTTTAATCTTTTTAATGTACATTTTAATTTTGGAATCTTGTTTGTCCTTCGTGTGTTTGTTTTGTCGAGGAACGGAGATAAAATGCTAATATGGTGCAGTCCTCAGTCCCCACTGTCTGTATTAACATTTTCATTCTGAGAGTGCGTGGTAGTTTTTGTATTGCTCTTTGAAGTAACAAACATAGTTTGAGGAAAACCAAGTAATCAATGCAAGGTCCAAAATATCGAGTATAAAAATAAACAAGGAATTCTACTCTGTTCACATTTTTTAACCCGAAAATTTTCTGCATGCCAAATCTTTCTATAAATAACCATTTTGCTTTTACATGGATTCTTTTATGGTATCAAATATTTTTATGAAGTAGAAGGGGGATTGGGTCTATGTTTCAAAATATGGGACAAAGAAGTTTATGTTAATGCATATCCTTGAATTTTAAGAAAAAATGAATGAATAAATATATAAAATTTATCTATACCTTATAATGAAATAATATAAATTAATTTGAATTATAGAATTTCATTATTCTTTCCTAGTGTTCTAATTTAGTTGTTGTTTGAGGGATGAGCTATTATTTCATATTAGTGGTAGCTTACATATTTCAAGATAGAAAATGACTTGAATTTTCTATTTTAGTCCTCATTAATCTAATTTATTAGTGTCCTTTTCTAAAGTCAATTAATTGTTCACATCTTCTAATTTTATATCAACTAATCCTAATACTTTTAATCCCAACTTCATATTCCCTCCATTTCAAAATATTTGTCACCTAAGGTTTTTTCACCCAAATTATAGTACTCACATCATTATTTATTTTGGACAATTTTACTCTTTATTATTGGCCTTGATTTCTAGTTTATTTTCTTTTCTCTCTCCTCAACAAAGATCGGTGGGTTTTAAAATGGGAAGGTGCGAATGTGATAAAGTGTTGTTGGAAAAGCTTAAAAAACATTTGGCTAATAAGGTTTTAATGAGAAATTTACTTACATTTTTTACCTTGAAATGTGTAAATGACAAATATTTTGAAATAAATAATCCCTCCTTAAAGTGACAAGCATTTTGAAATGGGTGGAATAATAGATTTCCCGTGAAATCAAAGTAATTATAAGGGGTAAAATAGTTCAAAATAAGTTAAGCTATTATTTCCTTAATACTGGTGAAATAACTTTAAATAACAACTAAATGGGAACATAAGGAGAATATCATATCAATATTATTTTAGTAATTCTTTATTTAAATATATATTCATGAGTATAATTTATATTTGATGGAGCTTGGAATTGATCTCCGCGTCACCCCGAACTATGACGGCGCCTGTAATCACAACCAAGAAAATTAGATTAGCGGAGTGGCTATCGCCCTATGGAAATCTCTGATGCCTAAGTCAATTTATGTTGAGAGTGAAATCGAATGAATCCGCTTGTGTTAATAGTTGTGTGATTCGATAATGTATACCGAATAGGTGAAGTTACCTTGTTGGAGTTTATCTCAATTACGTAAAAGTGGGTATTTAGGATAATTGTGAGATAGTATCCCTCCATTTGATCCTAGAATCAAGGAATTTCCATTATATGAGGTGCCTTGCCATGCACATTTCTAGGGAGAGAGCTACGAGCCTGCTAACAACCTACGAACCATTTTCGCGACCTCCTGGTGAGCCTCGAAGGCCTCGATAAGCCTTTTCAGAGGTTGTAATAAGTGATTTTAAGGCTTATGATGTGTGTCAAGAACTGTATATATTGAATCGTGGTGTGGATGGTGTATGAGATGGGTCGGAGCTCTCTATGTCAAAGGTCGTGAACTAGAAAGACCTCTCCTAAGCTCATAGTAGGTCAGTGACTTGAGAGGTCGGTGACTCCCTCTAAGTAGTGTTGGGTTGGGTTTCAGTATTTAAGTTGGCTTTAAAGATTATCTAAGTCAGGTTATTCAGGTTATATCCGTTTCACCCATTATTACCCCCTTTAGGTCCAGCAAACTGTAAGGTCGTTGTGCCTAAATTCTGGGTTGCCAAGCTACCGAACTCCTAGGAGTCTTGCCATTTTTGTAATGGCTAGTTCTAAAGTTTCGTGTCTTACCAGTTTTTGGCAGTTGCCTCATTTTGCGAGTAACATATCTTTTCTACCAACTCAAAAAGTTTTCCATTAAATATAAATAGGAACACTGTGAAGGATTTGAGACTTATCAAAATTCTTCCTTTGCAAACAAACTATCTTCTTTGCAATCAAATCCTTTAAGCTGTGAACTCTCAAGTTCTACTAGGGGTTCGGCAAAAAAATAATTCTATCCATCTTTCTTTGCAAATTATCACAATTTTTAATCAATGAGTCTTCTTTTTCTCTTTTATTTCTTTTTAGAAATTTCCTTTCTTTTTTACAATAAAAATGTCTTCTCCAGGTGAATTTGTTAGCGATTCCCCCTCTGTTGAGCTCTCTGTCGCCGAACAATCAGACACCCATACTCCCACACCTTCTTCCTTTTTAAGCACACCTTCTTCTCTTATTACCGCAACTCCTTGGCCATACCTGTTCAAAATCCCGATAATGAGGTATATTATTTGCCTCCTCTAACTGTGACAGCTTCTTGGGTTAAAAAGAATGAGTATTAGCCTTCCGAGCTAGAAGTCTTTTCCCTTAGGTCTGACGTAGATGCATCATGGGTAATGGAAATTAGTGGGGGGAGGGGCTTAAGCAGGGGTGATATTGAGACTCCCAATGAAGAAGAATGTCCTAATAGTAGAAAAGAGGGTTATATTATCCTTTCAAATTTCGAGGGGGTGGGGTCGATTTTTCTTCCTTATCTTCATCCACTTTTTCTAGATATAGCTTTTGGAGGTTTCCCATTGCTCAATTAGCCCTCAATGCAATTAGAGCCGTGGTCACTACATCTGTACAGAGTTCCTGTTTTTCTGAAGCTCTTTTGGTGTTTTTTAATGTTGGGTTTTGTAAATCCCCCCCACCCCCCCCCCCCCCCCCAAGCTCTGGTCATGGGTTCCTTCAGCTGAATAATCATCATAAACTTGTTGGGAGATTTCCATCTACTTTTGGTCCTTGGAAAGAATCTTTCTTTCATACTAGGCTTCGCATAGACCAAATTCGACCCTAAGTGGAATCTCAGCAAACTTTCAAACCAAGGAGAGCCATCAAGGCTCAAAATCTCTTAGACTTCGTGGAAGAATGCATTAGAGTCGCATCAAGCTCGCCGAAACTGGTGAAACTAATGTGTGGACCATGTACACAGATGGTTCCACTAAAAAGGAAAATTCAGGTGCTTGAATCATATTGATCAGTCCTGAGGGAGTGAGAATCCCTTACTCTATGAAATGTAACTTCCCAACCTCGAATAATGAATTTGAGTATGACACTCTTTTAGTTGTTCTAAGACTCATAAGAGCTTTAAAAGTGCAAAAATTACATGCAAAGACTGATTTACAAGTTATAGCCAACCAGGTCGCTGGAGGTTACGAGGTTAGGGAAGAAAATATGATTAAATATCTCAAACAAATACGAGATATAACATCAAAACTTGAATACTTCCTCATTGAACAAATACCTAGAGAGCAAAATGCAGAGGCTAATACACTACCTAAGGTCTACCGAGAGCTCACGGGCACCAAAGCTCAGCTATTGGTTAAATAACTTTATTCTCCAAGCATAAACCAAGAGGAAAACTTGGTCATAGAGGAACAAGTAGAATAGAGGTACCCCATTTACAAATTCCTTAAAGATGGCAAGCTCCCAGGAGATGCCAAAAAAGCTCGTCAAATTCAAAAATGGGCTCGTCGTTATGTTCTTACACATGGGCATTACTCAAATGCTTGACCAAGAGAGAAGGAGAATATGCCATTGAAGAGGTACACAGTGGAATATGTGAATCACACATAGGAGCCAAAACCATGGCGAAGAAGATACTGAGGACTGGTTATTACTGGCCTTTGATGGTCTCAGATATTTAGAGGGTCATACAAAGATGCACGAGCTGCCAATTGCATGGAAATAAGTCACATGTACCCCCAATGAGGTATCAATCTATCAACACATTGGTTCCATTTGATATTCAGGGCATTCACATACTATGACCTTTTCCTAAAGGAGTGGGGGGTGCAATTCTTGATAGTAACTGTAGGATACTTCACCATATGGGTTGAAGCAGAACCATTGACAATTATTCCTTTACCAAAAATGCAATCTTTTATGTGGAGAAATATTGTGTGTAGATTTGGAATTCCTTTTGCTATCATCGCAGACAATGGAAGACAGTTTGTTGGTGATCCTTTCTAGACCTTTTGTGAAAACTTGAACATAAAACAAAGGTTGACTTCTGTAGCTCATTCTCAAGCTAATGGACTTGCCAAGGTCACGAACAGAACAATTTTGGAAGGTCTCAAGAAAAGGCACACCGAGCTAGAGAAGGAAGGTCAGAAACCTTCTTGGCCAGAAGAAATTCCAAGTATCCTATGGGCTTATAGAACTACACTTAGGAAGGCTACTAGAGAGACACCTTTCAGTTTGTGTCTTGGTGCAGAAGCAGTAATGCTAGTGGAGGTCGGAATGCAATCCTTGAGATTGACTGAATATGATTCAGTCTTAAACAAGGGGAGAGAAGGGTAGACCTAGAGCTCCTTGAAGAAGTTAGAAATTCTTGATAGTAGTTGTAGGATACTTCACCAGATGGGTTGAAGCAGAACCATTGACAATTATTCCTTTACCAAAAATGCAATCTTTTATGTGGAGAAATATTGTGTGTAGATTTGGAATTCCTTTTGCTATCATCGCAGACAATGGAAGACAGTTTGTTGGTGATCCTTTCTAGACCTTTTGTGAAAACTTGAACATAAAACAAAGGTTGACTTCTGTAGCTCATTCTCAAGCTAATGGACTTGCCAAGGTCTGGTAGAAGGTACAAAAAACATATCACAATTTTTTTCAACAAAAAAGTCAAAGAAAAACACTTTATAGTTGGAGAAATGGTTCTCAAAAGGCCAGATGTTGGAAAGAAATTGCAATTAACAAAGTTACAAGAAAGTTGGGAAGGACCTTATATAGTCCAAGAAGTTCACAAAAGTAGAAGTTATACACTTGCTGATCTCAAATGAAGATAACTGCTAAGGCCTTGCAATTTTTGTCATCTAAAGAAATTCTATGCCTAAGGATTTTCAAGCCACACAAGCTCATTGATCTATCTAAAAGTTGTAAAGATTTGCTAGTTAGCAGCGATCTACTCAAATTCTTGTTTTGCAAGTGTACTTCAAGCTTCGGAGAATTATCTAAATGCTAGCTCCACAAAGCTCACTATGATATTATTTCTTCCCTTGTATAAGTTTGAGTTCTATCAAGTTTTATTATCCAAGCACTTCCATATTACAAAGTGTCGAGACAAAGCAGAGTCAATGCAAAAGATTTGATCAACTTTCATACATATACAGATATGAAAAATGAGGCCACAAACAGCCCTAGTGAAGCAATTAATATATTAAAAGGAAAGAGATCGGGCTCAAAATGAGCATTATATATGATACAACCATCATACGAATATATAAAAGGATGTGAAGAAAGGCACAACAAGCCTTGTAGCAGTCTATTCTATTACATATGACCCTTCTTTTTCTTCAGGAACTTCCTGCGAGCTTGGGTAGGGGGGGCTGACCTTTGGTAGCCTTCTCTCTGTCGTGGATGCTCGATGGACCTACGGGATAATCAGTAACAGTCTCAATGGGAGTTCCACCTACAAAAAGATGAATAGCTTGGGCAAGATCAAGTGCTGCATTAAAATCAATGGGCTTATGATAGAAGGGGTAATATTTAAGTAAATCTCCATGATTATGGATGATCTTACGTGAAGGTTCAACAGTAAACAGAAGAGAGATGTTGTGGACTACTTTCTCATTAGTGAGATCGACATCCGTTTGCTGCTCATTGACCTCGGTCAGTTCAGATACAGGCGGAGCCACTATCTCTCAGTGACGAGGAAGGGGCATAGTTCCATATCCTCGTCAACCTCTAGTCCAGGATTTTTGGCCTTCAGCAATCTAATTCCCTCGGGGTTAAACTAATCATTTGAGGCTACATCAGGGATTCCACATAGGACTGAAAAGTTGGGAGCTCCTCAAGCATATCCGAAGATTGGCTCATTTCCTCATCATAGAAAGCTCTAGAATTTTCTAATATGAGAGCGTCAGTTGCTGCTTGAGTTTCCAGCTCTAAAATACGACTTGTAGCTGCTTACCCAATTTAATCAGTTGAGCATTTTTTGATCTTGCATCTTCCGAAGCAACCATATTCTCTCAGTTTTTGATTGCACATTCATTAATATTCTTTTTAGCCTCAGCTAAGAGCCTGAAGGCTTTATCTGCTGAAGAATTACCACGCTTATCAGCAGTACTTATTCTTTTGCTCCAAAAGAACCTTCTCGTTCTCAAGGTTTTCAATCAAGATAGCCAGGTTTCTATCATTCTTCTCTTTTTATTCTCTCCTCTATAGCCTCTCACCCATGAAGACATGGCCCTAAAGGAAGGATTAACCAAAAAGGAGAAAAGGAAGAAGTCTGTATTAGATGCACAGAATAGCTCGCTGAAAGTAGCAGAAAATTCTAAGAAAAAAGGCTAAAAAACTTATAGCAAATTGTAGAGAAGCACTGAATTTATCAAGCTCAGCATCTGTGAGCTGTTTGTAGATTTCACCATCAATGGAGGTCACACACTCCATCAGAAAACCATTGAAACATTTAGTCAATTGACTCCAAAGGCAAGTCAGGAACCCACCTTTTGGCCTCCTCTCCAGACTAGGAAGACAGAAATTTCTTACCTAATCTTTTTAACGTCTCGGCAACGTCTCTAGTGGCACAGCCACCAAATTTAACCTTTTTTCCAGAGGTTGCCGGACCCTTACCCTTTGGAGCAGCAGAAGTAGAGACCTTCTCCTTTTGACTGGATGAAGGAGAAGGTGAATCAGAGATAGAAATGACTTTTGTCAGTCAACTGGAGCTCGACCCAACCTCCTCCCTTCCTCTCTTGAGAGCACTCCGAGTCCTGCAGGCCATTGTGAACTTTTAAGAGGAGGTAAAATGACCTTCGGAGCGTTGATGGCAGGAGTTCTCACCGAAAAAGGTGGGACGAAAACTTTCTCAGGCAAAGCTTGCAAGTCTAGGGGTTTACTAGGCTACTCTTGGGAATGACCTGATTGTTGAGATCCCTTAGAAAGACGTACAGCTGCCTAGGACCCCATTGCTGCCAAAGAAGAATAAAATCTACATCAGCAACCTATATACAAGATAATATCAAAAGTTTGATTTCAAGCAAAAACACAATCCTACTCGGAGAAATTTCGTTGTCTTCTTTGGCTTTGGGAAGGTCGCGATACGTAGGCCTTCCAAGCCCAGTTAGAATGAGAAAAGAAGTGTCCCAAGTGGGAGCAGTAGAACCTACTTTAGGAAGATCAGATTGGTCCAGATTAAAAAGAAAGGTCCTAGCTACCTCAAGCACTCCTTCTAACTCAGGAAGCTTGTTATAGAAAGTCTGACTAAAATTCCATTCTTGATAAGGTATGCCTTGGATTAAATCGAGGGGAAGTCTAGCATGAAGTAAGAATCTTTCCATGGACCACCTAAGGACTAAAGGGACCTGCGAGCTTATACCTATGACTCATATTAAACTAGAGATATACAAGACCGGAACCGCGATGTGCAGTAGAAATTCCTATTTTGAAAAAGCATATAAAAAGCTCTAAAGACATCGGAACTTTATACAAGTGACAGGTCATGATAAAATTGACCATAGCCCCGACAACATTAGGGCACAATTGAGCAATAGGAAAAAACCATAAATAGGCAATATCAAGAAACAAAGGATGAATATTTGGTAGAAGGATGCTTCCCCTTAAGTTGGTTTCATGAAGGACTATATAACCCTAACTATTATCATTAGGGCATTCACCCTCTGAAGCATATTCGATATCACCCTTGTTTAAGCCTCTTTTTAACATGTCCACTGATTAGAGACATTGGAAATGGGTTTAAGGGAGAAGACTTCTAGGTCGGAAGGATCATAATCCAAGAAGTAGTCTCAGTCAGAGGGGGAAGTAGTAGACCTCGTTCTCAGGGTTGGGGATGGTCCTAACAGTTCTAGTAGGAGGGTTAGATTGAGTATCAGAAGAAGAGGAACGAGTTGGAGTATGAGTCTAGACTTGTTCGGAACCAACAAGATCAGGGCTAGGACACCTACAAGAAGACATGATTTTTCTGGAAAAAAAGAAGAAAGGAAGCTGAAATAAAAAGCAGAAAGGAAGAAGACTCACTGATTAGAAGTTGGAAACTTTGCAATGAAGGTGGAAAGAACGATTTTTTCTGTCAAAGCACCAAATAAGAACAGAGCTTGGAGGCTTGAAAGTTCGCGGCTTGAAGAACTTGATTGAAATTAGGAAATCTGTTCGCAAAGAGTTGAGTTTTAGTAAATTCCAAATACCCTTATGTGTTTCTATTTATAAAAAACAAGGGACCTCTCTAGTTCCAGAAAGAAACGTTCCTTGGGAAAAAGAGTAACTACCAAAACTGAAAGGGCAGGAAACTAGTCATTACAAAAAATGATGCGACTCTTTAGAGCTCGGAGCTCAGAGCTCGGTAACAAGGATACTTACAAGCTCACTGGGGGAAACGGTACTAACCCCGAATAACCCAACCTAAATAAGCTCCAATACCGATCCAAATATAAGGGATTCGATTTAGTTCTACTAAAGGGGAGTTAGCGACCTCCTGAGTAGCCGACCTTCAATGAGCTTAGGAAATTTTTCACTAGACCTTGACCTTTGACTCAGTGAGTTCCAATCTATCTCATTCACCTTCCATGCCAAGATTAAATATCTATGACCCTGGACACACTTTATAAGCTTTAAAATCACTTATCGTGACCTTCTAAAGAAGCTCATTGAGATCCTTGAGGCTCATTAGAAGGTTGCGACCTTGGTTCATAGGTCAATGGCAAGCTCATAGCAATTACACTAGAGATGTGCATGCAAGGTACCTGAAATTATGGAAACTCCACGATTCTAGGACCAATTGACGAAATATGATCTCATAATTATCCAGAATGCCTACTTTCATACAATTGAGATTCACTCCAACCAGGTAATTTATTATTTGATATACAATATCAGATCATACATGAAAGTGGATGGATCCAATTTGAACTCTCACGGAATACTGACTTAGACATCGAAATTATTCTCATGACGACAGCCCATTTCGATGACCTAATTTTCTTTTTGGTTGTAATTACAGACATCATCATGATTTGGACTGATCCGGAAATCATTTCCAAGCTCTATCAATTACAATTATGACTCAATTGTGATTGAATTATTAAATCTTAAATGATGAAGTTGTTCGGTTCAGGGTCTGGTGTGATTCTAATGGGCTGGAACCTGGAGTATTTGATATTACGCATATGGTGTGGGGGGTATTCCTGTAATTTCATGAAGTCAAATCCTCATGTACACTTCTTACAAAATTACTCCATGTTATAGTAGTAGTTGTTGGTCGGTTGCATTTGCATCTGCCGCCAAGTTTGACGTCCACAATTCCGCATCTCTCCTAAAGTACCCCTCAGCCTTCCCCTTAGAGGTTTCTGTTTGCCCAAAATTCTCTAACACACCTCATCTCATCTCCTCCGGTGTCCCGGACCTCCGTAAAAGTCAAATTCCTCCATCATTTTCCGCCGAAATCTTCATTCCCTTTCCCTCGGATTTCCAAATCTAGTTTTGCTTTCCCGGTGTAAGTGGAAAAATGGCAGTGAATTTGACGCAGAATGCGATCTCGGCAATAAACGCTGGCGATGTCAACGCGAAGCCTCTGGTGCAGGTGGTGGATATTAAGCTCATCGGAGCTACTCAGGAGCGGTATCGCTTCTTGATCTCTGATTCGATTCTCACTCAACATGCTATGCTAGCTACTCAACTTAATGACAGAGTCAAGACTGGCCAGGTCCGCAAGGGTTCTGTTGTGCAGTTAATCGATTATATATGCAGCACAGTCCAAAATCGCAAGTAAATTACGTCGACTCTCAATGATGCCTGATTATACTTTTCGTTTGCTTGCAAATAAATGCTAATTTCTCTTTGCTCCTATATAAGATAATCTCTATGGATATTCTGTGTTGGGTTTGTTAGGATAGGCCGTTTATTATATGGTTGTGGAATGAGAATACTAGGACATCCTAATTTTAAATTGACTGAGAGTGATATGTTGGCTTATGGCAATCAGTCTAACCATTTATTTTCTTCTGCTTGTTCGGATGAACTGTTCCATGAGTAGTCCTCGTCGGAAATATTACAGGCTTTGAGAGAACTAATAGATATGCAGGGTATGAACCTGCGAGTAGGAACAGTTTGTACGTTGGTGTCCTTTCGCTTGTCAACCCAATAGATCACAAATCAACCAGATAGTCACTTGGTGATAGTTTCTGAAATTCTTCCCACCTACTTTAAGCAATAGCATCGGTAGTATTGTATTTAAGATGAGCAAGGATGAAGTTTAATCTTAAAAGAATTACATTATGGAAGTTTGTTTGGTTTGAAAATCTAATTCATTTGATCCATGTCCTGAATCTTCAGGCTGTCGTTTTTCTTCGGGATTTATTATTTTATTTAGATTAATGAAGAGCCTTTTAATCCGTGCTCTGAATCAAAATTGAGTTATTCTAGAGTTTATTTAATTCTCCAAACTACACATGTTTTATTTATCCATTTCGAACTCATTCTATTTCTTCTTTACAATATTGATGATGTGAATTTTGTTTTTTCTTTTCTTGCAGGATTATTATTGTCCTAAATATGGAAACTATAATTCCTGATTGTGAAATAATTGGGAACCCCAAAATATTAGGTGAATTGGATTCAGGGACTCAGTTATCAGTGTCTGATAGGAATTCTAGGTCTGCTGCACCCAACAACAACAGGAATACTCAGAATTCTACGCGTCCAAGCATTTCAAATAACAATGAGCAGGGTTTTCGCCCTGTGGTTCAACCCCCTTACCAACCCCCTCCAAATTACAAAAGTCATGGCGCTATAATGAAGAATGTGGCACCGGCACGAATCATTCCTATTAGTGCATTGAATCCTTATCAGGGTCGTTGGGCTATCAAGGCGAGAGTGACTGCAAAAGGAGATCTACGGCGCTACAATAATGCTAGGGGAGATGGCAAGGTCTTTTCATTTGATCTCCTTGACTCTGATGGAGGGGAGATACGTGTTACCTGTTTCAATGCTGTTGTTGACCGTTTTTATAATACGATTGAAGTTGGAAAAGTCTATGTGATTTCAAAAGGCAGCTTAAAGCCTGCACAAAAGAACTTCAACCATTTGAAGAATGAATGGGAGATTTTTCTGGAATCAAGTTCAACCATAGATTTGTGCCCAGATGAAGACAATTCTATTCCAAGGCAGCAGTTCTCTTTTAGGTCTATTAGTGAGATTGAAAATGCCGAGAACAATTCTATAGTGGATGTTATTGGTATAGTCATTAATGTAAACCCTTCTGTCCCTATCTTGAGAAAGAATGGTATGGAAACTCAGAGGAGAATTCTGAATCTCCAGGACCAAACTGGGCGTAGTGTTGAATTAACCCTTTGGGGAGATTCCTGCAATAGGGAGGGTCTAAAGCTTCAAGAAATGGTGGAAGATGGGAACATCCCTGTTTTGGCTGTCAAAGCTGGTAAAGTTAATGACTTCACTGGAAAATCTATAGGAACTATTTCTGCCACTCAGCTTTTCATAAACCCTGACTTTCCAGAGGCTCAGAACTTGATGGATTGGTTCAATCGAGGAGGAAAAGATGTTGCTTCCCAATCCATATCTAGGGAAATAATTCCTGGAGGAACAAAGAATGAAATCCGTAAAACTGTTTCTCAGATCAAGGATGAAGGACTTGGAAGATCAGATAAGCCTGACTGGATTACAGTTAAAGCGATGATATCCTTCATAAAGACTGACAGTTTCTGTTATACAGCTTGCCCATTAATGATTGGAGATAGGCAATGCAATAAGAAAGTGACAAAGTCAGGAAACTCAAGATGGCATTGTGATAGATGCAATAAAGAATTTGAGGAGTGTGATTACAGATATCTTCTTCAGGCTCAGATTCAAGATCATACTGGGTTGACCTGGGTTACTGCTTTCCAGGAATCTGGGCAGGAGATCATGGGTTACTCTGCCAAAGAGTTGTACTTGTTGAAGGGCGAGGGAGAAGACGAATCAAGATTTTCAGATATTATCAGGAATTGCCTATTTACAGAATTTCTGTTCAGACTCAAAATTAAAGAGGATGCATATGGGGATGAACAAAGGGTGAAAATTACTGTTGTCAAAGCTGAGAAGGTGAATTATACAGTAGAGTGTAGATATCTTCTTGGTCTAATTCCTAAGTTTCATTGACATTAAATAACTTTAGTAATTGAAAGATGCTTTTGTTCCAACTACTATAGAGTAGCTTTTTAGGGTAGTATTATAGATCATTTTTTAGAGAGTTTCATATTTCTAGGATTTTTCCTGTATGCAGAGTTGCTCCTTAGATGTTCTACTGACCATGTTACTCTCATTTGGATTTAGACAAGGTTAATACACACTGCAGTCATATTTCATTGACTTACTAATGCTTCCTCATTAATCTCATCTTTGAGTTAAGAAATCTCTCAATCCCTTTTTGGACATTTGCATCTTTTGTGCTTGTTGGAATCGAACCTCGTCTCTCTCTCTCTCTCTCTCTCTCTCTCTCTCTCTCTCTCTCCCTCCCTCTCTCTCTCTCTCCTCATGTTTTCTATTGTCCTACTGACATGGTTTCTTACTCCCTCCGGATTGTTCAGATTCCTCGCCCTCTCTCTCTCTCTCTCTCTAATACTTTTTTCATGTTTTCTATTGTCCTAAAATGAATGTTAACCTTAGAACCTTGTCACTGTTTCTAAGGCATTGAATGACTCTCTCTCTCTCTCTCTCTTTTCGATAAATAAAGGAAAGGGCTCGAAAATGCCAACAATATAAAGAAAACTCAAAACCACCCTTTCGCCTTGAGGTTATTTTGTTCGAAAGACCCTTCTTATTGACACGGCCTGGCCTGGTCAGTACCTAGCCGGGCCTTTTTTTGTTCCAACTAATTCTAATTATAGAAAAATAATGATGATTTTGCATATATCTGATTTAATGCTTAGTCTTAGTATTCTCTCTCTCTCTCTCTCATGTTTTCTATTGTCCTTTAACCTTTGAGAAAATACTAAAATTCATGTAACTTTAAATAGAAAAAACCCCCCATTGACTTAAAAAATAGGGCAGGAATTGAGAAATCCAGTTAGATTGGACCCTTAAATAAGCTCTAGCAATGTTACATTAAAATACAGAATTTAATTTTATAATAAATATAGAATTTCTTCACATGGTGGTGAGTAAAAAACAGGAGGAAGTATCACAATTTTGAAGCTTGCATTTGAAGAGCATTGTTAAAGCTTGAGTTCATCAGTATTTTATCAGTACTGTATACTGTACAATATATATGCAGTATCAGAAATGAAACATAAAATCATTTGTGTTTCTAGCACAAGAATAATTGAACAGATTAGATTAAATGACATGACATAAAATAATCTCTAGAAACATAGATACAAGGAAGAGAAAATTAGAAGGTATATATATATTCCCAAATTTGTTCCTCAGGTACGCTTCACAGGGTCAAAGTTGGCAATAGCTGCAATGGCACCAACAATTGCTCCCAGCACTACACCGCCAGCCACAATGCTTAGCAAGAAGTTCTTGAGGGATGGTGAGACACCTGATTCTGCAGCTTCTGCTACTTCTGGCATCATCATTGAAGCCGCGAGTGCAGCTGCTGTCAATCCTGTCACTGCCTTTTCCTTGAGTGAAGAAGCATTTACCTCAAACCTTGCCGTGGCCTTTGGAGCTTCAAATGTCTTACAAGGTCTCACCCTCAATGGCTTGAAGAAGTCAGCACCAGCAATTGGTTGCCTCTTCTGGCTTGCGTAGGTCAGTGGCATTGCCATAGAGACTGCTGATGAAGATGCCATTACTGCTTCTCTCTCTCTGTCTTCCTTTCTCCCTTTGGGTATTTGCTGCTTCAATCTCTCTCCAAAGTGACCCTTACCTAAATGAATGTGGGTTTTTGCTTGTAATGTTGCCTGTCTTACATAGAGATGATGGAAGAAACAGAGATAAGAGGTGGAAACTTGAAGTGTGATTTGTCCAGCTCGCTTCTGTCCTACGTGGCTGCTCCTCCAATCAGCTATGGGGATAAGCCTATCTGATGCCAAGTCCACCAATTGTGTTGGAAAGGAAAATGGTAGATGTAATACAAAGTGTGAGTGGTGGCCTGAAACTGAAGATCCATATCATGTCCATCATATATTCTACAAACAATACCTTGAAGAAATAGTCAAAAACATGATTTCTGCAAATTATCAAAATTATTATACAAGCATCATCACATTCATCCCAATTATGGCACATAGAGTGGTGCTTACAAGATATAACTTCTCCTAAGAAAGATGCATGACATTAAAGACTAATACCACTACTACATAAGCAAAGGTCAATAATTAGTGCATTTTCCAATATTTCTCTAATCCTAATTTCATCAACAGTAGTTAACATGATGCATTAGGTCATGAGTGTCTCATAGAACTGATATTCTTGAAGGCATTGCAGACGCTGATGATGTTGTAGGGACTGCAGAGCCAATATAACTGACGTGTACTTCTTGAGGAAGAAGATGGTATTTAATTCCAAGATCTTCAAAAATCCCCTTCAAACTTAGCATCAGCTCAGTTCTTCTATTCATCTTCTCCAGATAATCTTGGAAGTTCATCTTGTGATTCACAAAGAGCACCATTTTCATCTTGTTCATATTCTCGATTTCTTTTACCTGCAAGCTGTGGTTAGGATGCCAGTACTGTGAGTTCTCCTCTACATACCTGCAATTCATAGGAAAAACAAAAATATGGCCCTTGGTAAGAACTTTCTCAGATTATCCTTTTAATGATAAACTGTAAACAAAACTTTCTCAAATGCAGAAAAGAAAATGGCCATGGAGAAAGAATGAGCTTACTCCTTTATTTTAGCTCTCAGAGATTGGATATCCGCAAGTGAAGTGCAAACATCTACGTCGAAATTTACAGAATCTCCCATTCTCTCAGGACTGCGGTAGAAATTGCTGATAGCTTTTGTAGCCAAAACAGAATTTGGATAGTATATAATCTCATTGTCATATCTCAAAAATGTGGTTTTCAAGATATCCATTTCTTCAACGATCAACTGTGGAATTCATTCATGAGTATCAATTAGCATTCTAGAGTCTACTGCCTACACCAGATGAAGAATACGTATCTGCAAGAATATTTAACTATAGTTTGGCGAAATACCTGCACTCCATCAATTACACATCGATCACCCACATCAAAAGGATGCATAACGAATACGAAAATCATTGCTTCAAATAGAGTCTTGCAAGTATTTCCAAAAATGAAAACTGCAACTAGGAGCTGAGAGGAAAGGACAACAAGCACTTTGGTAGTTGCAAATCCCATCAGAAGTAGCCACACAATGATGATCAACACTAGGACGATTGCAGAAAGAATTCTATTCAGCTCTTCTATGGCAGTTTTTGCATCTTTTAATGAATATGATAAGAACTCCCTCTCCTTGTAGATGCTTATCTGCATCAAACATTATTAAATTAGCATGAGCTAAAAGAGAAATCTAAATAAGAAAAAAAACTGCAGCAAGAGAATGAACGATTTTCATACCGCCCAATTCTTTAATGCCTCTTCAGTTATCTTTCCATCTTGGGCTACCTTCTCGAACCATTCCAGCAAACAATCCTCGTTCTCTTCGTCCATGAAGAGCAAGAGATCCTTCTCTTCAATGTAACTTCAAATATCGCAAGAAAATGCATATCAAAAGCATTGAAAGATTCATAGACGTTAGAACAAATTGATGAGATATCTTACTCGTGATGAGGATTTTTGACATTGTGGAAAATTTGAGAGGCAGCCTCTTCCACTTCTGGTCGGCTGGTAATCTGTCTCTGTTGGCCTCCAAGACCAATGCTGCCGTCGAGGGCACTGGAAATAATGGACAATTTTGAGCCCCTAAACCTATCAACCAGATATCCCATTGTTGAAACTGGCATTTTCCCAGCTTCCATTTTTCCAAGCTTCTTTATGGTAATATCCTCCTTATCTTTATTATCTTTAGAACCCTTCCCCCATTTTGAAATTTTGAAGCACCCACGAGCACTTAACTCATCACTACCACCATTTTCAGAAGAGTTCATTGATTTAGGGGGCATAGAAAGGGTCCAAAGAACATACTCATGAGAGATTGCTTCTCGAATTTTCGAGAAAAATGTTTTAACATGAAATGAAGCAGCCACTAACTTTACCAATAGAGTCTTCAACATCCACAGAACTGCAGCAAGCAGAGTTGCACCTAGAGCTCTAGTGATATGGTTCAGAACTCGAGTAGTCTTTCTTGATCGCTCCACACCACGGTCAATCAACAAAAACCATGCCAGAAGAACTGAAGCTAACCAAACTACAACCCGAACACTGCTTTTTAGACCATGGACAAAGTAAACAACTTTTTCGTTGAACAAGAACTTCATTTCAATCAAGAAAACTATGAGATCTTTAGCCCATTTGGTCACCATATGCCCACAAAAGAAGACAGCAGCCAACACACACCATTTCCAGATTTCTAAACCCCAGAGGACACGAGGCTTCAATTTGTGAACACACAAGCTTGCAACTAAGAGAGCCGCTATCCCCAGAAAGATCATCCACTCCAGAGTCAAAATAATGGCTTTCAGAGTGATCTTACCTCTTCTCTTGGACTTCCTAGGAGGGTTTTCATCCTTCTTCTTGTCGTCATCACCATCCTTACCAACCCCATCTTCTTTCCTGTCATCATCATCATCTTCACCGTGCCCGTGGTCATATGCTGGCGGCAGAGTACCGGCTTTCAGCGATTCAACCCTTATTGTCTTGGAAAATGAGCTTGAAGCTCCCAATCCACTGCTTTGCCCAGAAAGGTGTGAACTTTGTGGACTCTGTGGCTCCACTTCCATGACTCTTGATTTGGTTTGTGCATATTTAGCCCTTCCAATGGATGTTGCTCTAATTTGCAGTTCATTTTGGGTTGAATCAGACCCTATAGAAGAAGGCCTGCGTCTCAGACCCTCAGAATGTTTCACCGATGTTCCATTAGAATCAGCCTTCATAGATTGACTAGTATTGGCATTTATGATGTCGGATCCAAGGCCGGAGCCCACTATTGGAATTGCAATCTCACCAGGAGGACAGGGTTTAACAAAGTCCCTATTTTTCCCACTTTCCATTTTTCTTTTCTCGATGACCCAGAGTTTTATTGCAAAAGATGAAAAATTTTCTTTTCTTTCCCCTTCCAGAACGCTTCTGGCAGAGGAGGAAGAAAAAATGCGGAGAAGCTCATCTGCTAAAGATGGAATAGCTTGGTCCTTGAGAAGCAGTACAGTCACCAGTAAAATAAATAAAACCCTCAAAATTTGAAAAAGGTTGATTAGGACTTGGGAGGGAAGCGGACGGTGCTTTTCTGCATGGTTTTTCAAGACTATTTTATTATATATATAGGGGGTTCCTCAAATGTTTGGTTCAAAGTTCAGTTTGGTGGTTGAGGAACTACAGAAGCCCCATTGCTGTCTGAGTGGCAAAATTCACAATTTCACATTATTTTATAAGCACCTCGCAAATAACAACAAGGTTCTACTAATTGAAAACCTTTTTATAAAAAAAAAAAAAAAAACACGAGTTACTAGAAGATTACAGAAAGAAACAAACGAATTAATACTAAATGATAAACTTGCATCCAGCTGCAACAACTCTGGTTGTGACCCCTTTTCCTCGAGTCGGTACTGCCGCGCTGTGGCTCCCACTCTAGTGGTACTATTCTGGAATTCGCCGCGGTCCCACAAAATAGTTCTATTCCAAAGGTTTAACATAAGAAAAGATTACATAGCATAGCATGATTTGTTTGATAAATTTTATTTGTAATTGATGGGTAACGTGCGTATGCCCCAAATAACTCGATTCAAATAAATTTAAGTATCGATCCAAATACTTAAAATTTGAATTAATACTATGCGAGAAAGTAGACAACGATCTCCTATTCTCTGACCTCCTAGGTTACTGGCCTTCAGCGAGTTAAGGAAGGTCTCTTTGCATCACGAGTTACAAACCGATGAGCTCCAACCTTTTTCGTTAATCTTCCATGCCAAGAGTGAATGACTCTAAACACAAGTCATAAGCTTTGAAATCACTCATATCCACTTTCACGTAATGGAGATTCACTCCAACAAAATAACCTTACCAAAATGGTAACTGACTATTCGATATACAATATTGGATCACACACGGATTACGGAAGTGAGTTTAATCCAAATTTTTACTCTCATTGAATACTGACTTAGACATCGAAGTTATCCTCGAGGCGACAGCCGACTTCGGTGATCTAATTTTCCTTCTGGTTGTGATTACAGACACCATCACGATTTGAGGTGACCTGGAGGTCATTTTTGAGCTCCATCACTTTTGACGCTGTCTGTGCGAATAACATTCTGAGCAAAAGCTTTCTTTCATACACATGAAAAACAAATAGAAATTGTGATGGCCCGATCGCAACCAACATGGGTCCACCCACCACGTCGTGGTCGACCAACGGGAAGAATACAATTACGCACTGGGGAAGCAATGCCGGAAGATACCATCTCGAGAGAAAACAACAAAGATAATAATGTGGGACCAATTGCTTAAGGAGTGCCACTAACGCAGGTGGATGTGGTGGGTTGAGGAATAAGAAATTCTGAAATAAATTTAATAATAGGAACTTAAGAATATTACAACTTTTAGTTCGAATGAACAGTAAATGTGGTGAGCAGTGATGGTAAACAGTAACCGATGAACAGTAATCGGTGAACAGTGCTGATGAATAGCAACTCAAACTTTGGATAATTCGTCAAAATTTAAGGCTTTTCGATAATCTAACTTCTGAACTTGTCAGGGGTTTAAACAACGAAAATTGAGTTCTTCTCCTCTAAACAAACTTCAATCTAAAGTAGTTAAAGGACGAAGAAAGAAAGAACAAC
>JAOXNR010000022.1:15149940-15166913 GCA_028571225.1 Parsonsia alboflavescens
TTAAATTTTAATCATTAGACACTTGTTAGTACACTCTGTATAGAGTGCCCTCTATAACATTATCATATACATACATATATATATATATATATATATATATACACACACACGCACACAAACACAAAGATTAACTTTTTATTAATAATGTGATTACGTATCTGTGCACTCTTTAAACTATACCATTACTCTATACTAGATAAAGACTTGTATGTTGTGCAATGTAATATTTTTATTGTAACTTTCTTAAAATACATTATTAAAAGTTTAAATATAGAAAAGTTTCATATTTTAAAATACATGATTTTTGTCTCTACCCTTGTTTTGTTATTTCATGTTTTTATATTGTGTATATTTTGTTTTGTTAGAAATTGATAAGTTCTTCTTTAGTTATTTTTATTTGAGGAATTAAGAATGTTTGACTTATTTGTTTGTGAATAATATGAATGTAGGTCTTATCTAGTCTTATTTGTATTAATTATGAATATTTTGTTTTGTTGAAAATTTAAAAGTTTTTTTTTATAAATAAAAAGATCTTTAAATAGATATTATTTTATTATATGAACTTTTATATTATAAAAAATCAAATTTTTTTTTTGGAGAAATTAAAGTATACATATTCAAAGTGGATATATGCTGACATATTTTAATGTGTGCACTTTATCGAGGGGATATATAAGAGCAAGAGGGTGTGTATTTAGTACATAGAAGAAGAGGTAATTATTTATTCAAAGAAGAAAGTAGATAATGAAAGTAAAATAAATAAAAACTTGTAAATAATGAGAGGATAAATGAAAATTTTATAGGAAATTCAAGACTCAATAAATGAGGTACTTCCAAATCCCTCAAAAGTTCTTTTGATGGATGGTGAGGAGCTGACATGAAATTTTCAGACACTTCATCTCTTCTTTTCTATATCATAATAATAGATAGATATGTATAGGTATATGTTTAAAGAGAGAAAATGATTTATTTTATTGACTACAAAACAAGAATTATTTGGTTATTTTTCTCTTCCCCCTGCTGAATTGCAACAAAGTGTGTGAGAATGATCTTAAACTTATCAAAACTGAGCTTCGCTGTGTTTTTTCCATTGTCTATATTCTGGTTTTGTCTTCATCATCTTTGCGTTACCATCTACAATGAACCCTCAGACACACAATCATTTGTTTACTCCTTTTGTTTCACGGCTTTAAGGTTCGTTATTTGAAAACGATAAATTGATAGAGATATATGAATTATTATTAATTAATTAATTAATTAGTATTCCAGCAGCACATATAAAAACGTCAACGTTGTGGTAATTCCTCTAGCAACAGTTTTGTGTGTACCAGTATGAGGTTGGCTCTGATCGGCCCTTTTTCGCAGCCATCTCCTTCTCCTCCTCCTCCACCATCAAAGCCTAACAATATGACCATGTTGTATTATGGACTGGTGGTGGTTGGCACAGCTGCTATAGTCCTTGCATTATACAATCTCATAATAATAAAATGGTGCACCGAAAGCCACCGTAGGCAGGCTCCCCGGGAAGGGTCGCAGCTACCTCAAAGAGTAGGGGATCAGCAGGGAGCATCAAGCCAGAGTTTTGATAACTCTACTACTGCAAACTTGATGATGACCTCCAGTTACAAGTACAAGAAGAAAGGAGGATCTGCCGCAAACAGAGATCAAACCAACGGCAACGACTATGAATGTGCAGTTTGTTTATCAGTGTTTGAAGAAGGTGAAGATGTTAGGGAACTGCAGAGGTGTAAGCATTCTTTTCACAAGTCCTGCATTGATATGTGGCTCTACTCCCACCTTGATTGTCCTCTCTGCCGTTCTCCGGTGATTCTTGATCGAATTGCCTGCCCGACAAGACCGAGGGATCCCAGGGAAGGATTGCTAGACCCAAGCATCTTTGGCCTGTGACGTTTTCTGTTTGTTTGTTTGTTTTTTCTTGGGGGAGTGGGGTGCTATATCAGTTGTTATGGTCCCTTTGTCACCATGGAAAATTGATATTTTGTGTACTTGGATAAATATTTAACTTTTCGTTTTCTTTATTGGAGGTGAGCAAATTGTTGGCTGGCAATTGTGGGTCAGGTAATGAGAGATCCAATAGGAAAAAAACACTCAAGTTGGGATGTACTTGTGTAAGTACATACTGCTGCAATGCCTTTCCTTTCCTCGATATTTTGCCCTTTTTTCATTTTATTTTACTTCAGAGGTAAGTATGACTGCGATTAGTCGTATATTTCTTTAGAAGATCTGTCTCAAACGTACACGTTATATGAAAAAAATAAATAAATAAAATTCCCTACTAAGTCTCTTTGGTTTCATCACCCAATTTTTATTAGGCAAGCAAATTAAGTATACTGTGAAATGAATAATGAAATAAATAATCTGCAATTAATTCCCTGAAATACATACAGATATTATGTATATATATATTCTCACACACACACACACAAGAATTTCTATAGCTGGTCAGAGAGCAGATTATTATGTAGAGAAAATTGCTCTGCACTATAGGATAAATAAATTAATCTCAAAAAGAAATATGTTCGCCAACAATTGCATTGTTCAACAATCAATTAAATAACATGTTTTCTGCTCGCAAGGGAGCATAATCCAATAATCAATTAAATGAGCTGAATAAATTAGACCAATGGAGACTTTTTGGTGAAGAAGAAGGCTTGGAACATGCAGCAGAGGAAGAAAAAGCCAAGATGATCTCAAACAAATAATTGTTGTGTTCAATGTAAATATAGGAAATGCTCCTGTAAGCATCTTTATATCTCAATAAAAATTCAAATTCATATTTAGCACACTGGCAAATACATGAAAACACAAATGCATTGAGTGTACCATTGATATCTTCCAGAGTACAACTTCTGGATTTCCAAATATGATATACGGAGATGAATCCATACCACTTTTACAACTATTTACATCCTTCTCAAGTTGTCTAACCTGGCCTGTAAGTCGCTATCTATACCACCATCATCATTTCCTGTTCCCTCGGCTTGTGCAACCTTAGTCTTTGCAGCTGGGGCAGCTACAGCAGAGGAGGGTGCATTCAGGAGCTGGAGAAGAACAGATTGCGGTTAGTTTCAGATACAATGATTAAGATAGAATCAAGTGATCCAAGTGAAAATGTTGATGAACTATCAAGAAAACAAGTTAACATTGGGAATACCTCGGAATTGATGTCAATACCAATCTCATCAAGGACCTGGCTCACAAGCTCTTCTGTCTCTTCTTCTTCTTCATCTCCTTCCAAGGCATCATCAATGGCTTCTCCCATCACTTCACTAACCATTTCCATCTTCTCATTCTGTCTCTCGAATTCTTGCATTATTCTCTGTAATGATGGGAGGTTCATCTGCCTATTCATCTGCCCCATTGCCTTTGTAACGCCTTTCATTGCCTCACCCATTGCTTGTGTCGATTTCAAAGTCTGAGAAAGTGAAAATTGAAATTAACCCTATGAAAGGAGTTTATAAAGAATCATGGCTTTCTTGTGAATTGTTTCAGAATTAAAATGGTTTGTCCAATTTCATATCACAGGAAAAAATATAAAAAGAAGTCCCTGCATTATGCTACCCACACAAAGATCTCTGTAAGGATATAAATGACCATAAATGTGCAACAGATATTAGTTTTACTAGCTCTAAAATTACTGTATAACAGAACTTTCATATGCTTATAACATCAAATTCTAAAACCATAACAATAAGCGATTAGTATGGTTATAACATGTCAACAACCAATGTATGGGAATATAGGAAGCTCAGGAAAAAGCTCCAAAGTATACTAGTAGTTAATTTACTAAAAATGCAAATACCTGAATTCTGAGGGATACACCTTGAAGCTGAGACTTAAGCTTGTAAAATTTTTCAATCTGATGTCTTGTTCTGATGAGATCTTTTGCCATTACCTTCACAGCACCCTGGAATACAAACACTTCAAATCAAACACATACATTTTACTGCTACTAGAAACAAAAACATATATGTTGTTTCATCAAAAAGTAATGTGATAGAGGGATTTTCTTATTGCTTGTCATATATTATATAGAAAACGAATTTCAGGACACAATAAGAAAGATCCTTCACATGGTTCCCCAAGTAGTAACATTTGATGAAACCTCTATGGTATAATTAAACATAAAGGTGGACCAGAACTATCCAGTTTCAGACAAGAAGATTCTCCATATTTATGACAGTTAATTTCAATAAATTTAGTGACCAGGTGGCAGTGGCGTCCATCCTCCTCCAAACCCACCAACCAGGGGAAAAGAAAAGGGAAAGGAAGAGGATAAGAAAGAGAACACAAAGAAACTCAAACATAAACAAGAACTTAGAAAACAAAAAGAAAATGACAATGCATAAAATAATATATTTGTTAAAGTACTGCAGCATACTAATTAATCAGTTAATGGTTCCAAAAGAGATACAAAGCCACTTAAATATGAAATTAAACATATATTGACATTTATCGATTAAGATAAAATCTGAAGCCAGTCAATCATGAAAAGAAAATCTGCTATGGCTCATTGCATAAAAAGAAAATCTCCACGATAATCATTCAACAAATTCAGTATGCTGGGTATTTTTTAGCACCGAATTAAAAGTCAAGTATAGGTCATGTATATATATTTCCAACATGCATGACAAAATAAGTATATACAAAATCAGATGGATGAGGGGCGAAGAGAAATAATATAGAAAATGCATACCATCTGCCCTTGTTTTGCACTTTTCTTGATCTCAACAATCAATTTCTTCTCTTGTGTCTGTAATCCTTGTCTCTCTCTTTCTATATCACGGATAGATTTATCAAGCATCCTTTTGTTCTCCCGCAAGAGTTCTGAAATTTGTGGCAAAAAATATGTAGCAATGATCAATAAACCACAAACAAAAATATCAAGGTGCATGAAACATAAATGAAGTAATGATTACCAGTGGCCATAACATATCTAGATAACAGTACAATTATCTAAGAAAAAATTAGTTACATTTAGCCAACCTTTACAACTTCAAGATACTCATCCTGGAAAGTTATTTGCCGGAACTGAAGCCCTAAGAGAAATTATTTGCATAAATTGTAAAATCAAAGTTCCAATCTATCTATAAAACATCTTATTGTTAGTTGGCATACAATGGTCATACTCAATACTGATTCTGTATTTACAAAAAAATTTACTCATCTAAATTAATCTGTCTGCCATGGCATGCACCCAAGAGCCAGCCACATACCAGCTAAAGGCTATATAATCCAGGTCTTCAAACAAATCATCACAAGATGAAAACCCAATAAAACAATAACCCCATAATTCTAGTGGGAAATTCTGAGCTTCTTCATCCTAATCAGGAAATTTCACATATGCATAGCAGTGATCATTTGGAACATGACAGGTTTCAAACTTATTAAAATGGAAAATGGATAGATCACTACCAACGTCATATTACCAATAGCAATATGAAATTAAACGCTTTCACAATTACATAAGAAAACTCAAAAATAGAAAATCATAAAAATATGACACACACAAAAAAAAAAAACAGGCTGTTTACGATCGAATAAAACATTGAACCTGCGGGAGTCTTTTTCTTGCCGAACAGGAAACTCATGGCTATGAGGAAACCGATCCAATCAACGATCAAATGCCAAATCACGAATTCTCACAAGAATTCACCTCTTACTTTTATTCATCAAATAAAAATTCCTGCTTTTTCTGCTTCTCTTTTCCTCCCCTACAAACCCAGAATTACAAAATCCTAAATCTGCAGGAGAATCCAAAAGGGTTTTAACAATAAAGAGAAAAAAAATTAAGGAGATTGGGACGAGAGGGGGATTGCCTGGGCAGGTAAAGGCAACGCGGAAACGCGGTATATTTGAGGAATAAGCGACTTACGGGAATCAGAAAAATAAAATATAAAAATATGAATACGCAGAAGATTAGTCATTCCTTCCTCTTTTTCCTTCAACATTTACAAATTTTTGTTTTTCAGTCCCTGGAAACTTTAGAAATAATAAGAATGAATAATATACCAATGATTTGCCGACCGGACCGGATCTTCAGGTCGGACCGGTAGAACCGGGAACAGGAACAGTTTAGTCGAACCAGATTGAACCGGCAGCTTCAAAAGGTCAACAGTTGGACCGGTAGGGTAAGCTATTGGACCGGCCTGATTCGTTTAAAAAAGTTTTGAGGCTAAATTGCTAAAATTGAAAACTTTAGATACTGAATTGCTAAATAAACAAAATAAAATTCCTAATTTTGACCTAACGTTCTCTGTTTTTCTCACTTTTCTTCTTCTTGTCTGCCGTTCCACCCGACGACGACGACGACGACGGCGACAGCAACAGCACCATATATCATCATCGGACGGCTACAGCACAGCACTGCTCTTCTTCGTTCTTTCTGGGCAGACGTCTACGGCACAGCACCAGATCATCATCAGCTTTGAAATGATGGGTGGCTGAGGAGGACGACACAACTTTCATACCTTGGCCGAGATCTGGGATTCTTTTAAGCTTTCGAAGTTCTTACAAGAAGAAAACTTTGTCAATACACCAAAACGGTCAAATCTAATGTCTTTTAGAAGTTGACAGATACAAGAAGGGTGGCGGCAGTTTTGGGAAAATAGTAGATTAGCTAGGGTTGTCAACTTGAAATGTTAAATGGCTAGTGGAAGCCAGCTCACACGCAATTCTCTTCTTATTTTCATTTTTTTTTTTCTTTTCCCTAAAGTACTAATAGTTAACTTTTCTATCTATAGATAACTTATTATATTTTATAAACTTCTTGGTTAATTATGAAAATAAATTATTGGTTATTTCGTAACTTTATTTTTCTATAATTGGCTATTGGTTATTTATTAGCAAATAAATAGAGATGCTGTATAGATTATTTGGTTTTCCTTCTTGTTGGTTGATTAGACTTCATTCTTTTGATCTTGATTTATCTCCTATAGACGTGTAATGTGATATCAAAATGATTTTAATTCTAGGATTTGTTGGGAAATTCTTGTTATGGAGAAATGTAGGCTTGACCTTATGTTGTTGGGTTCTATTTGTACAAAAAGGGATTAATTTTCTATGCAATGAGGATAAGGATTTTTGTAAGTTTTTTTTATTTATTTTTTTAAATCTTGATGTTAATGAAAAATGGAACTTCAATTTATGAATTCTTTATATGTTTATAGATTGAGTTGGGTGGGAATGGCAGGGATTGGCAAGGTTGGGTGGTGGTGGGAATGGCAGGGATTGGGTGCAATTTTGGGTGGTTGAAGAGGTGCAATGAGAGCAGAGGGTGGTGGGTGCGGTGTTGTTGTGCGAGAGGTGTTGATTTCAGGTGGGTGGTGCTGGTGGAGGACATGACAGGGGTTGTGGTGGTGGAAACGGTACGTCGATTCTAGATCTGCTCTGCTTCTTTTTCTTCTTCTTTCCCCGTTTCAGTTCTAGATCTGCTCGCTGATCTAGTGTGATGGTGGTTGCTCTGCTTCATTTTCCTTTCTTTATTTTTATTTATTTATTTATTTATTTCCTTCGATTCCAAATCTGGTGTGATGGTAGTGTCGTGAGGGTGGTGATGGAACGGTGTCGCGACGTCAATGGTCTATCTATCATGCAACGTGTTGTTTTTTTTTTTTTTAGTGCCAAAACGATGTTGTTTCTTTTCATAGACAACACTCGGTGTGCGACAACGCACAAGATAGGAACCTCTCTCTCTCTCTCTCTCTCTATATATATATATATATATGATAATGATATAGAGTATACAGTTAAGTTTCTAACGGTAAAAGTTAATCGTCAACATCTAATTTTATTTTTAAAAAATAAAATCTAAAATAAAAAAATTATTTTTTGGAAAAATCACCTATCCAGTGCTATTCATATGGCTTAAAATCCAAAATGATACTAAATTTTTTTTCCTGTCAAATATATACTTTTAAATTTTATGGGAAGTTAGTTAAGTATTTTTTATCACTTTTCTATTCAAAAAAGTTACATGTGGGCACGTGACCAATTTTTGAGAGTAAAATTGTCGCTCCACAAAAAAAATTTTCCATTGAGAATTGCCTATATAGTACTAATCATATGGATCAAAATTCAAAATGATACTTCATTTTTTTTTTTTTTTGGTGCCAACTAGATACTTATAAATTTTATTGGAAACCATTTAAGTATTTCTGGTCACTTTTTCTTTAAAAAGATGACAAGCCAAACACATGACAAATTTTTGAGGATAAAATTATCACTCCACAAATTTTCATCCCCTCTCTCTTACCCATGTCATCTCTATTAATCTTATTTTTCCTTAACCTCCCTACAACCAATCCATTAATTAGATCTAAACCTGCCACTAGTCTAGCTTTCTCCTCTACCACATTTGGAAGGCTCAATCATTCAATTTCAATGGTGAAGAACCTGCACACTTTAATGTCCTCAAACTTTACCACCAATTTAAATTGGTGGGGTTTAACCTTTTTTAGGACAATCGTAATGACTGCAAAAGGAAGCATCGCAGTTGCCTCCACACCTAATGTTAGCATCATCCATAGAACTGCAGTTTTCCTTAAAAGAGGAGGTTGAGAGCGGCATTTATTAGTTGACAACAAGTGAGAAGACAGATTATGTAATATGAAATTCGGACTGTAAGCTCTCGATATCCCTATTCAAAAATGACATAAAGGAATTTATTGGTAAGGCCGCCGTTACAAAATTTGTAGTGGTACATAATTCTGTCCTCTCCATCCACACATTCGTTACCAATTGATGATGGTTGTGTGGCAGCAATGACAAGCCCTAAATCGAGGCAATAAATTCTCGAGGAAGAATTCACTTTTTTTTTTATTCTCATTTATGATAAATTAGTGACCGTTTGAGGTGGATTAACGAGACTGTTGTTTTGTAGTTTCAATGGTCCTGATTGGGTTGAATTAGTAATGAGGCCGTTGCGGAATTAAGCGTGATCGATTCTAGTGTGATTGAGAAGGGAAATGGTTTTCTTGAACTTATTGACGGCCGCATTACTATGACTTGATATTCTACTGTGGAGGGTTTTGAATTTGAGAAAGGATCTTGATAGATTTATGATGGAGCATGAATCCACGATTGAGGAAAAGTGAATGAAAATATTTAAGTGGCTTCCAGTAAAATATATAAGTATCTAGTTGGTAGAAAAAAAATGAAATATCATTTTGGATTTTGAGTCATATGATTAGGACTATATGGGCTATTCTCTTTGAAGAAAATTTGTGGAGAAACAATTTTACTCCAAAAAATTTGTTACGTGCCCAATACTTGACTTTTTTGAACGGAAACTTGACTGGATATATTTAAATAGCTTCCCATAAAATTTATAAGTATTTATTTGGCAGAAAAAAAAATTTAGTATCATTTTGAATCATATGATTAGTATTAGACTAGCGATTTTCCCTATCTTTTTAAATTAAAAAAAAAAAACTGTTAACTTTGACCGTTAAAGATTCAATAGTGCATTTCCATATAAAGTGCACGCATTGGATGAGATTCAACGCCTAATCTGAATATTAGGCAGTAACCGACTGCCGAGTTCCAGGAGATCACAGTCACATATATAATCGATTACAAATCACCACCCTTCTTCGCGTAGGTGAACTGCACACTGTGTGATGTGTACCTTCCTTGTCCTATCTTTCAGACTGATTTACCATTTAAATAAGTATTGCGTGTCACCCGAATGACTTTCAAAGGCCTTCGTCGATTTGATTTCTTAGTAAAAATAAAAAAAATTAAAAAAAAAACATCACTCCCAGAAAGGGACTCTGACATTTCCCTTTTTTTTTTTTTTTTGGTTATTAATATATACATTCCTCTCTTTATGTGTTTCTCTGCAGTGCATTTTGCAGAGAGTGTCACAGTGAAAGCTGCAATTCTCTCTATCTTGAAGAACGAAATTTCAGAAATAAATAAATAAAGAAGTGCACGTGGAGTCATGTTCCTAGAACGAAGACAGTCCAGAGCTGGTCACGTGCGCTTCTGTTCATCTGCTTTTTCATCTTTGTTTCCACTTTCCTCCCCTTTTTTTCCCCTTTATTATTGTTTCCTCTTACCTCCTGCGCCTCCCACTACCCTTAACTGGCTACTCAAATGCCTGCATCGGACAAGAGAATGTTTTCTTTTAATACAAAAATTAAAATTAACTTAGAAAAATACTGAATGATATCTTAGAAATTTATATTTTGAAACGAAAATATTGTCTACATGGGAAAATAAATTTCAAATAAAGATAAAAATTATACGAGTTTCTGATCATATAGTACTAATATGAGTCCTCTACCAAAATTACAAAAAAAAAAAAAAGATTCTAAATTGAATATAATCAATAATTTTTTTCTTATTTTTTTTATTACATACGAAAAATTGAAATAAAGAATCATTGTTGTCAACTTTTAATTATTCCTTTGTTGATTGGGAAAAAAAAAAAACAAAGAATAAAAATTCAACATGGACAGAAACTTGATAATATTGAATAAGGTTTTTTTTTTTTTTTCCATTTTCCAGGCATACCTATTTAGCATTAATTTGTCGATTACATTAAATTAATTTTATCATAAATTAAAATTCTAGCCTAAGAGAAAACACTAATCTATTAGAATTAATTTAATTTTTTCCCTTACAAATCTTTTAAAAATAAATTTGTAACACTCTTTTTCGTATAAAAATTGTTGGAGTTAATTTTTTTTTAACAAAAATTGAAATTTTTTTGTAGAAAAAAACTTAGAACTATTTAGTAATCAAACATGCCCATAAAACTCTATTAAATTTAAACGAATATTTTTTTATTAATTTTAGAATTAAACCTCAAAATATGTTTTCAATACTTATTTGAAGGTTGAGAGAAATCAATTAGGATCTGATAGGAGAAACAACTACGCCACAGACAAGTCAACATAAATAGGCAAGACCCGGACAGAAGTCAACCCAAGTAGATTTAAGGCCCGAACTCTCAATACCTAAAAGTCAGATTTATGAAGTCAACAAGGATAGGTGGGCAATGACCTTCCACCACCGACCTCCTAAATGAGCTCTAGAGAGGTATCACTAGACCTCGACCCATAACCTGGTAACTCCCAACTCATCTCATACATCATCCATGCCACGATTAGATGTGCACGACTCCTAACATCTCCCATGAGCCAACTACCACTCAGTGTGACCTTCCAAAAGAGATAGCCGAGACCTTTGACATCCACAGACAGGTCGCGAAATTGGTCTAGAGGTCAATTAGCGAGCTCGCAACTCTTAAAAAAGATGTGAATGATAAGATATCTCAACCTGAGGAAACTCCACTATTCTAGGAGCAGTTGGCGGGATTCAAGGATCTCACAACTATCCTAACTACCCACTGTCACATAATAGTAGAGCCCTAATCGGTGAGGTAATTGATCTCGATCATCGGACTGGGCTATTGCCCAGGGAAGAATTCTGATGCATAAGTCGGTATTCCGGAAGAGTAATCTTGTGTAATTAACTCCCCAAAAAGACTGTCCTTGTCAGTAGACTGATTATCATTTGATTATATATTAAGATGAAGTAAGTTACCTATTTGATTAGGGCTCTTCTATTACATGACTGTTGGCAATTAGGATAATTGTGGGATCATATCATATCCCGCCAATTGCTCCTAGAATTGTGGAGTTTCCCTTGGTTTAGATATCTTGCCATTCACTTCTCAGGTTGAGAGCTACGAGCGCTAATCGACCTTTGGACCAATTTTGTGACCTGCCCGTAGACGTTGAGGGTCTTGATCATCTCTTCTGGTTGGTCACGCTGAGTGATTGTAGGCTCATGGGAGATGTTAGGAGTTGTGCATAGTTGTAGGAGTCGTGCATAGTTGGTTGTGGCATGGAAGATGTATGAGATGGATTGGAGTTAACCAGGTCGAAGGTTGTGGTCTAGTAAGACCTCTCTCGAGCTCATTTAGGAGGTCCATGGTAACAGGTTGCAGTCCACTTGTCCTTGTTGACTTCGTGAGTCTGACTTTCATTTATTGAGGGTTGGGGCTTGAAGAGTATTTGGGTTGACTTCTGTCTGGGCATGCCCGTTTAATTTGACTTGTCTGGGTCGTGCCTGTTTCTCCAATCATCACCCCCATTTAGGCCCAGCGAGCTCTAAGGCCGTGGCTCCTAAATTACCATCTTAAAGTGGTGACCTCTGAAGGGGAGAGTAGTTTTCTTTGTAACGGCTTTTTTTTTGCAGAAGAAGTGCCTCATCAGTTTTAGCAGTCACCTTGGTTCTAGGTGTACCAGATCTTTTTAGTAACCCAAGGGACTCCTTATCTCATAGCAATTAGGAGTCTTTTGAAGATTTAGGATTTACGTTAACTCTTTCATAGTTTGTGAGAACTCGTTTTTCCAGTACCTTCTTCCCACAATACTTCCTGCTCTTTCCTTAAACTTTTCGTTTCCTCTACTCGAATAGATTAGTAGTTCAGGACAACTTCCCTTTTCACCTCTAAGGAATTTACCGAGTGAGTTCTCTTTTTCCCTTTTTTTTTTCCTGAAAATTTTTATCTTTTCCTTGAATCTGAGATGTCTTCTGTGTCACTCACCATGTCTTACCCCTTCTCGTCGCTCATAGCCGCCTCTCTTTCTGCTGCTAACTTGGAGAATGGGGTTTTTTACTCCATTTCGATTGCTGTCAAAGCTCCACTTGTCAAGAGCCAAGTCTATGAGCTTTCTGAGGTAGAAGCTTACTCCATGTCTTCTTCCCTAGACTCCACTGACATTTTTGAAATCAGTAGGCATAGGGGGTTGGAGAAGGGCGACATAGTCGCCACAGTGGAGGGCGAACGTCCTTACAGTCGACGTAATGGATGCGTAGTCTTTTTGGTTTCTAGCCTCAAGGGAGGTATCCTTCTATCTCTCTTGCATTCTTTGTTTATGGACATCGCATATTTCTGGGGCTTCCCTATTTCTCAACTTGTCCCAATTCCATTCGGATTGTGGTCACTTTCATAGTGACCAGCCATCTTTTTAGAGTTCCAGTTTTGTTGGAGCTCTTTAGGAGTTTCTTTAGGTTGGGCATCTCTTCAGCCACAAAGGGTTCCTCCAAGGGGTACCTCCTATTTAACTCTATATATAAGCTGGTTGGCCCTTTCCAGTCCTCAGTGGGGAAGTGGAGAAACCTTTCTTCTTTGCCCATCTTCCAAGCAACTGAATCCTATCTGAGCCTTATCTAGACTTGTCCAGTGAGCAACTAAAGCATAGGGCCACCCTGCTTGACCTAGAAAATTCTACGAATGTCAAGGTTGGGTGAGCTCTTCCAAACTGGCTTGAAACTTTCCTTCGCCCTGCTGGACTAGGGAGTCCAACAAAGCTCGACCTCTCCTTGGTCCAGAGAGCTATGGGGATTCCCTCTTCTGGTAGGGAGCTTTCCCGCCTTTAATCAATTTCTTCTGTTTTGTTGATTTGTTGTTGTGCACTAACAGCCTTTTTTTCTTTTCTTTTCTTTTTTCCTGTCTTAATAGCAATGAGGACCACTTCCTGGCTGTTGAAATCTACTTCTCCTTGGTCCTCTGTTGGAGGAGTTGGTGGCACCTCTGCTGATGTTGCTGTCGCCATCCTTGTTCGTACTACTACCACCACCACTGTCGTTGTTCCGACCACAATCCCAATTCCTCAATCTCGGGGAAACAAGATCACAGTGGCCTAGAGGACTCGAACCATTTTGAAATGGAATGCTGAGGTCGCTACGTTGAGGGCCTTCGATAGGCCTACGAAGATTTGAATCTCTTCTTCCTCGTTTTCTTCTTAATTAGCAAAGAGGACTCCCCCGAGCTCTTTGGGAAGGGGAAGACTCCAGCAACTTTGAGGTCTAAGCTGGAGTTCCAGGGCTGCGCTACTCCAGTTCGGGAATGCTTCCAAGGCCACTCATTCTGTTGAAGGGACCGTGAGGTTGTCTTTGACCTTGCTATAGAGTCCTTTGACTTCCTATTTTGATGGCCACACTCCTATTAGTTCCTGATGGAGTGTGTGCCTTTAGTTGACCGGGAAATATGTCGGCAACTGATCGACAATGAACTCGACAAATACACTGCCTCCCTTCATACTACAGTAAGTCTCCTTGACCCTTTTTAATTTTGCAATTGGTTTTGTTTTAGCCTGACCTCTTTTTCCTATTGTTTGCAGAATCATGTCTTCCTTGGTGAGTGTCTAAGGAGACATGTCGAGACGACTTAAAAAGACCAACAATTCGCCTCCCTGATCTCTGAACTTCAAGATGCAAAAGCTTGCCTAGAGAAGGAAAATGTCGAGCTTGCAGCCTCTGCCGAATGGGCCAAAGCTTCCTCTGATAAGATGTTAAACCTTCTGCAAGAGTGCAAGAAGGAGATTGAAGGAGCCAGAGCAGATAATTAGGCAGCGTCTGTGGCTCTGGGGGACGTTGACAAGAAGAATGAGTAGCTGCTTGAGCTCGGCGACCAGCAAAGGGATCATATTTTGGAGCTCGAGGCTGGGCTGGGGGACCTCTAGGGTCTTTATGATGATGGTGACAACCGTTCCTTGAAGAAGCTTGAGGGAACCCCTACCTTCCAAGACTATTTAGAATCCTTGCAATAGCCTCGAGAATGGAGGCTATGGACAAGCTTAGGGAGCTCAACCCGAGAATGAAGATTGACTCTGAGTTTGACACTCACTTTTACCATTCGGAGTTGGTCTCTCCTCTCCCTTGGGAGCAAGAAAACTTGAACTCGACTTCATAGGAGGAGGTCGCGGTTGCAGAGGTCCTGGCCAAGGTCTGCCAAGCTGATGAATCCCCCTATAGGAAGGGGAAAGAACTAATGGGTCTTGGAAAGGGAGGTCCTTGATGTTCCCCCTCAAAACATATGTACTTCCTGAAGGTATGACTATGCCTAGCCGTGGAGATTTGATTACTCAGTACTTTTCTCATCTCCTGCATACTCATTTTGGAGAAGTTACTTGACCTTTTCCAAGTTATTTGTCCATCTTTAGGTAGACTTCCATTTGACCATATTGCTGATTATTTTGCAGGTATCTCAAATGGAGTCGAGACAGAAACAACTGCAGAAGAAAGGGTCCCATCGAGCTCATTCGAAGCTCCCGAGGATGATGATGTTGATGAGCCCCTTATCCAGTACCAGTGAAGAAGGTAGCTGAAGACTCCAAAAGGTGGTGAAGAAGAAGATGACTTCATTTTTGTAATGGAATGGGATTTTTTACGGTCTCTTTTCTTTGCAATTTTGAATAATCAACCCTTTATGCTTCTGCATTATATTGAATATTTTCCCCACAGGTCTATTTGTGGTCTCTTTTTCTTCTAGATCAACTTGATTTCTTCCCCAAGTATCTCGTCTTTGCCTCTTGAATCTTAAGGCAAATAATACGAGAGGTCATCTCGCTGTTCAGTGAGGTTCTTCCAAACAGTTTTTCGAGCTATATGACAAGTTTTCGAGGTCTGAGAAGTTTTTTCGAAGCCTTAGGCATAAAATTTCTTTAGATGGCAAATGTTCCAAGGTCCTAGGAGTTGTCTTCCTTGAGATTAGCAAGCTTATAGCTCCCTCCTTTGTGAACTTCTTGGATTATATAAGGTCCTTCCCAACTTTCTTGTAGCTGGGTTAGTTGTCCCTGTTTCCCAACATTTGACCTTTTGAGGGCCATTTCTCCAACTGTGAAATGCATTTCTTTCACTATCTTTTTAAAAAAATTTGTAACTTGCCTTTTGTACATTCTATCAGCCTCCATTGCTTTATTTCCAACTTCTTCAAGGAGGTCGAGGTCTGCTCTTCTCTCCCCCTCGTTTAAGACTAAATTGCATTCGGTCAGTCTTACGGACTTCATTCCTACCTCAACTGGCATTATTGCCTCTACACCAAAGCATGGGTTGAATGGAGTTTCTCTAGTAGCTTTCCTAGGTGTGGTTCTGTATGCCCTTAAAATGCCTGGAAGTTCGTTGGGCCAAGAAGGTTTGTGACCTTCCTTCTCAAGCTCAGCTAGCCTTTTCTTAAGCCCTTCCAGAATAGTTCTGTTTGTGACTTCAGCTAGTCCATTAGCTTGGGGATGAGCCACAAAGGTCAACCTCTACTCAATGTTCAAATTTTTGCAAAAAAAGTTTTGAATAGGTCGCCAATAAATTGTAGTCCATTGTTCGAAATAATAGCTTGGCAGGTCCCAAATCTGCATACAATGTTAATCCCCACAAAAGACTAAACTTTCGACAATGAGATTGTTGCCATTGGTTCAGATTCAACCCATGTGGTGAAATACGCTACAACAACAATTTGGAATTGAACAACCCCCCACTCCTTTTAGGAAGGGGCCTAAAATATCAACATTCTAGATGTCAAAAGGTACTGATGTGTTAATGGATTGATACCTCGTTGGCGGCACATGTTATTTGTTTTTGTGTAACTGGCAGCTCGTGCATTTCTGTATGGCTTTCTCAATATCCGAAACCATTGAAGGCCAATAGTATCGCTCGCTTAATATTCTCTTGGCAACAGTTTTTGCTCCTATGTGTGATCCACATAGTCCACTATGTACCTCTTCAATGACATACCGTCCTTCTCCCTTGCTTAGGCATTTGAGAAATGGCCATGTGTATGACCTTCTATATACCTGGTCATCTACTATCAGGATGTAACGAGGTGCCCATCTCTGCACTTGGCGAGTGTCTTTGGGGTCTTGCTGAAGGTTAACTTTTTTGATGAATTTGTAGATTGGATTTCTCCAATCTGCCTGGTCCTCTATAACCAAGTTCCTCTCTTGGTTGATGCTGGTAGAATGTAGTTTTTCCACTAGTAGCTTTGCCTTTGTACCGGCTATCTCTCGGTAGATTTTGGATAGTGCGTCTGCTTCTGTATTTTGCTTTTCGGGTATTTGTTCGATGAGGAAATGCTCAAGTTTAGATGTGATATTGACGCAGGACGGAAAAATATGGTGGGGAAAATTATAGAACCTCAACTGTAAACAACTTCACTCGAA
>JAOXNR010000022.1:15167013-15221155 GCA_028571225.1 Parsonsia alboflavescens
TTTCCAACTTATTGATTCTTTCTTCTGCAATATGACCTAGTCTGAGATGCCAAAGTTGTCTTAGATTGAGGTTAGAGCTAAAAATTACATTCAATTTCTCATTTTCACTTTCAATTTTATCATTGTATAAGTAATAAAGACCATTGTTCAAGTATGTCAAAGCAATGCATTTATTATCAAAATGAATATGACAAATATTATCTATGATTGAAAATTCATATCCTTCAACAGTTAATACTGGAATGAAAATAATTTTCGTAAATGCTTGTGGCAAAACTAAAACATTGTTCAACTTTAAAATAAATCCGCAATCCAAAATTCCTTTAAAGAAAAGGGTACAGATTAGGATTTGTACTCGAGGTGGCCACCCCGGCGACAGGTGGTTGGTTCCATCGGTTGGTTAGGGGTTTGGACTATGGATTCCTTACTTGTTATGGAACCTAACTAGACAGGAAAGAAATTATGGCGAAAGTGACTGGATATAATTAATGACCACTTAGTACTATCCTTATTCTTACGGGACTCAGATTAGACGGAGTAGACATCTGTCACAATTCATATCCCAAATAAATAAATATATATGTATATAATATGTATATAAATTAATTATATATTTTTCTATTTATAATTGAATATTTTTATTTTTTTTTCTTCTTATTTTAAATTGAATTAATTAAAACGGCTTGCATATATGCATGATGCTTAAGAATCACAGAGTTTAGACATTGAACTTTGTTCTAAATACTAATTATATATATATATATTTATATAGTTAAACTCTTAACTGGGGGGCATAAGTTATGGAATATATATATAAATATATATATGTATATATATATATACATATATACATATATATATTTATATAGTTAAACTCTTAACTGAGGGGCATAAGTTATGGAATATTCTGGCATTGCGGTGTTCCTTCAATGAAGCTGGCAATGTGCAGAGCCGAGGTGAAGAGGGGCTCGGTTGGATAAGTACCAAAACCACAGACAGCTGATCTGTGTTTGATTGTTTGCATTAACAAATTTTGGCTGCAATCTTTGGTTTGTGGCTTTTATTTTGCCAATGCAAAAACTGTTAGGTTGGTATGCAACCAACATCCACTTCTGTCTTTCTTTTTTTTTAATATGTATTTTTTCCATTTTTGTTTTGCTTAATTAGTTCATCTGTCAATAATTTTCTGTATTTTTTTTCTGAAAGGTGATTAAAAAAAAAAAAAAAATTGTGAGTGTTTGAGTAGATCAAAACAACTGCTTATCAAGGTCCTTGGATATTCATATCTCTGATTTTGCTATACATTTGTTCCATCCCCCCGTCCCCCTGCGAAGTAGACTGAAACATTAAAATCTCTTAAGCTAGAATACATGGAAATCACTTTTTTTTTTTTTAATCAAATTTAAATAATTGATGTATATACTTTCGTTGCTCGCATTACTTTTTATTCACATAACATTCTTAATATTAGTATAATAGAAAATACTCTTTGAAATAAATAGATTTCGATATCATCATCTATCAATAAAACAAAAAAGAAAATAAAATTCAAGACTCTGGATCTCTTGTTTCACATTTGTGTCCCACTCTCTGTTACATTAATAAAAATTTAACATGTATCTCTAAAATAGATGGAGTACCCGAGAATTTATTTTGTCTTTTTAGGATTTATAAATATATAAAATATATTAAAAAAAAAAGTAACGATGAAAGTTTATGTATTCGATTTTTATTGATATTTTATTATTGGAATATGAAATTGATGAAGTTCGGGAAAGATCTCTGAATCACCCCAAACCGTGATGGCAGGTAATCATAACTTGAAAGAAAATTAGATCATCGAAGTGGGTCGTAGCCATGAGGATAATTTCGATACCTAAGTCTGTATTCGATGAAAGTAAATTGAATGAATTCCACCTTTTCCATTATGTCTGTTATTCGAACATGTATATCGAATTATCAATTACCATTTAGGTGAAGTTACCTTATTGGAGTTGCTCTCTATTTTGTGAAAGTAGGTATTTAGGATAATTGTGACATTACATCCTACCAATTGCTCCTAAAACAATGGAGTTTCTATAATAGAAGACATCTTACCATGTATGTCTCTGGTATATGAGTTACGAGCTCGCTATTGACTTACAAACCGTCTTCACGATCTTCAAGGCAACCTTTGAGTGAGCTTTGAAGGTCACGATGAGCTTTTTGGACTTTGTGAAGAGTGATTAAAGTCTCATAACGTGGATCATATGTTATAGATATTCAATCATGGTATGGAGGATTTATGAGAAAGGTTGAAACTCACTGGTTCGCAGCTCGGGATCCAGATAATCCTTTCCTCATCTCATAGAAAGTCAATGACTTAAGAGATCGGTGATCAGGAGGTTGCTGTCCACTTTTCTTTTAATATTGATTCAAATCTTCCGTATTTATGTGGATATTTAGGTTTATTTGGTTTGTATCGTACTCATTCTGACTATCAATAATATTACATATTAGACGTGTAATAGGAGATTTGAAATCGATGATAATTCTCCAAAATCCATCTAGTGAGTTTGAATAATTAATGCCCCCAAAGTCCATGGGGTTTCCAAATCTACTTTTTCTTGGTTTCAAAAGTAGAGTGTGCATGTGCGCTATCATGTCCATTTCTGCTATATTTTGACTTGTGAGATTCCTCAAGGGGCCCCTTCTGCATCCACTATCATTTTTTACCTGTCCTTTGCTCTCTATTTGTACGTGTGTGAGTGACCTTATGTCCTTAATTCCACCCCTTTCTATTGTTGGCCACAAACACATTATCTTAATCTCAATCTCTTAACTATCATCAACCAAAGACCATCTTACATTTTCTACTCCCAACAGTTTATCTTCCCATCAATTATTGTTTTACAGTGAATTTTACCTAAAAGATAAAGATGATTCAAGTTCCCTTTTCTTGAGAAAAAATGCAAGTTTTTCTTTTGTCACGAACACGCATCCGTCACTAAGATACACCAATTATATCGTCATCTCAAATAATTAAAATGTATTAATAATTATCTTAGTTCGGTTCAATATAGTTTTCTGTTTAATAATTTTCCGTAATTCTTGACATTACGCTTGCTTTTGAGTAATTCCTCTGGAAATGACTTTCCATAGTTTTTGAAACAATGCGAAGAAAACAAAAGTGCAATATACATATGTTCAATGTCAAACCTGCCTTTCCAAAACTATTTCAGGGCTGAGAAAAAGATAGAGACAAGGAGACCGATAGAGATGTAACTTTCAATGTATTTTATCAGCATTTGGGGGGCAAAGAAAATGCAAAATCTAGCTGTGTTTGGAGTCAAGATTTCCAAAACTAATCTTGATCTTTAGACATTCTCCGTGGGATTTATCATAACTTTCATTTTCTATTAATAATTTAAAGGTGGTACTCGGACGAGCGATACAGGTACATTAACTCATCAAGATTAATGTTAATAAGAATATAAAAAGATGTCATATCGGAGGTGAACCTATAATCGATATATTATAGGCCTCATAATAATCATATTACAAATCATTTTTTTTTAATTAGTTTATACGCATCTCAACCTTTCGTTTATTCAAAAAAGAGTCCATGGAAAGAGATCACTCTTTTACGTATATTCTTGTGTGTGAATTGAATTCAAGACCTGCACACACACGCACACTTCTGAGAATAGTAGACATCATCATAAAATCTCACTATGGTCTAAAGATCTTGCTGTGTTCTTTCTCTGAAGCTGTCACTTTTTGAACATCTCTTTTTCGTTGGGGAAACAAAAAGTGATAAGATTAAAATACACATATATGATCACAACACATTGAAATTAAATCATGAAGTAGTTTCACATAGTGACACATGAACAATTTCACAATGAGTAGATTGTGTCCATATTACTCACATCATTAATGCCAAAAATTGAAAAAAAGAAATCATTTTTCTTCGACTCAAAGAAAACATGTACTGATCATCATCATCACGATTGTGACAATGGAAAAGGACCCTCTAGCAGCAAATATTAATTTGGATTACATTAGTTTTTTTTTTTTTCATCGTTACTAATGGTGTTTACTTTTAGACGATTTCAAAAAAAAAAAAAAATTTAGAAATATATTTAATATAAGGAATTGAATGTTTTATTTATTAAATTTAGTGGAGCTCGTAATTGATCTCAGGGCTATCCCAATAGTCAATAGCTTCCGTAAGAATAATTAGAAAAGATTAGATCATCGAAGTGGGATATCGTTCTGAGAAAAAAAGATAGTTGAATTGAATATACATGTATTCTTTTGTGTTTTTTAATCAATAATAATCGATCAATTTAGATGGAATTACTTTGTTTGAGTAGATTACAATCACGTGAAAATAGGTTTATCGAATTAATTATGTGACAATATCCCGTCAATTATTCTTAGAATTGAGGAGTTTCCATATTAGTCGATACCTTCTCATGCACGTCTCTGGAAAGAGAGTTACGATCTCGCTAACTGCCATTAATCCATCTTTGTGACCATCTTGATGGGCTTTGAGAGTTCCAATTAGCCTTTCTAGAAGTCGCGATGAATAATTCAATGTATAAAGAGTTATAAATATCAAATTATGGCATAGAGTACAAGAAATGAGTCAAAGTTCTCCAGGTCGAAAGTCATGGTCCAAAGAAACTTTCCCTAAGCTCATAAGTTGGCATTCATAGACCTGGGTGGTCGTTGATTTACCTTTAGTTATATCGGGTCGAGTTCTCGGCATTTGAGTTTGGTGGAGCAGGTTATGCCCGTTCCATCAAAATTAGTTAAAATTTTATTAAGAAAATTGACATTATAATATTAAGATGAAATAGTCAAACTTTTTTCTTTTTCTTTAAATGTGTATAAATTGAAATGTAACATTCAATTTTGAGGGAAGCATTCTTAGGTATTTTTGAAAAATTGTTCTGAAAATGTTTTTCCTTTACATTTTTTTTTCTTCTTTTTAATAATTAAAAAAGTACAAATATAATCGCAGACAACTTAAAATATCCTTCTTAAAATATAAAAAAAGAAGAAGAAGAAGAAGCCTACAAGCCATATGTACTAATTTAAACAATCTTGAACATATATGGCCCATAACTTGTACTGAATTTGTTATGTAAACAGAATCGAAAATAACCTAGAAAAATTCTGGTGATATTGATATGCCAAAGGAAATTCCAAGATGGAAATCAAAATGAAGTCCAATATATGATACAATTAAAGTCTAAGTAAACATAACAGAAACTGGATAGGATGTCTGATTCTGATCACTCATCAATGTTAATTTAATTTTGAACTACAGAAGCAACCCTTTGGTTATGGCTTGATTCATTTTCAGATCTGTGGTTCCATAGACTGGCAATTCCAATTCCTCCCTATTTGCTCCAATTCCTACCAACCCAATGTTCTCTAGCTCAAACAGATCCGAGCTAGTACAACTGTTACAGTCATCATCATCATCATCATCATCCTCATTGAATCCTCTGTGTTTATGTTTCTTAGGATTCTTTTCATCATAATATCTGAAGCTGTCAATGTTTTTCTTGATGTAGTGGCTGCTGATGCTTGGAATTGGAATTTCTAGACTTGGGTCGTTGTCATATATGCTCTTTTGACCGCAGGGCTGAGAATCTTGGTCAACAATCACTCCAACAGGGCAAAATCTTACTGACCTCTTCGATTTAGTTCTGGAACAAGATATTGGTGGTGGTGGTGACGACCTTGAAGTGAGCGAAAATGGAATATTTGAGTCCAATATTACCGATCTTGATGATTTTCTGACTGAACTCCAATCTTCCACCACCACCCCGACCCCAACCCCTTGATGGTGATGATGATGATGTTTCTTGATGTTTCTTGAATTGAAAATTGAATTCAAGAAGTTGGCAATTTTTCGACCTGGTGAAATGGGCTGTTTCACCTTCTTCAGGTCTCCGTACAAATTGAGAGCTCGTGATTTTGTCCTCATGAAGCTTCCTTCGTGTTTCGGGTTCTTAGTGTGTGTTTGAACCTCAACTTGAACTTGTGGTACTGCATGGAAATAAGCTGATGTTGATTTTGGGGTGGATTTGGAAGCAGACTCTGAGGTATCGGATGATGAAAAGAAGCTTGCCGAGTCCATCGACGACGAACTGGAATCTGAATTAACTCCTCTGCCACCACCACTCCTTGCGGGATAATTTTCCATCCATTTCTCAATCAAGATTGCCCTGCGAAGGTTGGCAATTTCTTCTTCAACTTCAAGTGCATTGTTTCTTCTTCTATGGAGGCCTGAACTTATTGGCTCTTCCTTCCCTTGGGATTCATCAATAGAATGGTAAATGGAGTCGAGAAGTGACGAAGAAAAGGACGGCGTTTTCCTTCGTTGGTGATTTCTTCCTCCTTGTCTCCATGGTCTGTCTCCCTCCCAAGTACTCATTTCTTTTACAGGGCTGTTGTTGTCAAGTGTTGTTGTGAGGGTAAAGTAACAGTTGACAAGAACAGAAACCTTTTACAATAAATAGATTGGAATTCTGATAGACAAGGACATTGATGGAAAGAATTGATCAGATTCGAGCGAGGGAAACGGCAAAAAAAAAAATACAATAAAAAGGTTAATGCAATAGAAATATCTTCATGCTTGGAGAGAGAGAGAGAGAGAGAGAGAGAGAGAGTTGCACTTGCAGCAGCAGAACACTGTAGTTGATGATTGCTAGCTAGCTGGGTTTAAAAAAGAGATGATCATTTGGAAAGCCAAATGCTACGGCATGACTTTTGGGACGAAACAGCAACAACCATGGAAAGGGAGGAGCAAACGAAGGGACAGAGAAGGGACTAAATAGAACATCCATTTATTAAGTAATTTTGTGTATATAGTAAGACACCGCAGAAAGAAAGGGCGGTCTACAGGGCAGGCGTGCGTGTGATTCTACTGCCATGAAAAATTTCAAAAAGGGTTACCTGCTGACTCAGTTTTCTTTATTTATGCTGGTCTCTACTAATACCATGCCCAGATTCATGTGTACACATTTCTAATTCTTAAATTGAGACAGACATTGATCGCCTATTGTTTTCCTAAAATTCAAATTATTTTGTAATATCAATACAATCTTACTCTTCATTTGATATTTTTATTTTAGTTTTAGTTATAAATGAAGAAAATAGAGATATATTCAACATAGTTACCTTTCCAGATTATAAATATTGTGACTAATTTAGATATCGTTAGAATAAAAAAAATTAAAAATTTCATATAATGAAGAAACTTTCCAAGTTATTGTTGTTCTCCTTGGCTTGATCATCAATAGTGATATCAAGCTTCTTACCTTTTAATTATGAAATCCAACTTAAGAATTAGTGGTGTACACACACAAACATGCCCTTCTATGCATTATAAGACACAAAATCCTATCTTATATTGATGTGTAAAATGAACTTATCTTCACTCTAACCGGTATTAAAAGGTTCATTATTTAGTTAAAAGTATCTTTTCTCTTTTAACATTTAAAACAATTTGAGATCGTCATAAATATTTTATGTGATTTTGACTTTTTATAATATATTTTGACTTTACAATAGATTTCCGAGATCCATGTAGTTCTTCCAATTCCTCGTCTCCCTTGCGTTCGTTTACAACATACGCCTTAAACTAAATGATCTATTATCATTTTTGCTGCAATAAAAGGAGCAATAATTTTTATATGAAATTTAATAAATACTCATATGGAGTCACATTTACTTTAACTACCATCAGTTATCACGAGAGTACATCTGCTTTGGAAAGAAAAAGTTTCATCTTTAGTCAATTAGGAAAAGTTAGTTAATTTAATTGATGGCAGAAATGAGCACAACTTAGACGAACCGATCCGAATAAGCTCAAGCCCCGACCTAAAATACCTGAGAGTCAGACTCATAAGTCAAGAGGAAAGGTGAGTACCGACCTCCTACCATCGATCTCCCAGGTCATCGACCTCCAAAATGAGCCCAAAAGAGGTCTCACCGAACCACGGCTTTTGACCCAATGAGTTTCAATCCATTTCATATATCTTCCATGGCAGGATTAACTGTGCGTGACTCTTAACATCCTCCATGAGCCTCTAATCACTCAGCTCAGCCTCCCAGAAGAGATAGTTGAGACCTTCGACATCCACGGGCAAGTCGTGAAATTGGTTTAAAGGTCATTAGCGAACTTGTAACTCTTAACCAGAGACATGAATGACAAGATATCTAAATTTAGGGAAACTCCACGATTCTAGGAGCAATTGACACTTAATTAAAGAGCCCTGATCAAAGATGTAACATACTAATTCAATATATATTATCAAATTACAGACAGTCCACGGACAAGATACGGGGTTTTTGGAGTTAATTATTCAAGATTACTCTATCAAAATACTGACTTAGGCATCGGAGCTATTTCCCGAACGACAATCCACTCCAATGATCTAATCCTTTTCTTCTCAGGTTGTGATCACTAATGTCATCATCACGGTTCGAGGTGGCCCGGAGGCTTCTTCCGAGCTCCATCATTAATTATGTTTACTTGCACACCCTTCATTTTTATTTAATGTAGCATTTGTTAATATTGAGAAACTCCAACTTTTAATGAATTGCACTGGAATATTAGAAAGAAAATAATAATACATTACTTGTTGGGGGAGGGGGCGGGGGAGAAAATCAAAGATGATCGGTTGAGAATGAGGAAGAGAAAATTAGTTAGACTTTTAATAAGGCTAATTTTGGCTTTTACCTTATAACTACTCTTTATTATAAAAGAAACTAGATTATATTTTAAGACAAGAAAAAAAAGAGTGGGGGTGGGGGGGAGGGGGGAAGAAAAATAGATCATCTTTGTGAAATTAAAGAGTTAAATATATTGTTATTAAAATTTTAAATTACAATACAATATCTTTAAAAAGAAAAACATTCAATTTAGAGCATGACATTCAATTCAAACTTTCATGATAGAGATAATATTAATAGAAGATCTTATAATTATGTAAGAGTCAAACGATAAAACCAATCATGTGTTGCTAAATAGACCCTCGGTTTTGAATGTTTACTCTCTCCATTTCAAACAAATATATTAACATATGACTCAAGAATTAAAAATTTATAAAATTATAAAAATATATTACAAGAAGACTAATAATCCCTCAAAAAGCATTTAATGACATAGAAATATAATTATATTGTGTGATTCAATGATTTGAAATAAACATAATAAACACATTATTAGTTTACTCATTTATTTGACTGAAAAATATTTTAAAACAACTAAAAACACTTTATATCGGTTTAAATTAAATGCTATTATTTTCATTTTGGATTTGAAACATAATTTTAAGGTATTTTTAATAAATCTAACTAACTCTTAGTAAAATACTTTACTCATGTAAATCCTTTTTCAATTTCATTTTTCTAATATTTTTAGGTTCAAGATTTTTTTTTCTTCATTAAAACATAGTTCTTTTTTACTAACTTTTAAAATTCTCAATCTTTTTAACTTTAAAATGTTAAATCCCTTAATATATTTTGTGTGTCTAAAGATGTCCCTATCATCTGAATTCAAGACTTTTAAACTAAGTCAGCAATGGGAAAAATGATTTGATCAACCAATTAGTAGGTAGAATCATTATTTGATCAATTCACCGACTTAGCTTGAAAGTCTTAAATTCAAATGATAAGAATTTCATTGAAGAAAATAGAAAAACCATAAAACCTAAAAAGATTGAAAAATAAAAAATAAAAAATAAAAAATTCAATGGGAGTCAATATGTTTGAGGATGAAAAGGATGATATTTCTTAATTCCTGAATTTAGAAAAGGGAAAAAAGCACCAATAACCCTTGAACTTTTTCAAAATTTGGTTTTTGCCCTCAAATCCTTTTCAAGATGGTTTTTGCCCTTAAACTCACAGAACTTGATGAAAAACATAGAGTTGTGAAAAGTGATGGAGTGTCAAGAATTCCTGAAGGTCCAATCACACGTTTGAGGGCAAACAGGTGAAGGCAATTGCTATTTCAATTCATCTAAGAACATGAAGAAAAACTTCATTTAGAGGCTCCAATGCATTCAAAAGAAGGGAACCAAATTGATCAAACATTGTTTTATAAAGAAGAAATCTTTGAGGATGAATTTAGAATGAAACGGAAGCAAATCGAGATTTCCCCGACATTGACCAAAGACCATCAAGAGCGTGGTCCGATGAGCCATCCGGCTCCGGATGACTTGAATCTCCCACTGGTCAAGTGATTTTGTCCACAGAATTTCATATTTTCTACTTAATTTTCATTAGTTTTAACTACAATTTGATTATGAAACTTCTCTAATATGTTTCCGATCATTATCTAAGTGTTTTTAAAGTTATTTCAATTAGGATTCTTAGAAACCCTTTTTCTAATTCTTGTTCGAAAAAGATTAGTTATCTTGTTTTGATTAGGAATCTTATGTTGTCGTAAATAGTGACATTTATGTTGTTGTAAATAGTGACATTGAAGGCCAAAGTAATACAATTCATTCAATAAAGATTTTTTTAGCTTGAGAGAATTTTCTTTCTTCTTTGTTTCTTTTTAGAATTCTTGACTTATCATTCAACTTTCTTATGTTATCTTTGATGTCATCATTGGAGATAGTGGTTCATTCTTGAGAAACAACGTCAGGTCAATATACATTTAAGCATCTAAACCTCGTAATCGTTTGGGCAAAGTTTCATACTTATATTGGGTGTAGCTAATCAAAAGGTAGATTCACATCAATTTTGGTATCAAAGCTAGAGGTTCCATTATAGGTTAAAATATCACTGTGTTCTTTTTTTTCTTTGTTGTTCTTTCTTCAAAATCAAAACAAAAATCTTTTTTTTTTTTTTTTTTTGTTGTTTCTTGTTCTTTTTTCGTGTTTATCTTTGTTTCGTCTTCCTAAATACAAAAAGATTTTATCTTTCCATTGTTTCTTGGTTTCTTAATATCCTTATTTTGTTTCTTGTTCTTCTTTGTGTCTTCTTCCTAAAAATATAAAAAGATTCTATCTTTTCATTGTCCCTTGGTTTCTTAAATTATTGTTGTGGTTTTCTGAACTCTAGATGTATATTCTAGACAAAAACTCCCACCTTTGTTAATTATTTGTGATCAAAAGTATAACAAAAAAAAAAAAAAAATGGTGTCAAAAAAAATTGAAATTGAAAATTGTGATATCTTGTGGGAAATTTGTGATTAAAACTTGCCTATTCATTCTTGGGCTCCACAAAAAGAGATTCCACAGTAAAACAATAATGTCTTTGATACTCTTGTTCTAGAAAGAAAAAAAAAATCCTTTCATATTTGATCCATTTCTTGATTGCTTTTGTTAACTAGTTGATTCAATCATTGATTGCTACTTACGATCTTTGGTTGATTGAAGTTCACTCAAGAGGCTCAAGAAGAAAGAGCTGAGATTAAAAAGGGTTAAGGCATAAGCTCATAAGAGCAAGAAAAAGTCATAATTGTGTGAAACACGAGGGAAGAGTGACAACTTTTCGAGTGAAACACGTAAGGGAGTGATGTGAGGAAAATTTTTATCTAACCTTGTTTTCATGTAGGAACTTTTTCCAATGTCTAAATAGGGAGCATTCAAAAACAAGGTTGGCGAAGATAAGATGATAGGAATGTTTGAAGAAATGATGCAACAATTAGAGGAGATAACCACAACAATGCAAAAAATAGATGGATGGGTGAGACACTTAAAAACTCCACAAAAGCAGAGAGTGGGGAAGCTACAATGGATAGGTTTCTTGATAGTTTGAATAGAGAGATTTGGGAAAGAGTTGAACCACTAGAATATTTTAGTTTTGAGCATATGGTATAACTGGCCAATATCTATGAAAGATGTTTGAAGAAAAGGAAGCCACAGTATAAAAAATATAATGGAACCTCAAGTTATGATTCTTCTTCACTAATTAAAGTACAAAGTGCTTTATCAAAAGTGGAGGAGCCTAACCCTAAGGAGCAAGAGGTCATGGCTAATCAAGGTGAAGTGCGGCCTCAAGAGGGTGTTGTGAAAGAGCAAGTCCATGAGAGTCCAAATAAAGTATAAGAAGCTGATGAACATGTTTAAATCCCTGAAGGAAAAGTTCAAAACATGCAAATAAAGGATGATAAAGGTGATGAGGAACAAAAGGAAAGTCTATCTCTTGTAAGAGATGATGTTTATGAGATACCTTATGACGTAATTCAGAGGAAAGAAAAAGAGGAGTGAGAGAGAGAGAGAGGAGAAAGGAAAAAAGTAAGATTGAGATAAAAGATTTGAGTGAAGAAAAAGTGATCTTTTATGAAAAGAAAGAAAGAATAGGAGTGCTTTTGTTCTGAACAAAGAGATTTTTACTCCTATTTCTAACATTAGTCATTCCATTTCTAGTGTTCCTGTACCTAAATTTCAGGAATTTGAAGGATTAATCAAATTGAAGGAAGGCAAGAAGAACATGATGATGAATGTTATGTTAAAGTGGTATACTCTTATCTCTAGACTTGGTGATAAATTGTTGAGTGCTGAGAATGATAAGTTGATTTACATGATTAAGCATTACTTGGGAAGTGTTTTTAGTATTTGTGGACAAGGTGCTCTTAGATATTCTTTGAAGCATATTGATTTCTTATCTAGTGAAGGCATGTGCATAGTTCTATAAGTTCTTTGAATGACATATTTGCTATTAAGCCTTTCAAAGAATCATATTTGAGTGGAAATATTTATAAAAATGTGCTTAATAGTTGCGGTTTTGCTAAGGCGCTCTCCGGAGTGGGCCTTAATGCCCGCTCCAACCGTTACCGTAACGGAATTCTTGCTATAGTGCTCATGCAGCCAACCAAGCGGAGTAAGAATTCCGTTACGGTAACGGTTGGAGAGCGCTTCGGAGTGCACCTTAGCAAATCCGTAATATTTGTACACAAGTTGAGTATGGTGACTTCTATAAGCATGATGATTATTTTCCTAGAGAAAATTCTTTTTGAGTACCTAAGAATTCTAAGCATGACTTGTTGAAATTTGAGTTACATGGAAAGAGCATGGTGATGTATTCTTATATTTCGAAGTTCTTGAATTTCATGAGAAAGCTTATCTTTCAATTATACATAATTTGGATATCAAAGTTTGTTTTGAATGATAGAGCATTATGGATTTTCATTGTTTCTTCTCTTGATAAGGATTTGTGATTTCAAAGGAATGTATATCTTTATGTAATTCTAAGTAGTCACATTGATGTTTATAATTCTCATGATTACTAGCCTCGATTAGGTACTTTATGTATTTTTGGAAATTTTATGAATGACGAGTCAAATGAATTGTTGAACCTTAAATGTCATGACGTTGGTTTTGAAAGTGATGTTAGTGATCTTAAATTTTTGGATATCTTGATTAAAAATCATGTTGTAGGGCTACACATGAAGAAGTCTATGATTGTAGATGAAGGCTTATTGAAATCTTGTGATGAGGCATATCATGATGACAAGTTGTTGTTTGAGAAAGTTGAAAGAAGACATAACGATGACAGTAAGATGGATATGTTGATTTTGATCTTTGGCATGTTTGGTATATGGTTTTATGGATAATGTTTTGTGTCATTAATAGAGATATTGTGATATCTTTTAAACACTTGCAGATTTCAATGTATTTGTTCAAGATATTGTGCATTCTAACATTTGTGGAGGAAATCTTCTTATTCATTTTGCATATATATTTGATGTCATTGATAGAGGTTATATGTATGCTATAGTAAGAATATATTTCTTATATATCTTGTGCTTTCATGGGAGCTTTGGGAATCCATTATAACATGCTTTATGGGGTCATAGACCTCCAGGAATTTCAACTTGTGTCCTCAATGGAAGAGCTTTATTTTCTTGGTGTTTAAGATTGATAATTATCTTTGGTTATATTTCCCTTTCTAATGAGATCCTTGTAGGATAAAGAAAGTTCTTTCAATCATGGAATGGCCACCACCTTGGTATGAAGAAGTGGTAGGGAATTTTCATACTGAAATTTCAGTGGAAGATACCAGTTGTCAAGCCTTTGAGGACATTGATCTTTGTGGTAAGTACCATATTGATCTTTCAATCAAGGACTTGGAGATTTGAGAAAGAATCTATTTTAGGAGAGGGAGAATGATACAGATAAAAGAGGTGCTAAAACTGATGGTGTGCCAAGAATTCCTCAAGGTCCAATCACACATTCAAGGGCAAATAGGCAAAGGAAATTAATGATTCGATTCGTCCAGGAACATGAGAAAGAACTTTATTTAAATGGACCAAAGCATTCCAAAGAGGGAACCAAGTTGATCAAACATTGTTTTATATAGAAAAATGTTGGATTACAAATTTGGAGAGAAATGTCTGAAAACCCAGGTTTCCTGAGATTGACCAAAGACCATCTGATGCCAGAAAATTTCTTCACAAAGGTTCAGTTTCTAGAGACCATCCAACACTTGGTCTGGATAGCCATTCGACGCGGGACACTTCTTCACCGACATCGAACAACTCGAATCTCACACTAGTCAAGTGTTTTTGCAAGCAAAATTTTTTGTTTTCTACTTATTTTTCAATTGTTTTAAATATGGTTTGACTGGGAAACTTCTCTAATGAGTTTCCAATAATTATTTAATTATTTTAAAGTTTATTTCAATAATTATCTTAGAAATCCTTTTCCTAATTCTTGTTAGAAAAGGATTAGATATCTTGTGTTGCTATAAATAGGGTCATTGAAGGCCAAAATAATACAATACATTCAATACAAATTTTTATAGTTTGAGAAAATTCTCATTCTTCTTTGGTTCTTTTAGAATTCTTGACTTATCATTCGACTTGCTGAGGTCGTTTCTGGCATCATCATTGGAGATAATGGTTTATGTTTGAGAAAGAGTATACATTCAAGTCTTTAAACCTCGTAATTGTCTAGGTAAAATTTCATACTTATGTTGATTCTAACCAATAAAGAGTTAGGTTTACATCAGAAGCTCTCCAAAGTTGCCCTTCTGTCTATTTTGAACCTTAAGTCCCATGGAATGCAGTAGCATGACTATTACGCCCACTTTGTAAGGGGACATTTTCATCCCTTTAATTCCCCTTGGATTCACAACCCTATTTTCTCTTCTCTTCATCTTTTTCTTAAGTAGAGTGTTTGAGGATTTTTGAGGGTGTGGGAGGGGGTATTTTATAGTTTTCTTGGAAATATACCCATTGGTGGCATTTTTGTAATTTCTATTTTTTTTATTCAAACGGATAGAAGATTAATGACTAGTTGGGGCCACGGGGCCGAATGCAATCCATGGGTAAACTAGGTCTGGTCTGGTCCGGTTTGTGTGTGAGGATAGATCTTGAGTTGCAAATGGATTGCAAGTCGGGCCGAGCTGGGACCAACGGAGGGGTGAACCGTTCTGGTTGGGGGTGGGCTGGGCTAGTGGAGAATATTTCCATTGATCATATGGACTAGGTACAGGGCGGGTTGTCAACCAGCTCGATCCATCTACCACCCTTACAAATTACATGGTAGAAAGTACCGTTATGTTTTTTTTTACCGGTGTTCAAGTCAGTTTGAAAGTACCTTGTCGTTCTACTAATAGCTACAATTTATCAATGTTGGAGTAGGTAGGAAGATTGAGTCGAAATTACGACTTATGTTATGTAGGCTTCAGCTCTAAATCCCTCGACCACACCTTTGAGACTCTTACTTGTCAAGCCTTAATAATTTAATAGTAAGCAGCAACACTTGGACCTCAAAGTCTCGAGTTCAAGACATGACGAGGGTAGGTAAAGTTCCACCGTTGATCCACAGGAGAAGGGATATAATGAGGGTTAGGGGGATAGATGTAAAAAAAAAAAAAAAGGGACACTCTTGCTTGCACTTAAAAATTTAAAAATGATGAGAATGAGAGGAAAAATTTCGAATCCTAAAAGTTTGTAGTACCATTTAAGATGTGGTTCGTGCACAAAATTAATACAAATTTCGTGAGGTAAAGAATATTTGTGGTATGAACTAAAATAAACAACAGTTCCTCATAGTTATTTCTCTTAAACTCTTATACTCTTCTCTTTATTTTGATAACATTTTTTAGATCTATAAATACTTGATCCTTTTAAAGATGTGTGTATTTTTTATTAATGGGGCATATAATACAAGGTAAAAAATCCTTGACGATGGGGTGCCTATTTACCACAGTAAGGTAAGTTTTAAATACTGCCAAAGCCATTCCGGGAATGATTGAAGAGAAGTGGAACAAAAATGCGAAGGTTGGGACTGCCAGTCATAAAGATGGCAGGCGTGTGTAGCCAATAGTGCACCAAGCAAACATTTAATTCAGACAGATCACACAAACTTACAAATTTTCCCCATACGGGAAATGAAAGCCTAAACTGGAGGGTGGAGTTCGAAGGGGAAGCTTCAAAATCACATTTTCTATGCCATTTAGTGAAAAGAGAATTAGCATTACTAACTCAAGCTGACGAAATGTAGAACCAATCTTCTGACATATTATATTGGATTAAACATATTTCAAGAATTGAAGCGCAGCCAAAATTCAACAGCATCAATCAAACAGAATTCTACGGGAAACATTGAGAAATGTTATTGTAGGATTCAGTCTCCCATTTAACTTTTAAGCATTGCACTAAATATAAGAATTAATTGCTTACCCATCCATTTAATATTTATTTCTCAACAGGTCTAATCAGTTTATTTATAGCATTTGTTTGCCCAACCTCTAAGCTATCGTATCATGATATCAACCACAAATACATCTCTTCTTAAACAACCGAGTAACCCAACTCTTTCTGCGGTGCTATTCTCAAGTACTTGAATTCAACCTCTGCACATCAACCAACTGATAAAGGTCCCCTCGCCTTTGCTTCTGAAAGGGTAGGTAAGTTCTGTATGCACAAACAATACTTCTCTGTGAATGAAATAGTTATTAATGGCTAAGCAAATAGTACAACTCCTTTATTTCTTTCTATTTTTCTTGAATAAGAATATAATTTACCACAAGAATAGGATAGAACTACATGCTAATTTCAACCCACTGATCTAAGACTAAAATCCTCTACCATATATGGAAACAGATTACTGAAGCTATGTTAGCAGTCATATGTTTAAAATTGAAAAAAGAAAATGCTGGTCTTTGTTCTTATCCAGAGATTCGCCACAGAGGCACATAGATTATGGAATAAGATCATACCTTTTCTGTTCCATTAATGAATAATCAATCTCTGCTACAATAATCACTTCTTCATGCTCTGTTGTCGCAAGTACTTCACCAAACTGCAAGATCAGTTTCTTTAGTGTTTTGGTGTTGCTCTCTCATTGTATGAGAGCAGTGGACCGTAACTTCATTGTGATTTTAACATTGGCAATCAAAAGAAGCAATCTGCTCGAAAAGAAATTTACAACTTAGATATTTTCACTTACAGGTCCGACAAGTGTTGAATGTCCCCAAGCCACATAACTTGACGTAGTGTCTCTAGCAGGTGAACAAGTGGCCACATACAACTGTAAATAAGTGCAGATAGTAGATAAGTCCATAAATAAAGAAGGACCACAAGCATGAGATGATGCATCCACTGAGATTTACGTTACAACACTTCACTTTCAGCATATTTTTGTGTCAAGAAATCTTCATTATTTTTAAAGCAATATAAGAATCTATTCAGGGATTTGAACTGGAGGTTTGCTTATAACTCAAGAATTTTGATTTGTAGATCACCAAAAATCTAGACCTAGTAGTATTCTAATAAAAGTTTAGAAGGATTAAAAACATAATAACAAGATCAAATGGGCAGAAGAAAGATAAAAACATAACTCATGGTTATTAGGGGAGCCAAAGTTGTAATTATTGGCCCAGCATCAGAAATTTGCTTCTCTGAAGCCCTCTATGCTACTATTATTTACAAAATAGAGAAATAATGTAAGCAGGAAGCGTGTTCAGAAAATTTCAGAGGAAACAAAGACACTACTTTAACCCTTTAAAACAGAATCTTTAATGTCAGGAACTTTATTACTGATTAACATGACTACATTTGAATTCATTTCAAGACAATGAAAAAGCAATTCAAAGCTCTGGGATTACCTGGCAATCTGCTGCCCTGGTAATCAAGATCCAAATGATAAACATTAGTAAATGTGACGGTTAAACAAACAACAAAGGTATTAAATTGAAAAAATAAAAAATGATTATGCCCATATTAGTTCTGAAAGTACATCGAATATATAAAATGCCCATCAAACTGCAGTTCCTCTAAAGAGTTCGTCAATTATAATTTATTTTACTACCTTGCCCTTTGCAACAACTCCCAGTGTAGTGGACCAGTAGTCATGTTAAAAGCCCCAGGATAACAAAGCAAGTGAGCACCTAACAGACAAAAATTATAATGTTAGAAATCTTGAGCATATAATAACGGTAATTGCTATTAGCAGGGCCTGGCATGATTCCATGAAAATATTGTTCAAACTAGCAGCGGAATGAGAACAAACACATCATAATTCAATTCGCTTGATTTTCTTTGGGATCAAATGCAATTCATTGTTCTCTGTATATATCAAACATGAAAGCATCACATAGCTTCAGCAACACAAGAAAACTTAAGTCAAAAATATTTTTGAAGTAATATCTAAATATAAGTGCCAGAAACAATAACAGCTTTTAATGAATACGACAATAAGAATGGCTTTCTGGCAATAATGAGCAATGAACTTTTGGCCACAAGAGAATTTCTAAAAACTTCAAGATAGTAAGTTCAATATTCTTTTCGAGGTTAATTGAATATAAGATCATGAAGCATTGGTTTAAATGAATTAAAACAATCAGATGTGTAATTCTGATACAAATTGACAAGCTTCAGCCTACTAAATTTTTTGTTTGGGTGGTGGGTAAGTATTTCATACTTATAAGCATATGCAGGCACACAACTAAGGGGTCAGGTGCATAATATTGATGTTCACACAGAATGGCTAAAATTGTAAGCAACCTTGTATGTGTATATGAAATATAAAAAAAACCCTAAAGGACGACTGACAAAAAAGAATAAATAAACAAATGAATGTTGACTGGCTAGTGTACATAAAATTCAATCGTACCCCTTGCTGCATATATCGCTGCAAGTTCTTGAAAACGAATGTCATAACATATCCCTATACCAACACGCCCAACTTCTGCACAAAACACTGGCAAGTTATTTGTTGAATGATTCAATTCAATGGAAGACAATAAATAGATAAACAAGACTACTTACAATTAAATGAATCAGATGCCAACAAAAACTTACAAAACATCAACATTATATTAGAATAAGTCAAACAATTAAAATTAAGTGCCTAAATATCATTACAAAAATCTTGAAAACCTCTGTTTGCTTCACTCAGCAGAGGAAAGGAGATCAGGAAAAAAGAACAACTATGCATTCAAGTGTCCAAAATGGAAGCATCACTTTAGCTTTTGTAAATGGATTAAAGAGTCTGAAGACCTCAAAAAAGCAGTAGCAAACAGTTCTACTATTACTATTAACCAAAGTTAGAACTCTGTGACTAGCTATGCCTTACAGCCAGGAATCTATCATCGAATAGCCATATACTGCATTCAGTTCAGCAATAAATAAGAGGATATGATCAGGACACACATAAATGTTGTCTTTAAATCAAACTGATTTCAGTTTAACCAAAGGCAAATACAGATAAGAGTTAACCTGTATCTACAATGGTTGGACTTTCCCCTGCAGTGAAGGTCTTTGATTCCTTGAAGGTCATCTTGCCTGGAATGTCAATATCAAAGAGATGTATCTGTAACAAAGTAGTTTTATCCAAAAAAGAAAAACCGTTTGTCAAATCATGAATACAGAATTAGTGCATCCTAGCTGTTGATGAGATTTCATGAAACCATGATCTACGATAGAAATAAAAGTTTGGACCTTCCGGTGCTTGCCAATAAGCTTTCCATCAGTACCAAAGACGCAACATGTGTTATATAATTTATCCCCGCAGCGCTCTGGTATAGAGCCACCAATAATAGTGATCTTAAGATTCTCAGATAGTTCAGAGAGCATTGCAGTTGAAGGAGAAGAACCACCACCAGCATCAATATCCTCAGCATATCGTGGAAAACTGTCATTTGAATATGGGGTATTCCAGATTTCCTATGATCAAGGAAAACCTTGTTATTTAAAATGTGCATAAAGGAATGCAAGGAAAGTAGGTAAAATGGAGAATTGGAAAGCTGAGCCAAAAAGAGTCAGGGAAACTGCACCAGAATTTAATGTTATTTGTTTGTTCAAATAATATTTAGTTTAAATCTATTAGAAACACCTTTTCCTTTCAAGAAGAGAGCCAATACAGTGTGGTACTAGGACTTGGTGGAAGGAGAGGAATAAAAATAAATAGTATAAACATGTTAAGCGATGTGATTGTTTAATGATATAGACAGGATGCAGGGTGACGAAGGAGGATAGCTCACATCTCTTCTCTAATTCTTGTCGGGCATGTGAAATCATGTAACACAATTATTAGAGGGCATTTATATTATGACAAAAAATTCTGATTAAATTCTAATCACTCACTGGAAGAAGAACAACATGTGCACCCCTTTCAGCAGCCTCAATAATTGACTTCCGAGCATGAGCAATGTTTCTTTCCTTGTCAGCTGTAACTGCTAATTGACAAAGAGCGATTTTGAACTGAAAGAGGTCACAGTGAAACTTCAAAACACTGCTAAATGCAATCCCAACAACTAAAATGAAACATCAGAAGTTTTCTCAATTTTAAACACTAAGCTGAACTAAACTGGCACATGTGATACAGATATTTGATACCAATCAAAAGGAAACCTCTATTAACAACAACTGGAATGACGACAGAAACTTCGTACGGTTCCAAAGTTAACAGTTAAAAGTTCATGTAGGCAAAAAGTTAAAAGATTTATCACATTCAAGGAATTTCCTCTTCCTTTCGGCATTTTCATTTCCCAGTTCTCCACAAAGCATCAACCACAGACAATTTTGCTGCAAAATAATTATAGCAAAACCACCCGAATAAAATAAAGCAGAAAGTAAAATAGCAGAAAGCGCGGGCATGTAATACCTAAAAAATGCCTGTTAATTGATATCGAACAGTGATTCAGCAAGCTACAGATAAATTATTAATAAATCGACTCGTCCTTTTCAATTACTCATTATTTCAAAAGAAAGCTTAATCACGCTTGAAAAGTTATCGCATTGATTTCCATTTTCATTTCATCGGAAAGGACATCGAGTGAAAAATAAGCTTGCCTTGGTGAGAGGAGGTTTGGATAGAGGAAGAGCAGGAGGAACCCTAGCTTCCTCCGGCTTGTATGGAGAAGAGATACCCATTGACCTTGTCGCCAATCGGATTTTACGGGTACTTTTATGATTCAAATTGACCAAAGAATTTAAATTGTGTTTATCAGTGAAATTTCCACGGCTAACCGGAGATATGGAGGAACAGAAATTCAGGTGTTTGTTGCCGGAATCGAGAGTTGAAGGTGAGAGCAGGTTAGTAGCAGTCACGGCTGCGTTCATCGTCTTCGCTTTTCCGGAATCGTTTTGGCAGTCATGGCTTTCCGTAAATAATTATTACACCGTCCCTCGAATTTTATTTGTCCCCTCCCCTCTATATTTCGACGGAATTAACCTAAACATATAGTATTAGAAAATAATTTTCAGGTAAGTTATAAAACTCTTCGAATTTGAAAATTCATTTCGAATATGTAAAGTTTTCTACTTATTTCGAGATTTATTTAATACCTTCGTCCAATAAAGCAAATCCATATTCTTTTTCTTCCTCAAATTAAGAAAGGTTAGTTAGTGTCATTAATTTAATTATTTTTAAACTAATTTTGCTCATATACCCTTGTCCTATATATTGTCAATATTGAGAGTCTAAACTTTAATAAAGTGTATTGTAGAAATACAAAGAAAATAACATCACATTAATTGTAGTGGGGAAAAAAAAAATGGAATGTAAAAATGGTTAAGAACAATGTTTGAAAAATCGAATTGGATACCGAATTAGAAAAGTTATTGATTCACGGTTTAATAATCCAATCGTAATTGAATTGTAATTAAACCGTTAATATTATATAAAAAATAAAAATTAAATTTCTTATCAATATATTTTTTTTGTCAATAATATAAGATATAATAATTTCATAATTCAATAATATTGAAGTTAAATTTATATATATGATATTAATAGCTTTATATAATTAATAAAGTTCTATTTTATAGGGATTTAAAAATGATAATTTTTAGTATGAGTAAAGTTTGAAGATTATAAGACATTTTTTTAATTCATTAATATTTAATAATGAATTTTTAGTAAATTTGTTGATTTTAAAATAACTAAATGAGTAAATTTATAATATAATTGAAGAATGATTTAATATTAACGTATATTTAAATCATTATTTTTTGTTGAAATTTTGAAAAATTTGACCGGCCTCAGTTTGGACTTTTTGAAAAATCGATCGCTTCAGTATTATATCGCCCAGTTCATCGGTCCAATCGATCAATTTATCCCGATCTTTCAGTTAGAGAACGGTTTTGATAAAAAACAAATCAGTACTCTCTTTCAAATCGATTTGATGATTGATTCACGGTCTGATTGATCCAGCTCGATCTAAAAAATAGTGGTTAAGAACAAGGAAGAGAGAGAATTAGAGAAATTTTTAATAAGCTTTTTTTAGTCTTTGAGTTATTATGCAATTCAGTTATCAAACTTTAACCTTTTGGAAGTTTTGATCCTTTTTTTTTTTTTTTGGACTTTTATCATCCCTAAATAATTTATGGTTGGATATTTTGATCGAATTCTTTTTAAAAAAAAAAAACCAACTGATTTTGAAGTCAAATTTAAGGATGATAAAGACAAAAAAAAAAAAACCTTTAAGGATGATTAAGGCCAAAAAATATATATATATTTAAGGAGCAAAACTTCCAAAAAGATAAAGTTTGAGGATTGAATTGTACAATAACTCTTTGATATTTTATTTTCGAACTTCTCTTTCTTGAAGAGAAAAGGTGAGAAAAAAATAAAACGTTGACTATTGATGCAAGGCCAAAAGTGTTAGTAGAAATCAAGTCCGAGTTCGAAATGGGTTCAAATTTGGCTGGGTGATTGGAAATGACCCAATGATCAAACCCATTGCTTTGCCATGTATTGAGGCAGTTTTGGGCCATCCGAGATCATTTCGATGGAGTTTTGGACTTTTTTATGTGTTTGGGTATTTTAGTGATTTTTTTGTGTTTGTTTTAATGTTCGGCTAAGGTTAGGATATATTTTGCCAATTGTTTTCGGATTAGGTTATTGAATTTTGATTATTTTTCAATTGATTGTCGCTATACAGAAAACTTAACAGTTTTCACAAGTTCCCACCTATTTTTAGGTCTATTTTTGCATCAATTGGTATCAAAGCACCAGGTTACCTTCACCAATGGCTGAACAGGATCGTGTGGGTCGTGGATGGCGTCGTGCTAGAAGGGGACGTTGAGTCATTCTCAAGGAAGATGAACAGCCTCGTCAACAAGACTTGCGAGACAGAGAAAACGAAGAGCTAAGAAGGCAGATTCAAAACTTGGAACGGCAACTGGCACAGGCTAGGTTAGGCGTTCAGTTTGAGTCGAGGGAGCAATCAGAGATTGAAATTGAAGATGAGGGAGAACGTTTCAATCCGTTCGGGTGAACTGGGGGCATAATTGAGCAGAACGACTAGCAGACAATCTTCTTTCCAGAATTTTGGTATGAAAATCGGGATTCCCAATTTTGAAGGTAAATCTCATCCTAATGAGTTTATAGATTGGTTACATACTATTGAAAGAATTTTTGATATTTGAAACCTGACTGGAGAGTAGACGATTAAAATTGTTACGATTAAATTGAGAAAACATGCATCAATATGGTGGGAACATGTTAAGAAGCAACGTGCAAAAGAAGGGAAGTTGAAAATTGCGACTTGGGATAAGATGAAGAAATTGCTGCGAAAAAAATTTCTACCTACTCATTACTGACAAGAAGCATTCATTGAATATCATAGTGTTAAGTAGCTTGAGTTATCTATAGAACAGTATATTGAGGAATTTGATTTTTTTGCATTAGAAATGTGATGTGGCCAAAGAAAATGAGTAGATGGTGGCTCGGGTTTTGGCAGGATTGAGGGTCGAAATTGCAGATGTAGTTCAATTGCAACAATACTGGTCATATGAAGATGTTTGCAGACTAGCTCTAAAGGTCGAAGGACAGTGTAAACGGAAGAACAGTGGTTCAGGGTCTAGGTATCTGAATAGATTTCAGAGCAAACCCAATAGTCAATCCTCTTCAACGGCAGCAGTTGCGAGTAAATTAGAAAAGTTTAAATCAGTGGGCAGGGAAGGATAGCACAGTGGGATTGGCAAAGGAGCAGCGACAACTAAGCTTTGTTTTAAATGTCAGGGTAATGGACACTTCGCTGCAGACTATCCAAACAGGCAATTCGTGACACTCAGTGATGAAGCCCTAGATCCGATGTTTGATGAATATGAAGAGGAACTTGATGACGTTTAGAACGAGGAGGGTATTGTGTATGCAGATTCATTAGAGTCACTTGTGATTAGGCAAGTTCTAAATGTGGCTGTAGTAGAAGAAGAGTCATGGCTGCGGCATAACATTTTTCATACCCGATGCATTGCCAAAGGAAAGGTTTGTAACATGATCATTGATGGCAGTACTTGTGAGAATGTGGTCTCCACGATGATGGTAGATAAATTGGGTTTAGAAAGAGTTGAGCACCCACAGCCCTATAAACTTTAGTGGTTGAAGAAGGGCAACGAAGTGAAAGTCAATAAACGGTGTCTAGTACAGTTTTTTATTTTTAAGAAATCTACTAACGAGGCCTGGTGTGATGTTGTACCTATGGATGCTTGTCACATTCTATTAGGAAGGTCGTGGTATTATGATAGGAGGACAAAACATGATGGGTTTCAGAATATGTACACCTTCAGCAAGGATGGTGAGAATATCACACTGGGTCCTTCAAATTTGAGGAAGGATGCAAAGAAGAATTTGTTGTCCAGAGTAGAATTTTGTGAGGAAAAGAGCAAGGTGAATGAAATTTTTGCATTGGTTGTCCAAGAACAAAATGCAGTCCAATCAGAGCTTCCTGAGCAAATTACTCCACTGTTGTAGGAATTTGCTGATGTGATACCAAAGGAGATGCCTTCAGGTTTGCCACCTATGAGGGACATCCAGCATTGTATAGACCTCGTGCCCAGTGTTGTTATTCCTAATAAGGTAGCCTATCGCATGAGTCTTGAGACGCATGAGGAACTACAAGGGTAGGTGCATGAATTGATGGAAAAAGGGGTAATTAGGAAAAGAATGAGTCCTTGTGTAGTGGCAACTTTTTTAAAGCCAAAGAAAGATGGTTCTTGAAGGATGTACATTGATAGTCGGGCAGTGAACAAGATAAGCATCAAGTACAGGTTTCCAAATCCCGGATTTGATGATTTGATAGACCCGTTACATGGGGCATCTGTTTTTTCGAAGATAGATTTGAGGAGCGGATACCACTAGATTCGAGTCCGATCGGGGGACGAGTGGAAGATCGGGTTTAAGATGCGAGATGGGCTATACGAATGGATGGTCACTCCTTTTAAATGTCGAATGCACCTTGTACCTTCATGAGATTGATGAATCAGGTGTTTCGTCAATTTATTGGCCCATTTGTGGTTGTGTATTTTGATGACATCTTAATTTATAGTGTCTCGGTTGAGCAGCATTTGCAGGACTTGAGGACAGTGTTTGAGGCGTCAAGGAAGTAGCAACTGTTTGTTAATGCAAAAGAATGTCACTTCTTGACTGATCATGTGACATTTTTGGGTTTTGTTATGTTAGGTAGTGGCATTCAGATGGATCTTGCAAAGGTGGATGCTATTCTAAATTGGGAGACGTCGAAGACAATATTTGACACCCGTAACTTCCATGGGTTGGCATCTTTCTACTAGTAGTTTATTCGATTTTTCAGCTCCATTGTTGCACCTTTGATAGACTGTTTGAAAGGGAGCCATTTCGTATGGATTGCAAAGGCAGATTTAGCTTTTCAGCTACTGAAACAAAAGGTAACCGAAGCTCCTGTATTGGTATTACCTGATTTTTCTAAAATTTTCAAACTACATTGTGAAGCTTCAGGAGTGGATATTGGAGAAATGTTGAGTCAGTGAGGCAGGCTTGTTGTTTTCTTCAGTGAAAATCTAAATGAGGCAAAGCAGAGGAGTTTTATGTGATTGTGAGGAGTTTGGAACATAGGACAAGGAGTTCGTTGAGTTCATTAATGGACTACACAAACTGAATTTGAGACATGTGAAATAGGTAGAGTTTCTACAAGCTTTCAGTTTTTCTATGCAACACATGGCAGGCGTACTGAATAAGGTGATAGATGCACTGAGCAGGAGACATGCTTGGTTGAATACAATGCAAGTCCAGGTATTGGGTTTTGATACATTTTCTAACTTGTACAAGGATGATCTGGAGTTTAGAGGTGTATGGGAGAAGTGTCAGATAGAGCCACAATGGTTGTTTATGATTCAGGACAGATTTCTATTTAGGGGGAAGTGGTTGTGCATCCCTGATTGTTCGTTGAGGGGGGCAATTGTTGATGAGCATCATGCTGGAGGTTTTGTATGGCATTTTGGGATTGACAAGACGTTAGCCTTGGTACGTGAGCATTTTTATTAGCCTTGAATGGAGAGTGACTTGATTTGTTGTGTTCAGCATTGTAAGGTCTGTCATATTGCCAAAACTAAGGGTAACAATGTTGGTTTGTATTCGACTTTACCCGCGCCAATGGCACCTTGGGAGGACATCAATGTGGAATTTGTTTTGGGGCTGCCGAGAACACATTGGAATAAGGATTCGGTCATGGTAGTGGTTGACAGATTTTCAAAGATGGCATACTTTGTTCCCTACAACAAAACATTTGATTCTTCATGGGTGGCTAGGCTGTTTTTACAGGAGATTGTCAAACAGCATGGGGTTCGTAGGTCGATCACGTCTGACAAGGATGTGAAATTTGTTAGTCACTTTTGGTGTACTCTTTGGCGATATTTGGGAACCAAGCTACAGTTTAGTTCTTATCACCATCCTTAGATAGATGGGCAGACGGAAGAGGTGATCAGAAGCTTGGGCAATCTGTTGCACAGTTTACTTGGTGACAGTCCACGACAGTGGGATTTGGTGCTGCCCTAGGTTGAAGATGCATATAATAGGTCAGTAAATCGGACAACAGGGAGACGTCCATTCGAGATTGTCTATAGGAGCAATCGAACTATTCCACTGGACCTTACTCCATTACCAGTTCATAGTTAGTTCAGTTCGAACGCAGAAGATCGTGCTAGGCAGATCAAGGAGCTGCATTCTCAAGTTCATGCTCGGATTAACTGGTAGAATTTACAATATAAGCAGCGGATTGATAAGCATCGGAAGAAGGTTGTGTTCAAAATGGGTGATCTGGTTTGAATTCGGCTCAAAAAAGAGAGGTTTCCGACAGGTAGGTTTGGGAAGTTGCAACCTCGTGCAGATGGGCCATTCAAGATGCTTGCACAAATAAACGACAATGCCTACAAGATTGACTTCCCAGGTAGGTAGAATGTGCCAGGTACTTTTAATGTTGCTGATTTGTCACCTTACCACTCAAAAGAAGATGATAATTCGATAGTTGACACAGTTGGTGAGGGCAAGTCAGATTCAAGGGCGAATTTTTTCCTAATCGGGGAGGATGATGCAAGGCCAAAAACGTTAGTAGAAAACAAGTAATCCGAGCTTGGAATGGGCTCAAATTTGGTTGGGTGATTGGAAACGGTCCAATGATATAAAATCATCGCATTGCCATGGATTGAGGCAGCTTTGGATCATCCGAGATCGTTTTGATGGTCTTTTCGACCTTTTTTATGTTTCCTAGTATTTTGATAATTTTGTTATTTTTTTATGTCCAGCTAGAGTTAGGATATATTTTGCCCATTGTTTTTGGATTAGGTTGTTGAATTTTGATTAATTTTCGACTAACAGTTTTCGCAAATTCTCACCTTTTATTCTATTTAACCTATTTTTGCATCAATTATCTTCATGAGACGGAAGGAGTAATAATAATTAGAGCAAAGGAGTGGAATAGCAGTGAAGTGGTTTTAGAAAGACAATATACATATATATATATATATATATGTATATGTATATATATTTATGGACAAAAGAGGGTCAATATGGGTAGTTAGTAAGGTGATAAAGACATCCATATTCTTTCAAAGTTTTGGATTTCAAATAATCTTCCATTTAGTTTAACAATGCAATCTGTGACGATTATTTTCTCTCCATTCGACATCAATCAATCTATTAATAATTTTCTCTAAACATTATTCTGCCTAATCCTAAAAAAAATCTTTCTCTTACACTGTTATGCTTCTCCTGCAAACCTTGTCTCCAGAATCTTTCAGTGCAAACAACCATAGATATTCAGAGCATTCTATTCCTTAGAATTTGCGAATTCGACTTCATCCGATAAGGATTGCAGATGCGCATGGTGAAGAAATTTGTTTCCAAGCATTTTATCTTTCCAACACTCGTGAATGAATCCACATTGTTCATTGACTGCTGCGGCTGGGGATTTTAACGTAACTTGAAGATTTCAGTATTACTGATTCATTTTCATTATAGACCCACTCATCTTCCCATCAGTTATCCACTTTTCATTATACTCCAATTAAACCACCTGTTGTCATCTAAAAAACTATTCGTCTACTCCTATCAAAATCAACTACAGAAGATCTTGGTCTGTTCTCATTGCTTCCAAGATTTATTAATGATCGAGATCGTTGCTATCGCTACATCCGGTTCTTTGTTACTGGTGTAAGTTATTCTTTCATAAATAGCTCATAATTGTTTTAAACTGAATTGGAATTCCGTAAATATAGAATTTCGACCTTCATTCTGAAGGTGCAAAGGTTCAACCAAATTTACAGGGATGAAGATTACTTATAGTTATACAACAAATTATGTCTAAATCCAATAATAATAATAAAGATATTTTTTCATTATTGTGCTAACCCATACTATTTTTGGGCTTTAGGCTTATAGCCCATTAGTGTAGGATTTAAGTTGCTTGTTTATTCATCGAAAATATAAAACATTTTAGTCCTTAGGTTATGAACTCTAGTTAAGTATGTTTATTTTTGTGTATTAACGAAATAATAATAGAATTGATTTGAATGAGGAAGAATAACTAAAGAAATAGGATCAACGCCGCATCAGAATATTTCCAAAACAAAATATGGAAAGTAAACGCATCTCCCTTACTGCTATCTCTAAGCTTTCTATTTCTCTGGAATAATTTATGACTAGTTTCCTTTAATCAGGAATTTAGGGTCGAATTCAAAGACCCATTTGAATCAATTTTCAAATATGAGTTTTTGACACGTGGGTATTGAGATTACCCTTTGGTGTATGTGTGCTATACATTTTAATATTAATATTATTATTATTGCAATTCGTAAAGATATAATACTATTTTATTCCCACTTGAACCTCAAGCATTCTATTATAATTACTGAATAAGAAATCATTTTAAAGGTATGTTATTCTCTCTACAAACTTTCTAGCTCTAGATTTATATTGTGCACTCATCTAACTTGATCATCGAAGGGCTTTAGAGGAGAATCCTCCTCTTTGGCTTATAGTGCAGGTAGCCTGAATACAGAGGAGGAGGAGGAGTCCTAAACCATCCTATCAGTGTCCCGAACCATCAGTAATCTACCCGGCAACATCATATTGGCACCCATCGTGCTCAGACACTTCTTCTTTTCTTTCACCATGAACACAAATCAGACATCTCAACTTAATTCTACATCCAAACAAGGTCCTCCACTAAAAATTGTTTCTTCTTCATGAGCTGTTGGTCCTTCTATCAATCCTAATGATCTAATTATTTCGCCTACGATTGATCCAACTGTTTTGAGGAATCCAGATGGGCCAATTGTTTCCCGTTCATACATACCTTTGGATACTGCTTTTTTGTCAATCCTCTCGGACACCTTCAATTCCACGGCTAGAGAGGTCCAAAACCAAAAGAGCTTCTTCTAAGGCTCCTCCACCAGTTATTTCTAATGATGACAGAATTAAATTGGCTCTAGAGCATTATGATGCTTTTAGGCATATTTAGTTTCTCAAAAACTTACTCCTCCTCCACCACCTCCTAATCCAAAAGGCGTTGGTTTGTCCAATCACGAGGAATCTATTAAAAATCAAATTGAGGATGAAGTTCAATCTGTTACTCCTCCACCATTGGTCTAACCTCAGGAAGTTCCTCCACAGGTTCAACCGATGGTTCAAAATTATCCTCCATATCCTTATTATCATCACGATTATAATCAAAATTTGCTACCCTTCCCTCCTACACCTTCGGGTGGATGTGTTGATGTTTCTCCTTCTCTAGCCCCTCAATTGGAAGATAAGGTTAATCACATTGAGAAGAAGTTGGCCAATATCATGCCCAAGCTTAAAGTTGCATTAGCCCTCACTTTGAACAAATCTGCACCTTTACAAGCACATTTACGACATGGAAAATTCTAGGAGGGCCTTAAAATTCCTTCATTTGATAAATTTGATGGATCTACCGACACCCGAAGACATTTGACTTTGTATGATGCGTTTTTGAATTTCTATGATCCTCATGATCTTTTGTATTATAGGGCTTTTTTAATTACTTTAACCTCCAGCTTTGGATTGGTATTCGAGTTTGCTAGACAACCATATTGATTCATTTGCAAAGTTAAAGGAGTTGTTTATTAATCAATTTGGGAGTTCTCTCCAAATGAAACCTCAATCTCATCTCTTTTGTCAAAGGGAGGAAAAGACTTCGAATGACTAATGGAATCGGTTTAATGTTGAAGCCGGAATGGTATCTAATTTCCATGAACCTGTTTATATTGAAGCATTTTTCCATGGTTTAAAATTGAGTAAACAATCTGAGAAATTATATGCTTGTCCACTAACCACCCGTGCTGAATTATTACATTGAGTTTGTAAGATGCTTAGGGTAAAGCAATCCATGTTATCAAAGAAGGTAATTAGACAAAATGAGATGCAGGAATTTACGAAGAGTTACAATGATACTTGAGGTGGTAAGAAATAAAAATTTTCTCATTCTTCGAATCTTAATTTGTCTGGGTATCAAAAGACTTTCCTGAATGCTCCACCTGGTGCATCTGATTTTAAACCCGATTCATCTCCATTGCCTCGGTCTACACCAACAACTCCAGATTAGTCTACTTTATATCCTCCAAAACGTTCGGATAATCAACACTGTTTCGATAGTAATAATAGAGGTAGACCAAATAATCAAAATCATGGACTTCGTAACAATGCCAATTTACTCCTTTGAATAATCCAAGGGCTATGATTCTCCAACAAATTGAGAGTTTTGGAATTCTGAATAATCGGAAACCCATTCAAACCCCATTGGAGAAAAAGAAATCAAGATCGATAGTGTATGTATCATAAAGAAATGGGCCATCACACTGATGAGTGTGATCAATTGAAAAGGGAAATTGAGACGGTTGTTCAGCATGGGAAGTTATAACAACATGTTCATACTGTTCAGTAAAGTCCAAAAGTTACCCAAATCCCTGATCACCCTCATGCACCTTGAGTTATTGATATGATTTCAGGACTTCATTCTTGATTCTTTACACAGCTTGAAAGGCAATAGAAAGTTGATTGTTCTGTAGAGGTGCATGATGATATCCCATTGGTTATTTAGATAAAAGTTGAGGAATGCTTGGTAAAATGCATTTTGGTGGATAGTAGGAGTTCAACCAACATTCTCTACTGTGATGCTTTTTATAAAAGTAGGCATATTGATTCTTTGATGATATCTAATCGCATTCCTAAAAAAACTTTAGCATTGAGAACTGTTAATCTGAAGGTTCGACGGGGACTAGATCAGCCTTCGGTACTAGCTGAATTTGTGGTTGTAGACTCAATTTTTGGATACAATATTATCTGGGGTCGTCTTGGTCTAAAATGAATGAGGGCTCAAATTAGCACATTCCAGAATTTGCTACTAATACCATTGAGAAACACATTTTACACATTTACAAGTGACGTTCAGGCTGCACACACTTGTTATCAGACTGTCATTTCTAATGTAAAACCTGTCATCGAATTGTCTATACCTTCCTCATAAGATGAGGATACTGCAGAACTAATAGAGATAGCTACGGAACTTGAGGAATTTCAAATTCATGCTGCTCATCCTGAACGAAAAGTTATTGTGGGGAAGGCATTACTTGTAAGGTTGAAGCATCAATTGATCGATTTGTTGGCAAAATATTAGAATATTTTTGCATGGTCTACTATGGAGATGGGATCATTATTAGATGTCCTTGAATCATACACTCCAGTGGTGTAAAAGCAAAGACTTTTTTGGTCGGAGAAACAAGAAGGTATAAAGGTTGAAACACAAGATTTATTAAAGGCTAGGATAATTCGGCATGTGCAATTCCCTTCACGTCTCTCTAATCTAATGGTTGTCCTGAAACCTGATAGTTCTTAGAGGATGTGTATCGATTTTACTCCATTCCCGATACCAAAAATTGATCAGTTAGTTGATGCCACATCAGGATTTTCTTTATTGTGTTTTTAAGATGCTCAAATCTAGATGGCAAAGGAAGGTGAAGATAAGACTTGTTTTGTCACCCCCTCGCCCACGGATTATTTGCTATAAAAGAATACCCTTTGGTTTAAAGCATGCGGGGGCTAATTTTCAAGAAATGGTATTAAAAAAGTTTTCTGCTCAATTAGGAAGAAATGTTCAAGCTTATGTTGATGAAATTTTAATCAAATCCCGATCCCAAGAAGAACAGTTTTTTTTTCCTGATTTGGAAGAGTCTTTTAAGACAATGATCCAATATGGTCGCAAGCTAAATCCAAAGAAGTGTTCCTTCGGGGTGGAGCTCGTAAATTCTTGGGCTGCATGGTATCCCGAAGGGGAATCGAAGCTAGCCTGAAGAAGATTAAAGTTTTGATAGACATGCAACCCCACAAATCAATGAAAGGAGTGCAACATCTTGTCAGACGGATAGCTACCCTAGATAGAGTTCTATCCAAGTTTGGCGAAAGGTAATTCGCAACCCTAAGAAATTTGCTTGGACTTTTGAATGTGATGCTGTTTTTAAAAGATTAAAGGAGTATTTGGGTTCTCCACCCATTTTCATCTCTTTTCACATCTAAACCATTATTCTAATACATATCTATCTCCTTGATGACATTAAGTTCAGTTTTATGTTCCTTTCAAGGCTCGGGTATGAAACCCATTCATTACATTAGTCATGTGTTACAAGGCCTGGAGACTAGATATTTCGTTCTACATAAACATGTTATGGCTTTACTAGTTTCTGCTTGAAAACTTAAGCTTTATTTTCAAGCTCACACAGTTATGTGTTAACTAATTTTCCTATCATGCAAATTCTACACAAGTCCGATGTTGCTGGACAATTACGTTGTGTTAGGCAATCAAACATTCAGAGTTCGATATCAGTTATTTACCTAGAAAAGCTATAAAAGGTTAGGTTTTTCTTGATTTTGTACTAGAGTGAACAGTCCCCGATCCTTACAATATCCTCCAACTGACACATCTATCCACCAAAAGGATTGTTGGACATTATATACAACAAGTTCAGCTGAAGGTGTGAGATTTGTATTAATCAGTCCTGAAGGTACTCATCTTGATTATGTGTTGAAATATGAATTTCCTGTTAGCAATAATGAGTTAGAATATGAAGCATTCTTGGCTGGGTTGAGAGATGCAGAAAGCCTTTATATTTCTAATCTTCTTGCAAATACTGGTTCTCAATGGTTATCTATGCATAGTAATGGAGAAAATAAGGCTAAGGAAGACCATATGGTGAAATATTTAGCAGAAGTTAACATATTAATGGAGATCAAGGATCAATCATATCTTCAAGGAAGACATTCATTGGGGAGTTAATGAAGGGAAGATTCATAAGAGAAGATTTGCTCATAAAGACCTTCATTTGAAGTTTGGGAACCTAGGGAAGCTTTCGAGTTAAGCCTTTGCTAAGAATGATCCAAATGGTGACTTGAAGATTGATTACAAAGACTTGTATTTCAAATACAAGAATGGAAGAGAAGATTTGCTTGAATTTGATGCCATCTTCAAGGAGATTCAACTTGATGAAGAGTTACCAAAGAAGGATTTCAACTTATGGATGATTCAAGGCTTTGAAGATGAAGTTGGGAAGTGATCCAATGAAGAACAAGCCTTTGGGAGCTTGGAAATAATGTTGGGAGGCTTAGAAATGAATTTGGCAAGGAAAAAACTCAAGATTGCACTGGATGGCACAGCAAAGCTCGGCGCTACAGTAGCATCTGGTATGGGAGTGAGCCCATCAGGTGCTGGACGGGCGCCTCGGAGAGCCACTATCCCTATTCACCAATTGCGATGTTTTCAAGCTTTTTCTTGACTTTTCTTAGTTCCTTTCAGTGATTTGATTTGTTTATTAATTTGCTCTAATGTCCTTTAAATATTGTTTGGGCTTCTTATCAACAAGACTATAGATACTCTTCAATTATTGGAAAGAACAATCAACCTACGAACAACTGTCATTTGAAATCAAGAATCCTTTTTGGATCAAACTTGTTCTTTTTGAGTGTTCTTCCTTAAACTCTCTTAGGGTTCTTGGTTTAACTACTCTAGGGCTTTTTATCACTTTGTTTAGGGTGTTGATTTGTCTACCAACATCAAGACAATGGTTGATGATTTAAAAACATCATAAGTCATTGTACTAACTTGAACCTCTAGGTGAGTCTTGGGAAAGTTCTTCAAGTTGGTGTGTTTTAATGAAACCCATTTCAAAGAAATCACGTCATCTTTTGGTATCAGAGCCTAGGTTCTTCATGTTGAGGTTTGCCTATCTTTATTTACTTTCTTTGTTTAAGTGTTTAAGGTCATTTTTGATTTCATGAAATCTATGATCTTATATATGTGTTTTTGTGATTTGTTTCCTCTACATTTATCCTAGTATCTTCTTGTAATCCTTTGTGTTTGTTGGAATTGAGCCTCAAACCAAAAGCAAAGGCTAAATTCTATTTGTTAAGTTTGTTCATCTAACTCTACCACAAAAAAAAAAAAAAAAACCACCTTGCACAAAGTGAAAGAAAGAAAGTGCCAAAGTTGAATGCTATTGTGAGATTTCTGGTTGAATTCTATTGAAATTGATTGTGGTGAAGTTGAATTGAAGTTTTATTGTGATTAAATTGCCTATTATCTGTGAAATTTAAAATCAAGGGAATCGGGTTTGTTAAATTTATTGACAAATTGGATTACATTTTCATTGCCCTCTGGTGTTTGATAAAATGCCTCTATGAAAATTTTTTTGAACTCCAAGAATTTGATCAATTGTTTTCATCTTACATTGAACTATTCTTTGAAACTCTATCTCTTTGGTTTTTGATTGTTGCTCACTTGTTGACTAATTGAATTAAGCTGTGTGGATTACTTGGCATTTTTGCTTGAAGTGTTTGCATTGCCCAATTGAGTTAGTTAAGAACTTGAAAGAGACCTAGAGTAGAAAAAGGCTTGGGGGGGCGGGGGAGGGGAGTGAGTTCAATAGAGCGAGAAAGAGCCAATGGAAGGTGTGATACATGAGGGACAAGGGTGGTTCAATATTCCCCTATTTTTCTGTGTAGGTAAATCATGCCCGGAGGTGCATCTTCATCATCTCAAGCATCACATTTTGTAAGGAATGATATGGACACTTGTATGGCTACTCTTAGGGAGAAAATGGTTGAGTTAACCATGACAAATGAATACAAGGGTTGAGATCTTTGAAAGAAGGGTAGACGAACACCAATCAAATCCTCTTAGAGATCATGAGGAGGAGAATCTCTACCTAGTTCTTCTAAGAAGTATACATCACATAGAGGAGTTGATAGAAGAAATTATCCAGTGAATCCATCCACAAGGAGATATGAGCAAATGCAGTATGAAGATGATGACTATTATGGCTATGATATTGATGAGACACTAAGGAGGGATAGGTTCATATCTACTACTCAAGGTTCCAAGAGTGTTGGGGACTAATTGAAACTATTGGAGTTAGCCATGAAGGGAACTAATATAAAAAAGGATAGAGAAGCTTCAATGGCTATATTTCTCAAAGGGTTGAGAAAGGAGATTAAAGAAAGAGTAGAAACACACCTTTTTCTTGTTCTTGAGGAAATGGTACAAATGGCCATCCAAGTTGAAAGAAACTTTTAGAAAAAGAAGTCATCAAATGCAAGATTTTATGAATGCTCAAGTCATGTCACTTCTTCATCAACTAAGTGCAATGAATATGGGTATAAAACTTCTTATTACCCAACATGGGAGAGCTTGGAGCCCAAAAATGAAGACATGTCAATTACCAATGAAGTTAAAGGTGAAATGGGTCTTCAAGAAATTATGGGAAATGTGCAAATCCAAGAGATCTCATGTGAAGTGAAGGAAGAAAAAGAACACGAGAGTGGAGTTGAGTGGAAAAAACAGAGTGAGCTTGAGGAAAAATATAAGATTGAGAGAAAAGAAAAGAGTGAAATTGAAAGAAAGGAGATAAGAGAAAGAAAAGAGACCTTATTTGCACAAAAAGGAGAGGATGAGAGTGCTTTGGAGAGGTACAAAGATATTTTTATTCCTATTTCTAATATTGAACATTCTTTTTCTAGTGTTTCCTTGTCTAGGATGCAAGAGTTTGAAGGCCGAATCAAGTTGAATGAAGGCAAGGACAACATGGTAATGAGTGAGATGTTATAGTGGAACACTTTTCTCTCTACACCTACTTATAAATTGTTGAACTTTGAGCAAGAAAATATGCTTTTTATGATTACGTATGATTGAGGAAATGCTTATAATGTTCATAGAAAAGATGCTATTGGTGAAATTTTTGAGCATAATGATTCCTTGCCTAGAGGAAGCATGTCTTATACTTCTTTAAGTCTTTTGATAGCTTTTATGGATTTTAAAGTTGTTAAGGAGTCATGTGTGCAAGAAAATGATGATAGATATGTGATTGAATGTGATTCTAGAAATGAGATTCAAGAATGCAGAAGTAAGTTGTATATCTCTAAGAGCTTTTTGAATGAAATGCTAGTTCTTAAGCTCGTTAGGAAATGATTTGTGGAAAGGCATGCTTGTGATTATGTGCTTAGTGTCTCTAGACAAGTTATATATGGTGAATTCTATGAGCATAATAATTCTTTGATTGGAGAAAATGCTTTGATTATGACTATGAATTCTATATATGACTTGTTGGCTATTTTGTTTCATTGAAACAACTTGGAGATATATTCTTGCTAATGGAATTACTTGAACTTCTTTCTGAAGTATATCTTTGGGACACACATGAATGGAATTTCGAAGTTTGTTTTAGATGATCGAGTATTGTGGATCTTTGATGTTACACTTCTTGGTAGCAATTTATATCTTTGTGGTCTGGTGTGCTCATTGTTGATTCTAAGTTCTTGCTTATCTTTTTTGAGATGCACTTCATTGTGAGTGTGAGATGAAAATCCATGATTTTTGAGATTAAATGCTTGTTGAGAAGTTGTGATGTATCATGTCATATTAAGAAGTTTACATTAGTTGTATTTGTGAGGCTTCATGATCTTTATAGCACCATGAATGTATGGATTTTGTTTCTTTAGATGGTTCTTAGATTCAAAGCTTATGAGACCAATGATGACATGCTTAGGAGAGGTTCTTTATGTGCTTTTAATTGTTCCAGGCATGAAGAAATTTTTGATTTGTTGAATCTTGAGAATCATGAAGTTGAATTTGTAAGATACGATAGTCCTAGAATCTTGGATATTTTGTTTAGAAAGCTTGTGTTAGAACTACACATAAAAAAGACACCTATGATTGTTGGAGAATGCTTGTTGAGATCTTGTGAAAAGGTGTTTTATGATGAGAAATTGTTCTTTAATGATGATGACATGAATGCAATGACTTTGATCCTTATTGTTTGTATTCTTTGTCTATGAAGTTTCTTCTAATGAGCAAGAGAGATCACCACTTTTAAAGAAGGTGATGGTAAGGCATTGTCAAGTTATAACTTCCTTGATTGATAACTTGGAGTTGTTTAGTAAGTATTGTCTTGAGTGATTCAATATAAGTTAGTGATAATTCTCTTCTCAATGTAGGATTTGAAGATTCGAGGACGAATCCTCTTGAGGTGTGAGGTGCAATGATGGAGATCAAGGATCAATCATATCATCAATGGAATCATCGTGGAAGACATTCATTGGGGAGTTCAATGAAGGGAAGATTCACCGGAGAAGATTTTCTTATAAAGACCTTTATTTGAAGTTTGGGAGAGTAGGGAAGCTTTGAAGTCAAGCCTTTGATAAGAACGATCCAAATGGTGACTTGAAGATTGATTACAAAGACTTGTATTTCTAATACAAGGAAGGAAGAGAACATTTGCTTGATTTTGAAGCCATCTTCAAGGAGATTCAACTATGAAGAGTTACCAAAGAAGGATTTCAACTTAGGGATGATTCAAGGCTTTGAAGATGAAGTTGAGAAGTGTTCCAATGAAGAACAAGCCCTTGGGAGCCTTGAAAATGATGTTGGGAGGCTTAGAAATGAATTTGGAGCTGTGGAAACCAGTTTGGAGCCTAACACCGCAAAGCGTGGTGCTACAGTACCATTTGGCATGCAAGCAAGCCCAACAAGTGTCGGATTGGCGCCCCGGGCAACCATTGTCCCTGTTCACCAAATGTATGTTTTCAAGCTCTTTCTTGACTTTTCTTAGTTCCTTTTAGTCATTTGACTTGTTTATTATAGGCTCTATTGTCCTTTAACTATTATTAGGGTTTTTTTTTATCATCAAGACTATAAATAGTCTTCAATTTGTATTGGAAAGAACAATCAACCTACAAACAACTTTCATTTGAAATCAAGAATCCTTTTTGGGTCAAACTTGTTCTTTTTGAGTGTTCTTCCTTTAACACTCTTAGCGTTCTTAGTTTAACTACTCTAGGGCTTTTCATCATTTTGGTTAAGAATGTTGGTTTGTCTAACGATATCGAGACAATGGTTGATGATTGGAAAACATCATAGGTCATTGTACTAACTTGAACCTCTAGGTGAGTCTTGGGAAAATTCTTCAAGTTGGTGTTTTTTGATGAAACCCATTTAATAGAAATTACGTCACAAATTTAGTAATTCAAATATTTGAAAGTTGAATATATTCCCCGAAAGGAAAATCGCTGAGGTTGATTTTTTGTCCAAATTGAAGAAAGGTCCTCATATTGATGGTGCTTGGATTGAAACTTTAAAAGAAAAACCAGGCAATAGCCTTACTCTTATGTCAATTGACATACCTGAGTCATGGATGACATGTATTTGGAAATACTTCATTGAAGGTAATATTATCACTAGTTTTTATAACATTTTTGTGAAGGCATTCTTCCCGATGACATAGCAAAGGTACGAAAAAACAAAACTAAATAATCTCGATATGTCATTATGAAGGGTTAATTACATAAACGGGCATATTGATATTGATGAAGGAGCAATCTCAGCATCAGTGGAGCTATCATGGAAGCCATCAAAGGAAGGGTACATTGACGATTAAGTTAATGGAGTTGAAGATGAAGTTCATGGAAGAAAGCATGCTTATATGCACTTTCACTTCAAGTATGAGAGAACCATGATGATATGCAAAGAAGCCATGTACAAGGACTTGCATTTCAAATAAAAATATGAAGGTTCAAGAATGAAGAAGGGATTGATGGTATTTGTTCAAGACATGGAGGAGCAATTTGATTTTGAAGCCATGCTAGAGAGGAATAAAGTTGAGAATGATGATAGGAGGATTCTAAGTGAAGGAAAAGGCATTGGAGACCTTATATGTGAAGATGGGAAGAATAGGGAGGCTTGGAATGAAGATGGCACTAAGCAAAACGAAGTTGGAGGAGAGATAGCACGAGAGAGAGCCAAATGGCTGGCAGCAAGGAAATTCGAACCTCTACAGTTGCCCATTCGCCGCTGGATGGAAGCACCTGATGCTTTCAGTAGCTATCCGGCTAGACATCTGGTGTTGCAATAGTTTGAGCAAGCGCCGGTTTAGTCCTCCTCTGCACACTCGAATGCGATGATATCCTTAATTTAACTGACTTTCCTTCATTGTTTTTCGGTTCTTAACCTCTTGTATGACTTTTTTAGGGCTTTTATTAGGGTTTTTCTCTACTTATACTATATATACCCCATTATATGTAATAGGAACACAATTGTAGAAAAACAACTTTCATTTGGGATTTAATCCAAAACAAGATCAAAACGTGCTCCTTGAGAGTGTTCTTAGTCACATCAACTTGGGCTTTCAATTACTTGGGTGAGGTATTGAATAGTCTCTACAAATCAGGAGGATGGTTGTTGTGGAATCTTCTACAAAGGTCTTCCTATTCTTCCACACAAAGCTTTGATGAGTCCTTTTCCTGACACTTGATTGGTTTTTTGTTTGTGTGAGAACAGATCTTCAACTTTCAAGGAATCACATTGCATATTCCTGGCCATTGCTTAAATGCGTAACTCTTGAAGAAGGCAATTACATCCTTCTTGAAGTCTATGAAGGCATCCGTGTCATATGATCTTGAGTTGAAGTTTCTCATTATCTTGGCCCAACTCTTGGTCAATCACAAGGAAGACTTAAATTCCCAAGACTCATCATGTTGTTTAAGCTTAGAAATTAGATTGAATTGTTATTAATGCTAACAATCAACCAACTTAATTGATGTGGTAGACAATTTCAATAACAAATCCACATCATTGAAAAGCCGTTTTGAAGTATCTCAAGAACCTAGAAAAGTTCTTGAAGAAACCCTCTCAAAGATCAAGTTTGATCCAAGAAACAAAAGTCACTCATTGTGATTGTGTTTGTTGAATAGTTGTGTTTCAATTACAAATTGGAGACTATTTATAGTCCCAAAGGAAAGAAGCCCTCATTAGCAAATAAAGAGCTTTATAACCCTTTAAAATGACATGATAGTTCAAGAAAAGTCAATGAAAACCAAGTCAATCCGTCCAAAATGGATCAAAATCGAATTAGGACCAAAGTTGTAAGTTCAGAGACCAAAACAAAAAAAAAAAACATAAGGGACCAAAGTCGCACATCTGGTGCTAGATGGAGGGCAGGATGCCCTCTAGAATTTTTTCGTTTGTTGCTTTGCTGTCTTCACCCTTCTTAGATACAATCTCCTTGGATTGAAATGACATGATTGTGGTTGCATCAAGGTAGGTTTCACAAGTCTTCTTCATCCTTTCTTTAAGTTTGAGCTTGAAATATAAATTTTTGTACTTAAGCTTAAATTCCCCAAGCTTAATTCCTCTAGTCTTGGCATCAATAATAAGTTGTTCTTTTTTGATTTGCTTGACTACCAATGTCCTCAGTGCCTTCTTAATGCTTGAAACTTCGTACTTGTATTTGAAATACAAGTTCTTGTACATAATCTGATAGGGATCAAAGAGCAAGCATATCTCTAATGGAATTGTCATGGAAGTCATGTATGGAAAAGTTCAAGGAAGAAAGAATTCATGGAAGAAAATGTGCTCATAAAGACCTATTCTTCAAGTTTGGGAGACTATGGAAGCTTTCAAGTCATGACTTTGCCAAGAAAGATCCAAAAGATGACTTGAAGATTGATTACAAACACTTGTATTTCATGTACAAGTATGGAAGAGAAGAATTGCTTGACTTTGAAGCCTTTTTCCAAGAGATTAAATTTGATAACGAACAAGCTATGAAGGAATAAAACTTGCAGAGGATTCACGGACTTGAAGAAGGACTTCTAAGCTAGAATCACGACCTTAATGTACAAAGGAATTGAGTGGAAGAAGCTTGGGATGTGGCATACAAGAATGGAGTGAAAAACAAGAAGGAAGAAAGGTTGAAGATCAAGGAAAAGCTCAACTAGTGCCATTGATTAGCGTCAATCAAGTTCTTCCCTCCATCGGTGAAAGAAAGACACAATTTCAAGCTTTCTGGAAAATTTCCAAAGAATTATGGGTGCACCAACCGGTGGGTACACCGGCACCCATCAACTTCAGTATCGGCTCCCGTCAACTATAGTACAGGCACCCATCAGCTGCAGTACCCATTTTCTCAGCCTTGTTCTCAATGCAATCTTGACCTCTTTTTGACTATTTCACTAGTTTTTATTGAATTTTCTTGGTCTTAAAGTTATATTAAGAGGATAACAAGGTCTTTTATCTATTAGTATAGCTTCTTCTTTATGGGGCTAAAAATAGTTCTCTATTTGTAATTTGGAAGACAACATTTTGACAAACATGTAAACCTTGCAGTGATTTGTTTTTAAAGATCAAACATGATCTTTTCTGAGTGTTCTTGAGCCACTTCATTTAAGGCATTCAATCACATTGGGGTAAAGGTATTGAATTGTCTACCTAATCAAGAGATTGGTTGTTGTTGAATCATGAACAAAGGTCAATTTACTCTCCCTTGAACCTTTGATAAGTCCTTCTTCTTTTCTTTGATTGATTTCTTTGAATGTATGAACCCTAAAAGCCTTCAACCTTCAAGGAATCACATCATATTTTGGTATCAATTGCCTAGGTTATCTTCAAAGGTTTGCCTATCTTTACTTGCTTTCTTGTTTCAAGTGTCAAGATCATATATTTTTTTTCTTTGAAATCTTATGTTCTTATGTGATTTTTGTTTTTTTCTTTACATTTATCTTAGTTCTTCTCTTGTGATCTATATGTGATTGTTTTAATTAAGCCTTAGGCCAAAAACAAGGGCTAATTCTTTTTGTTTGGTGTTTCTACTTCTATCCCCTATCTCTACAAAAGAAAAACTCAAATAAAGAGAGATCAAAGATCTCAAAAAAAAAAAAAAGCAGAGAAACTTGAAAATCTGGGAAAAGTGCCAAAAGAGAGTGAAAAGTCATTGTATTTGTTGAATTCAAGTTGAAATCTCTTATTGAGGTATTGTTAGGTAGAGATTGAATTGTTGGCGAATTGGGATTGAATTGCTTTCTACTTGTGCTTATTTGTGATCAAAGGCTCTGAAATATTGAGATGCATATCAAAATTTGAAATCACAATCTTTGTCCTGAAGGTGTTTGATAAAATTCCACTTTGAAAATTTCTTTGGATTTCAAGTGTTAGTTCATTTTCATTGAATTGATTAACCTTATTTCTTTGAAACTCTATTCTCTTGGTTCTTGTTTGGTGATCATCGTTTGATCAATTGATTGGATTGGGTGGAGCATGATGCAAGAACAATGTCAAAAAAGAATAACTAAACAGAAGAAAAGTGTGAAAATTATGAAACTCTCTGGTTTTCGAAAAAACAACCAAAGTCGAAAATTTATCAAATAATGAAAAGTTGCCGAAAACATTGACAAACAAAATATTTAAAACCCTAAACAAAACCTAAATCTAATCGGAACTTAAAAATAATGAAATTACAAAAATACCCCTAAAAACAGGAAATTACGACAATGCCACTAAAAACATAAAAACACTAGAAACTCCATCAAGATGACTCCGGATGGCCAAAAAAATATCCTACATCATAGCATAGCAGTGACTATTGTTCATTGGGCCGTTCCGGGTCATCCAGTCAAATTTGAGCCCAATCCAAGCTCGGACAAGTGCCTCAGGAATAGTGCCCTGGCATTAGAGCATTTGGTATTCTTGCCTAAGTGATTTGCATTGTTCTTGTGAGTTGTTTAAGAACTTGGAAGAAGAGTTAGAATGGAAAGATGTGCTAAGGGGTGACCTCAATTGATTGAGTAAAAGCCACATTGAATAACAAACACGAGTGGAAGTGAGGACATTTACAAAGTCCCCTCTTTTGTGTTTTCTTTCTTATAGGTACAACATGACAAGAGGAGTATCTTTTTCATCACATATTGGAAAGAATGACATGAATACTTGTTGGAACACTTTCATGGAAAGAATGGAGAGAATGGCAAGTGAAATCTCAAACAACATGAAGGAGATGAGATGGGACTTGAACTCTAGAGTTGAAAAATTTGAAAGAAGGGTAGATGATCTTCAATCTAAAACTCCTAGGAAACAAGTGCGACAAGGAGGATGGGGAGATGATGATCAACCTAGTTCTTCTAAGGAGTGGATGCCCTATGGAGGAGTTGGAAGAAGGAGATCACTCCAAAAAGAGACATGAGCATATGAGGTATAATGAAGATGATGACTATTATGACTTTGAAGTTGAGGAGAGGCCAAGGAGGGATAGATCCATAGCCACTACTCAAGGTTCCAAAAGTGTTGGAGACTATGTGAAACAAATGGAGTTATACATGAAGGGAACTAACATTAAAAAGGATAGAGAAGCTTCAATGGCTATATTTCTCAAGGCGATTTAAGAAAGAGTAGAACCACACCTTTTTGTTGATCTTGAGGAAATGGTACAAATGGCCATCCAAGTTGAAAGAAACTTGGAGAAAAGGAAGTTATCAAATGGATGATTTTATGAAAGCTCAAGTCTCGTAACTTCTTCAACAACTAAGTGCAATGAATATGGGTGTAAAACTTCTTATTTCCCAACATGGGAGAGCTTGGAGCACCTCAACTAATAAATGAAGTTAAAGGTGAATTGGGTCTTCAAGAAATTGTTGAAAATGAGCAAGTTCAAGAGTTCTCATTTGAAGTTATGGGAGAAAATGATCACGTGACACTAGTTGAATTGGAAGCTCAGCAATTACAGGTGAAAACTGATAGAGGAGAGTCCCATGAAGTAAAAGAATAGATTCCCATTGTGAAAAATGAGAGAGAAAAAGAACATGTGAGAATAGAAAAAGGTGAGTGTAAGATTGAAAAGGATTTTGAGAGGCAAAGAGAGATGAAAAATGAGATTGTGATTGAAAAAGAAATGAGTGTCATTGAAAGAAAAGATTTGTGTGAAGAAAATGAAAATGCTTATGAGAAAGAAAGAGAAAATGAGAGTGCCTTGATCTTTGAAACGAACAAGGAGATTTCAATACCCATTTCTAACATTGACCACTCCTTTTCTAGTGTTCTTGTTTCAAAATTTTAGGTTTTTGATGGCCTAAACAAGTTGAAGCAGGATAAGGACAACAAGATGATGAGTGGTATCTTAAAGTGGTCCACTTTAATATATACTCTCGGTGATAGAATGTTGAATTTTAAGCATGAAAACATGATTTCTAAGGCTAAGCATGATTGTGGAAATGCTTGTGATGTTCATGAGCAAGTTGCTATTTGTGAATTTCTTGGGCATGATGATTCCTTGATTAGAGAAATCATGTCTTCTACTTATATGAGTCTTGTGACAGCTTTTATGGATTTTGAAGTTGTTAAGGAATCAGGTGTGTAAAAATATGGTTGTAGAATTGCGAATGAAGCATGTGGAAGAAATTTGAATGTGTCTAAGAGCTTCTTGAATGATGTGCTAGATCTTAAGTTTGTTAGGGAATTATTTGTGAAAGAGCATGCTTGTGACTATGTGCTTAATGTTTCTAGACAAGTTATATATGATCAATTCTTCAAGCATATTAATTCTTTGAGTAGAGAAAATGCTTTATTTATGCCTAAGGACTCTATGTATGACTTGTTGGCCATTGGAATTCATGAAAATAGCCTAGAGTTATCTTCTCATGTCTTGAAATTCTCGAATTGCGTGAGTGTAATCTTTGGGACTTACATGAGTAGACTTTCAAAGATTGTTATAGATGATCTAGTTTTGTGGATCTTTGATGCTATGCTTATTGATGATTAACTTGTATCTTGGTGGCCTAGTGTGCATACTCATTGTTGATTTTAAGTTCTTGTTTATCTTGTTTGCGTTGTACTTCATTTTGATTCCTATGAGGAGAAATTCAATGCTTGTTGGAAATTTTTGGTGAAGAATCATACCATGTTGTGAATTTTTCATTAAGGGAAAATGAGACATTTCTTGATTATGAGAGCAACATGCGTGTATGGATTTTGTTTCTTCATAAGATTTTTAGACTCAAAGCTTATAAGACCCATGCTTTGGAGAGGTTCTTTATGTGCTTTTAAATGTTACAAGTATGATAAATTCTTTGAGTTTTTGAATCTTAAGAATCATGCACTTGAATTTGTGAGATATGATAGTCCTATATTCTTTGATATCTTGTTTAGAAAGCATGTGTTAGGACTACATATGAAAAAGAAGCAGATGATCATTGGTGAATACTTGTTGAATTTTTGTGAAAAAGTATGTCAATGTCATGATGAGAATTTGATCTTTCTCAATGTTGATAGGCTTAATGTTGATAAAAACAATGTGTTTTTCATGAGTTTAATCACTACTTGGCATGTCCGGTGGAGTTACTTGATATTGTGGTTTATGTTTTGTGCCTTGAATAGAAATATGATAGGATTTTGGATGTATTTGAGAAATCCCCTATTTTGGAAAGAGCATATTGATATTCGTCTTGATGAATTAATAAGTTCTAGTATTATGTTTGATTTTTTTGATGGAGGGCATGTGTGTGCTATGCTAATTGATTATTTCTTGTGCTTAATGTCATTGAATTCAAGGTTTAGAGAACTTTTATGCCATGCTTTATGGGACATCAACTATTGGGAGTTATGGTAGGAGCTTTGAATGACATAATATTGTTTCTTTGTTACCTTAATGAGATTGTATTCCTTGTTTAAATTCTTTCTTCTAATGATTTTCTTGAAGCGGAGATAGAACACATATCAATAAAGGAGAGACCACCACCATTAAAGAAGGGTATGGTAAGACATTGTCAAGTTGTAACTTCCATGAAGGATAACCTGGAAATAAGTGGTAAGTATACTTTTGATTCTTCAATCCATATTAGTGATCATGCTCCTTTCTATCTAGGACTTTGAGATCCGAGGACGAATCCTCTTGAGGTGAGGGCGAATGAGAAGGATCAAGGAGCAAGCATATCTCTAATGGAATTGTCATGGAATTCAAATATGGAAAAGTTCAAGGAAGAAAGAAAATGTACTCATAAAGACCTATTCTTCAAATTTGTGAGACTATGGAAGCTTTCAAGTCATGATTTTGCTAAGAATGATCCAAATGATGACTTGAAGATTGATTACAAATACTTGTATTTCAAGTACAAGTATGGAAGAGAAGAATTGCTTGACCATGAAGCCTTTTTCAAAGAGATTAAATTCGATAAAGAACAAGCCATGAACGAGTACAACTTGTGGAACATTCAAAGACTTGAAGACGAAGTTCTAAGCGAGAATCAAGGCCTTAATGTCCAGGGGAATCGAGTGGAAGAAGCTTGGGATGTAGCATCCAAGAGTGGAGTGAAAAACAAGAAGGAAGCAAGGTTGAAGCCTAAGGAAAAGCTCAACCAGCGCCAGTCAAGTCCTTCCCTGCATCGGTGAAAAAAAGAGGCAATCTCAAGCTTTCTAGAAAAATTTCTAGAGAATTACAGGTGGACCAACCGGTGGGTATACCTGAGCCAGTCAACTACAATACCGGAGCCTGTCAACAACAGTACAGGCGCCTGTCAACTACAGTACTCATTTTCTTAGCTTTGTTCTCAATGTGATCTTAACCTCTTTTTGACAATTTCACTAGTTTTTATTGAATTTCCTTGGTCTTTAAGTTATATTAGGAGGATAACAAGGTCTTTTATCTATTAGTAGGGCCTCTTCCTTTTGGGGCTATAAATAGTTCTCTATTCGTAATTTTGAAGGCATCACTTTGACAAACAAGTAAACACTTTGAGCGATTTATTTTTAAAGATCAAACATGATTTTTCAAGAGTGTTCTTGAGAGTTCCTCTTAGGGTTCTTAAGCCACTTCATTTAGGGCATTCAATCACTTTGGGGTGCGGTATTGAATTGCCTACCAAATCAAGAGATTGATTGTTGTTGAATCACTAACAAAGGTCAATCTAATCTCCCTTAGCTTTGATGAATCCTTGTTTTCTTTGATTGATTTCTTTGAATGTATGAACCCTATAAACCTTCAACCTTCAAGAAATCACATTACAATCTTCATGTCATGATTTGGTTCATGCGTAGCAAAGGCATGACTTGAAAACTTCCATAATCTCCTAAACTTGAAATGACGGTCTTTATAAGAAACTTTTCTTCCATGAATCTTCTCTTCATTGAACTCGTCCATAAATGACTTCCTTGATTATTCCATTAATGATATGATTGATCCTTGGTATCCATCACTATGGATGTCACATCGGATCCCGATCCTTCACTCATGAAGTGATGTGAATCCAATATTTTTGGCCTTCTATTGAGGAAGATTCTTTGTTATATCTTTTAAGAAATGATAAATACATTATAATGTTCATCATTTACCACAATTCAAACTACATTCTCGTAGCACCCTGATTGTTTTGCATTAATGGGGAATGGGCATTCTAGGTATATGAATCATATTATAAATCCTTTTCTTTGTTCATTATACAAAGTTATAACAATATCTTTACCTATGATACACAAGACCATTCTCGAAGGCTTCCGGAGAAAAAGAACTTTTGGTGGTTGCCATAGATTATTTCACCAGGTGTATTGTAGCAAAACCATTAACAAGTATCATAACCTAATAGGATAAAGAATTCTTTTGGGAAGATGCAGTCACAAGATTTGGAATTCCTCAAGTATTAATAGCAGACAATGGGAAGCAATTTGAGGGAAAGGAATTTCAAGATTTTGGTCCTGAACTAAAAGTTGATCATTAATTGACTTCAGTTGGTCATCCCCAAACGAATGGTTTGGCTGAGGTTGCAAACCGAATTATTCTACATGGTCTCAAGAAATGGTTGGATTCTATGAAGTGGAGATGGGTTGATGAACTTCCAAGTGTTTTATGGTCTTATAGAAGAACACCAAATTCCAGAATGTAAGAATCTCCTTTCAACCTTTGCTTTGGGATAGATGCAATGATCCCTATTGAGGTGGAGAGTTCATCTATGAGAATTGATATTTTCAATGCTGAATGAAATGATCAGAAATTAGTTGAAACTTGATTTTATTAGAAGAAACAAGACGCAAAGTTGTCGAACGTGAAGATATCTATAAGCGCAAAATTGGTTAAGTACTATAACCAAAGGGTACCTATACAATACTTGAAGTAGGGTGATTTGGTATTGAGGAAAAATGAAGTTTGTAGTCAAGATGCTGCTTGAAAACTCAATCCCAAATGGGAAGGCCCTTACAACATTGTTAAAGATAACAAGAATGAAAGTTCCAAGCCGAAGGATATGGAAGGAAATGATGTAGCCTGAACTTGGAATGCTATGAACCTTCGCAAATTTTATCCTTAGATCATGTTTTTGTGAACTTGCACCTTCATGTTGTAATTTTTGTTTGGTTCCACGATCCTTATCAATGTAAATGAATGATTCATCATTGAAATAAATTCTATAATTTTTTCCTTGATGATTTTTTCAAATATAACTGTTATAACATTCGGTTTGATTGCTAATACTATGAAATATTGATGTGAAGTACTTCATAGAAATCTTTAGAATGAGTATGCATCAAAAGTTAATACACATAGTTCAAAATACAAACTTTTAAAATAATTAAGCTTCATTCCTAGGGGAATCTTGAGATGATGGGAAACTTGGAGTCTGGGATTGAATTATTTAGAGTAGTTTGGAAGAGTTCCCTTCGGTTTGAGAAGATGGGACATCTAGGTTCTCATCGAGCCGTCCTTCAGGGATTGGCACTGTTGGTGTAATAGAAGGGATAATAAAAACAATTGTTCACTTGTTATGTCTTCAATTAACTAATTGGTCGTCCTTCAGTTACCTCATCATCTTCTTCTTCACCTGAACTATCTAAGCTTGGTTCAGGTGACGGGAAAGTTTCGCACATTTCTCCTTAGTCATAGTTGTCTTCTCATGGCATTGGATAACTACTCTAGTCAGCATGGAAATCTTTCAGTAGCCCTATTAACTCAAAGCCAAGATGAACAACCTTTACTTGTTTCAAACACTTATTAGTCCCCAATCGGAAAAAAGAGCTCCGACACCTTACTCCACATATTTTCAAATTTGCAAGCTTTGAAGAAGTCATTGATAACACGATTTTCTACATATGTAAGAATCTTTCCATTTCGATCTTCATATTGCAACAAATTTTTCTTTGTTGTTGTCTACCAATTATGTTCACTTTTTAATTTGTTATTGTTTGCCTTCACTCTTTTAAGTGTGGTCTTGAAATGTTTTGAAGGCAGAGGCTTGTTTCAATTGCATCTTTAGAACATTTTCACGGTTGGCACGTTCAGTTGCCAACTAACTCTCTTATTTCTTTTTTTTTTTTCCCCTTCATTTCTTTCATTTTCTTTTTCTATGCCATTCGGTACTTAGGCCATTTGTTGATCTATAGAGAAAGCCTATACAAAATATAAATTATAAATTCAATGAACATACATGTTCATTAAGAAAATAAATAGTACTCTTGTACATGCTTCAAGTAAAATATGTTCTTCAATTGACTGAGGGTAAACTCCTTCATGTGATATAATTCACCATCGAGAAGACAATGGTCTACCCACTCTTTGGAAAATTGGGCATCATGGCTAACGCAGTCTCCAACTCGAATGTTCCAATTCGGCCTAAAAACACTTTCATGATAATCTTCCAGATTAATTTCAAGTGTCACAACTTCTTTTCCTTTTGATCTTTTTTGAACATTCACAGCTATTGAATCGTCATTTTCTTTTCTTTTTCGAGAAGATTTTTCCGTACGTCCTTCAATTCCAATGAATTGATTGTTTTGGGGCAACACAATTGGGTGCATCATTTTGAGTTGGTTCAGACTCTTTTGCTTTTTAATTGCCTTTGTTCCTTTTTTCTTTTTGAGCCTAGGATGACTTGCTCTTGTTCTGGCTCTTCTCCCTTTCTTCTTGTGCTTTCCTTTTTGCAAATTGACTAGGTACATAAAAAGCATTATGCATACCTGTTTCAAAGCTATAACTTTTGTCTTTCGGAACTTCATGCACAGTTAGATAAGAAGGCACATTACCAGTGGCTGCTCTAATTTCTTGAGCCTTTTTCTCAATCACGTTGGTAGTAAATTGTTTTCCTGAAAGGATTAAAAAAAGAAATTTATAAAACCATTCAGGAAATAACAATGGGCGGATAATTTAAAATTTATATATACTCAATTTGACAAAATCAAAATCTAACATGTTGTAGAATCCTCCAAACTGAAGCAAATTATCATTCCAAGTTTCTCCACCCTTAAATCCCCATTCAAACTGAGTTAGTCTGAGATACTCAACACCTGACTGTTTTATTTCTACTGGAGGTTTATTGTTTAAAGATTTCTGATAATTCCAAGGAAATTTGACATCTTCTAAACTTGAGTAAGGGTAGAAAAACTCATTTTCCAATCATGAATAGAACTAATTCCTTTATAGACATTGGTATGTTTGGATTTTTCACCCTTAACCTCTTCGGTTTTAATCCTTTGATAAACCATGAATAACTTTCTCCAAAGTTCTAAATCACAAGTAATTCGACAAGCTCTAAAAGTCAATATGAAGGGTATGGTATATCTAATAAAATTTGGATGACCCAACTGAATTTTGAAGAATATCATGATATCTATGAATAAGGGGTGTACGAGTAATCTTAGCCCAGGTCTAAAATGAGCAACATAAGAAGTTACAAATCTCGAAGGTGGTTTATTATTATCCTACCTGAACCACCAGGATAGCATATTTCACAATCAACAGGTATGTGGAAATCTTTCCTAAATTGTTTCATCTCACTAATAACACTTCTAGTAGTGAGACATTGTGGATTAACCTTCTTTGTCTATTCATCATATCCAAGTTGAGAATTATCCCAATAGTTTTCTACAACTAATTGGATAGGAGTTCTCTAGTCACTTGCTCTGCGGGCATCTTTCTCATCACAGAATGGATAATCCATAGTTTTATCTCCTAATATATACCGAACATTATGATATTTGGCATCAGGGTGGGTATTATGACTAACTTTTTTTTTTTTTCTTTTATTATTATTATTATTTTTCATTGGTATCCGGATCATTTGCACGCATTTTGACATTCACTTATCCAAGAGGGTTTTGGTAATGATCTCCACTCTCACCCATCCACCCATTGGGATATCTCTGAAGAGACTATTATGACTAACTTCCCCGAACCTTTTAACTTCATCTTGTACATTCACAATTTCATCATCTGTAACCCTATTTACCGTGATGGCTGAACTACTAAAAATAAATCCCCAATATCTGAGTCAGTACGTTCACTACTGCTAGATGATGAGTACAAGTACATGTTTCAAGCAAACACCAGAACACAACAAGAAGGATGATGGAAGGATCAAATACCTGCATCAGAATCCATGTGTAAGTTTCTTGAAGAATACTTGAAAAAACTTTTGAACTTTATCAGAAACAAAAAGAATTTTGCAAAAAAAAAAAGGAAAAAAAAAGGAAAAAAAAAGGGAAAGAGAAATCTTTGTGAGCGACTCTGCAAACCCAGAAATTTGAATACAAAATTGCACAAAAACAACGGCTATTTTCTAAGATACAGTGAATTTAAATAGTAGAAGATCGAAGTTCTTCGTGAACTTTGCTGAAGCAGATAGTAGAGGAATGTAAACGTAGTCGTTTAATTGAGAGACGTGTCACTCATTTAGTTGAGTTGATCTCAGTCTGACATAGTTGTCACTTCTTTGAAGAATATCCAACTATTGTTAAGATGATCATGAAAGAAGAACATGAACTCTTCACTTCTTTGAATAACCAAGGCTTCTTTGATTCTTGAGCTACCAATCTTCAATCTCGATACTTCATTATTGTATTTGAAATACAAGTTCTTCTACATAATCTTCAAGTTAACATTTGGTTCATTCATGTCAAAGTAATGACTTGAAACCTTCCATAATCTCTCAAGCTTGAAATAAAGGTTTCTATAATGAACTTTTCTTCTATGAATCTTCTCTTCATTAAGCTCCTCAATGAATGCCTTCCTTGATGATTCCATTAATGATATGATCGATCCTTGATCTTCATCACTACAGATAAAAATTTTGATGGAATTGCAGAACTTGTGGATGATTCAAATAAAAAATTTAACAATGATGATATCTTGGAGGCCCCTATGGCTACATTGGATTGAGTAGAAAAAATAACAGAAGAGTGATTTGATTCTCCCACAAAAAATACAGAAGGAGCTCCAATTGAAGTTGAAGATGTGTTACCGGCTATCATGGAAGAAGACCCATCAGAGCAATCTGCACATATTCAGGAAACTGAAGTTGATATTGAAGATGGTAGCCTAATCAACCCAATTAGGAAAGTATTGAACAAACATTAGCCGCCACTATTGAGCTAGAGATGACAATTCCGGAAATTGAATCAGGCTCAGCACTTCCAATTGTGGCTAAGAAGAAGAAAGTAATTCCACCGTCGAATATTATTATTAGATCCCAGGCTCGTCAAATTGCCAATCTTAGCCAATCAATATGAATTGCTCAATTTGGAATATACGGGGAATTGGGAACGAGGATTCAATTTCCCGTTTGAAGGAACATATCCAGAAATATATTACGATTGTTGTTTCAAATATCCAACCCATGGTACGTACTCGTCGAATTTCTGAAGTTGCATTTAAATTAAGAAAGGAAAAATTTTTTCTTCAACAACTCTGGCAAATCTGGGTTATCTAGCCAGAATCCACTAATTTGACTGTAGTTTAGCACTCAACTCAGCTAGTTAATTGCTCAATCAATCTTATGGTGTCAATTGTCTCTTTTCTTTTGCTTATGGCTCTTGTCAGCATATTGAAAGACGGAATCTCCGGTGTGAATTAATTGAATTAGCTGAGACTATTTCTCAACCTTGTTGATAGGAGGGGATTTCAATGTTGTAAGGTTCATGGATAACTGTTTTGGATCACCTTTGGCATTGAGGCCTATGAGGGAATTTAATGAAGCTATAGATACTTCTGGACCGGTAGATTTGCCCTGCACTGGGAATAAATTTTCATGGCATAGAGTTGTTAAAAATCAGCCCTATCTCTAATTATCTAGAAAAATATAGAAGCTTGCGGAGGATTACGGAATTCTCTAGAAGCATG
>JAOXNR010000022.1:15221255-15233805 GCA_028571225.1 Parsonsia alboflavescens
TCTTGATTTGGAAGACAACTCAATACCTCACCCAAAGTGATTGAGAGCCCAAGGTTTAGTGTTTAGAACCCTAATCTGGGATGTCTTAAGAACACTCATACAAAAGATCAAAGATGTTTGTAAGAAAAGGAAACTTCAAGTTTCTGATTTTTGGTTTCAACTTGTATATATAAAATGGCTGAAACAAAGCCTTTAAATAGCTATCTAAACCCTAAGCTAAGCTGGGCAAAAGGCTGGTGAAAAAAATACAACTTAAAACTCAAAAGAAAGGAAACAAAACTTAGAAGAACGACTCCAGTAGAAACTGGTCGCGATTGGATCGGGTGCCCGCTGCTGCACCAGATGAGGCGCTGGATGTCCTCTGGAATTTGTTGAAATGCTGCTCGGTTTGATCCGGCGCCGGATGGACTGATTAGGAGACGGATGTCCTGCTTTTTTCCAGCTTTTTCATGGTTGTCCACTTGGTTTCAGGGCTATTCCACTTCATGCTTCATTCCTCATTCCTTCCCAACCAATCATGCATGATCTCCATTGATTCTAAGGCCAAGAACTCTGAAAATTCAGCCTTATGTTTTGCATATTCAAGCTTAGCTTGAAGCTTGATCTTGGTCCTTTCTTTCTTGGCCTTTGTCCATTTGATTCCCAAAATTCCCCAAGCCTTAGAGCTCACTTGAATACTTCATTTTGTCCTCCTGGAAGTCTTGAGATGAACATGCATTACATAACTTAAATTCTTCCATTTTATCTCCAAGTTCATTCCTTTCGAGCATGGCTCCAAAATCGTTCCGTTCTTCTTTATCTTGGACAAATTCTTTCAATGTCTTCAACATCCTTCTCAAAATGAATACTTGTATTTGACATACAAGTGTTCGTGGTCAGCCTTTTTGAGCAGCGTCTTTAGATATCCATCAGGTTCGTAACTATTTGCTGAAATAAGGCGGGTTTTTGAAATAATCGATTCTTACCCTTAAGCCGGACCGGTCAACATTCTGGTTCCCGATTTGATCATCAGACTGGCCGGTCCAGTCTGATCCACAAATCATTGACTTGGGTTGAAAATGATGGGTTAAGAATAGCAATTTTGTGTTTCAAAAAGATTTATAGACTATCTCAAACTGTCTATTTTGTATCTTCAAATGTATATTGTGTCTCAAAGTGAATTTTTTTGCTAGAATTTCTTTATGTCTCGAACAGCATGGGAACCTGTCTCGAATGAATAGAGTTATGTCTCGAATGTATGTGATTGTGTCTCGACAGCATTTCTCCATGTATCAAAATGGGTTTGCGCATTTCTTTTCCTGCCTTGCTTGTTATAATTTATTTTCCCAATTTCATGACTGCAGAAGTAGAATAGGAGATATGGCTGAGAATAGAGTTGAAAGAGATTGAGTCAATCTTTCCACTGATGTGCCTTTTGTATTCACTGCGCTCGGACAAGTTAGACTACCGTGGCATTAATTCAATGACAAACATGCAATTTAAATTAAATGACAAATTCACTGTTTGTTAAAATAAAAAAATTTACATGTCATGAACCGTGTCAACATTGATATTGCCAGAATAAAAATCCACACCCTTCATAGAGATATTGACATGAACGTTAACAAAATTTGTCCTAAAAGATTGTTGTGTGGAATTCGGATCAGATATGGGCACTTCATGATTTAAGTCAATTGCTGTTGGATCATTTTCCTCGAGATGTTGGGCTTCCGTGTTATGAGCATTTGGACGGGTAATATGATTATGTCCTTTTCTCTTGCATAGGGAGCACATTTTTCTTCGACAGTATTGTTCGTTTCAAGAGAGGAAGCGGGCCTCATCTTCTCTTCCAACAGACCTTCTGAAAGTAAGAGGATTGACGACCACATCATCCATACCTGCAATTGAATTCAAAGATGAACATAAGGGCACAAGCAGTATCGATGGTGCATATGTCATCCTCACCTTTTCCGTGTCAAATGAATGATAATGACATAGAGTGTAATAATGAAAACCATTTTCAATATAAAAAAGAATTAAGGTAAATGAGTTGTGAAAATATCTAATTACATTCTTATAGAATTAAAAAAGGGCAGTTTCCCTTAATTTCAAGGCTGACCACTTATGTCTCGAATGGACCACTATGTCTCGAAGTTGGAAATTATATCACGAAATTGGATCACTATGTCTTGAATGGACCAATTAGATCTTGAATGGAAGACTTATGGCTTGAATCTCGAAATTTAGCAAATATGTCATGAAATTGGACCACTATGTCTCGAATAGACCACTTATGTCGCAAATAGGCCACTAATGTCTCGAATGGACCAATGTGTCTAGAAATTTAGCAAATATGTCACAAAATAGATAAAAAATTTACCTGGTAACAGCAATGGCATGTTTGCAAGATATCTCTTCCACTTCCCATCTCCGACATCCACAGGTCTTTTGGAGGATATCCACCAGAACATTTGCTTCCTTTAGTGGATTTCGTACGACATTTTCCTCTCTTTCCCGAATGGATGTAGTCCACAACCTTTTCAGGTCGACCTTCACAGCTTCTTCCTTAATTCTTTCCATAACCCGCTGAGTGAAAATATCTGGCATTATAGCTGCTGCTTCCCCACATTTGTTGAACCAAGCCTGACACAAACTCCTAAAACACTCATGTGCAGATGTAATGGGCAACATCCGAGCTTTCTTGATCTCGTTTTTGAAGGACTCCACGATATTGTTTGTCATTTGGTTGTAGCGATTGTTTGGACAATATGCATGTGACCAACCCGGGTGCCCTACCTTAACGTCCAACCAACGATGAACTCCAGGGTGCATCTCTTCAATGTCTCCGAAGTAGATGTCATAGGCATATGCCACATTTTTAAAACAGAGTGGAACCTGAGGATTTTTGCACTTTATCTTTAAGTTTTCCTTCAAATGTCGATAGCAAAAGGCATGTAGAACCTCGAGATATATTGTCCTCATTGCACACAGTATGCCTTTGTGCCGATCAGATACAATAACCACATTATCCTACAATCCATATGCAGTCCGGAATCTTCTCAAGAACCACTCCCATGAATTGTTGCCCTCCTCCTCGCCAAACCCAAAAGCAAGGGGAAAAGTGTGCCCGTTTCCATCTACATAGACAACCGCTACATAAATTTTACCATCACACACACCTTTCAAATGTGTTGCATCTATGATAATTATGAGCCTCATGTACTTAAAATCCTTAATCGAAGGATCTAGTGCACAGAACAAGCTCAAAAACTGCTCATTTCGCATAGATATACTGGTCACTGTCCCTTGGCATTACACGCTTCAACATGTGGAGATATGACGGTAGCTATCTGTATGAGTTTTCTAGAGTTCCATAGGCTATGTCTTTTGCACACTATAAAGATCGCCAAGTCTTGGTGTATCCGAGCTTCACACCATAACTCTCCCGCATGTCTTGAATCACATTTTTGGGGTGTTATTCGCATCAGTGAGTTTACCAGCATACATATGACCAATCGTTGTTGAACTTACACTCCTACTTTTAGCTTTGCTGTAGAGTTTGGATACAAGTGTAAGTCGAAATAAACTTGAGAATAACCCATTTTTGGCATCCAGCTCTACAATTTGTAGGTATCATGAAAGTACAATCTTTTTTGTTCTTACACCGTGCCTCAAATCTTCCCTTATTCGAACAGACCATGTGATATGAAAATCGATTATTGAGTGAATATTTACCAACTACTATTGCCAATTCATCCTTATTGTTAAAGACTGCATCCTTTCCAATAAAACCCACTGGTAGAATAGCATCGTCTTTCGAAAAATGCACCTCTTCGTTGTCATTCCAGACCATGTTTGCAAAGTGAGTAGAAGGGTCTGGTAGAAATTGCTCAAATGGAATCACCTGCCTCATCCTATTGTGGAAGTTGTCATCACTGTTGTCGTCATCGTCATCATCATCAGTCTCATTGCTGTGAATATATTCTTCATCGTATTCATAATTAGCACTTGTGCAAATATATCCAGATGTCCCCGCTTCATCAGTTGCATCAGTAAATTCCTCCCTTTCATGATCATTTGGACCGGATAGACAATTACCGCCAATATCACCATCAATGCCACCTTTGTAAGTTCTCTAAATTTTGTTCACGACCACAATTTTACGACCCCCTTCCCCTTTCAAATACATGATGCCATACATGTCTTCAATCTCTATTAATTTCATACTTTCATTACAAAATTTAGAAGCAATTGACATTTGTTTGTCAAATTGGTTTAAGTCAATCTTCATCAAGTTTGCCATAGTTCTCATAAAATCTTCATAGTTCACATCGGACGGTACGACTAATACACCCACCCTTCCACTTAGAGAACCCTCGTGAAGAGCAATCCTCATGTAATCCATTTTGCAAACAACACAAAGAAACCAATTTATCTCGAAATACCCTTTATCCCTCTCAAAATACCCTAATAAGTCTCGAAATATCCAAACCAAGTCTCGAAATACCCTTATCTCAAGTTTAGAACTCCAAAACTCAAGTCTCGAAAGGCAACACTTATGTCTCAAAAGGAAACACTTCTGTCTCAAAAGGCCCCACTCTGGTCTAGAAAGCCGGTTCTCGAAAACCCCACTATGGTCTCGAAAGCCGTTTCTCGAAAGCAGTTTCTCGAAATCAACCTATCACAGCAAGAAATTTACTCACTTCTTTGCAATCCCACCTTTCTTCCTTCCTCCCACTACTACCCAAACATGCGCCAGATAAACAACATAGAACTAACAAACCCAAGCTTCCAAACACCAAAGAAAAAGAATAACAAAGAAACAAACCAAACAATTTACCTTCGAACACCCCCTACCTTTGTCTTCTTGATTTCGGAAAATAAAAATCAACAACCCAACATAATAAAAAGCTAGTTTTTTTCTTTCTCTCCGACCAGTGAATGGTTCTTTAAGCAATTTTCTTAGCAATGGTTCAAAATGTTTGATCAAATGAATGATGTTAATTGTGGTTTCTTCAATTCATTTTACAGGTTGTTGGGTTCGGTTGAGTGTGTTGAATGTTGAGGGGTAAGATAGTAAATGCATCTTAAAGGAGAATAAATGTTAAGTTTTGGTTTTTTTTAAAAAATTGAAAGTCAAAATGGATATAAAATGAAAAGTTAGTTTTAGATATGAGTAATTATGAATTGTTGTAAAGGTTTGGGTAAATAAGAAATTACTATTTCAATTTAGATAAAAATGAAAACCGCATTCAAAGAATCGCCTAGTGTAAGGCTTCTTTGATGATAATACGGGCCACGAAAAATCTTCATCTTGGCCATAGTTAATGACTATTTGTTGATGTAAAAAAGAGATGGGCTTCGCACATGAGCAAGTTCATAGAGGATTTAAGGTTCCACTTTGGTTTCTAGCTTTGACTAAGTGCAGATATGCCTCGTAGTGGCGTTGAAGGCTTGAAGCAACAATTCCCAGTTTAATTAGGATTGTGTGGTGAATTTAATCTAAAAGATTATTTTTTAATATTTTAGGGTGATTTGATGATTTTATCCTCTTTTCATCTGTCACATGGTGGTTACGTGACTAGTTCAACCGTGAAAATCATTGAAAAGGATGATTTGGACCATAATAATTAACAGTAATTTGGTGATTGTCCATAAATTTGAACAAAAAAAAAAAAAAAAAGATCCAACAATAATTTGATCAAAATATAAAGGACTATAAAGGCCAAAAGCCCTTAAATTTTTATAAAATTTCACAAAAATTAAATGGCTATATTTGTCAAAAATCGCTGAGTTAAATGATTACATTGTCAATTTCGTAAAATTAAATAGTTAAATTGAGACATCTCATGATCACATTAATTATAAAAAAAAATGCATTAATAGTTAAATTTGTAATTATGTGATTTGGAAACCAGACTACTCAAGACAGAAAAAGGTAAATATACACTTACATTAGACATTAAAGAATTTCCGCAAGTAAAAACTTCTCATTTTCCAAAATGATGCAAAACTACATTGCACAGGCAACCATAAATATAAATATATAAATATATATCATATCCCAGCAAGATATTGCAAAATTTACATTGATTATATTAAATTAAATTTAACCATCAAGATATTGAAGTAGTTGGGAGAGCATGGAGAAAGATGCTGCCCTTTATATTAACATCTTCTTTGTGCACCTTCATCTTCTCCAATCCATCTCTCCTCAAGTTGTATACCCATTACCCTCTAAATTCCAAAGCCTCCATGGATGATCTTCATCCACCACATTTTCAGAAAATATAAACATGATGATAAAAAAGAAAAGAGATAAAAGAGATAAAGGAAAAGGAAATCAATAACTCACAACCAAGAAGGTTGCATATGTATTATCAGTCAAAAAGATTGATCCACATATAGTTCAGAAAGATGCATCACTTTTTACGCTTCATTTCCCCCCGGGGGGGGGGAGGGCGCAGGGGCCATCAGTTTTGCTCCCCTTCTGATTCACAAGTACTGTTTGTGTATTCTGGCTCGATTCTCTTCCCACCATAGCCTGGCATGCATCTCCCCAAATTTTTCTCGGCTGCATTGACATTTACATTTTAATGTTGTGTTGTTAATTACTAAGATATTGCAAAAAAAAAAAAAAAAGTTAAATCCTAGGCAGGCAGTTGAATAGGAAACTAACCTGAATCTGACCCGTCTAAGTTCTCTTCTTCCATCTGCCAAGGCTCTGATTGTGATATAAACTCCAGGTTCATCCTGTTCAACCCATTCGGTCTCTAGATCACTGGCATTGCTGATGGATATGTCTCCCGAGCGATCAGCATCTCTTGATGAGCTGGTCCTCATGGAGGCATCAACTGATGATGTTTCTGTCTTAGCAGCACTAATGCTTGAAAGTTTTGGTGTTGATGCAACACCATTAGTGTCACAGTTATGCTGAGAATTGGTTGAGCGGTGTTCAAGTGAATCTGAGGAAGAATATCCCATTCCTGTTGGACGGTATAAAGTGCGAGGAAGCCTTTCTCTACTTAGTGGTGGAGTAACAGGGCTGTCCTCCAGAGATTCAATCTTTGAACTCTACAAAGCAAACAGAATAGAAATTAAGTATATATAACACTTTGATTCAATCAAGATAAAAATTATTCTAAATCAGATATTGGTTAGCAAATAATAACAGCTTGTTCATTGTCTTCTTAATTTCTTCTTTAATTATGGATTTTTTTTTTTACTTAACTATTAATATTATATGATCTAAGATAAGTAGGCTTACCTCATCTTCAGATCTTGGAGGTGTTGGAAGGGGAAAAGCCTGGCGATTCAGCCTCTGGACATTGTAAAGCTCCATTACCTTCTCATAGTTCTCTGCCCACCACCTTTGTGCTTGCCATTTGTTAAACATTTCTCGACTAAAGCAATGAAGAAATTAAATCAGAACACAGCTAGGTTCATCAACATGAAAAATCATTTATTTAATCCAACTTTTGCTGCAGGTCTTAGATAAAAGAAAGGTTTTAGTTTCCTCAAATATACTGAACATGGGAGAAGTTCAAACCTAAAATTACCTAATGAGTCACTGCCTACTTGTTACACCAATAAATATTGTTTTAACACTGAGAATACTCTTTATATGAAGGCATGCTATAGAGGTTTATAAAATGCAGCAGATCCAGAAAGTTATCTTACAAAGAGTAACACCATGTCCTCTGTCCTTTGATGTTTACACAAGAATTCTTTTATTTCTATGATCAAGAATAAATTTAACCGGCTAGCTTGTGAATCAGCTCCATTGGTTTTCTTTACTTTTTGTATCGAATTGAGTTTGTTATGGTTTGCCACTCAGTTGGGCCTGCAAAAAAAATTTCTTGACATGGAGGATGGGTTTCCTTCCATTGTTGGAGAAGAATCAAAATTCGCCGTGGTTCAAAGATTGAATAAGTGCCTTTTGACTTTTGATCAATACTAGGCGGCAGGCATCCAATCCTTCCTTCCAAGTTTTCATCAATCAGTCAATTAAATACATAACGGAATCAAGCAACAAAGAAATGATTGAAATCATTTCATTTCACGGGAAATGGATAATGAGTCACAGTCCAATAAAGAATACACTACTATGATTCAAGGTTTTCAAAAATTTTTTTAAAAAAAGAATGGTAGGTCGGTTCCTTCAATTGTTGTGACTTGTGAGTGAGTAGGAGACTTAAAGATCATCAAACCCAATAGCCACTAAAATTTACCCCCTTTTTTTTTCCTGGTCCCAGAATCAAGATTCATAACTGGTCTTTGCTTATCATAGAATTCAATTGCCTATTAGAAAACAAGAAAACGAAAGATCCAAACCCATGTTCCTACTTGAGAAGCAAATTTTAGATTCAACTTCTGGCATTACTATGGTCCGGACTAGAATGAATTGAGAATTGAGTACAAAGGGTGGCCTTGAGTCCTTTGCAGACAAATCAAGAGCGAAATAGTCACAAGATGAAAAGTCAAAACGTACGCGTGATGAAGACTGAAAATGAAAGCATATGGCAATCTCCGACAAGACAACAACAACTAGGAAAAGGTTAGCCAACACAATCAAACGAGGCCCACAAAAGTGTTCATGAGTATGCTTTTGCCTTTTTAGACTTTGAAGAGTAGGCAGCCCCCGATATTCTTGTGGCGTTTCCATTATCAAGATTTTAATAATTGCCGTCAAACCCTACTAATGGTTGAAAATTAACTGCAGTTAAAAAGAAATCATGGAGCCTCAATTTTTTACTTTAAACACGCTTGCTTTAGTAATAATTGCTTCTATATCTATATACCATTCACCCATCCCTTTTGCATGGCAAACAGAAATCATCCATAAACAGTTTTCCTGACATAAAATCATGTTATCCCCGTGTATTCAAAAGCAGTATGCATTGTCTCCTAACCAACCATTCCATTTATTTACCTGACAATGAAAACTGCACACAATTATTTTCAGTTCACATTATCCAACTCAACCTTGTGTCTGGATTTATTATTAGATTTTTGAAAATTTTTTTTTGATAATTCGGTACATTTTGCTAAAAAAAAAGATTAGTATAATAATTTACTTTTAATTGCACTAATTAATAAAATTTGATTTAAAAATAATTAATTTTATTCATTTTTCTGAATTAAAAATGAAAGGTAGAAAAAGTAAAAATGAACAAACTGATGCTCTTACTAGTCCGTTCCTAATTAAAGTTGCCCGTGGTCATTCTATCAATATTATAATTTTTTTTTATCGAGAAGAACATTAACATTGAAAGCAGGAAAATTTGTTTTATGAAGAGAAAGAGAACATGGATAATATTGAGAAAAAAAAAAAGAGTAAAATAATAGTTAAACTATCCTGACTTATAATAGGGGAAAAAAAAATCAACTTATAATTAGGAATGGGGAGAATAATATTTTTTTTCCTAACCATTAAATTGGGTTTTAAAGTGTCATTGCCACTACAAATATTTGATACTCCCTCCGGTTGGAGTTAAATGTCTGCATAAATTTTTTAAAAAATATAATTGACTTAGTTCATTTTAAATTTATCAATATCGAATTGTAGAAAATTTTAACTAATTTAAGAAATAAAAACTTTATTTCCAGATAACTCAACATGAAAATAAAGATATTTAACTCCAAAGATAGAAAATATTATATATGCACCACAAGAACATTGTATCAGACAATCAACACTAAATACATAAGTCAATAAATAAAAGCAAAGTTTCCAAAACTGTATATATTAAGATAAAGAGCTTTTATTTTCTTTAAATAAATTGGTATCTGATTTAATTTGATATAATTGAATCTATGAACCAAGTCCAACTTGTCAAAAATGGTGTTATTTGTCTAAACTAATTTGATCTAAAATGTCCAATTGAATGTAACCTTTTTTTCCCTTTGGCAAATGAATTGACTTTAAGACCAACATAAATAGATAAAATAAATAAATATCCGAAGAAAAAAAGATGTAAGACCAGCATTCCTACAAGAACACCAAAAAACATAGGATCAGACTAATACAGCTTTCGTCTCCAAACAAAGAACAATTTCTTTTGGCTCATGAAATCCACTACGGGGCAAACATAAAACAAGAATTTCCTAAAGAAGTTTGGTGCAACAAAGTGACGGAAAACAAAATCATAGTACAACTTTATGTTTATTTATTATTATTATTATTATTATTATTATTGTTGTTTTATTATCTATAAAATACAAAAAAGAAATTAGCATACACTAATCGCAGCCGTCAAAATACAGATTAAAAATATATAAAACCGTGATTGAATGTTACCTGAAACGAATCCGCTTGAGATCATTGCCGCCACGTGGCAAAGACACAAAGGTAATTAAAACGCCCGGTTCTACTTGAGCCACCCACTCCTTAGGTTCGTTCTCTTCAACGAACACGATCGGGTCAACCCGCCGGCCACTGGCCGACACCGGCGTACCTTCGCCGCTGGAAATTCCTTTCAATCTAGCTTCCAGCTCCTTCCTCCCAGCCGTTGAGCTGGAGTTGGAGCTCCCCGTCCGCCGGTAAGACCACCGAAACCTGTCGGACGAACCGGACAACACCGAATCGGATTCTCCGTAATTCCCATTCCTCTGCTGAGTTGGCTGACCTGTACATGGGTTGCAGTGGCGATATGCTCCAGAAGCCTTCAATGCCATATCCTTGATCTAAACCAAAACAAAAGAAACAAAACCACTGATCCTTCATTTATACAGCACGTAAAATTTTTTTCTGTACGGACAAAATTCTCTGTACAGAACTTCCCCCGGATATCAGAAAAACTGAAACCGCTGAAGAAAAACGGCTCTGAGTGTGTGTGAGATTGATTGATATGCGACCAATTATACCTGAGAAGTAAGCGTTTTGATGGCCTGTTTACTGGCGGGATTGGCATTGGGGTTGAATTTGTCGGGCTGATCAATGGAATCATCACTGGGTTGCTTGGAACGTGCTATGCATGTAAGCATTTTTCTCCTCCAACAATGGATTTGTTTTGTAATACTAAATGTTTCAAGATACGTTTGAGACTAGAAATTTTGCTTGAAGCTGAATTCTCGAAATAGGCCTACAAGATCCAAAAAAAAAAAAAAAACACATTCACATGGCACCTTCAAACACCCAATAAAAGAAAATAAATAAATAAAAAGCCAACAACTCCATTGATGTGAAATTTAACCAGACGAGAGCAGAGGGAAATTGATAGAGACCTTAGGGTTGGTTGCCAGGAGGAGGAGGAGGAGGGATGTGAAGAAGTGGAGAGAGCGAAGCACTAAGTGCTGGTGCTGAGGCACTTTTATTGCGTTTCCTTAAATTGCGCCATCTCAGAGATTCCTGTGCATTAATTAACCAACAAAAGTGTATTAAAAATAGTATGATAAATTTTGGAAATAATATTCGTGTGTTCACATTCGATTCAAAATTAGAAATTTTTGTGCAACCTGTAATTAATAGTAACATACTCTAATACTTTGCCTAATTATTATGACCACTATAAACTAGTAAGTACTATTTGATCTTTGGCTCTATTGGATCCCAAAAAAAAAAATTTTTTTTTAAAAAAAACCCTCATTTATACTTTTTAAAAGACAAAAAGTATATTCTCATCCCCTCAAAACTAAATGTTTCACATTAATTTAAATATATAAATTTTAAAATAAAAAAAATTTGACTTGATTCGTTTTTAATATGAAAATAACAATTTCTTTTGAAAAAAAAAAATTAACTAATTTAGGAGGAAATAGTCAATTTTAAACGATTTGAAATAAAATTCTATTTTGGATAAAAAAGATATAATATATGCATGTTTCAAACTTTTTTTCCCATGAAAATGTGTCTTTCTTATTTGATCACTTTAATTTTAAATTAAGTTGTTATCGATAAAAAAAATAAAAATTAAAAAAAAAAGAAAAAGGGATCTATTACAATTCGTTTCTTGGTAACATGGTATATCTGTATTGGCAGAAATCTCATAAAAAATGTTTAAATAATTAATATAATAATGAGTCAAGAAAAATATGATTTATGATAATGCATTTATTGTGACTTATGATAGAATTTCTTTTCTTGATACGAAATTTATGTGTCAGCATAATTTTACCGAAATGCTATCAATAATGTGTCGAGGAAAAATAGAAAAATAGAAAAATTACCAACACATAAACTGTGTTAAGAAAGGATTTATTTCTTTGACACTAAAAAACATTGTTATGAGAAATTTATACCTTTACTGATATATGTACATCAAAAAATGATAATTTTTTTTGATTTAGCTTTATATATAGGTGAGAAATAAATCTTTATTGACACAATTTAATGTATCATCAAAATCAAAACTTATGGCAACTCTCTTTGTAAGTTAGAATATAAATAAATATATATATATATATATATATATATATATATATATGTATGTATGTATGTATATAATGTTATAGAGTGTAACAAAGCTACTCTAGTTAAGACTCTAACGATTAAAGTTAACGATCAATTATTAAAAATAAATAAATTTTGTAATAAAAAATTATTTCTCCAAATATTTTTTATAAACTAAAC
>JAOXNR010000022.1:15238423-15249915 GCA_028571225.1 Parsonsia alboflavescens
ATGCTAAGGAGAAGGATTGATTGAAAAAGTTGTCTTGATTAAGAATTTCACTTTTAGCCTTATTTTCTATCACTCTACAACTTGTCTTTACACATGCTTGAGGCCAAATCGATAGAAACGTGGTTAACTCAGGGATGACATAAGGCTTTCTTTGACTCGTTTGTGCCTTTCTTTTAGCCTACCCTTCTATATTATATCCCTTGATCCTTATTTGAGGCTAATGATAATAGTTTTCTAACTATTCTATTTCTGTGTTTTTAAACCAAGTTATTTACTTTTCTATACTATGTTTTAAATGTTTTTAAGAGAATAGTGGCCATGTTCTTTTGAACTCATTTTTACATGACTAGAATATTTGACGAAAGGTGAATAATTGAAGGAGAATGAAGGATGCAGGAAAAATTTTGAATGGAAGAAAGAAAAAGGGGAACTGTTTTGATTTGAAAAAAAAAAATAGAGTACGAAGAAGAAAAGAAAAGAGAAAAAAATACTCTATTAAAAAAAAAAGAAAAAGAGAAGAAAGAAAGGAAGAGTAATAAAAAGGAGTTGGTGAAAGAAGAAGATTCTTGGTTCATTTTGATAATTGTGATATGAGTTTTTGGCCTTAAATTTTGAACTTATCTATTCTCTCACATTATAATTTGTTTATCCTTATCTTTCGATTGTAGCCAAATTCCAAAAGCCTAACATTACAAGCCAAAAATCCTATTTGACCCGAGTAGACCTGTTTCTATCATTAGTGGAGAGTGTGTGGATTGACAAGCTTATGGTTGTGATTTTTTCTTTAAAGGTTTCTTGTGTTGTTCTTCATTGAGATAATTTGATTTATTGATCTTATCTTTGGTTTAATTCAAATGATTTTCAAAACTTGAAGATTAAAAGATTTTTGGTTATGTTGGATAAAGAATTGAGTATATCTTGCCTAAATTATGTAAAGTTGTCATACTCTTTATGCACTTATTTGTTTTAATGGGATTTGTGGTATGGTTGAGAAGGGATAATGATTGATTACACATTTAGTTTCATGTCTTGTGTTAGATTTGGAGATTACACTCTGAGGCCTTGTGTTGTTTTCGTTGTTATTGTTGTTGGGGATTAAAGACAAACTTGCTTGAGGACAAGCAAAAGTTCAAGTGTGGGGGAATGATTTATACATAATTATGCTAAGTTTTATGTTCTTTTTATGTCATTATCTTATGTAACTTACCCTAATTATGTTGATTTAGATATATTTTACTTTCCTATTCTTGATTTTTGTTTACAGGAATATTTGGTTGAAAAACGGTCAAGATCTTACAAAACTGTTGTTGAGGCACTGTTCCGACATATTGTTCACCATTTTTACTGTTCATCGGATTAGAGTTGGGGACTACGGATTGACCAAATTTGTTGACTGTGGGCCTTGGCAAAGACTTTCACTTTTATTATGATTTGATTATTTATTCTTAAACTACTTCGTTTTCTAATAAGTTTTTATTTTATTAGTAGAATCCTTTTAGGTAACCCATTTGTTTGTAAGGAGTCTTTTACTCTTATAAATATGCCCTTTGTCTTAGTCCTAAACACAGAACAACTCAAGATTGATTTTCCAAGGAATTTTTAAGACAAAGGGCAGATTTTCTCTTCCTCTTTTATTATGTATTTTTCGGTTTTTATCATGTCTTGTGAGTAGTCGTCTTTTGTTAACAAGAACATGAAGTAGGTTATTTTGTTATGGGGTTATGAGATTTGATTTGTTTTCTATTAAAGATTTGATCTTTATTATTAAGTATTTATGCAATTCTTGTTTTCATCTTATTAATTTAGACCGGTCACCTAGATTAATTTGCATGATTATACTGCTAGGTTTTAAATATTATCGTTAAAATTGATAAATCCACAGGTAGCAACTATTGTTTGAATTAGGTTTAGCTAACAACCTTATTTGACGATAGAGAATTGTACGAATCAAATTGCATAAATTGAAGTTACTTTGTTTATGTGATTTGATGTTGGTGATGTCTTCATGCTTATGCAATTTAGTTGATTAAATTTATAGTTCGCTACGACATAAATTTAATTGATTAAATTAGGGATTTTATTTCTTACTACGAGAAGTAAATCTATTTAAAGGATAGGAATTGAGTGCTAAGACAAATTCTAAAACCAACTGCTTAATTGTGTTATTTGATCAATGATTATCCCCTTAGAAATTGACCTACAGATTGTTTCTTGTTAACAAGCTTTTTCATCTATATTCTCCTTTTTTTTAATTTAGCTTCTTTGTTTGATTTTATTTTATAAGTTCTTTCAAAAGTTCCCCGCTTTTTGTGACTTATTAATAGGTTTTCTTTAAACTGAGATTCAATTCCTTGTATGTTCGACCCTATTTACCCTAATTGCATTAGTTTTGGTAGATAGGTTTAATTTGTTCGTGTTACGACGCATGACCACCCTCCATCTTCATTTTCGGTTTCACTTGTCTCCACGTCAACATATCTTTCTTCCAGATTAGCATGCCTATCATTTGTCCCTCCCCTAACTTCTGTTTATTCTAGTATGACCTCATTGTCCCTTGTTAAAACCTCAATACTTTAATTCAGCGCACTTAACCCTCTATACGAGCTCACACTATTTTCTTGATTTCATTGTCACCATAAATAGTTATCAACCATGTTTGATGTGATCTCAAATTGGTACCCTCCATTTATCAATTATCAATCACACCAATTGAAAGCAAATTCCCAAGATTCATTTAGAGGTTATGCTAGATTCTGACCTTTATTGTTTTCCAATATCAACCAAGGATTTGAATGCATCAATTCAATTCAACACCCTAGCTTAGTGATGCAAACCCCAAGTAGTTATCTAAGAACCTTAGAAGAGCCTTTGATGAACACACTCAAGAAAGTTTTGTTTGATCCAAGAGGATTCTCACAAGTTTGAATTTAGTTGTTTGTCAAAAGTTGTAATCTCTCCTTGGTTGTTCTTTATCAACAAATGACATCCCTTCAAAGATGGCTTGAAAATCAGCTTGAGCTTCTCTTTCTTGCACAAATAGCATCAACACTTTACTTATCTTAGAAGTTCTAAGTCCTGTGATCGCCCAGTTGGCATTATAGGAGTTGGATCACCATCAACATTAGAAGTCCCCAATGGGCTCCATGGAAAAAAAAATATGTACTCATCACCATCTAAATGCCCAAAAAAATTTCAGAATTAGACACATTTGTTTCAATCTAAATGGCTTGTTCTACAACAATCGATGTGCTCAATTCTCTCCCTTTTATATCCCTTGTCGCCCACAACTACCATGGCAACATGATAGATTTCAAGTGTGAAGTTTCACTACCCAATCTTGGAATAAATAAATAAAATTAGGGATCACATGTAAGATAATGTAGCACACACATTATCCAAACCTAATGTAGTACACATAGAATAAAGTAAAGCAACCATCCTTTAAAGGGTGCAATAAAGTATACTGGGGTGTGGAGTTCAACAAATAAAATCAATTCTTTTGACTTACACAACTACTGACAGTAATCGTAAGGGGCCTTCGACACTTTTCAATCTACTAAAGACATGCAAATATTGATTTTTTTTTTTTTGTTGAATCCCATAACAAGTTCAAGCAACTATATCTTGAAAACAAATATCCCAACATGTAACGAGGATAGATTAACATACTCTTCCATATGTCTAATTTTCCGATCTTTTGATCTGGAGCTCCCCATCATATTTTGGGATTTTTTGGATCTCGGACGTGTGTACGAAGTATTGGGTATAAAACAGCTTCTACTCGTTTTGCCTTCTCTTCCCTTCTTTTATGAAATTCATCTCTATCATCATATTTATTATTAGACTTTGAGTTTGAACCACCTTCCTTTCAATCTCTCTTTTAGAGTAAATTTGACTTCACAATGGTGTGCTCTCTTCTCCGAAGCTGTCCACTCGGATTCTTCCTTTATTCAAAACCCTCCCTTCGTGGAGCACACACTCAAATCGGCCAATGACTTTTTTCATATTGAAATTTGAGTAAAAATCTTTAACTTTTTAGGGTGAGAGTACACAACATAGAGAAGGTGACGGAGAAAGAAGGAAGGTCATCATTCGAAGAAGAAGAATAAGTAACGTTTAAAATTCCTCATGGTTTTTTTTTCTTTAAAAAATATCGTTGCATATATAATCAAAGGGAAAGCTCATAAGAGAATTCTATTAACACTTAACGATCAAATTGGATAAAAGTGTTGATTTTGTTAAGTTTTGAAGTTTGAGCATCTCGATGGTGTAAAAAAAAAAATGGAATGTTTTTAAAAAAATTAAATAGTTTTAGGGGACTTCTAACTCTATTTACTTTTAAAATTAATACACACAATAAAAATTCAAAATAATATATTTATTTATTCAATAGTAGGACTTCTCTGAATTCTTACGAGTTTTATCTGGATATTTGAGCACACAGAAGTTTGCAGCCACTTAGGTAAGAACATTCAGATCCGCAGGCAGCTTTTCTGGCTGGCAGTGACCCTATTCAAAGAGTCCGGTCCTTCCAGATGACTCCACGTCACGTCTGCAGAACAAGCAATTATCAACTGCTCCCACGCCCATTCCTACCAACGGTGATCCCTCACTTCTTTCCCGTTCATTTTATCCCTGGACCCCACACTTCTTTCTTCCAAGTTCCATCTCGGCAAACAATCAATCTTCCAAAATTCTCCGCGCCCATAGGATAGGACGACTCTTTTTCTGACTCTCCTTATTCTTCTTCTTCTTCTTCTTCTTCTTCTTCTTCTTTCTCCTCTTGGATCGACAATTCCAACGCCCGCCATCCCCCGAGCCCATCATTCTCTCTCTAATTATATATTTATATACACAAATATACGGACGGAGAACACCATACGGACGGAGAACCCCTACTGGTGTGATTCGTTTTGGTACTTAATTTATTAATTTGTCATTTTAATATTCACTTCTTTGATAATACTTTAATTCCACCCCAAATGTTGATTCGAATTAGGGTCTAATAAGTTGAGAGGTATTAGGTGGTGAGTTTTCTGTTTCAGAAAACAGCATTGGATTTTTTTTTTTTTCCGCCGGCGAGTATTAAGTGTTTCTACGTAGTTTAGGTATACCACTCGCAGTTATTTATATATCGATGCTGAGGCGTAGAAAGAGTTCCGGAACCAAGGAATCGCAGAACTCAGCTACTCAATCTGACGCAGGGGAGGATAAGGGGAAGAAGAGCAGTACTGCAGTCGTATGTAGATCAAATGAGAGTTCAGATGATTTGCATTTGAATAAGAAGAAGAAGAAAGAAAGGACTAAATCTTGGAGTTGTGTGGACAATTGCTGTTGGTTTGTGGGTTGTGTATGCTCAATATGGTGGTTCCTGTTGTTCATGTACAATGCAATGCCGGCGTCCTTCCCCCAGTACGTGACAGAGGCGATTACGGGCCCATTACCGGACCCTCCTGGAATGAAATTGGCTAAAGAAGGGTTGAAGGTGAAGCATCCAGTGGTGTTTGTGCCCGGAATAGTCACGGGAGGACTTGAATTGTGGGAAGGCCACCAATGTGCTGAAGGGTTGTTTAGGAAAAGGCTCTGGGGCGGTACATTTGGTGAGCTCTACAAAAGGTAGCTCTTTTATTTTTTGAGTTTGAAAAGAAAAGCCTGGACCTGTTGACAAGTAATAAAAATACTGTGGAAGGTGTTATTAGTGAGTGAGCTGATTTTATTCAATTTTCAAAGATGCTTTATTAATCGCGACAATTGAAGAAGAGAGTGGGGATGCTTGTTGGAGTTAATGACGGAGTTAAAAAACTGACACTAACCCAGTAACCCATATAAATGAAAATTATATTTTTAGTTTGGTCCGCTGAAAGTCGGAAAGGAGTTGCTAATTAGATTACTTTCTCTGGTTTCATGTTGTTTTTTGCTCTGTTCTTTTTTTCTTCTTTTGTTCTTGTCTTTATTTGGTTTACTCTCTCTCACACACACATTAAGAAAGCAGGGGAAAAAAAAACCTCTATAAAGTTCATTATGCTAGAAAATATTTTCTCCATTTTTTGAGGATTAATGGAATTAAGATTCTCTAAGTGGTTATTCAACAGTGATTTTTATGTACACTTCACGAAGTCTATGCTATGGTATTCATTTCAATGGGTAAAATAGAAAAAGGAAACAAAGATAAAAAGCTACGTACTTCGTAAATATCAGCAACATCTTTTACTATGGAGTTTTAGCTCCATGAGGCCAGTGAAAGAAATTTTAAGTGTTGTTAATTTTGCTTCATAGGATTTAGTTATAACTGCTTCAATTTGGTTGAAAATTATATGAAAGAAACTTTACAAGATCCTTGGATATTTTGATTGCTATAGCTTTACTTGGAGCTTATTGTGTTGCTCCAGTTGAAATTATCCGTTCCCATTTGCTACTGTAACTTGAGTTTTGTTTCTGGTAAAGGTAATATATTTGTCCAATGCTCTGTTTTACTGTGCTAATATGCTGGTTTGGTCCATAACTTGCTTTAAGTTTCATGGGCCCTGATAGAAAATGAGTTGAGAAGAATTTTGAGTGTCACATATTTACTTATCTGTTTATTAACTAGTAACTAAGTAGTTTCTGGAGAAGTTTTGCTGCCATGTGGTTTACGTTATATTAGTTCATTTCTGCATTAATGCTTCTCGATCAACTGACTTATTCTGCAAATAAATTGCCAATCATAGGATGGTTTGAGAAATTATGGAAAAGATTATTGGCTGTAGTTGCAGATATTTCAACATTGCATGGATAACGACTAAACCATTAGCAACTCTTAGTACTTTGTTGCACTTACAATCTGCAACCACTACATGGCTACAGACCAGTATATTTTTTCTGCTTCATTTAGTTAGGCGGCAGTGATGTGCAGTTTTTGATCAAAATTTTTCCATTCAACAATGTATGCATACCATATATGCTAGGAAATGGTTCATTGTTGTTCAGTGATATCTATCAGACTAATGAAAGACAAAAGTTTTGAGATTTTGTTGAGTAATATCTACTTTTTCGAGGATAGAATGACCTTTCTCTGCTTAAAGTTTAAAATGTTGAAGCACTGTTGAAAAGACTTAGTCACCATGATCTTAGAGGACATGTTAATATATGATAAAATTTTTATCTACAACTTAGCTTATGAAACTTAATTTTGATCCTAACTTCTTGTTAGTTCATAAAGGTTTCTTAAAATCTAATCTATCCTGTATTTTGTGCAGACCCTTGTGCTGGGCTGAACACATGTCGCTCGACAATGAAACTGGGTTGGATCCTCTGGGGATAAGGATCAGACCTGTATCTGGACTTGTGGCTGCTGATTACTTTGCACCAGGCTATTTTGTATGGGCTGTTTTGATTGCAAACTTGGCTCGCATCGGATATGAAGAAAAAAACATGTACATGGCAGCATATGATTGGAGAATTTCATTCCAAAACACTGAGGTGCTGTGAAAAACTATATGCTTCATGTTTCTTTTAGCTTCCCCTCATAATTTCAGAAAGAGCTCTTTGTTTACTCTGGACATTTTTCCGAAAGACTATAGATACATGCTCAATCATATATTAGTGAGTTTTAGCTGGATATATACAGTTTTCTGAACTCGAGAAACTTCTCTGGCATAATATACATGGGTTTTTTTTTTTTATGAACTGGAAAACTGTTGAAATCCAGATTTTTGGAGATGTGTTCAAAGTTTTATTTATCAGTATGGTTCACATGTATTTTATGGTGATTGAGGAATGTATAACTGGGATGTCTTTGAAGTTTGTTTCATCATTTCTCTTCTCAAGGTAGTGTTATCACTCGATTGACTTTTTCTTTTTTGACAAAATTGCCAGGTGCGAGACCAGACTTTGAGCACTATAAAGAGTAACATAGAACTAATGGTAGCCAACAGTGGTGGGACTAAGGTGGTGGTAATTCCACATTCAATGGGGGTTCTGTATTTCCTGCATTTCATGAAATGGGTTGAGGCACCAGCTCCAATGGGAGGCGGTGGTGGCTCGAACTGGTGTTCTAGGCATATAAAGGCAGTAATGAACATTGGTGGACCATTTCTGGGTGTTCCAAAAGCAGTCTCTGGATTATTCTCTGCAGAAGCGAGGGATGTTGCTGATGCTAGGTTTGTCTTTTAACTTTAATGAGTGGGTTATAGATCCTCTTAACTTTCTCTATCTATCTCTCTCACACGCTTGCACACACACATTTATCTAATTTCTTATGCCCACATGACAATTAATCAGATTGTAGCAGAAGACATGCCATACATTCTTCTTCACTGAATGAATTGCTTTTCCAAGAAGTTTCTTTTCTGCAGTATCCTGGTAGGGATGAGATGTAATAAAACCAGATATTTTACTCATTTGTTTCAATTTTGAATGCAATAAATACTATGCTCTCCAATTGCTTAAATACATTTGTTGCTTCTGATATTGCTCTGCTCTTAGTAGAATAACTTGAGGTAATTCTTTCCTGTCATGCTCAGCTATTCTAGATATTTAACAACACCGCCTTTGATAATGAGATATAAAGGCTGTCTCTGTTGAACTTTTATAGAGCATGAGGGGAGGGGGTACCATCTGGGGAGGCCTTGATTGGTCCTCCATGTAATGAAAATGGAGGAATTGAATTTCTTAACATCCATTCCCTTTTTGAGCATTCTTCAACCAGTTCAAACAAAGGACTAAAGCATGAATGTTGTCTTCTTCCAAGTGTTCTTCAAAATCAGTAGTTGAAAGTAAAGACTAAGGTTACAAAATTCAAAGCAGGCACAAGCTTGATGGTTCTGTCTGCTTAACCTGTGATGAAGAAGTTACTTTAAAGTGAGTTCAAAATACACATTTACCCTTAACTTATGAAAGCCACAACTTTGTATGCAGGGCTATGGCACCAGGTGTCTTGGATATGGATGCATTAAGTATGCAGACTTTACAGCATGTAATGAAGATGACTCGTACCTGGGATTCGACCATGTCCATGATTCCAAAGGGTGGGGATACCATCTGGGGTGGCCTTGATTGGTCCCCTGAAGGTGGCTATGAGTGTAGCCCTAAGAAGAAGAACAATAACAACCAAAAAGCAGATCAAAACAGGACAGGTGATCTTGCTAATGCATCTCAGGTTCTTTATGGAAGAATAATATCATTTGGGAAGGATATGGCTCAGTTACATTCATCGAAGATTGAGAGAGTTGATTTCAGGGTAATTTTGCAGTTGTCATTTTGCTTTCATGTTATCAGAAGCAACTGGATTTGGAAGAGAAACCTTTCCCTCCTAATAATTATTTTCGTGCTAGAAGTAGATGATATGACCTCTGACCAACAAAAGTATCTTCTTTGTGGGACTTTTTCATTCTCTAGGAAACTACTTAATGTAAAGCTTCTTCATTAAAAAAGGTTTGACTAACTTCTCGGAACATGTGGTTCTAGTATGACTTTCTGCCCTTCACAGAATCATGATTATAATAATATGTAAATATGATTGATTTTTGTGATAATTTGAAGCTTAGTTTTCCTCTATTTTGCAATTTCTAGGCAGTTATTGAACCGAAAACCTATTATTATCAAGTTAACATATCTCTTTTTGGTTTCATTTTACAGTTCTTTCGCTTTCTGCAATGCTTGGTAACAACAAAACCATTATGAAATTCATTGATATACTTTTTGGAAAGCAGATTTGTAGCAGGATTGACTTCACTCTTGCATTTGAAAGATTTTTATCTGGTGCCAAGGCTTTTGATGTTTTATCCTTCTTATTAATGGTTTAAATTCAATGTGGAGGCATTTCAAAAAATTTATCTACAAGATAGACGTCTAAATCCATTTTCCAGCAAGGCAGATGGAAAGATGGATGAGAGTTCATTTACAAGCATGCTCCATAACACTCCAAGATTTTACATTTCTTTGACAGCTATCAGTTTTGTTCTTTATGATCTGGTACTCAAATTCCATGCCCTAAAATTTTATCTTACCTCACTTCCTCAATTAACTATAGGGTGCTGTCAAAGGTAGGAACTTTGCTAATGCAACATGTCATGACGTATGGACTGAGTACCATGACATGGGTATCGGAGGAGTTAAAGCTGTTGCTGGATATAAAGCTTATACAGCGGGATCAATTCTGGATTTACTACATTTTATTGCCCCAAAGATGATGAAGCGAGGTGGTGCTCATTTTTCATATGGAATTGCTGATGACCTGGATGATAAAGAGTACACACATTACAGATATTGGTCAAATCCTTTGGAAACAAAGTAAGATACCATTTAAATTTTCATGCTCTATCACTCTTTCCTTTCTTGCAACCCCTAGTTTTGTTTTTAGTTTGCTTTCTTTCTGCAGCATGGGATTTCTGGAAGGATATAATATAGTTTTTAAATGTCACATTAGATTGTTCAGAAACCAACATCCTGTAAATTTCTTAAATGCTGAAGCTTCTCTTGACCATGTAACTTGATACTACATGAAAAATTTCCAGTTTCTCTCTATTTCTTAATTTGATAGAGCACTCGTAATTTCTTAACCACCTATAGTGGTGAAATCTTCACAACTCCTAGTTCTCAGATAAATTTGAAAATTTGATGGAAAAATAGATTAAAAAAGTGTAGTTAGACTTTTATCCTCCTTTGCCACCTCGTATGACTGTTTGCTGATGTTTGCCAATAAATAATGTGATTCCCTTTACCTTTTGTTTTCCACTTCTTAATTGATCCTTTTAACTGTAAGTTAATTGTCCTTCCAGTTACCTTTTGTTCTTCATGAATGACCTTGATAGCACAGAGGAAGTTTGTTGACAATCGAAAAAACTACACTTACTTTTCTCTAATAATGCTTTTTCAGACTGCCACATGCCCCAGCAATGGAACTTTTTTCCATGTATGGAGTAGGGATCCCTACTGAAAGAGCATATGTCTATAAGCTTAGTCTTTCTCCTGAGTGCTATATTCCTTTCCAGATTGATATCTCAGCTGATGGTGGAAATGAGGGTTCTTGTTTAAAAGGTGGAGTTTTTTCTGTTGATGGAGATGAAACAGTGCCTATCCTCAGTGCAGGTTTTATGTTTGCAAAAGGTTGGCGTGGAAAGACTCGGTTTAATCCAGCCGGCATCCGTACATTCATAAGAGAATATAATCATGCCCCTCCAGCCAATCTTCTTGAAGGAAGGGGTACTCAGAGTGGTGCTCATGTTGATATATTGGGAAATTTTGCACTTATTGAAGATATCTTAAGAGTGGCAGCAGGAGCTACAGGGGATGATTTGGGAGGAGACCAAGTCCACTCTGATATTTTTAAATGGTCCGAGAGGATCAATTTAAAACTTTAGATCCCACGTGGTAAGTTGCAATGATCGTGATCCTTTGAATAACTCACTAGTGTGTTGTTCTCTGATGCGTCACCTACTTACATGTTTGGTTGCTCGATAGAATAAACCTTGTTTTAGATGGACTTGGTTTAAGCGGGTACTGTTTGTTATAGA
>JAOXNR010000022.1:15250015-15261306 GCA_028571225.1 Parsonsia alboflavescens
AAACTTTCAAGGAACATCTTGTCATTTTTCTATTCTTTCTGTCAAACGAATTACTGATTGTGGATTATAGTTTGCTTCTTACATGTTTGGTTGCTCGATAGAATAAACCTTGTTTTAGATGGACTTGGTTTAAGCGGGTACTGTTTGTTATAGAATAGACCTCTGCTCTTTAATCATGATATTCCTTCTTGTACTGAGCTTTTACATTCAATGCTCTCTCAAACTTTCAAGGAACATCTTGTCATTTTTCTATTCTTTCTGTCAAACGAATTACTGATTGTGGATTATAGTTTGCTTGGTGCAGAATCCGGTAACCCCAAGAAGGCAGGTGGGTGACTGCGGATCCTTTCGGTTCTGCAGGGATTTTGCTTGTATGCATGCATGTATGTATGTTTGTACTGAAGAAGAAGAAGAAGCATTACAGAAGCAAATCATGTGCAGGCTATTGAGATGAAGATATCAAGGTTTCCCACTCCCGTGTTGGTAAAATGATGTCTGGGCTGGAAAAAAAGGAAGAAGTGGCTATTGCATTTATTTTTTGATGGATGGCTGCGTAGTTTAGAAATTTTGTGAACAAAATCACTCATTATTTCTGATGAAAATTACTGCACTGCATTTTTTTATTAGGAAAGGGATGGATTACTTTGGACATGTTTCGAGTATGTTTTAATTCACATTAAGCAGTTTTGGGACCGAGAGGAAGATCATACGCACCATTTGGTACGGAATTTTGCAAAAATCTAACCTGTGTTCTTTTTCTTTTCTTGCCGTTCTCTGCTAAAATTAATAAGTCAAAACATTCAATCAACCAAATGAGCAACGGGCAATATTTTACACCTTTTCCAATCCAATATATGAAGAGTAGCCAACCAAGATATAAAATTATAAACCTAACAAAGCTAGGCCCCAAAACGATCATATATATAATAATTATTTTATTTAGGTCATAATTTCAGATCTTAGCACTAATTTGAACTATTTTGTGTATTATCACAGAATTGTTCGCCCCGGAAAAACCTTTTTTCTTTTTTCCGGAAAATACAAATGCAATGGCCAGCAGAATTTTCTTTCCGTCCGTTGTTAATTTTGTTTTCTACTGTGCAGAAGCTTCCAAAAACCAGCGGAATTCCCACGTTATCTAAAGTCAATACTTTAACCATATTTTCTATCATGATAACTTTGTAATTAATAATAAATCAAACACCAGGCTTAATCCGTGTACTGAAAACTTTAATTTGATATATTACACAGGCTAAAAGGCTTAATAACGAGAGAGAAATCTCATCCCAAAAATAGCTCGATCAAACATACAACACCGATACTATTCATCAGTTTTGGTGCTGTTTAATACATATCCCACATCGAACTTTCAAAGACTATCCATATGGTTAAAAGTTTATATAAGAAGATGGTAATCAAATATCAAAGGTACGTGACTTTTACTATCCGAATCTATACAACTCTTACACTTGCATTGCTTATCTAAGTTTCCTGCTCAATCCGCATCCTCAATCATCCGAATCCAACTCTCAATTCGCACCCAAGTCATAATGAACATATCCCTCAGGCCAATACCTCATAGCCTAAGGATGCGGTTTAGGATGTCATTAATCTCATTGAAGCATTGATTAGTGATCTTGGAAAACTGTATACCTCAGCACAGGTCCCAAACCTTCAGAAATCCAAAACCTAGACGAACACCTACAAGAATAGGTTGGCGGAAAACATGCCCAAAGAAGACAGACCGCAGACCGCAACGGTTTTCTAAGGTTGACAAGATGAAGCTAGCGATCGATCATTATGAGGCTTTCCATCTGTTCTTACAGCATAACAACTATCTCCCCAGACAAGCAAACAAAGTAGTTAGATCATCAAACCGCAATGAAGAACAAAACCTGGATAATAGAGATGTCCAATCCAGAAGACAAGAGCCCAACAAGAAGTCCCAAGAGTTCCAAACCCACAAACCACAGCCCCACAGATGAAACAACCGACCGCAACACAATGGATCCCTCTGGAGCTGCAAACAAAGTTACATAAGATTGGAACAAAGGGTAGATGGAGTGGAAACGAAGATGCTAGAGTTTCAACCTACCTCAAAATCACAAATCCGAAACTAAAGTCCTTTGGTCCCAAAACTTAGACATGAAAAAAATCTTGTGGACTTCCAACTGCCCACTATTGACAAGTATAATGGCACCACAGATCTGGTTCAACACTTGTTGATATTCAACACAATATTGGCATTCCATGATTTGGATGAAGTCCTTTTGTGTACAGCCTTCTCCACCATTTTCTCCAGAAGAGCTCTCGAATGGTACATGGCATTGCCACCCACTTCTATCTCCGCTTTCAATTAGTTGGGTGATACATTCTTGAACCAATTCGTCGGAAGCAACCAGCATTCAATGTCGCAAGCCCACCTCTTGAACATGCCGCAAAAGAAAGAGGAGAAACTCAGCTAATATTGGACTTGGTTTAACCAAAACGAGCTAAAAGTCAAGGATTTCTTGGAACCGATTTATGTGGAGGCATTCTATCACGAGTTGAAACTAGGAAGACACTTCGAAAGGCTCACTGCCAATCCACCAAAAACAAACAAAGATCTCCTACAGAGAGTCAAAACTTGGATTTGAGTGGAAGATTCAAAGAGACACAAAAGGACAGTTTGGCAGGCTAAGATAAGAGAACAACTGAAACTAAACTTCGGCAGCCAAAACAACAAGAAGCAGAGATTCTGCCAATTGCAAGGCCAAGGCGGCCAAAACTTTGGAAATGAGCTGAAACCTGCAGAGCCCAAATCACATCTTGTAGCCGAACCACAATCTGTGCTTGCTACAGTCGCTACCAAGCCCATACAAGATGCAACCAAAGCACCTAGAAAATAGTATCAAGGCAACCCTTATTCCCATAATCAGTTCAAAGGAAAGAGGCATATGATGCAAGGGAAGAGGATGTCAAACAACCCAAATTACAATCCATTGAACACCCCTAGAGCAACATTTTGTAGAAAGTAGAAAGCTCAGGCATTTTGACACTTTCAAAGCCTATGAAAGCTCCCATGGAGAAGCGGGCTCAAGATTGCTATTGCAATTGTCACTAGGAAGTCAGACATTACACAAAGGACTACTACCAACAGAAGAAAGAGATTGAGAGTGCAGTACAGAGAGGTTTGCTCACTCAATTCATCAATACGGTACATGTCATCGAACCTAACATACGACAACGACAAGAATCACCAAGGGACATTGAGATGATATCCGCTGTGAATTTTGATTGTCCGGAACCCCTAGGGAGAAAATTGAAAATCTCTTCGGCTGCAGTGGTGAATGATAAAATCCACCTGGTGGTGTTAATGATGATTGCAGATTGTTTGGTTAAAAGGATCCTCATCGATACGAGGAGTTCGGCTAACGTCCTTTATTGTGAAACATTCTGGAAGATGGACCTCAAAGATGAGCTAATCAAGTCAAATCGCATTCTATTAGTTGGGCTTTTAGGAGAGACCACTTATGCATTAGGAACCGCATCTCTTGAGCTTCAATGGGGTCAAAATTGAAGCCTATCAAGCATGTTTGTGAGTTTGTTATTGTCGATTTGCCATTGGCATATAACTGCATAAGGGGAAGATCGGGGCTAAACGTGATGAGAGCATAGGTTGATACTTATTAGAATACGGTCATCATCAAATATGAAGGAACACAATTTGCCATGAAGGGGGACATCAAAGCAGCCCACACTTGTTACAAGGTGGCAATTTGCAAAGCAAAGCCAAAACAAAAGAATAAGGAGAAGGATATCCCGGACATTGAGGACAATAGGATTGAGCCCGCAACAAAGCTAGAAGAGTATCAAATACATGCAGCTCACCCCAACTAAAAAGTGACTTCTATGAAAGCATTACCCATCCAAATGAAGCATGAACTCCTTGACCTTCTGACAAAGTACCAAAATGTCTTTGCATGGTCCACCAAAGACATGGGGATGACTCCAAGAGAATTCGTTGAGCATCGGTTGGAAATCCCCGAAAATTGCAATCCGATAAGACAAGGAAAGAGATTTTACACTTCGGAGAAAAAAGAAGCCATAAAAGCAGAGATTACGAATTTGATTTCGGTTGGAATTGTAATTAGAGTACAATTTCCGAAATGGCTGTCCAATCCAGTAGTAGTCCCGAAGCCGAATCATTCATGGAGAATCTGTATTAACTTCACTTCACTCAACAAGGCAATTCCAAAGAAACCATTTCCAATTCCTTGAATCGACCAACCGGTGGATGCAACTACAGGATTCTCATACCTTTGTTTCTTGTACACATACAAGGGTTATCATCAAATCCAAATGGCAAAGGAAGACGAGGAGAAAACAGATGTTCTCTCAACAGCTGGGCCACAACATGGAAGCTTATATAGGCGATTTGCTTGTAAATTTCGTAACCCAACAACAATTCTTTGTGAATCTAAAGGAAAGTTTTAAGACAATGGCTCAATATGGGCAAAAACTGAAAACCCGAGAGTGCTCATTCGGGGTAGAAGCTGGGAAATTTTTGGGGTACATGGTTTCTCGAAGAGGAATTGGCACAAATCCTAAAAAAATCCAAGCACTGATGGACATGAAACCACCTACATCCATCAAGGAGGTCCAGGGGTTGATTGGAAGGGTTGTGGCCTTGAACCAATTTTTGTCAAAGGTGGGAGAGAAGTCACTTCAGTTTTATCAAGTAATCCGCAACCTAAAAAATTTCAAATGGACTTCAAAATGTGAAGCGGCTTTCACAAAGCTTAAACAGTCTTTGGGCTCTCCCCTGATTCTAGTTTCTCCCATTCTGACTGAAACATTATATACTTATTTATCTATATCATCTTATGCTATGAGTTCAGTTTTATGCACCTTGCGGAGTTCAAGCATAAAACTAGTATACTACATCAGCCACGTCCTCCAAGCACCCGAAACTAGATATTCCACTCTGGAAAAACATGCATGGGCTTTGTTAGTTAAGACAAGAAAATTAAAATTGTACTTTCATGCTCATTCTATACAAGTACTAACCTATCAGGCAAATACTTCACAAGCCCGATACGACTGGATGGCTTATGAAGTGGGCAATAGAATTATTCGAATATGATATACAATACTAGCCCCGTAAAGCAATAAAAGGTCAAGTTTTCTCCAATTTTGTTCTTCAATTGATGTGATCTCAAATTTGAAAGGAATTCATCATTCATCATTCCAAATTTTCAAACACCATTTAGTCAATTGCCCAAGACTTCATGCAAGAGATTCAAGCTAGAACCATTGACCATAATGTCTTCCAATAAGATCTAATAGATTAAGTCCCATCAACTCAACTCAATTACCCTAGCCAAGCATTTAGATCCCTAAAGTTTCACTAAGAGCCCTAAGATGAACTCTCGATCAAGGTGTCTTAACATAAAGAAAGCAATCAACAATAAGTGAAAAAGTCCAACTAAAGTCAAGATTGCAAAGGTTGTAGAAAACATAGGATCTCGGTTGGAATTTTCTAGCCATTTCGCCACTTCTATCCAAGGCTGTCCAACTTGACTTCTAATGCTTCCAAGGGCTTGTTTCCTTGATTGTTCACTCCTTGACATCCTCTATCACCCACAAGTTGAGTTCCTTCCTTGGTTCAACAGCCATTAAAGGTTGTTCTTCAAAGATTGTTGAGAAGTCTAGCATTTCTTCTTTTCTTTGCACAAATGTGATTAATGCTTTCCTCAACTTGGATGCCCTAGCTCTTGTGATGGGACCAGTTGGTATCATAGGCATTAGATCACCATCATTCCTCCTCAACTTGGATGCCCTAGCTCTTGTGATGGGACCAGTTGGTATCATAGGCATTAGATCACCATCATTCCTCCTCAACTTGAAAGGATTCATCCTCGAATCTGCTTCATCTACATCAAACGGAGAAAGATCACTAACATTAAATGTTGAACTCACATTATACTTACGTTGGAGATCCACTTTGTAGGCATTATCATTGATCTTTTCTATGGCTTGAAATGGTCCATCACCTCTCTGCTCAAGCTTACTCTTTCGAAATTGATGAAATCTTTCCATTCTTAAGTAAATCACCCACATCGAATTTCATCTCCTTCCTTCCTTTGTTGTGTTGATTAGCATATCTTTGAGTTTGCATTTGGATGCTCTCCCTTGCCTTTGTATGCAACTTCTTAATCATTTCAGCCTTCCTTTTTCCATCTAAACTATGAACTTTGTTGAAGGGTAAAGGAATCAAATCTAGAGGTGTCAAATGGTTAGTTCCATAAACCAATTCAAATGGAGAATAGTGAGTAGAAGAATGCACACATCTATTATAAGAAAATTCAATGAAAGGTAAACATTCTTTCCAAGATTTCAAATTCTTTTTTATTATGGTCTTTAGCAAGGTTCCTAAAGTTCTATTTACTACCTACATTTGTCCATCCATTTGATGGTGATATGTAGTGAAAAAACACAATTTTGTTCCCAACAACCCCCAAAGCACTTTCCAAAAATAGTTCAAGAATTTGGTATCCGTATCACTAACAAAAGTTCTAGGAATTCTATGCAATCTAACCACATCTTTGAAAAACAAGTTTGCAACATTATGTGCATCATCAACCTCTGAACAAGCAATAAAGTGTGCCATTTTGGAAAATATATCAACAACCACAAGGATTGAAATATGTTCATAGAAATATGTTCCCAAGGTGCTTGAGGAATAGGCAATGGCATGTATAGACCATGTGGTTTAATAGTAGATTTGGCTTTCATAAAAATAGTGTATGCTTCACACACTTTAATTACATCTCTCTTCATATGAGGCCAATGAAAATGTTCCTTAAGAGTATCTAGAGTCTTTGAAATGCCAAAGTGTCCCATTAATTCTCCCCTATGACTTTCGACAACTAGCAATTTCCTTAGAGAGCATTTAGGCACACTCAATTTGTCTTCTCTAAATAGAAAGCCATCATGCAAATAATTCTTATCGTATGCCCCCTTCTAAAGTCATCATCCTCTCCATAAAGCTCTTTAATAAACTCAAATCCAAACAACTTAGCATCAAGAGTAGTAAGTAAGATTACCTCCTTGATAGAGCATCTGCTACCACATTTTCTTTACCTTGCTTGTATTGAATGATGTAGGGAAACATCTCTATGAATTCCACCCACTATTCATGTCTTTTGCTAAGCTTTGATTGTCCCTTCAAGTACTTGAGTTACTCATGATCGACATGGATGACAAACTTCCTTGGCCATTGATAAGATAGGAGCACTAGCAAGTTTAGTTTTTAGAAATTGAAAAGCACTCTCTTGCTCTCTTTCCCAACTAAAATTCACCTTGGACTTGATAATTTCAGTTAGGGAAGTTGCAATGGTACTAAAATTATTCACAAATCTCCTATAAAATGATGCAAGACCATGAAAACTTCTTACCTCACTTGTACTCTTAGGTGTTGGCCAATCTTTGATAACCCTTACCTTTTCTTCACCAACATGAAGTCCCTTAGATGACACAATATAGCCAAGAAATGTAACTTGACGCAAAAAAAAAATGAACATTTCTTCAAGTTAGCATAAAGCATTTCTTGTCTAAGAATAGTAAAAACAGCCCTCAAGTGACTAACATGTCCATGCATACTCTTGCTCTAAACCAAAATGTCATCAAAGTAGATGACGTAGAGCTGGTAGCTGATCAAGGTGGCACAGATGCAGGGCAGGTGTTGGCTCAACAAGTTTTGGTTCCATAATCAGCTCCACGATGTTCAGAAAGTTTGAAAAAAAGGACGTGAGCTGTTTGAAATACCGAATTGATGCTGGGCACAATTCCCAAGGCAACTGAAATGAGCTTGGATTGGGCTCAAATCTAATTGGATGACTCGGAACGGCCCAACAAACCAAAGTCACAACCTCGCCATGATGCAAGGTGTTTTTCAGCCATCTAGAGTCGTTTGGATGGAGTTTTGGTCAATTTTCTATTTTCAGTGTAGCATTGTAATAATTTTATAGTTTTAAGAGATAATTTCATAATTTACTGTTTTCTAGGGATATTTTTGCAATTTATTTACTTTTCGTTTCCGATTAGGGTTAGGGTTTGTTTTTGCTATAAGAATTGTTTCTGCTGGTTGTTTTCGAACAGTTTTTGATGGATTAAAGTGGCCACTTTTCGATTTTCAACTACTTCGAAAATTCATTTTTTGCTTGATGTTAATTTCCGTCTTCTAACTACTTGCGTTGAAGTTTGATGAAAAGGGAAATTGAATCAGGTTCTTTTTCATTTCTTATTTTGCAAGTTTCTGAACAAGAACGAATCTTCAGATTCTGTCTTCCATCTGCGTCAGTAGACTACGACAAATTTACCTATGCAATCTCTAAGTACATGATTCATTAATCTCATGAAAGTGCTCGGTGCATTTTGTGAGTCTAAAAGGCATTACAAGCCATTCGTACAAGCCATGTTTTGCCTTAAAAGCAATTTTCCATTCATCCCCTTCTTTCATGCGAATTTGGTGATAGCCACTTTTTAAATCAATCTTAGAAAAGCATATACTACCACTTAATTCATCATGCGTATCATCTAATCTAGGGATAGGGAAGCAATACTTTATAGTGATTTTGTTGATTAATCAACAATCAACACACATTCTCCAACTTCCATCCTTCTTGGGCACAAGTAGGACTAGTACCGCAAAAGGGCTCATGCTCTCCCTCACATAGCCTTTGGTAAGAAGCTCCTCCACTTGTCTTTGTAGCTCCTTAGTCTCCTCCGGATTGGTTCTATAGGCTGCCTTGTTTGGTAATGGAGCTCCCGGTATCAAGTCTATTTGATGCCCAATCCCTCTCATTGGTGGCGATGCTTGTAGAAGCTCTTCCGGAAACAAATCCTCAAATTCCTAAAAGATAGAACGAACTTCACTAGGAAGAGAGGAGTTAGTGTCATTATTAAAAAAAATAGATTGCAATGAATTTTTATACTTAAGTAAAACTAAAGGCTTGAAGCCCATACATGCACTCTTCAACTCTCTTTCTTTTGCATAAAAACTCATTTTCTCTCCACTTTTCTTTTCGTTTTCTCTCTTGGTCTTTCCATTTCTGTTAATTTTTCTTTCTTCCCTTCATCTTTTTCAGGTCTTTCTCTCTCACTCTCTCTTGTTTTCTCCTCATTTCCTCTCTTTTCTTTTTCTTCATAAAATTCTTTCATTCTCTCAAGAATTTTCTTTTGATGCATATAAGCTTCATGAGGCTTCAAAGGGCTCAAATGTATCTTCCTTCCATCAAATTCCAAAGTATGCTTGTTCTTGTAACTATCATATGTCACCTTTCTATCATATTGCCATGGTCTCCCATGTAACAAGTGTGTAGCTTGCATAGGCACCACATCACATAGCACCTCATCATGATACTTGCCCCTAGAAAATGAGATTCTCACTTGCTTGCCAACCTTCACTTCACCGCTATCATTCAACCATTGAAGCTTGTATGGTTTGGGATGGTCTAGGCATGGCAATTTAATCTTTTCAACCAACTAGGAACTTGCAACATTCACACAACTACCACTATCCACTATGGCACTACAACAATGTCCTTGTATCAAGCATCTTGAATGGAATAAGTTCTCCCTTTGCAAGTCCTCTTCCTCACTAGCTTGTGTACTAAGTACCCTCCTAATCATATACATTTGCTTATAATCTTCTTCATTAGGATCAAAATCATCTCCTTGCCCTTCTCCTTCAGCCACGGTTCCTTCCTCTTCATCCTCACTAGTTAATTCTACCATGTCTTTATTGGTCAAGATGATGTTCCTCTTGTTTGGACATTGGTTAGCATCATGTCCTAAACCTTGACATTTGTGGCATTTTACATCTCTAACCTTGAAAGTTGGAAGTTGACCCTTTCCTTTGTCTCTTTGTGGGCCCTTGTTCTCTTGATACTTAGGCTTGAAACCTTCCTCCTTTGGTGGAAATTTAGGCACCACTCCATCTCTCTTAGGCCAAGTATTTGTAGGCCTGGATAATGCATTTCCATGACTTTGTGAACTATAAGTCCTCCCACTTGAACTCCTCCTACTCTTCAATTACTTTTCAATCTTTATGGCTATGTCCACCACATCTTATAGTAGATAGAATTGACATATTTCCACTTTGTCAGCTATCTCTCTATTCAAGCCACAAAGAAACCTTGCAATTGTTGCTTCTTCATCCTCTTCAATGTTGATTCTTATCATGGCTAACTCCATCTCCTTGTAGTACTCATCTACCCCCTTGGAACCTTGTTGAAGAGTTTGGAGCTTTTGGTAGAGTTCCCTATGGTAGTAAGATGGAACAAATCTCTTCCTCATAACTGATTTCAATTCGGTCTAGGTAGATATGGGTGGTTCTCTAGCTCTTCTCTTGGTGATCATCAATTGTCCCCACCAAGTAAGTGCATAATCTAAAAATTCCACAATTTCTAGCTTCACTTTCTTGGCTTTCGGATAGTCATAGCAATCAAACACATGCTCCACTTTGCTCTCCCAAGAAAGGTAAACTTTCGAATCATGACCTCCTTTGAATGGTGGAATGGTTAACTTAATGGTTCCCATGTTGACATCCCTTCTTCTTGGCTCTCGGTACTCATCTTCTTGTTGTGGTTCCCAGTCGTCTTCTTCTTCACCGAATGCTTCTTCAAACCGTTGAGAGAGCACTATTCCTCTTGGCTGCAGTCTTTGCACATTTCCTCCAATTCCTCTACCACCTTACTGAAATTGGTTTCGCACAGCTCTATTAGGGGCGGGTGGAGTGTCATATGTATTCACCCTCTCTTCAACTCTATTGATCCTTATACCAAGATCTTGTCTCATGGATCCCACATCCTTCCTTATTGATCCCAACTCCAGTGACATCCTTTATAAGACTTCATTAATAGAAGACATTGTAGTATTGTCCTCACCCATGTTAGAAGCAATTGATGCACTTGAACCTTCTCTTGCCATGATGGTACCTACAATTAAACACCAAAACAGAGAATTTTGTATTTCCTCACACCACACATGTATCACTCTTAGAATGGCTTTTTCTCGTTCTAATATGCTCACCCCATTATGCCTTTTCCCTCTCTTAGCTCTTCTTTAAGTTCTTAATGGAACTTCAAGAGTAGACAATGACTTAACATGGTAATCAACTCAGGCATCAAAAACTCAAAACAAGTAGTTCATATCTTCCAACTTATAAGATTCAAAGAGATAAGAGTTTCAAGGAAAATGGTCAATGAACACAAGGCAAATGATCAATCACTTGGAATTCAATATAT
>JAOXNR010000022.1:15261406-15294809 GCA_028571225.1 Parsonsia alboflavescens
GAATTTGTTATCAATAATATTTTCAGAGTTTTATCTCTTTCCTTGTGAACTCAAGGTATTGTCTCATAGTGTCTCAAAAATATTGTCGTTTTATTCTGGATTCTCCCTTTTTTGTAAAAAAGCTTTCGAGTGAAGTTGTTTACAGTTGAGGTTCTATAATTTTCCCCACCCTATTTTTCCGTCCTGCGTCATAAGGCTGTCTAAAAAAGGTGATGGCTCTGAAAGGTCCACTCCACTTTGCATTTCGTACCCTTCTACTTCATCAAGATTTATGAACTATGCTCTTCCCCTCGTAAGTCTATAGGCTTCTCCTAGATCTTTACTAGTTGATCTTTCAATCGAGATAGGTCTAGGAGGATCCCTTTCCCCACACGGAGTTCTCAGGAAGCAGTCATAAATGTCTTGTCTTGCTTCACAACAATGAGTCCTGGGAATAGCTACTCTATTGACCCTAGTCCAGAGGTCATAGTCATGTCCATTCCGAAAAGTATCTCTGACATCTGTCAATGTTGGATCTCTTCTAAAATTTCTATCATCTTGAAATCATACACCACAAGATGTTTCATTTTGAGGAACTTGCATAAGTTGCTCCGTGTCTCCTACATGTCCTTTGGGGGGGTCTTTTCTCGACCTTCATGGTGCTGGTGGATCTTGATGTGTTCTATTTTGCTGGTTAGGATCTCGAGGTTGTTGATTGTTTCCCGAGATAGAGTTGGGCTTCTTCCTGTCAAGGAAAGGTCTCACCTACCTAAGAAGCCTTCCAAGGCTTATATCATTCATTCCAGAAGATTGTTGGGCATTGCAACATGACTCCCCCAAGATCCTTGTGGTCTAGAAGGAGATATTGAAGTTTGGTTGTTACGTCTTAATAGGCACAGGTTCCATCTTGTTTCTCCCTATAATGGAGGGACAATTTTCGCATTTCTCCTGGATGGTCCAAAAGTGTCGGTTCCAAGAGATTTGTTTGGTCCAAAGGATCTGCGACATTGTTATTTTCCTTTCCATTTAAAATTACTTCGGGTACCATCTCTCCAGTTTGAAGTTCTATATGGCGAGCGTTCTTATGCCACAGAAGTATGTTTTTTTGTGAATGGATGAAAAGAACTTTGATCGGTTTTTTTTTTTTCCTCTCCCTAGATGGCACCAAAAGTGATGGAGTTGAAAATGGACTCCAAGTCACCTGGACTTTCACAGTGCCTAAAAGAACAACCAGAAAGATAAGATCATCAGAGTGGAATATTAAGTGTGATCAATGTACTTGTTAGGAGGAATTGAATAGCGCTTTTAGGTGAAGTTACCTTATTCGAATGGATCTCAACTACATAAATGTAGGCCAATGACATTGATTGTGAGACAATATCCCTTCAATCGTTCCTAAAAACATTAAGTTTTCTTGTAGAAGAGGGTTTCCTCAATGCACAACTCTTTGAGGACTGTCCACAACCTAGAGTGGGACCTCGTGTCCGTGTTCTCGAGCTCCTAAATAACCTTGGACCTCTAGAGTGATTGACCAGAGGTCGTAGCTAGCAAGTCGAGGGTCGTGAGTCACATAGATAGGTCGTAGATCATAATTTGTGACATAGAGAGCTTGTTTAGTAGGTTGAAGCTTCATGGGCGACAGTCGTGACATATGTGGACACTTTTCGACCACTTTTGGTCATGTCGCATATAAACTCTAAATGTCTAGATCTGTTTCCATGAAGTTGGGTAGAGTATTGAAGTATTCAAGTCTCGTTGTCTGGGTTGTACCCATCAATATGAATCTAATATAATTGAATACTCACTGTACTAAAAATATTACTTATTCTATCTTATAAAATTAACGAACATAAATAGAAAACATTTCTTGAAAAAAATAACTAATTTTAAATGCTAAAAATATTTAGTACAAAATTTTTTTATTTTAATTTTAATTTTCAAGGATTTTAGTTTGGACTAGTGCGAATGTCAGGTTGAGTAATTATTTCTTAATAATTTTTTTATATTTAATTTTATTGTATACTCGGAAACAATCTAAATAATTATTTATTAAAAAATCTAAATATTTTGACCCATTTGTTTACAAATAAAGAGATAATATTCTATTTAATTAAATACATATTTAATAAATTTAGAATTTTAATAATAAAATAAATTTAATATTAATGATTTATTTAGAAAAACTCTTTATATTTTTATTTTTTTTCTTTCATAGAGTGGAATGGTAATAATATTTTTAATGCAAAAAAAGGATTAAATTGATTTGATTTCTATGAATAAAAGATTCATTCAACTAATTTTTATAGTGCATATCTAGGTGAGCATCTTATCATCCGCACGAAGGCACATCATTATTGTTTTTTTTTTTTTAAGTAATAATAATGCATATAATACTATTTAACTATGATTTTAATAAAATTTATTATGTTAAAAATTGAATAAATAAATTTTCAATTTTTTGTTTCATTCATTTGTTACGTATGTTTCATTTTATGCCAAGTTAATAGATTTTATTGAGATTCATACAAAAAGCTTTTTGCCTAAAGCTGAAATGTACATTGAAGTTGGGAGTGGAAACTTACCATGATATTTTGCATTTTTGTTTCGAATATTATCTAGTAAATATTCACTTCCATGCTTTTGGATGTATAAGATGCTCTAAATTTTTTTGGTTAATTGGTCTGTCATAAAAGTTCTCTTTTATCATTTTGATGTATCCTCTATCTCCTTTGGCCTTGCTACATTCATCTGTGTTTAATTATTTTTATTAGTGTTGTATATTCTGTAAGACTGTTCCACATGCCATTGCATCCTTCCGAGCAATGAAACATTTCAATAAGAAAATAAATAGACAATGAAACTGAAATATCCAGCAAGCCAAAAGTTTACTTCTCCATTGAATTTGATACTTGGTGATGTGACCTTACGATGCAGTTTCTCAAATCATTGGCATTTCCCTCAAACACATCAAATTAAAGATTAGTACCCAAGACTTAGCAAGAGATTCAAACTTAATTTAGATTGACCTTTGTTGTTAATACAACATCAATCAATCTATTAATTTGGTAGACTAATCAACACCTTAAGCCATAGTAGATGAAAAGCCCTTGATGAAGTCTTTCAAGAACCCTCAAAGAGTTCATGTCAAACTCACATAAAAGATCATGTTTGATCTTGAAAGAGTTTCAATCAAAAGAGTTTAATTGTTTGTCATAAATCAAAGGTTGGTTATGAGTTACAAAGATAAACACTATATATAGTCTTAAAGCCCCAAATTGACCTAATAATTCGTTCATAGCGATTAAAGACATTAATACCCTTCAAAACTATCAAAAAACTAAAAAGAAAAGTCAAGAAAACATGAAATTTTCATCCCTAGTTAGGGGCTAACCAACGTTGGGACTGGTGTTGGTGTTGGCACTGGTTAGCCTCAGAAGTTGGTGTTCTGCAGGCAAGGTTGACTAGTGCCCATGGTGGTATTGGTTGGCCTAGCCTCTTGAGGCTAGTGATGTTTTGCACCATATAGCTTGTTTTCTTTGTCCATCTTTGATGCTTTCTTCTTAGATTCATATAATATAGTCTTGAATGCATCAAAGTGTGTTTTTACAAGCCCTTTGATTCCATCTTCAAGTTTGAACTTGAAATATAAATCCTTGTACTTAAGCTTCCATTCTTCAACCTTAGCTTTTCCAATCTTGGCATCAACAACAATTTGTTCTTCTTGGATTTGCATCAATGCCAATGCCATCAAGACCATCTTAATCATTGAAATATCATGCTTATACTTAAAGTATAAGTCATTATAAGAGGACATCAACCTCATCATCTTGCAAATCTTGTTTCCATTCTTTGGATGTCCTTTTGAAGCTCCATTTTTGTGATTGAACTTGATATGTAGATCCTTATATTTGAAGCCAAGCAATTTGAATCTTCGAATCTCTTCATATGGTAGCTCAATGCGTCTTTCAATGTCAAAATTTCTCTTTGATATCTATCATTTGGAGTGTACACAAAAGCTACATGCATATATATATATATATATATATATATGTATGCCATATAAAGAAAGGTAGGCATAAACCACCCTGGATGTACCCAAAAGCATGGTGTGTCAATGTGAAAGAATCCATGGCAATTCAACTTCCACTCTATACGTATCATCATCGTTTATGCAACAACCACCAGTACTACAATAAGCGGCATGATTTTGAAAAAAGCAAAAAAATAGTTTTGCAAAAATAACAAATTTGATGTTATGTCAATATTACACACACCAATTTCATATGAGAAATTAAAAAAAAAAATAGTGGGTAAGAAGCATAATACAGGTTAAAACTAATTTTGTATCAGAAACTTTTCCAATCAACTTTTGTCAGATGACATTCTTATATCTGGCTATTTAACTATCAGTGCTTTCCCAAAATAAGACATTGATATAGTCACATATCTAGAAAATCAACAAGAAGTTCAGATCCCTTAAAGTCTCTCAAAAGGACACAAGAAAAATGCAAAATAAAATAATATTTTCTTTAGATAAGAAATCCTGGATATAAAGAAGACTTCTAACGAAGGGAGAGAGGAGGAGAACCTGAAAACTACTGCAACCCAAATTAATACCAAAGGTTAATATAATTGAAATTCATTTTCAAAGGAAAAATAAAAAACATTTTTTTCTATATATTATGATGGTTCTCTTAAGAAACCAAACAATTAAGTCACTTAACCTAGGATAACAGAGAAAGCTTTCCCCCTCTTCTTTTACTTTTGTCAAGAGCCACCGGGAAGAACCATAATTTATGATTCAAAATGATGATCACAAATGGTGGCATTTCTTCTTCAGTTTAATTGGCTTGCAAGTATATGGTCCAATCCAATCCCTATTTGCAGAGCCACCCAAAGACTTCGTGCATTGTTAAGTAACTAATGAAGCCATCTTCTTGTTGTCAGATCTTCTTGTCAAGATAAAGTATCCCACCATATAAGACAATGTTACAGTCTTTATAAATGTTGCAATGACATATCTAATATACAAATTGAGTCCATGATCATATCACAATGGGCATCTCAAATTCAACCCAAGATATACTGAAGGTGGCATTTCTGAGCTTGTCTGGGAGGTAACTTTTGAGTGCATCACATGCCCTAATCATATATGGTAATAAAGGACACTAAATTCCACTATCCATTCACATGGACGCATGTCATTATACCTTGTACATAAGGTAAAATGTATGAATAGACAATGAGAAATTAAAAAATTAGTAATAGCTACCTCGGATTATTTGATAATGCACCTAATAACATGTTTGAGCAGCCCTGACGAGGGCTGTTAAGCCAGTTAAGTAACCATATTTCCTAGCACTCTTCCTATAACAAAAAATTGCCCTGTTGTGGTACATATATAATCCAAGCCCACAACATCAAACCAAATCTTCTGCACAAGTTGCAACATGCTAACAGAACATTATATTTAAGGATAGCAAACCACATAAAAGCCAAAGCAAATAAACCTTCATAACAACCAACTCAACTTAAGGATAAAAAATTTAGATGGATCAAAACGTTATGTATTCTAATTTGATCATTCTTGGGCAAGTAGAAAGAAATAAGAACTCATTGAATCAGTAAACAAAACTTAGTAAGCAATTGAGTAAACAATTAAAAGGGTTGAACTACTAACGTAGCCATTGAACGTGTCCATTTTTTTCAATTTGACCATCGAACTTAAAATTTAGTCAATTTAGCTGCTAAACTTTGCAAAATGAACACTTAAACCACTCTACGGTGGTCCAGCCTAAGATGAGTGGAAGGTTTGGACTAACTCAGATTGATTCCATTAGATATTAAGGGTTGGAAAGGAAAAATTGCAAAGGAAAAAATTTGAACTTAAAGGACAAATCTAAGGCTTCAACAAACCATGTTGTTGCTGGGAAGTGGGATTGAATTTCGTGAACCTCATTACATCTTACCAAAACTTTCAAACCTTCCCTTCACCATTATTATTGAAATTGAACCCTTTACCAGTTGTTGCAATCCTCCTTTATATCTTCATAGCTACCTTAAGAATTCTAGTCATTCCTTTCTTCTTTTTCTTGAGTTAAAAAATGTAAGCTTCCAAACCACTTAGATGCTGAAATAGACTTAGTCAAAAATGGATCAATCCCTCCTTGATTTTCAATCACCGTTGACCAGTATTCTTCGAAGGTTTCGTTAATGAACGAAGAAAGGCTGGTCTGAATTGTGAAGAGTCTTTGATTGAATGAATAAAAGCATAGTTTAAGTTTTTTTTTCTTCCAATTTTTCCACATAAGATTTAGTTTATTTTATATTTGGCACCATGTCATCTTAATATTGCAAGTGGAATTCCCTATCAACATAAATTCTCTTCAATCACTGAATTTAGAGGTGTGCATCTCACCGTAGGCCGAACCATCGTAGAATGGTTTAAGTATTCAATCTGAAAAGTTCAATTGCTAACTTGACAAAATTTTAAGCTTGATGGATAAACTAAAAAAAAAATGAACAAGTTCAATGGCTACATTAACAGTTAAACCCAATTAAATGAGTGAAAAAATTTTCAATTCAATTTAAATCTATATTCAGCTTAAGTATTCCTGCAGTGAGATGTAGTACATTACCTCTTTTAGAACTTTGAAAGGCAATGCACAGTATGTTCAGTTCCTAGTATAAAATATGTAAATGATTTTATAGCACATTCACAAATGAAATCAAGAAGAAAATAAGATAGTATGTCATGAAGCCAAGAATGTCAATTAGATAAAGATGAAATGAGAACCTTCAGAATCTCACAAATGTAGTAATGTATGTCATAATCACTAAGAGTGGGATACAAGACTTTGAAGTTGGTACTATTGACAAATTCAGAATCAAAGTGGGACTTTTTGAATGCTGATCTCTGACGTAGTTTCATAATATTTTTACCTCAACATAGATTTTAGAGTATTTTTATCTTTCTCTTTATCTGCATAATGAAAAATTTATAAATGCAGAGGAAGAAAGTGGTAAGGTAAGACCTATAGAAACAATCTAAATGAATAAAATTAAAGACTAACATCTCAAGATGTTAGTTAAAGCAAAGTAATTGTTCTTCACAACAGCATGCTCAGGCAAGCATAACAACTTACAAAATGTGTTCAATTTTTATATTTTCTATTGAAGTTCTTAGAATATAAAGAAGTAAATTTTTTAATAAGGAAAAACCAAGAACAAAGACGTACAGAGAAAAATACATGTTAAATGCTTGTTAGCAAAAGTTATTTAGTTAGTTGCCTATAGGTGCTATCAGGAACAACAGAATCCTAAATGGAAACTAGTGCATCGATATACAAAACCAAGATGTAACAACAATTTAAGAGAACTGTGAGAAATAGTTCAATCTACCTTTTTCTTTTGATAGGGTTAAAGATTTTGATAATGTATCTTTCATTGTTGGTGACATTTATGCCTTCGATGACCTCAATGTATGTCCCCCCTCCCACTTTTTGAACAACATTAAAATCATCGTGGTCACTTGAACACCATAATGAAGAAATTTGAAGCATTATTGTTTGAGTAATTATTAAAAAAAGAGGGAGGGGGAAGCGAAGAATTGTGAAAGGTAAGCTCCATCACAGAAGAAAGAAAAACCAAAATTGCATATCCATTAAAGAAAAAAGGAATAGTTCTTTCACTAGTTTAAATAATATCGAATTGAGTCAGCCTCCTACTAGAGGTCCGCCAGTTGAAAAGAAAGTGAAGCACAATTACTTAATTTAAGTATTACAATCTAACAGATAAAACACTTTGATATAGATCCAACATCCCGATTTCGTGAATCCTCATGAATAAATAAATAAATAAAGATTGGAAAACTCATTGAAAAATAGATCCCCAAGCTCTAACACCAGTAGGAGTTTCTACACATAGGCAGTAGTAATTTTCTTTGTGGTGTTTTGATATCTTAAACATCATTATGAAGAATAAAACACTTGGAAGATTATTGAAACATTATATTATCATGGGAAAAAAATTGTGCAGTTTAAGATATCCAAGTTTCCAAGAGACAAACAAGCTGCACTGGCATTCCAATGCAATTTGATCAATTATAAGAATTGCAAGCAATAATGGGACAACTAATACGCCCTAGGTCATGAGAGTGAGTGGAGATGAGGTCATGTGGGGTGTTGTGGTTTGGGTTTCACCAGTTGGCCCACTAAGTGCTTCAAGACTAGTGGAGACTGGTGGGCCCACATCTAAAACTAGGTTGAAGAGGATTGGGTCACTCCTTTGATAACAACTTAAGCATTTGGCATTATTATTACACCCTTTTCGAAGGTTTGGAATCAGGGCCACGTGATGCATTAGCTACTATTTTAGAGTTAAATAGATTAAAATTTTATGGTATTAAGATGTAATATCATTGTGCTTCATGATCAACTGAAACCTCTAGTTACATTTATTTCAATATAAAGCCAAAACTAATTGAAACAAGAGTCAAAATGATCAGTAGCAACAATCTTTTTCTATCAAATTGGTAGAATATTATAGCATTTTAATTGGTCCATGAATTTACCTCATGGCAAGAAGCCATGTACTATAGGTACCACATATATGGTAGCTAAACTTTTCCCTTCTTTAAAGTTCATTGCGAAGGAGCAATAAAACTTTATAAAATTTTCTTTCAATTCAAGTTCCTTTGGGGATTACTTTTGACATCTAAGACGTTTTCAACTCTTAGTATCCAATTAAGGATTGGGACAAGATATGAGAAAATGAGAACTAATAACTTCTTCACCGAAGGAACCCTTTTCTTAAAAAGAATATATATAATCATATCAAGTCATTTAATAATATTGATTAGAGTTGTCTCAATTGAAAATATATAAAGACAATATCCAAGACATGTAGTTCCAATTCCCAAAGCCAATAGGAGCAACTCTCTTCAGCTGCAAGAGAAACTAAATAAATTGGATAAGTTATCACATCCAAGAATGAATAGTGTACATCTAATTGATACAGGAAGTATGTTGTTGCATTTACTATAGATTAGTCCTTCAAGTAGGTTATTCACGAGGTTTAACTTGTTAGAATTCATAATTCTTTTATGATAATGAATACAAAATGTTAGAAAAACTAAATCATCAAAGAGCTACTACTAGACAAGGAAGGTTAGACATTGCATTCTCCCTACATCTTTCATCTTATTCGTTCCTTTTGTACATGCCCATCTTGAGTTACTATTGGACATAATTTTACGTAGGGAACTTTTTGCTACAAACATTAGCAGTATACTATAATAAGATAATAAATCAAACCATCTAAATAGCCAAAAAATGTAAAATTTAAGGCACTAAACCACGAAAACATACAAATAAATAAAAGAATGATCATAAACTTTTTATTTCAACTTACACTAACTAAACTATGACTACTCAAAGTTTAGCAAAACAAACCATAACTAAATTCCAGGAAATATTAATGCAAAAATTCTATGACATCCTAGTCAATTACAATGATGAAGAATTTAGGATCATACAACTTCAAAAAATTAATGGGTCCCCTCAGTGAAACTGTATCAAAAACTTTTGCTATAAAATCTCCGGTTAGTTCCCTTTCCTTTATAAAGGTCCATAACACATCATCTTTTGCAATTTCACTCATTTTTCCCAATTTCCAAACCCAAAAATAAATTGCATTAGTATTTCAACCAATTAAGAAAAAAAAAAAAAAAGAGTGGCAACTAAAACTTGAAGGATCCAAAATGTAGAGCTTTTTACCTATGTTGGAAAAATTAATTATTACAAATGTTTTTGTAAAGTTTACAATATAAATACAACTACAACTAACAAACGCAAAACACTCCTAAAAGAAAAGAGATCAATCCTAACCAAATATGAAGAATCCAATTTACCTAGGCTGAGCAAACTGATAAAATCAATACACAAATACAAGAAAGAACCCCTAAAATCCTTCCAACACCCCAAAAGGATGGACACAACTCTCAATTCTACCACACTTTGAGAGAAGAACCCAATTCAACCTAAGGAGAGCTATACCTAGGATAAAAATTTGCAACAAGAAATGATTTTTATCTTTTCAGACTGCTTAAGCAGAGGATCTTGCAATAGATTTTGACCCAAGCTAGAAGCCAAGTAACATTTGATTTCTCCAAGCTAGTCCTCTATCTTCATCGCCAGAATCACAAATTTAATTCAAAATCAAGAACATAACTAATAAGGGGAAAAAAATAATCTTGAATCACAACTACTAAATTTTCGTAAATGTTAGTTTTACAATTGAATTAAATGCAAACATACACATAGCCACCTATATAATATAGAGCCAAAGGTACTTCCCCACTTTGGAAGCCTTTCTTTGTCCAAATACCTTTGGGTGTAGTGAGAGGAGCAAGAAATCGGGAGGGTTTGAGAAAGTGGTGGCTACACCACAGATTCATTCGCCCTAAGTGTGTCAAGAAGAAGGGGAAGAATTTATTTGTACCTTTTGTTTTGAAAGGTGTAAGTGATAATAATTTAAAACAAAAACTCTCTTCTTAAGTGAAAAACATTTTGAAACAAAGGGAATAAAAATTTAATTAAATGAAGAAATGAGATATTCAATTATAAACAATTTAATATGAAAATAAAACATTTAATTCCACAAACGGGGGGAGTTTTTTTTCTTTTTCTTTTTTGACCAACATAATATTAATAATGCACAGAATTTGTAACACATTTATTTTTCTGAAATGAGGGACTTAAGTGTTATTTCCACTCTAAAAATAAATAATTCAATTTTTTTGCTAATTAAAATAAATATTCAATTTAAGAATATGATATTAGATTTACCATCCAAATTTCTCAATTAAAAAAGTCTTACTAGAGGAAAACATAATCCTGTTTAGTTATTAAGATCAGATTTTTAGGTTTTAATATTAAAAAATTAATAATTAAAGGCTATGAAATATTTTTATTAATGTAATAGAAAGTGGTATAGAAACGTGTAACAAGATATCCAAACCCCTATTTTCACAACAATTTTTTTTCCCTAGAAAAAGTTAGAGAACAAAAAAAAAAAAATCATTTGGTTCATATGTTTTGAAAAACAATTTTATAAAATAAACCTCTAAATCTTGTTTTTAGAACAATTTTTAGATTTTCTTTTTTTGTGCTATTTTTTTTCTTTTCCAAAAAACAAAAAGAAAATCCTCATATAAAAATGTTAAAATTATGATGTCATTGATGGCTACCCACTAAAAATATTTTATAAAACTTTTATTGTTATTGTTTTCAAAAATATTTTGTATTTTATTAAAAAATCAATTTTTTAGTTTTATGATAATTTTTCAAATCTTTTATTTTATTATTGTGATTTTTTTCTAATATAAATTACATTCTTTTGTGCTTCATAATTTATATTTTCTCTTGTAAATATTTTAGCATAAAATTTTTTAATCTTTTCATCAAATGTTTATATAAAATTTTGTCAAAAACTTTACATTGAAACGATTTTTTTCAAAGAAACCAGAGATAATTTAAAGACTTCCTAATTAACCAAAATTTGTTATGTCAAACAATAGAATAAACGTAACCAAACAATAAATAAACATAACCAAACAGACTAATTTATTCAGTACAAAATCTCCTTCCATTCAGCACCATCTTCAACCAGGCTCCATGCCCGTAAGTCTTTCTGTGTTCTTCGCCATTCACAGTCTATGAATACACAATATAATAATCTCTCGCACGCACTTACACTCTAGAATTATACTGCACACATATCCAACCGAGAGTGGAGAGTGGCGGAGAGGGTGGAGATGGTTTCTTACATGAGTTTGTTGCTCTATGGAGTAGGAGGAATTGTGGTGGCCGGAATGGCATTACTGGTGGCTTTCCAAGAGAAGCTTGTGTATGTCCCGGTACTTCCAGGTCTCACCAAGTCCTATGCTATAACTCCGGCTCGGCTTCGGCTCATCTATGAAGATGTCTGGCTCAGATCTTCCGACGGTGTCCGTCTCCATGCCTGGTTCATCAAGCTACTTCCCGACTGTCAAGGTGCTTATGTTTGAGACCCGCACGTATATGTGTTTGTGAGTTTAATTTTTATTTTATGTTTTAATTGTTTTGGAAATTAGGTCCATTTCTTTTGGCTTCCATTGGAATCTATGTTGTGAGAGTTAGGGCTTACTGTTCTTGGGCAAATTGAGTGCACAATGTCCTCCTGGTCTGTCAATTCCGATTGATTTTATCACTTTAAGGGAGACTAGTTGAAGACTGTTGTGGTTCGAGCTAATTACTTTTCAAATTATTTGGTACTCGTGAAAAAGTTAGTTATTGTAATGCGAAATAATCGGTTCTCTAATTTCATTAATGACTTTGACTTCCTTTCAGAATTTTAATGAAGGTTGTGATTTAATTCTTCCTTTCTTGAAAGAATTATTTTAATATTTTCAGTGAATAAATAAAGCATGCTAAGAAAGAAGATGCATGAGGCAGAATTTCTATACATAAGGAATTGATTAATTTGATTGTAATTTTTTGTTCTTATGCTATATGCCCAGAACTACAGATAGGGGCATAGCTTAGTGTTAAAATGCATCACTTTTACATGAAATGTCTTTGGTCAGAGAATCTCCCAGGAATTGTCTATCTTTCTGCCCTATTATTTTAATTATATATTTGGTTAAGAGTTGGTGCCTGTGGTTTGCATGAGCTTGGGTACTCAGGTATAGGAATTGTGTTGTAACCTCAAGGTTTTTTAGGCGGGCAAAACCTAAGGATATTATTTTCCTATAGATCCAAGATGTAGCTCTTTTCAATGCCATAATTTGTTGTGACATAAATTTCCATCTGTTAATTATGTTACTGTTTTCATGGCCATTGTCAATGATTATTTTTCATTTATAATTGATTGCTTTTTTATTCTCATGAATGTTCAAGTTTGTGTTCCATGTTTACCTAGAATTGCTATCTTTCGCAGGTCCAACCATCCTCTTTTTCCAGGAAAATGCAGGAAGTATCCTTTTGAAATTCATCTTGTCTTGAAATTGTGCCTCTTGATTGCTTCTGCAACTTTTCATTTTAAAACTCTATAAGAAGCAATTTCTTGGGGACCCTTTACTGGTCAATGCAGATATTGCCCACCGTCTTGAAATGGTCCGAATCATGATACAACGTTTGCATTGCAATGTTTTTATGCTGTCTTATCGGGGGTATGTTATGGTTTCACTTCTGTTTGATTTTTCTGTAGCTGGTCACCAGTATTGGTTTGATGTTTACATCTGCTAAATTATTGCTCTTTTATTTCATTTTTATAGTTATGGTGCCAGTGATGGATTTCCTTCCCAACTTGGGATTACAAGGGATGCTCAGGTTTATGTCTGGTCTTTATTTATCTTCATATATACCTTCCCACCCCCTGTTTTTTTTCTTCCAAATTTCACATTCTAGTCTTTTTATTTTGGTAGGCTGCACTTGATCATCTAATCCAGAGGACTGATATTGACACATCTAGGATAGTGGTCTTTGGGAGGTCACTTGGTGGAGCTGTTGGAGCAGTACTTACTAAAAACAACCCTGAGAAGGTATTATACTTCATTAATGGTTTTCAGTATTTTTCAAACTGTTTGCCTTTAATAATTTCTTCTTTTGGACAGATCAATCAAACTTTTGATTGGTTTTCCAAGTAGTCTGTTTCTTCTTTCCAGGAAATGCTTTTATTTGTATTATTATCTTTTTCTTTTGGTTGCTTACAGTTGCATTTGGCTGGCTACATGTTACTCTCTTTTTTCCAGGAAATCTTTTTGATGGTGTCATTCTTTTACTCTTTTAGTGCAAAAGGTTGTACATCATTTCGCCAAAAATTATGTTCAGAGGGATTACAATTTACTATTCATCCCTAACTACAGGTCCAAACACTCAAAACACCCAGCATATGCAGGGGCAATAGTACTTCAGTGTTGTTTGATAAAATCCACTTTGTCTGTGGGCAAGTCGGCAGATCCAGGGCCTCCAATTCCTTGCATACCATAAATTGTTTACTGTCTGCATGAACAGGAAAGGCTAGTGTCGGTTTTATAAATTGAAGCCTATCTATGCCTGTATTGTTATTGGTTCCCAGAACTGGGGTAGGCTTGTTCTTGCTAGAAGTATATTCCAAACCCCAATAGGCAAAGGACAGTCTCTAAGAGCATGCAAAGGTGACGGGTTCCTTGGATGGTTGCAAGTCTTGTAGTCTGCAGATTCCAAAAGATTCCAATCATATAGTAGCATGTTGGTTTTCAATCTTCCATGATGAGTAAACCATTAGGCTTAATAATGCTCAACTTTTTCTTTCAAACTTCCAGATTCTTCTATCACTTTCATCCCTGTCCAAAGTCCATGCCTTGCTTAGAGATAAATGAATATTTCTGGTATTGTTTTGTTTTGGTTGCAGATGCATATTACTCTGACTTTGCTTCTAGAGTATATTTTTCTGTAACTTGATGCATTTTAATGCGTGCGTACTAAGCTTAATGGCACATTCATGTGTATGAATTTCAAATTTTAGCTTTTCCACACCTTGAGGATCAGGATATATACACCATGGTTTAGTTGAATCCTGAATCTTCAGTAAATGAGGTCAGTAATTTGAAAATTTTAATCTCTCTGAGGGAAATTTGTAAACACCAGGTAGGGTGTTAATTGCTTGTTCACGATGGTGTTGGGTAGTGGGTGTTATTTATGCAATTACATTTGATGAATTACTGTGCTCCACTGATGATGTTGTAAGGAATGGAGTTCTCATTCAAAATATACCTTAAAAAGTTGTGCTTAACTGTTCTTTGTTTGAGGAATTTGGTTTCCTTGATTATGAGTGAACTTCTCTAGGAGTTTCTGATGTTCAAGGGAACTCATTTCATTTGCTCATGTAGAAGATCATCCAAAAAGCATTCCTTCTGTGGAATAGATTCACTGGAAACACTTCCTACTTCTTCCTCCCTCCTTCCTTCAACCCACCCCTCCCCCGCCCTCCCTCCCTCCTGACCTGAAACATTGAATAGGATCATTGATGCATCACATGAGTTTCTACTAATGTGCTGCTTGAGGAAGATCTCTTACTTCTTGGTCTTAGAATGCTTGCAGTTGGCTTCCCCGACTAAGTGATTGTGAAATATTTTTTTTGAAGCCTTGTTTTAAATCATCATTCCAAAGAAAAATGATTCCTAGTCAGAACACATCAATCTGTTGCATTCACCATTTCTAGTCTTTTTATTTTTAACATTTGTTGAGCATTCATGGCATTTGCTGGATCATTACTTTTCTCTCGATTCTGCATTGAAGATAATTTATATTTGACTTGATTGTCATTCTTGTCATTTGATGGCTTTATTAGTTTACTTACTCTTGATACTGGAATCAACTTGTACTTCTGACTTCTCTTAATCGTGTTTTATGTTTTATATGTTTCAGGTGGCTGGGTTAATATTGGAAAATACTTTCACATCTATCCTGGACATGGCTGGAGTTCTATTGCCCTTTTTGAAATGGTTTATTGGAGGTAGTGGTTCAAAGGGAACCAAACTTCTTAATTGTCTTGTGCGCTCCCCATGGAGCACCATTGAAATTATTGGTCAGGTGAGGCTTTTAGAATTTAGTATTCATTCCATGTTTTATGTTATGCAAAGACATGAAACTTTTGTAAAGTTAAGATATGTATCATATACTTCTGATACTATTTATATTATGTAAAGTTAGTAGTCAGAAAATACTAATTTTTAAAAAAAATTTTTTTTTGAACTGGCTTATGTACAACACAATTAACCGGTTCCAGTGAACTTGATAATCGAATAGAACAGCTATGTTTGGTCAGCATTTCTGCATGATTACATATGAATTTCTCTGAACCAAGTTATTCGTTCTGCTGTCACATTTCCCCACTTCTGAAAAATTTTGTTCGCTGATGTTGGATTTCTGTGAGTATAATCCTTGACTTATTATACATTTCTTTGAACTCCATTGCAGATCAAACAGCCTATTCTTTTTCTCTCAGGACAGCAAGATGAAATGGTCCCCCCCGTGCACATGCAGATGTTATATGCTAAGGCAGCTGCTCGCAACAGTCGATGCTTATTGGTAGAATTTCCTACAGGTATGCATATGGATACATGGTTGGCAGGCGGTGATCGTTATTGGAGTACAATTCAAGAGTTTCTGGCACAAACAGTCCCAGAAAAGAAACCTGATGAATCTACCCATAGTGGTAAGGATTTTACACCCTCTTAAGTTTTATTATTGTGGTAGATTCTGTTCTCCAGACCCATTCTCCTGAAATTAAAAGAGATGCTAGCAAAACCTAAACCAAGTTTTAAAATCAAACTCTTGACCTCGGCAATGTTGCCAATCACGAGGACAATCAAGGGCAGCAGTGAGTAATGGATGTCATATCTCTGCAGCAAGGAGTATATTGTACATGCTTCTCTGGAACTGCTTAGAATACCATTCTAGTCCAGATTGATGTCCTATTATCTGACCTCAAAAAACTTGTTCATTGGTTAATACTTTTAATGATAAATTCTGTTCTTTGTAAGTTTACTATACACCAAAAGTTGTTATAAGATACCACAAATTCTATTTAGATTTTAGCTCCCTACTTTTGAACTATATCCTGGTCAACAAACCTCTCTTTATCTTCAAACTGCTTTTTGTTGCAAGTTTTCTTTAATATTTAGTCTAGTTAAACAGGGACACTTGTGTAATATGATCTGATCATAGAATTCCTTACTTGACATCATTTATACATGTTAGTTTAATTAGCTGGAATGACTTGAATAGCTGCTACTGTAATCCAGAATTTCACCTGGGCCTGGACTTGCAATTTTTAGCTTTGTTTTGCAATTAGCTTTTCTAAATAGTATTTTTGACTTTCCCTTCACTCGTATATTTTCCCACATTTTTGATAATCTCTATTTCGACTTTCTGTTACTGATGAATTGTTATAGAATCCTAAAAGATGGGGAGTTAAAATGTGGGATTAAACCTTTTTGTTATGTTCATAATGCAAATTACCTTGCTATAACTGTTCATGTTATGTTTGTATTATGTTCTTATTTTGCACATTAGATCTTGAGCCACAGTGACCTGCTGGGATCCAGACTTTTGAGGTGTACTCCAGTTCAAGCTGTGAATTCAACTATTTGCCCCTGTTTTTTGATCATTGCAGTGACCGCGGGTTCTTTGTGAATGCACTGCTTAGAGCTGTCGTGTCCTCTGAGTTTTTTTTTTTTTTTTTTTTTTAAAGTAAAAATCTTCTGGCCACAATTTTGGGTGCATTAATATTACAAGAAGATGTGGATGGCATGGCAGGACACCCAATGGACTGATTTTGTTGCTCACACCGAATGCTAGCCTGACTGACTGATTCTCCTTTGTACAAATAAGGATAAAAATGATTCTCAAGAGTTACATTTGGGAATTTTCCGCATCAAACTTCTATGAGTCTTATCTCTTCTTTCCTGATTCTCATTTTTTTTTTGTCTGAGTTCCCAAACATCTTATACTGGGATAGACCTGAAGAGCATGAGCATGTTCTCATGTCTTGTTTGACTGTATGCGCAATTAATGTCATATGTCTGTGTGTCCTTGTGGCGGACGTGTTCTTTTTCAGATGTTGCTTGTTTCTGCTTTCCATATTTAGCTGAATTTCGCTCATTTTATTCTCCCGCGCTCCTAAGAAGTGGAATTGCATATTTTTGGCATGGACGCGGCAATTACTATTTTAAAACTTAGGCTATAGAATTCTGTATTTTAATTATTATTCTCAATAGTTTTTTTTTCCCCCTAAATTTTTTGGATTAAGGCTGAAGATCTTCTATTATATAATTACGTATCACTCCTCCATTGCATCATTAGAAATTTAACTTGCTTTTCTAAAAGATAAGATTTTATTAAAGTTTAGTTTATCTTTTTAGATTTTAATATTAAAATATATTTAAAGATAATAATTAAAAATTAAAATTAAAATTTTTATTAATATAATGAGAAGTGATATATAAATATGTAATAAGAAATTTGAATATTTTAATTAAAGAGCTTATATATATATAATGTTATAAAGAGTTATAGGTTACACATTCTATTGAGTGTTCTTATTAAATATTTAACGAGAAATAATTTCCTTATAAAAAAAATTTCCTTTATAAAAAATATTTTTTAAAATATATTTTATAAACTGAAAAAAGAATCCTCTATAAACAAAATTTTTTAAAATATATTTTATAAACTAAAATATTAATTTTTTTTACCATTAAATTTTAAAAAAACTCTGCCAACGACGTCGTTTGAGGTCCAGCCAAATCGCCCGTTCTTCCACTTCCTTCCCATTCGGCAATTGAGAGGAGAATAGCCCTCGATTCCCAAAATTCAGTCGACACCGCCGGTTAATTTTTCCTTGGTCGGACAAAATCGACGAACATCCGAAGCCTACAAAACAGTGGGTTTCAGTTTTCTGTCACAAATCTCCCAATTCATTCGAAAGAAACGAGGGCTTCTTCACCTCAACTTCAATCGAGCCCCAAATTCTTCTTGAGACAAAATCGGCCAGAGAAATTGCAGTTCAGGGCGTAATCCCACTCTCAAAAGAAGAAGTTTAATCTTATTGTGTGGCTGCAAAACCTTTGGCCCACATGAGAATTCCCAACATGATGTACATTAGAACATTATTCATCATGGACTGATGTTTTCTTTGCAAGGTTGGCTCTGTGTAACTAGTCAACTTTTGGAGAGAAAAGGTCTATGTATAAGGCTAGTATAATGAACAAACGATCAATCTTTGTACATTTTCTACTTGAACTAAGGAAATAGTACAGCCTTTCAATCTTTGCCTGGAAAGGATAGAATCTCATTCGTATCTTAAGTAGTTCTTATTTTATCAATTGGTGCCAGATTGAGGCCATTTTTATTTGTATGATAGCTTTACTCTTGACATTATGAAATTGCACATGACGCTTGTTCTTATTGCCTATAACCTGGTAGAATATATTTTACATTAAATTCGTAAAAGTTGGCTAAAGTCATCAAATTCGTGTGCTGATCTGTTTTACTTGTCAGGGACATTAAAGTGTGGGATATTGAAACAAAGATTTCTTTTTTATTATTTTCCATGTAATATTGGAAGTGTTATAACAAGAAGATAAGATATATGAAGACTTCTGATTTTGCATTTATTGCATTAAAATAGGTTTTGACAAAAATCTTAATTTTAATTATTTTATTGTTTCACTTCTTTATGGAATGGGATGAGCTTTTGAGAATTTTTATTGGGATGATAAACTTCTATCTAATGTCTCTAACTTGAAAGCACAAATTTTTTTTGCAAGAGTTAAATGCCAATATTGAAAAAATTCCAGAAGCAAACTACAATTTGAATGCCAATGTTGAAAAGTTACTCAAGATTATCGGGCATCAAGAAGACATAAGTAGGGATGAAATGCGGAAGATAATTTATTGCACTCCTGTACTTGTTCCTAGGAGTTGCTTTTTGTATAAAGTGCTAATGTTGTTCAGTAACTACTTTCTGTAGTGGTCTTTAGATTACTAAAGAAAATGACACTTATCTCAAATTACGATGCAGAGATAGGCATTACCTAATATGTAGAATTCAATTCCAGATGAAAACTGGTTTTGTATCTTGGTATTTCCTTCTGTAATTTCTCCCTACTCAATCAAAATTATTTCATCTTTATTAATTTTGGCTACAGAAAAAGGTGAAGTAGGATGCTGCTGCCTAGCCTTATGGAGGCATTAAACCCTCTGATTCTTTTCCTACCTAGCCTCATGATATCGTGTATAATTCCTCATCTTTCTGGATGGAATTTCAGCTTCAAATTTGCTGAACTTTGGAGCTTTACTTCTGCAAACTACTTTTTGGGTGCCTGCCAAATAGTGATAATAATAGGTATTCTACTTCCCAAGACCACCTAATAGAGATTAGCCCAAATTTCACCCGTAATATCCCTATCAAATTTTGGGGAAATTCTTAATGGTATAATTATGTAGTAATTCATATAACAAATAACAAGAAGCACTACTACAAACTTCTTTAAAGTCAGATAAGCTTTTAACATTAAGAAATTGAAATATAATACAACCTCCACTCGTTCCAAACATTCCATTAACCGTAAATTAGAACATTTCTTCTTTAACAGTATCAACATGATACACCTCCCAGCTAGAGTATTGCTTCCCACATCAGATGGAAGCCTTTAAATGCATACAAGCGAAGAACCAAAGTAAGACAAAATACAAATAAGTCAATGGTTATTTGCACACACAAAGAAAAGTGATGAAATATATAAGGAAACTTGCGTTCCAAGACTTTTTACTCAGGCTAAAGAGAATATCTTTGCTAACCCAATGACACTTGATCTTGATTGCCAATGACATTTGATCCTGATTGAGGTCAAACAAATAAAAAACTTGTATATAAAGGACCAGATATCACAAAAGAGACTTCGACCAGGATTAGATGAGCCAATAAGATTCTAGAACATTTTAGATAACACAGTACACAAAACATTATATTTGCAACTATATGGTTCCTAGAAATTAAAAACTTATGGCTACTTGGATCTGGTTCCCAATGCCATATGCTTCATTTGCTTAGTCGCTCTGATACCGTATCAATTGATTCAAGATTACCAGAATCCATTGATTCAATTCATCAGCAAATTAAAGAAGAAGAATCAGAAGAAAAGCTATTATATATTTTTCTATTATCATAGTAATGCCTGTATCAGTGACCCCAAAATACTTTCCAAATATCTAAAATTCATATACAGTGAAAAATATCTAAAAATACTTTCCAGGTTAAAATGCACCGAAGACAGTGCATTGCTTTGCCAATCCTCTTCCGACAGTAGTAGGAACTCACAAGAAAAAGCTAGTGTGGACATGGGCTTCAAAATCTCAACTTCATATTGACACAATAACAGGCAAGAAGAGCTAACACAAATGGAAACAAAAAGCAGTCCTAAGTCAATTGGTCCAATACTGCCCTTCATTCACCACCGCAACTACGAAACTAGACCCAAAAAAAAAAAATTGGTCTTTATCGACCGAAACTGAAAAGAAAACAAAAATGATAGGGAGAAATTTACAGGAAAAGTTCAAAGAACCTGTCGTCGCCGGCCAAAGCCAAAGCCAAAGCCAAAGCCGTCAGTCTTCCTCACAGAAAACTTAAGTCCACCGTTTTATAGGCTTCGGATGTTCGTCGATTTTGTTTGACTGAGGAAAAATTAACCGACGGCGTCGATTGAATTTTGGGAATCGAGGGCTATTCTCTTCTCAATGGTCGAATGAGAAGGAATTGGAAGAACGGGCGCCTTGGCTTGTCCTCAAACGACGTTGTTGGCAGCGTTTTTCTATTTATAAAATCTTGTTTCCATTAGTGATTTGACGATCGCGTTTGGTAGAAAGTGTGGTCGTAAAATCTCTAGGGAGCAAGCATGTATGGTGGATCGTTCTAGTTAAATATTTAACAATCAATAAAGTACTTATTAATTTTTTTTTTTAAAAAAAATTGATCGTTAACTTTGATCATTAAAAAAAATTGAATATGTTCCGTAACATTTTATAATATTTTGGTATATATATAGAATTTTTACGGTGTTTAAAAAATCTTAAAAGGCCTATATTATAAAACAGAGTGAATATTATTAGTCAACAAGAGTTATTGTATATTTGAAGATATAACTTTTCACTCTTTGAAAGATTTTGTCCTTAATATATGTATATATATTTATATCTTTTTCTTTTTTCATCTATAAATAATTTTGATTAAATTTTTGAATACGTAAAGAATTAAAATATTCAATAAAAAATTATTTAAAGATAAAAAATATATATATTAAGAATCAAAGCTTTTCAAAAGAGTGAAATGTTGAGGGATGAAATATAGTAATTATTTGGTGCCATGGATAATTCAAGTTGTACAAGGAACAATCATTAAACTGGCTAGAATCGTTTATCAACTTTCAGACTGACTGGCCTCATTCGGTCCTGACTGTACTTGACAATCCTCACGACACAAATGTTTTGTAAATTTTAACATATTGTCGGTTTAAAATCTGATTTTCTTTATTTTCTCCTTTTCAAATTTTTCTTTTTCTTTTTTTATTTTTTTGATTTTCTTTCTTCTTGTTTTCCATATTTTAAAAAAATTATATATATATATTTATATATTTTTTATATTATAATCTAACGTTAAACCCACATGCAAAGTGAGCACTCTGTCATTTGAGTTACATCCCCACTTATCTCATTGAAATTTATATAGTATTAAATAATTATAAATCATAATAAACTTTTTAAAATATTATTAATCAATTATATTACAAATCAATATTTCATTTAATGCATACACTTAATGTTTAATGATGACTCGTTTCTTCAGGGACATTCCAATGGATGAAATGACAAGCTCATGAATCATAAGTTTCCCCCTCATGAATAAGCATGATGTCGAGGTGCGACTCCTTACATTCAATTTATTTTATTTACTTATTTAATATTTTATTAGATAATGATTGACTTTACCTTTTATTAATGATCATATATTTGATTGAGAATTGTTGACATTAGAAATAATATTAAATAATTAGAAATACTAATAAATCATTTAAATCGTATTAAAAAGTTATAAATAGTAATAAACAATTATAATAAATATTTTCAATTAATGTAAATGTTAAATATTTAATTATTATCTATAATGACTATTTAATATTATTGAAGAATGCTTTAGATGTGACACCTGCCATCTCAAATCATTCTTATAATTATAGTATAGACGGATATTATTTTTTGATATTAAGGGATCATATTATGGAATTCAAGAAAATATAGTAATTAATATGGAAAAATAATTAACATTATAAGTTAGATGAAAATAATTAATTTAATTTTTTAAAATTTAAATATTGAAATAAATAAATCATAATTTGAAATATATATTAAGAATTATGTTAACTATTCAACTTTTGTATAAAACTAAAGTGTGTGTAGTTGTACATTTTCTTACAAAAAAAATTTTGAAACGTCTTTCAACTAAGAACAGAAAAATAATACAAAGTTTAAATTCTTTTGGAAATTAAAAGAAGAAACAAAACTGAAGGTATAATTTTTGGGTCTATTATTATGAATTACTCCCTATTATAGCATGTATAACCGGACATCTTGAGCAGTAATTTTTACTTAACTTAAACTATAAATGAATACCTTTAACAAGATTAGCAAAGAATAAAAGAAAAATATTATATCAAAATTAAAATTAAAATAAATAGAATTTGAATGAACCAAATAAATGATGAGGACGATTATTATCTTTCCATTTATATCTATGAGTTTGTCTATAAGATTTTTAAAATTTAAATGGATGATAAAATTAAAAAATGAAAAAAAATATTTTTTAATAAAAGTAATTAAATATTTTTTTTAAAAAATTCAAATCACAACGGAAAATATGGATCTTCGCGTCATGGACGGAGTTGTCCCACTAATTTTATTTCTCCCCCTAGTTGTCTCTCAAAAATTGAAAATGGGTTGTACAAATGCACACCCTACGGAGCTAATCACTAACTTTTCACGTCGTCGTTTAAGATGGGTGGTTCCAAGTAATTAATTCTCATTTTATTTCTTATCACGAAAACAAAATCAATAATAAAAAAAAAAAATATTAAATATTTATTTTACAAACATTCTTGGCTCCTGGATAAAGATTAAAGACCCTACAGAAACAGAGTAAAATTCCAATTACGCCCTCCGGATTCCAAAGAAGACCAGACCAGGGTCCTTTTCTTTTCTTCTTGAATATTTGACCATGTATAGCTAAAATAAATTCACTTAAGCGCAGCTTCTCAGAAAACTGGGTGGACAGAGAGGCACAGTTCATAGTGGAAGGGAAAAAAAAACACTCTCTCGCTCAGTCAATCTCATAGGGCTGTGTGTACGGAGGAGCGGCCATGGATGGAAACACTTATAATCCTCGCACTGTTGAAGAAGTTTTCAGAGATTTCAAGGGCCGTCGTGCTGGCATGGTCAGAGCCCTCACCACTGGTACACTGCTCTCTTTTTTTTACTGTTCTCGGTTTTTCTTCTCTTTTTTGTGAAGTTTATTTACCCGTTTCAGGTTCAGGTTCAGATTTTTTTTTTTTTGGTTCAGAGTTGTTTGTATTCTCTCTAAGTTCTAGGGTTTTTATCTCTCTCGCATTTTAATGTCTTTTTTCTGTCTAATCGTTTGACGTTTTATTTTTTTTTTAACAGATGTTGAAGAGTTCTACCAGAAGTGCGATCCAGGTTTGTTACTGATTTTGGCCTCCGGAAGTGGATAATTATTTAATGTGTTTTCTCATATATTTTATGTTTTTTTTCCTTCCTGCTTTTAAGTATTTTAGTCCCCACTTAGAAGCAGACATCTTATCTGCAGTTCCGAACTCAGGTTTTTGTGGAAGTGAACCTTTGTTGACTTGCAAATGCGTGTTTTTTAAAATCTATGTGTTCATTTTTCTGGCATTAGCTGGTAATAAATTTTTAAGATAAAATATCTTATGCACAAATTTTATGTTTGATTTTATATTTCTGTAAAATTTGACTCTGGGGAAATTCTGAATTTGTTCAATTTTGAGGTTTTTGGATGGAAACTATGTCTCGCACGCTCATAAAAGCATAATGAGATATGGATGTTGGATTTGTACTTTATCTCTCTCATGAATATGTCCAAATTGATTGTTTATTTCACTTTGGTAGGTGGATTCTATTTTTTCTTTGTGTTTGTTTGCTGCTCGATGTCTTCTTTTGCATTCATATCATCTTTGTATTTTGTTTTTTGGTCATTAACTCCGCCACTCTGTAAATGGAAAATATGGCTCATCTGCTTGTTCTGCCAATCGCGATCAGAATTTGGAACTCATTAACATTCATTTTCTATTTGTCTACTTTTGTGTTGGAGTTCTCTTGATTTTAGCACTCACATTTGCTCAATCCATGAGCATATTTTTTTCCTTCTAAAAAGCTTTGAGAGCTTTTCTTGTATGAAACGTAGGCATACTGTTTTCTGAGTTTTACAGTTACAGCTTGTTTGCCAGTTTTTAACGGAGAAAAGAAGAGATGAATGGTTAAAAGTTATGGAAGGAAAGAAAAGAGTAAATATTAGATATTTATTTGGGACTTTAGGAAAGAAAAGAAGATAAATGAATTTCCTGTATTTAGAATTTTAGAGAAGAGATGAAGAGCATAGATAAATAGGAAACAAAAATTACAATTCTATTGGCAGTTCAGCTTGTCCACTTCGAGTGACCCTGAAAGACGATCTTTGGCAATCAAGAAAGAAAAAAATTCAAAGGCAGTTGTCAGCGGTTGATGTAGCTTTGGTGAAAAAGGATTAATGAATCTTATTGGAAGCAGAAGAAGCAAAAAAGCAGCAAAATAATGGCTGATCTCTTTTTGCTGCTTTCTTCAATGTGAATGAAGAAGAAAGCACTTCCATAGATTTTGTTAATATTCAATGGTTGTCTACAAATCATGATCAAGATTTGTCCCCAGAAAAGCTTGTTAATCTTGCCCAGAAATTTGCTGTAATTTGGCCCCTAATATTATTGCCAATTTTCAATTCTATCATCAGAAATCTAATCTATTGAATAATTCGAGGGTTCTTTAGGGAATTGAGTATGGTCTCAGCCCTTTTTCATCAGATCCATCTCTTTCTCTTCACAATTTGAGAGCCAAGCAATTTTGGGATTGGGATTGATCCCACATCACTCCCAAGTTCTTTTGTTTCTTTCATCTTGAACCTCCCAAACAGAAGATTTATTTCCTTCTTCCCAGATATTTGCTTTTCTCAACATTTCTGCCACCATAAACTAGGTGTTAGACTTGGAAAAAAAAAACGTTCCTATCATTAAAGATTTGTTCATAAATCCTTAACTGGTAGTTTTAGAGAATGAGAGAGAAGAGACTTAAGTTATCTCTATGTTGTAGTTTCTAATGGAGACGATGGGATGGATCCCAAATCACTCCAAATGCCTAAATCTTTTCTCTCCACATATGGATAGAGATGGTTGTAAAAAACCAATTTCTGAAATTTCCTCTATTTCCTTTGTCTTGTTTGAGTTAGGACTGAAATCTTGGCAAAAAATTAAGCAATGATGTGAAATTTGTGAAGGAGATTAGGCAATTGTAATGATCGATGAATGGTGAATGAACTAGGGACTGGTGAAGAATATGAAGTAGAACAAATTGCAAGGAAGAAGGGAATTGCTGATACTGTTGAATTAGGTTATCTAGTTAAGTTCTAGGGTTTATGTAAACTTGTTTGAAGTCTTATGAACTTGTGTCATAACTTGTACTGTAAATTCGTAGAGTATATGTGCCACTTGAATATATTTATAAAATATAAAATATTTAATGTACCCTAAAAAGAACTAGTTATACAATATTAAGGTTAAAGAAACATAAATATCACATATTTAGTCTAGTATTGAAAAGTAATGCAGTAGTCCACGAATTATGACTTTGTATTATACCTGGTATGGTCATGATTTTGAAAAAAGAAATACCTGAAAAAGAAAATGAGAGTGAAATACAAAAAGCTTATTCCAGAATTATATGAACACTTTCCACTATAATAGAATTGGATGATCAGATTATCTTTCAAATCCAGGTAGAGGATAAAGAACATGGAGGAGAAGAGGGGCTTGTAGAAATTTAAGAAGAATTAAGAGTTGATTTTTCATGGATTAAAAGAAAAATTAGAACATCAACTGATAAGTAATAATTTTATGGGTAGACGTAACAAATGGGTCAAAATTTTATGGTTTATAGTTTAGATAGAACTAATTGTGTTTCAAATAATTCTTCTTGTAAAATCAGTCAAAGAATTGATAGAGTTTAAAGAGCCTACCCGAGAGTTTATAGCGTTTATAACAAATTTTGAGTTTACTCAATCCTATGGGGTAAATTCGCAAGCTCTTTCATGTGGGATAAATTCGTAAACTCGTAATCAATTTTTGATTTTACTCTAGAGTTTGACAACCATGCTGTTCAATTGGTACCTGTCATTATCTCAAAGAAAATATTTTACCCATCAAATTGATTGAATCTTCTTCTTCGTCAAACCTCCTCAATTGATCTTGTGATTTTATTCCCCTGTCCTCAACAAGAGGAAAGGCAGCACTAAGGAATGTATTCTGGATAATTAATTCTTATCTTTTTCCTGGACAATGCTTATTCCACAACTCCATTAACCCTATGAAATCTTCCCCGGCCTTTGGTTTTATTTTGTATACTTATCAAGTTATCCATTTTAATCGATCTAATATTACTGAATTTCATTTTTATGAGTTCTCCCAATTCACTACTTTGGCATTTGAAGAATCCTTAAACCTGCTTTGAGCTTGTTTGTGGACAAATCATTCTATTGTTAGTTCACATTTCTCTTAGGTAGATTACTGTCTGAACCGGAGTTATCACATGGCACCAGATATTCTTGACCTAAGTGTATTAGAATTCTTTGTGATGCTCATTTTCTAATGCCTTTATCAACAAAATTCATCCCTTTGATGTGATTGGCTATTGTTCTGCAGCTATTTTTTTCTTTTTGTTCATAAGTCCATTGTTGGTTTCTTGCTGTGAGCTTATCATTCCACACACCTTCTGTTATGGCTGAAAATGAAATCTCACCAAGGTTTCTTCTTGATTGTTCGCTTGATTTGGTTCTATTCACTTTGGTAACTGACTTTATGACTTGTGTTCCTGATATCAAATCCAATTTACTCCCTCAATTTGGTTCAAATTTCGTACTGGTTCAGCTTTTGACTTGGTCAAAACTGTTACTCACCCGTGGTGAGTTTGTCTAATCAGTATCAGACATGTATTTTTTTTCGTCTTAACTACTGCAATACTGCTTTTTTACTTTATTTTAATCAAACTGTTTGCTCACCTTTATTAGTTGCAGTTATTTGAACTATTTGAGATTTATTTCTAAGAAACAAAGACTAGTCATCTCTCTCATATGTGTATGCTCCTGGTTGCTGCTTTTTAATGCTCTCTATATTCTATTAAGTTTCACATAAATTCTTATCTGACTTTTGTAACATTGCAGAGAAGGAAAACCTTTGCCTTTATGGCTTTCCAAATGAGGGGTGGGAAGTAAATTTGCCTGCTGAAGAGGTGCCCCCTGAGCTTCCTGAACCTGCATTAGGGATAAATTTTGCAAGGGATGGAATGCAAGATAAGGACTGGTTGTCTCTTGTTGCTGTCCATAGTGATGCATGGTTGCTCTCAGTGGCCTTCTATTTTGGTGCCAGATTTGGTTTTGATAAAGCGGATAGGTATGTTTGGTTGCCTTTATTCATTTTAGCTCTCAATCATTGGTTTTGTTTCATTATTAGTGCATGACTTAAATCTATCTATATTCCATATAAATATATATATATATATATATATTATTAAAAGTAAGGTAAGTGTGAGCAATGACTGGCGTAACATTTAAAAAAATTTTTAAAAAGAAATTCATTATAAAGTGTAAGGCTTGAATGAACGTTAACAATTGCTTTGTAGAGCTTTTCTTTCTTTTTTTTCCATTTTTAAATTTTAATAGTTATAAAAATAAATGTTTTAAGAAAAGCTTTGAAATTTTTTTTTGTAAGGCTTAAAGAATTTTATTTTATTTTTTTTTAGAAAAAAAACTTTGAATTATACTTTATTATATAATAATAAAATTAAAAATAAGAATGTAACTATATAAAAAATGGCATTGATATACAATATAGTTACAAATGAATTTTTAAATATTAATAATAAACCACGAATTAAAGAATTTAGTAGTATTTTCACTGTTAAATTGATAATTATGTTAAATTGATTATAAAATTACATGAATTAAGATCAATGTAAATAAATAAATATCTATTCATTGAGTTAAAAATATAATTGTCACTATCTTCTAAAAAGCAAGATATATAAACACAAAATTTAGTGAAAAAAAAAAAATGTCGCATATAAAAAATTATGTATATGGATTCTTAAAATTTTTTTAGCTTTTTCTTTGAATTTTAAAAAATATATTCATTTGGATAGGTGACTGAGAATAGACTGAATTACATTTTCTTGATTAGATTGTTATTAATACAAAAGGGGTCTAATTAACTTATTTTATAATAATAATAATAATTATATTCAACTTATTTAAGTATTTACAAATGATCAGTTCAATTGATTGATAGGTCCTGTTCATGGGTAGAATAAGAAAGAAAAAAAGAAAAGTCATTTATCCAATGTGCTATAATAATATTCATACGTATTAAAATTCTTAAAAAATTAATATGAAACCTTCAAATAAAAAAAAGTTCTTAAAAATATATGAACCTTCAAATAAAAAATTTACCTCAAAGTCCACTCCGTGGCTCTACAATGTGCTGAAAAGTGGAACTATATAATTTTGTTCCAATATGTTTGTTAACAATATAATAAAACAAAGAAAGAAAAAAAGAACAATTGGACTAACAAGAAAAATCAATTCTGGATAATAATTTCCTTTATTAAATATTTATTTATTTGATTAAAAATATAATTATCATTGTATTTTGATAATAAATTTAAAAAATAAAGATAGTTTGTTTTCTTATTTAGATTATTTAATTTTCCTTTGAAAGAAGATAAAAAATTTTTCTTTATAATTCATTGAATTAAATTTAAGAAGGTTTAAGAGATGAAAGTTGTTAAAGAGTTCATTTAGTGCATGCAAATGCAGATTAATTACGGTTAGTGAGAAACTAAATTTTTTTAATTTTTATTTTTATATGTAGTTTGGAAGAATGATTTAAGTCAATATAATTAGTTAATTAAATTAATGTTGAATTTATGTGAATTAATAAAAACTTAATTATTTGGAATTGAAATGGTTGGATCTAAAATAAAATATTATTTTTAAAATTTCACAAAAAGGATTTAATACTAAAAGTATTCATGACTAATAGGTTTTAAAGTTTTTAAAAATGATTAATTTGAATAGGAAACACATTAAAAATCCATAAAATAGATAAATATGAGTCTTTGCAAAAATATGTTTATATATATATATATATATATTATTGTGTTATAAAGTGCAATATGATTTGTAAATTAATGTAAATTGTAAATTTTTAAATTATTTTTAAGGTATATAAACAGAAAGGATTTATGAAAAAATGAATTCTGGATGATAAAAAAATTAGTATTGTTTGACTTTTTGAAATTTTAAAAAGATATTAATTTAAACGGTTAACAGATGATCTATCAAATTTTTTTTTCATATATAAATTATATACCACACATTGTGTGGGTGTTTAGCCTAGTTGTTTCTTATTAACATAAGCCAACCTTGAACAAAGATCTTGATGTACCATACATCCTAAGGTACTATCTTTGAGATGAAGTATGAAATGGTCATAGTTTCTGTTCTGGTGTTGCATTCTGAGCAAGTGCATGGTGATCATCACAGATATACTAAATCGTAAAACTTGACGATATTTCATTGTATGTTCTGAGATATTGCTAGTGAGTGTGGTGCAGGAAACGTCTCTTCAACATGATAAATGAATTGCCAACAATTTTTGAAGTTGTCACTGGTGCGGCCAAGAAACAATTGAAAGATAAATCATCTGTATCAAACCACAGCAGCAGCAAGTCCAAATCAAACTCTAAATCGGTATCGACATAACTTTTTATTCCAATCTTCAATCATGTTCTTGGTTCCTGTTAGGAGGTGCATGCAGGTTGTGCTACTTAAAACACAACTTTTAGTAGTTTATTGTGTTAACATTTCTTGATGAGATTTACTTTGATACAAAAGAGACTACCGACTCTTAGAAATTTTGCTGCTGTTCCTTTTCTCAATTTTACTTAAAATTGATTCTACTATTTCTTGAGGGGATGAAGAGAGAGAAATGTACCCAAAAGGAAGCTAATGCTGATTCTTTTTTCGTTTCTTCTTTTTTTTTTTTTTTGGTTGGGTGGGTGCTCAGAAGAGGGTTGTTTGTTCATTTTACTGCTAATATTTGATCAGCATCTTGCATTTGGTATGAAAAGTGAGTCTCTGGAATGGTCTTTCTTTTCTTTTTTCCCTGGATGAAAAATGGAATAGGAATGGTACTCTTTTCTGTCTTTGAAACCCTTTCTTGTATGACTATCTGATATGTGATCTGCATCTTGTATTTGGTGTGGAATGTGAGCCTCTCGAAAGGGTTTTCTTTTCTTTTTTTTTGTGTCAAATTGAAATTATCTATTTAAACTCACCCTGGTGGGCCATCTACTGGCATGGGTAGTGAGCCGAAGTTCCACTTTATTTTTGTGCTCATTACTTATTTGGCAACTAGCCCAATATCAACTCTTTTCAAGTTCTCAAGCTAAAACTTATCCTCATCAATAGGATAAATTATGTAACGATTGTACTGAAATGTTGAGATGGGCTAGCTAACTTGTTTCTTTCATGTATCTGGTGTGTCTGGTTGATGTGGCTCACCATTTTTTCCCTTTGTGCATGACACTTTCATTAACTTAACAGGTTAAGCAATTTTTGTTGTTGACAAAGTTGGATCATTTTTTTTTTTCTTTTTTGGAGTATGAAGATCCTTTGTTTCTATATCCTAATTCTAATGTGGTTTATTTCCAACCCCACTTTTGTTCTTAATTTTAAATCTATGAAAGGGTTGGGGGCCACATACCCTCTTTTGACCAAAAAAGAACCCTGCCTGTTTGATTATCTTTTGTTTTCATGTACTTGGTTTTTGAGCAACCAGCTGTAGTTTCCTTCATTATACATCCTAACTATCTTTAGATACGTAGGCTGCAGTCTATGGGTATTCATTTAAAGGTTTGTGATGTGAACTTCCACAGAGCAACATTTTGTGTTGCACTGATTTTCCTCAGGTCTGATAATTGATTGATTGACAAATACCTAGCTTGGTAGTTTTTTGTTTTTGCCTGATCATCTCTTCTTACAGAATGCCATGTAGTAAATGCTTGTCTTCGATGTGATTCGTAACTTGTCTACTTCTGGAATTTGAGTTCATCTGTTCCTTGGGATATTATCCAATTTCCCAGCACACTTTTAACTGGGGAATGATAATTGGACAGATTTTGTTTTTACATCTGCTTTCCATTTTCCGTTTTCCATTTCCACACTTCAACTATTTTTAACAGTTTCCTCTTTTTGATATGAGAACAGCGTGGTTCTGAATCTCAGACCAAGTATGCAAAGGCCCAGGCAAAGGATGAGGATGAGGTTGATGAAGAAGAAGAAGAAGATGAGCATGGTGAAACCTTGTGTGGAGCATGTGGAGAGAACTATGCTTCAGATGAATTTTGGATCTGTTGTGACATATGTGAGAGGTGGTTCCATGGCAAGTGTGTTAAGATCACCCCAGCCAGGGCTGAGCATATTAAGCAGTACAAATGCCCAACTTGCAGCAACAAAAGATCGCGCCCTTGAATATATGTATTTAAGCTCTGAAAATGCTAGGTCTGAAAATCATGTATTTTTTTCTCACTGCAAAGTTTAGCTAACCATCTAGTTTGATCCTAGCTCCTCCCTACCCTGTGGGAAAATTGTCCATTATTGCTGTCTTTAAAACTTAAAACCCTAGCTCTCTTTCTAGTTGCCCTTTTTCATGATGTAGAGATATTTTAGCCAATAGGTATCTGGGCTCTCTGTGATTATGGTAATTTATGACAAATTATCAGATGATGTGGATGTGCAAGTGATGAATTGTTATCTGCTTTTGAGGTTTATGCCCAAATTTGATTTGGCCTGATGACTCGTATCCTTATCTAATCGGACAAGGAGGGGAGAAATCTTCAGATGTCTTTTCTTTCTCTGGATTATTTGTGTTCCATAGTAGTTTTGTAAGTCAAATGAGTTCATTGATAATGAAAGTTGTTTGAATGTGTAAGTATAAGTTGAAGCTTTCATTCATCACTCATCCAAAGCCCTACCAGTTGTGATGATTCAATGATTGTGGTGAAGTAAAAGTCAATAAGCAAGTAAGAATTCTATTCTCAATTGAGAGCATTTTTTTTTTTTCACAAACATCGCCTTTGATGATGGGGGTGTAGTAGGTTCATTAAAACAAAAGATATATATGTTTTTTTTTTAAAAAAAACATAAGGGAATATAATCAGTCTTACCCTTAAGCTAAGTGGAAACAATTCCACTTCAATAGAGCCCTATCTATATGAGATGTAAAATAATTAAATCTTACCAATGCAAAGAAACTTTTATTTGTCAAGATTACAAAGACTACAAGCTAAAATAGTGATGTGATCCACTTGAATTATGGTTGGAATTTCAACATCCATCTATCCAAATCCAAGGTCACTCATAATCTGAAATTTTGCCCAAGACTTCAACAAGAGAT
>JAOXNR010000022.1:15294909-15332355 GCA_028571225.1 Parsonsia alboflavescens
ATGTAATTAGCTAAAGTTGTTTAGGCTAATTCATGAATAGGAATTAACCAAAATATAATTAAGAGTTAATTATGTGATTGAATTGTATTTTTCTAGGTTCATTGAACCTGGACAAAATTTTCTCAATAGGCCTCTCGTTTTGAATTCAAATCAGAATTCAAAAATACAGATTGATTTATCCAGAAGACTTCTTATCACAAAGTCTTCTAGGGTTTTTCAATAGGGATGCCTCTCTCTTTTTTGTAGAGTTCTTTTTCTGTCAAAGTGTCTGTGTAGAGAAAAAAAAACAGAGAGTTCGGAGAAATCAAAAAATGAGAGAAACAATATTCACGATTGAATCTAGCAGTCTAATTGTGTTTGTCCCGTTGTTGTAGTTGTGAGACGTACACTGGAAGCAGACGTTTGTGTGACAAAGTAGAGGTAGAGTTCGGGGACTTCTGCTGGTGACTGTAAACAGATTCCGATCTTCTATTCGAAAAATTGAGAAAAGGTAATATCTGTACCCTCTCTAGACTTCCTCCAATCGATGCCTGGAGGAGGTCTGTTTGTGGCCTCCCCTTCAAATATTACATACTCTTATTCTCCTACCTCTCTTTCCATAATGCTCCAGATCACTTTACATTGGAGGATTTCCCATACTTAGTAATTATAGCTCTACTTTCAGTATTTCTTTTTTTTTTTTGCAATTTTTAGTTGTTATTTTGACAAGAGGTACGAGAAAGTTATTCAAAGAAGATGATAAATGCTGGTCACTAATTTACTCTCTTTAGTTTAGCTTAGAAATGCTTGTGTAGATTTAGATGCTACGTGGTGTGACAAAGACAGAACAAAACTAAACAAGAGAAGTTGGACCTTTGTTTAAGCATGTGATAATATATAGATTTTAAAACTGTCAATAGGCAATTTGCAACAATGACTATTCTACACAAAATGTTTTGAGTCTTTTGTCATTGTAGATTCTGGCATACAAAAGCCACAGCAAAAAATTACTAAGCATCATTGGTGTTAATTGAATCTTTCAATTTAAAGTACCACCTTCAATCATACAAATAAAAAGCAAAGTATCTTTAGATGTAAAATATTGCATGGTCATTATAAGTAACTCATTAGGAAAGCTTTTCAAAGTTAAAGTTAACCATTGGACACCTGCACGCAGTAGTTACTCCCCAACTCATTTTTAAAGAAGGCCTCAGTAAAGTGTTTGTGACACTTGTGCATTTCCACATCACTGGACACCTGCAAGCAGTACTCCTATTATGTGTGGTGCCCTATTTCACATTTCAGGGACATTATGAAATTTGCCATGTTAACCAAGGATGTGACCTTAACTACATTTCAGTTATAATATTAAAATTAGGATAGTGCATCCAGTATTCCCGTGAATGAATGTGTCATGCTATTAACTCAATCTGCATTCATAATATAGAAAACAAGGAATTACTCCCGCAATTTGAAATAACTAAAAATCCATCAAATGAAATCGTAAAATTAACTGCTTTCATGTTAGTATTGATGCTAGAATAGAGGCACTGTGTGATTTAAGCCTTGAGATGTTGAAATTATGGTTTTGAATTTCATACCTTCACAAGATGTCTACCTTGAAATTAAGGGCAGATATATATACATATATAGGATTGAATATTTACACAAATTTCACAAAATTATGATACTGGTAAAATAGGAGAAACACATAGGAGTTAGAAGCAGCATACCGGAGCTTTTCCAGCTGTTGCTTTCAGTTTCTTTTGCAGCAAATTCTTCAAAATTCCTTTTATCTTCAACTTGTTTTTTGGCTCCTTGTGCAATCTTTTAGCTATCTGGACATGAGATAATGTTGTAAATATTTGTCCCTTCTGTGAACCAGTTCATTTTGCAAAGTTTGAGATATTATCATTAGTTATTCAAAGTTCTTGGATTTCATTTAGTTTTGAATTAAATTATCCAAGTTGAAACCTTCTTCTTTTCAAGTTCATGATTTTGCTCTTGCCTTCTCTTCATTCTCCATATCTGATATTCAAGAAGTTGGATAAATATCATTAGAATAAAGACAAGAAAAAAGAAGTTTCAATGTCCAACATTGTTTCTAATTCAAGCTAATTTTCTTATATGTCTTTAGTTCAATTCAATGAATGTACCTTTTCTTTATTTTTTTTCATTTTAGCTCTCTCCCAAGAATTTGCTTTTGGATTGCCCATTTGTGTGTCTCTTTGAATTTCACTACTGCATTGTCTGTGGTCCCTTCATGGTGGAATGTACAGGCCTTACAAAGGATGAAAGCTTTATAGTATCCTGCCCATATGGTCTCATTATGGAAGCTTTAAACGATGCATTATCACTAACTTCATCTTTTTATAGCTAGAAAACTACAAGAAAATTCTTTGAGAGATTTGACTTACCCAGTCCTGTTGGTCGAGGATGTTGATCCTGTTTAGTCTTCCCCAACTTCAATGGATTCCTATATCCTATACTCAAATCTCTGTGGTGTGAATGTATGGCAAAAGCAAAAGTTGCAACTGTTGTTGCAAACTCTCCATCACTGTAGTCATAATTAATAGAAGTGAAGAAGTCCTATATGACAAATATTTGAATTCTATAATCTAATAAACATGGAAGCCCAGTTCAATACTAAGTTCCATAGACTCAAATCCTTCCCCTTAACCTCAACATCACCCCACACCCACATGGAAAAAAATCCAGAAGTCTAGCAGGCAATGGTATAGTTAATAACCAAGTTACCAATACCAAAATCAACAAAAAAAAAAAGCAGGCATTATTACTGATCAACTTCTCTGTAATTATTTCATATATATTAATTGATAATTAACACTTTTGCTGTAATATCATTTGTAGCTGGAGCCAGATTGGCTTGCCCTTGATACAATTAATTCATTTTGAGGTGGCCTTACGATGCCCCAAGATAAAAATGAAAAGGAAGACGGTGAAAGCACTGTAGAGCTTGGAATTGAAATACTTCATTCCTTCAAGCTTAAGCCAAGCTCTAAAAGGGCTTTAGAAACCTTAGAAAACGCTCCCACTTTTGGACCGAATGATACAAAACTCGTGAGCTATTGGGATCCTCAAATGAGCCTTCTTTTATTGTTATTATTTGTAGCAATTGTTTAATCATAACTTCCTTTCTTATTTTCTTTTTCTTTTCCCATTATTTGCAGGCACTAACAAATTGGAAATCAAAGCCTTCTTGAAGAACAACATGAAGTTCATGACAAGATTGAAGAAGTATGCTTAAAGATGATTGGCAAATTGAAGAACTTTGTAATGTATTGCAAGCCTGAAATTGAATGAACAAGGCTGGAAATTGAAGATACACGACTGGAAGGCTAAGAAGACACCAAATTCCAGAAATGCATGATGCTGAATTTTGCTCTATTTTGGCTGGAACTTTCCAGCAAATATGTTGAGACTTTGCTAGACTTTACAACAATTTTTGAGGAACAATCTTCGATGGCGGAAGAACCAAGGAAAGAGCTCAACTTGTGGAGGATAGAAGACATCAAGGAAGAGTGAACGATCAAGGAAACAAGCCTTGGGAAGCCTTAGAAGTCAGGCTGGACAGTTGGTCGAAATTCTACCAAAAATTTCAATTTGGCTCCTCTGTTTTTTCAGCTTTGTAATCTTAACTTTAGTTGGAATTTTCCACTTATTGTTAGCTGATTTCTTTATGTTTTAAGCTAGCTTAAGGTGGCAAATGAAGTCCCTAATCGTAATTGGGGCTGAGCCTATAAATAGTTCATCATTTGTATTATATTTGAACAATTAACTCTACAAACACTTTTCAGAAATTTGAATGAATTCCCTATGGATTCAAGGTTACCAAAACCGAGAGTGTGAGTTAAACTTTAGGGTTCTCAATGCTTGGCTAGGGTAATTGAGTTAAGTTGATGGGACTCAATCCATTAGATCATATTGGAAGACAATTGGTCAATGGTTCTAGCTTGAATCTCTTGCATGAATTCTTGGGGAATCACAATTTGGTTTGTCGAAATTTTGGATTTGATGAAGAATTCCTTCCAAATTTGAAATCACATCAATCTTAGATGTCAAACAATTCAAACATTGTCAAACTTTTATTTTAGATCATGTGTTTGTTCCTTTGAAATTGTATCTGAACATAAGCTAGAATAAAACTTTTTAGCAAGGAAAATATTAAAAAATGGTTAATAACAATGCGTATTAACAAGTTCAAGTATGAACAGGATATCAAGAATTTTCAGAGGTTTGTTGTCCGTTTTATTTCAGAAATTTTCACTTGGACTAATATGTCTTGCTTTGTTTCGGAGTTTACAGAGGCCTAAAAAGCTTCTTTAATTTATAGATTTAGTTGCTTATATCCACTAACACACACATTCATCCATTGTTTTACTATTTTTCTAGTTGAGGGCAATGAGTAAATAGATATGTGTTGATTCTACGACCCAAGATGAATACAATTAATTGTCTAGTTGATTTATCTATTTGCAAGTTCTCTACTTGATCATTTTTTAGTAGAGCAATATCATATATTAGAGAATATTATTAAAAGAAATACATATAACAGAATTGAGAAATTCTGTTAACTTGCAATTTAATGTTTATGTTGTTTAACTTATTTGGGATATAAACTTAGTATATAGAAGAGTTATGCAATTAGAAGTACAATAATAGTCAATTGAACTATCACATCCCTTACCAAATTCAAGAATTACATATTCAATTCTTAGTCCTATATACACTTTGATTAAAGACCATCTTGCTTTATTTAGCTATATATTAATCTTTATGAATCTCCCTTCTTAAGGAGTAGTATATGACTTTCCAGTTCTCTTACTTTGTGGGTTGATAATTTGAATAAATTCATCTAATATACTACATTGTGACCTTACAGGAAAACACCACATTGCTGGACAATGAGGATGCCAAGAGGATTATATTCCAAATGATCAATAACAGTTGGAAGGATTTTAAAAGTAGACTGAAGAAGCTATACTTTGAAAAATTCCAAGACAACTGAGAGCTTCTCCTCTGTCCGGATGAGGGGGTAGATCCACAACAATGGGAAATTATTTGCAAGTACCGGAAACTTGATGAAGTAAAGGTAAAGTTACGATTATGTATTTCATAATGATTTTGGTGCCTTGCTTTTTATGGAATGATTGAAATTTTGTCATAATAAATATAATTCGTTTATCAAACTTATATAGTTGGCAGCCTCCCAAAATTCCCTGAATCGTGCGCACCAACAGTTTCGACACATAACAAGGAAGGTTTCTTTTTCTACAATCCTCGAGCATGTAGGAACTTTATAAACTTAACAACTTTCTTTAGTTTGTTTTCTTTTTTATTCTTTTTATGTTTTTTGGCTTCTAAAGATCAAGAGATAATGCTCCATTTTTTACTTTGAATTTACAATTATCCTCCGAGGGTAAAGGTGACACACAATTGGATGTGTTTGTGGCAACAAGAAAATGGAGAAATTCTACCATTGATGAGGGTACTGAAGATGTAATTGTAAGTTAAAGTTCAGTTTCTTTTGATTTCAATAAATGGTGACACTAGTTTTATATTTTCGAACATAAATTTTACTTCAATTTCTTTTGATTTTAACTTATGGTTAATCTTTTGTAGGCTCAGATGTAGAGAAATTACATGGTGTTTCTTGAGGGTGAGCGCACTGACACTGCCAAAGATGATATATTCTTCATGGGTAAAGACATAAAGAGCCGTATGAAGTCCATGGGAAAGGGAACTTCAAAGTCCAGACTAAAGGAATCCCAAGCCAGAGAATTAGCAACAAAAGTGTCATAGTTGCGAGTTTAGTTGCAGGAGAATATGGTAAGGGAAAGAGCACGTTTAAGAGAAGATTTAGAGTCGGAGAAAGTGGGTTTTAAGGCTCAAATGGAGAACATGATGCACGAAGAGATGAAGAGACAAGTTGCAGCTGAAATGAAGGACCTTCTATCAAGAATAGGTCCAAGTGTTGCAGCCTTTCTACCTCTATATCCAGTTCCGCCATCAAGTGCTACAAATAGTACATTAGCTGAAGTCTCATCAATGGCTCAAATACCCCCCTGCGGTGAAGACAAACAATAGTTGGAGTCACTTCATGCGTTATCTATTTCAGGTATGCTATTTATTAGAACTAATGCAGATGGTGAAAAGTTTTTTGTTAGTCTTTAGCTTTGCAAACAGTTGATCTTTTTTTTTCCCGTCTTCATTGGATGTTATGATGGCATGTTGTAATGGTGGAATGATGGAGGTGGTATAATGAATTGGGAGTTCATTATTGTTGTTGTGATGGTGGTGACATAATGAATTGGCAGTTTGTGGTTAGTGTCAAAGTTTTACTTTCTATGTCTCTATGAAGGGGAAGTTGATGCTAGTGTTTTGTTGTGTTTCTGTGTTGCCAAGGTTGTGAATTCTATGTTTAAACTTGATGCATAAGTTGATGTTAGAGTTTACCTTTCTATGTTTATATTTTAAATTGAAGTAGAAACTTGATTTCCCCAATTTCAAAGTTTGGCTTTCCTTTGTTTTGTTTTAAATTGAAGCAGAAAATTGGTTTCTGTGATGCCAAAGTTTGGCTTTCATTGGTTTTTGTTTTAAATCGAATCAAAAAAATGGGTTATGTGATGTTTTTTTTTTTCTCTGTTTAAACTTGATGCCAAAATTTGACTTTCAACTTGGTTATTGTGATTTCACAGTTTCATTCCCAAACTCTAATGAAACTCCCTTTTTTCATTAGAGTGTTGCCAACATAACATTATTCTTCTGGAATTGATTTAGCTATAGTAAATAAGTAGGATAATCTTATAATGCTACTTATTTACTCACTTTGTTGTTTTCATTTGACTGTGTTTGTGTCAATTTCAAGATAAATTTTTGGATGATCATCTTTGAATTTTCATGAAAATTATATTAGGAATCTTTATTAATCTTAGATATGGAATCAACACGTTGAGTTCATGCCTAAGTTGTAGTTCGTAGTTCTTTGAAGACAATTGTATTGAAATCACTCTCTTGCCTATGTATTTTTTGCATTTCATTGAGACAAGGGACATATGCTGGATTTTTAGAATACAACTCTTATTGTAACAAGTTAAACACACACACACACACACACACACATATATATATATATATATATGTATATATATATATTTATATATTTGTACCAATAGTATGAAAGGCTTTCTCTCTCCTTTGTTTTTTGTACTTTTAAAAATTTGTAAAGGGATTGTTTTTATATGCTATTGTGAAACGTGAAAATTAACCATTCTTGTTTGGTTAAATTCGAAGAGGATTTACATTACTTCAATTGAATCCACTAGGTTAGTAGTTTTAAATAGGATATTAAAAAAGATATCTGTAGAATTTACTAAAAATGAAAAAAACCTTTATATGATGGCTAAAAACTACCATATATGACTGCTCAAAATTACTCTAAAATGGACTGCACCAAAAAAAAAAATTTATACTATGACTCTAGAGCCGTCGTATGTAGTCTAGTTAGAGAAAATATATAAGGCCTTAATATATAGTCAGATTATACGACCCGATTTTCTTTTATACGATGGCTAGAATATGTAGTATATAATTTGTTTATATCCTATAGTCTCAAGACCGTCGTATGAAATAAAGTTTATACGACCAAAAAATTTTATTTTATAGACTGCTAGCAACATGTAGTATATAATTTGTTTATATACTACTATCCTAAGACCATCGTATAAAATGAAGTTTACACTACCAACAAATTACATTTTATACGGCAATCCTATGCATGTGACAAATAATTCATTTTATACTACGACATATATGATAATCGCATAGTAAAAAAATTTATTTATATGATGGTCATATGTAAGACTTTATAAGACCACATATTTGAACCGTTATTTATACGGTTGTTTTTTTCGTCGGATTTTTTTGTCACTCCTCTATTTGCAATTGTCTAAAAACCATCGTAAATGGTTTATATGACTGCTATTTGGGTAGATATGACAGTCTTAGGGCCATTGTATATATTGTTGTTTTTTATAATGTGAAAAGCTCTCTCTTGCTCACTTTCCCATCTAACGTTTACCTTTTCCTTAATAACTTCTGTAAAGGGGACTGCAATTGTCCTAAAGTTTTGTACAAACCTTCTATAGAATGAAGCAAGCCCATGGAAACTCCTTACTTCACTTGCACTTTTAGGGGTAGACCAATCCTTGATAGCCTACACTTTCTCCTCATCTGCATATATGCCATTAGAAGAAACCATGTATCCAAGAAATATAACTCTATCTAAGTAAAATGAACATTTCTTCAAATTAACATACAAGTGTTCCTTTCGAAGAACATCTAAGACAAGTTTCATATGATCTATATGCTCATCAACACTTTTGCTATAGACTAAAATATCATCAAATAATACCACAACAAATCTACTAATGCTTTCCCTAAGAATATAATTGTTCGATCTCATAAAAGTGCTAGCGGCATTAGAAAGACCAAGGGCATAACAAGCCATTCATGCTTAGTCTTAAAAGCATTCTTCCATTCATCACCTTCTTTCATTCTTATTTGGTGGTAGCTACTTTTTAAATCAATCCTTGCTAAACATGTACTTCCACTCAACTCATCCAACATGTCATTTAGCCTAGGGATAGGGAAACCATACTTTACCATTATCTTGTTATTGCCCTACATCAACCGCATGCACCAAAAGCCTTTTTTTTTTTGACACCAACAATATAGGGACTACACATGGGCTCAAGCTTTCCCTTAAATGGGCACTCCAAAAAGAGAAAAAAAGCTTTATGGATGAGATTTGTAAATAGAAAATAACTAGTGGACCAAAAATATTAATCTTCCTCGATAGAAATAGTGGAATTTCTTTTTGAGTTTTTAAATGAGTAACGAAATCAAGAAAGAGCCTAGTGGTGCAAAGAAGCAGACAGAAAAATATAACCATACAGATTTTGAAATAAGGGAAGTTAAACTCTGATCTGTCATTAAAAATTAAGTCTCAGACCAAAACAACCAAGAAAAATCATCTTCTAGGCTACAAGGATTCAATTTCCATAAGGCTTTCTGTGTGGAAGCAGAATATAGACATAAATTCAAACAAGTATTTGATTGAGGAAGAGAGAATCATCTTTGTTTTTTTTTGTCATCAAGTTGAGAAAAAATGTGGCTTCACCACGAAGGAAAGCTTAAGATGCACTTTTGGATTTACAAAGAAAACAAACACACCCTTTACCAGATACAGCACACGCTTGTATGTATTGAGAAGACCTCTTACAACATATACAGATGGGAGAGTATCACCTCCAGAACTAGCTAACATGACTAGTCTTTAAGAACAATCCTGTGGCACCATTCAAAATCCATGTAAGGGTGGTGCCGCAACATTATCACCATCACCACAAAAGCTAGAAGCAATATACCAATTCATTTCTAGCGCAGCCTGATCTTTTCATTTGGAAGGATGACATTTGGGTTACGAATATGAGGATTTAGTGCAGCTAGTTCCTTCCATTTAGCACCTGTACCATGCACCCGAGAGGATATGCTCCATAAAGTCTCACCAGGCTGCACTGTCGTTGACTCAAGGGAAGATGCTGGTAAGGAAGATTTGGCACCATTCTTTGACTTCATGAGTGGATGCTTATTCTTTTTCCCCATCCCGTTTGCAAGCAACCAACGAGATCCAGACTGCTGTTGTGTGGAAGAGCCCCACAACTTCTTTTTACCTGGTTCAGTCTTTAGACCGGCCACATGTACTTCAGTTATTTTAAACTTGGCAAAATGCTCCTCTTCAGGAATGATCACCACTTTTCGCTGCTCATTTGTCTCCCTCTTGCACTGCTCAGGCTCATCATCTTCATCATTGACGTTCCTTGCTTCTGAAACTGTACTATATATTCTTGGTTTTGGTGGTACAAACACCCTCTCCACCTGGATGAGTGCAAGCATTGGAGTACCAACTGGTTCAAAGTTTCTCAAAGGGTCACGTAGTTGCACCATTAATGCAACAGTGAAGTTGTTCCCCAGCAAACCACAATTTTTGCCCTTACCCCGTCTCTTCTCACCCTTTGATCTTCCATGGATCAAGTCCATGGATGTGGCATGATGAGCAGCAAGTAATTTAGAGGTATGTTCACTTATATGATCCCCGTCATAAATTTCCCCAGAATCTAACTTCATCCACTCATCAAGGGTTAGAGATAAAGCCATCAATCCATCAACATCCTCACCATTGTCTTTAATGTCAAGCAGTTGTAACCCACCAGCTCCTTGAAGGCCCAGGGAACCACCAGCACTGACTCTCTTACCTTCAAGGGCTGAAAATTCACCGATGGATTTTGGACTGATGTTTGCAGGAGCATCTTCATCAGAGAGGCCAGATTGTATTCTCAAACCTTCAACTGCAAGGGCTTCAATTTTATCCATTGCCAATGGAGCAAGGTCGTCCAAAGATACATATTCTGAATCCTTGTTACCAACAACAGCATTAGACTCAAACTTGTTATCCCTATGTCCAGACGATTTTGCTTTGGCTCTTCCAGGCTTCCTAGATATACTTTCCCCACATGCAGATTCATCCTGCAACAAATCTTGACTGCAACAGAGAGAAGGGAACAAATTCATCAGTTGCAGAAATATGACCTTTAAACTAAATAAAAGAAAGCTGTCCATTGGCAGGAACAAAAAGCATTTCTATTCTGCAAATGATTAGCTTCTGTTGACAGCATTACATTTCTGCCAAAACCACAGAACTTTTTCTTTTAAAGGTTGATTTGTATGGTAGTTGAGTTTTGGCTACGTTAAGGTGGCAATATCCTCAGCCAATACCTATATCATAAGTTTATGACATGATTGTAAACCGAAGCAATGTCAAAATGAGAGTTAAGAAGCTCTACCTCTCAGGTCCTTCTAGACCAGGTACAGCTTCCCATGCTATTTGTTGCATGGTTTTCCCAGTTACATCTTCCAGAGGCATCAATTTATTTGCCTGCATGGATAGCTTCTCAATTCCGACAGAGGCCAAGTGCTGCAAAATGTCCATAACACCAGATCCCATGTCCGCAGGCATCACCACGGGGCTAGAAACTTGCATAATTAAGCTTCCTCCACCCTTAGCACTCGTGAAAAGAGTAGGATTCATAGACCGCAAAAATCCACCATTTTTAGTCTGAAGAAATGGGCCTAAGCCTTCTCCAAGGGAAGGCAGTTGGTCATGAATTTCATGAGGCATATCAATTGGACTTCCAAAACCACCTGAGCTACTAGGAGGAGAGCATTGAAAAGCCTTCTCATTCAACCCCCATTCAAGCATTAAAGCTTCTGTTTCCCAGTCCTCTAACATTGAGGCCTTTGTTTTATGCCTCATTAGCTCAGGTTCTGTCCTAGGCAACTCTTGAGAAGTCTGTACAGTTGAAGGGTTATAGTCCTGGGATAGCCCGGGAGAAGATTGAGTTGCAGTACCACATACCATGTCATACCCATCTTCATCAATAAAATTAAATAACGAACTCCCACTGGCTTGAGCATCTTTCTCAAATTGCCTCAAGAGGCGCTCCCGTGGGGATTCAGGCTCACTTTCAGAACTCAAACCAAATGGACTGTGGTCTATTCCCAGCAATTCTAAGAACTCACTAGCTACAGCATCAGTTGCATCATCTAAACAAAGTGACTTGGCCTTCTTGAGAGTTCTATAATCAGCTTTAAGCTCCGAATGACTTTCTTGATTTGAAGGGTCACTCTCATCAACATGAGAGTCCAACTCCTCTATAACTAAATCTGAGATGCTACTCAGGGCTGATTCCAATTCTTTCACCAGTGGTTCTTTGTTGTAGACTTCAGCTTCACTAAAATTGCAATCAGTTATCAAAAGGTCACCCTCATGAGCCTCAACAACAGAGGGATCATGGGCTTTCCCTTCTGGCACCATTTCAGTGATGTCATCCCTTGCATGACTGCCTCCAGCACAATCATCAATAGTGAATTGAGTATCTTCTATTGATTTTTCCAGTTCACCAGTGGATTCTTCTGCCCCCTTATCTTTAATGGAAAATTCAGTAAAGTCAAACTTATCTTTAGCATTCTCCTTATCCGCACCAGATGAAAAACATAAGTCTGCTTTAGTGGTTTCAAATGGTTTGAGGAAAACATCATCCTTGGGTTTGACAGGCTCAAGCTGGCTATTTAGTTTCTCTTCCTCAAATTTTTTATACAGCAAGTCTATTGAATCTGAGAGTTCAGATTTCTTGATAGGCAAGACTTCATGAAGGTCCTTTACATCTTCTGAAGAATGCTGTGACATAGTAGATTTGGTTGGCAAACTACCAGTTCGACTTACTGTGCTCAGGTCATCACCCCGATCAACTTGCCTCGAGAGTTTCACTGTACTTTCAGTGTGCTTCCTTGAGGTCCGCATCAAAGAAACGTCCTTTTCACTTAAATTTCCCATCTTATTGTTGTCAATGATCTCATATCCGTAGCTGATGTTCAGAATTGCACCTTTAGCCTTACCTGATAACCTATAACTAGTGGTCCACTTCCCTGAACTCTTCTCCTCCTCTAATTCTTCCAGTGTCAGAGGAAGCAACCTTGTGAGATCAACTCGATGCTTCCCCAAATCAAGCTCAGGCGTGCCATAAACTGAAGCAAACACCAGGAAATGTTTTGCTTCATACTTGGCAGAATGGTGAGGGCCATTCCTACTACCATATACTGAGCATGAATGCAGTAACTGCTCTTCAAACTCAGCTACACCTTGAAGAACTGTAACAGGGCGAGTAACCAATTCCCCATCCCGCCTCTTCCAATGAACAAGAAGACTGAGGTCATCAAAAAGTGGTGGCAGTCCTTCAACAGAATGTACTTGGAGAGAGAAACAACAATTAAACCTACGACTACGAACATGAGTGAAAGTCTTTAGACCCTTCCAGCTCCAAATGGATTTCTTTTCTTTGTGTACAAAATCCTTATTATCATCCCTAATCTTGGATTTGGGTTCCGGTAAATGTGTTTTCCCAACAGACTTGGATCGACTACTAGCAGTAGCCGTAGAAAATGTACTCCTTGGCCTGTTTTTATCCAAATAAAGGGCTCTACCTATTGCTTCAATATCATTCAATAGCTTCCCACCTCCGGAACTCTCACCTATTTTCTTCCTAGAATCCACCTTGGACATCATCTTCTACACAAAGAACACACAAAATTTAAAACAAGTTTGCGAAATTACAGAAACCCACCATCAAATGTAAATAAAAACCCTGAAAACCCAATACAATAATTCAATTATTCATCAAAACAAAAGAATCAATTAAACAGAAACAGAAAGAAATAATACCAATAATAATAGAAGTCATGCTATGGTTCGGTGACTTTATCAAAAACACAAGCTAACAAAGAAGGCGAGGTATTTTCAGAAAGTTAAAAAAAAAGAGAGAGCGAGACCCAAATTATAACATCGATTTCATCGCCATTGCAACAAGAAATTGTGCTCCAGGAGCATGCGTGTTCGTGTGGTTAATCTGTGCCTATTCAAAAGGATATTTTTCATCTTCAAAATCCAAAAACGCAGGGAAAGAGAGAAGAGTTAAAATGATTTTCTTACGAGTAGAGCAAACGAATCGTGACGTTAGCAGGCTCTTCCTCTTGCTCAGCTGTTGCGTCTCTGTCAACTCTGATCTCTCTTTCTCTCTCTAATGTCTCGGCATCAGCAGCAGCGTGCGCATCTTGCATTTCAAACTTCAAAACGAAACTTATACCTAAAATTTTGAACTTTTTTTGAGGGTTGCAGTCATAAACTTCGAAATATTTATGGTTTCGGCACAACAGTCATTCCTTGTTTCCCTTTCCTAATTTTGGTCCCTTCTTTTCTCTTGACAAATTGCCACCCCATGGACCTATTCTTTACGAACTCCTTGTAGTTGGGACATGAAAATAACTCTTAAAGAGTAATGTAAACGTGAAAGAAAACTTTGTGATAATATGTAATTGGGATGGCTAAAATAGTCAATAAGAGCAAAAATTTTAAAAAATAAATATTCTAAATAATATATAATCCGAAATTGAATGTCTCGTTGCCAAAAATAATATAAAATTTCATTTACCACATTCTTAATTTAAAATTTTACGTCCTCTAACTAATTTTCCCTCTAATAATTATATTAATGGATTAACTAATAATGTGGTCACTAAACTTGTCCCCTTTTTTTTTTTTAATTTGACCATCGGATTACAAAATTAGTGAATTTAGCCATTATACTTTACATTTTTAAACAATTTAGCCATTAAACTTTTCCTTTTAAAACAATTCAACTATTATACTTTGCATTTTTAGAAAATTTAGTCAATGTATGTTGGTCTTGACTGAATAGTAGTCACTAATGTAATCAATTTTCAATGAAAATATCACGGAGCTTTCAATGTCACCAGAATTTTTCCCGTTAACTAAAAGATTCTATATTATTCTATCAATTTCTTCTTTTATTTATATTTATTTACACATGATTTGAATGACATGGAGAAAAATTCAGACAATAAGGAAAATTTTAGTGTCATGGCAATTCATATGATATTATTAACGAAGATTGATTAGATTTCTCACGGTTATTCAATTAGACCACTATAAAATGGTTAAATTGTCTAAAAATGTAAAGTATAATGGCTAAATTTACTGATTTTGTAGTTTGATGACCAAACTGAAAAAAAAAGTAATGGGTTCAGAGATTAAATCAATATTCTTTTTTTTCTCATGATCTTCATATTTCTTATCTTCTCTATTTTTTCCTATAATAATAATAACAAATATTATTCATTATTTAAATATTCTTACAATTTTTTCAAAAAGAAAAAAACCGTGGCCACCTAATTTGATGAATGGATTGCTGTTATTTCCTGTAGAGTCTTGAGTCCATCAAGACAGTATGTAGTTTATCATTGGTAGTGTCCAAATCATATTTTTAGTACAAAATTAAAGTATTCTTGTACATCAATAACTGTGTTTCATGCATGCAAAATAGCGCTGATTTATTTTTCTTCATCTTTTCCGACTTCTTTTTCCCCTTTTCTGACGAAGACAATTAATGAACTTCTTAACCTTATAAATTTTTATTTTTATTTTTATTTAAAAAAGTAAAGGAAGAAAGTCTACAAGATGAGATAGGAGGTGGAAACTGATACCTCAGATTTTTAAGCTTAAACTAGCGATTTGTACATAAATAATTACTTACCGTTTAACTCATAAACTTTATTTTTATTACCTAAAATATTAACTCTTATTTATTTTTATCACATAACCACAACTGAGGTGGTTTTCTTAAGTGAGGGACATGTATATATATATTTCAAAGGTAAAACAACAATCACTCTAAATCCATTCCCAATGAATAAATAAAAACCCATCTCCCTGTCGTCGTCAAACCATATCGGTAAGCCCAGTGCCATCATACCTCCCTTCAAAGGTCTTGGTAGAACTAGCCTATTCTAGCAACACATTATTGTAATCCAATTAAAGAAAATGTCGGTAACAAGACAAAACCTTCCGTGATAAAAATGACATGTCTTAATCTCTTTATCCGCGAAGTCATAATTAAACACGAATCATGGAACGTGTCATACTCTTAAAGTTCTGTATCTCAATTCTTAGATTAACTAAACCGAATAAAATAAATATCTCATATCTACTTATTCGAGCATGTCCATGCATTTCATAACCTCACTCAACCAAGAATGTTAGACATCACTCTCTTGTTATATAAGAGAGACAAATAATTTCTTGATCATTCAACATTCCATAGAACAAATTAGGACATACTCAATACATGCCTTTATTGTCCACTCAGTTAAAAGTGACGTTTGACAGTATTAAAGTATGCAATCTTTCATGCTGGAATCTCTGATGACTTCAAGTAACCATCCATGAAGTAATTTCATGGCGGATCAATCCAATGCACAATACTCAATGTGTACTTATGTGATGATTTGATATCTCATATCCATTGATCAATCAACACATAATAATCTCTGCGTGTTATTGATATCTTAATCTCAATAACACTTGACTAGGGACGTTTTAAAAATAGAAATAAACTATTCTAACGACATTACATAATTTATTAAATTAAATGCGGATATAAAAGTAAATTATATAATGATATAAATAACATCATGATATAAAGTTATGCCAACTAAGTAAATCATCATATGGTTTTAGGGCATCTCCAATGCAAAAGGCATTCGCAACCCACCCCTCGAATCCCCCAAAAAAACCATTGCCTTAGTGCTTTCCAATGCCACGACCTCCAAGCCCATCACTGCTTTTCCCTAAATATTATGATCCCTTCCTCTTCCCTCTTTCGATTTCCCCTAAATTCACTCCTTAGACAAAGTCACTTGAACCCAGCATCCTCATAGCTTGGGGTGTAAATAAGGCAAGACGATTCAAGAACGGTTCAGACTCAATTCTATAGAAATTTGAATCGACTCACTTTAATTGAGCTCAAGTCAAGCCTTGGCTCGGTTTGCTTGTTAAATGAGTTGAGCCAAACTCATATATATTTAATTCGTTAGACTCACAAGCTTAAATGAGTTTCTAATATAAATAATATTTTTATTTATAATATAACTTATTTATTAAATATATAAGTTTTTTGTTTTTATTTATTTTATATAATATATTTTTTTTATTCATATACTATACATAATATATAATATTATTTTTTAAATTTTTAACAAAAATAAATTAACACACATAAACGAGCTTAAATGAGTCCAATCTTGGGTTCAAGTCAAGCTCAAATGAACCCAAACCCCAAGCTTTTTTGGTTGCACTTAAACAAGCTTGAACCTTCTGAATGTTTAATGAATCGAGTTCAAACTCGAGTCTAAAAAAATATAAGCGAGTTGAGCTCAAGCCTGAACCTGATAGATTCAAACTGGACTCAGCTCGTTTACAGACCTACCCACAGCCCCATAAGTAGTACAAAAATCATCCCATGACAAAACCTTGGATGAGGACCAGGACGGGTCTTTGAGAATTTTGTGGAAACAGAGATAGGGCTTCCTAAATCAAAGAGGTTGATTGGTAATCAACAAAAACAATCTTTGTTTCAAAGAGGATACAGATCATCTGAGTCATCAATTGCCTTAGAAACTTACCATCCTTCTTATGAGAATTCTTCCCTTCCTCCACTGCAATTGTTTTAGGCGGCGTTATGAATGTAGGGAAAATTGAAAGAGGAGGAGAGAGGAATTTTAGGATTTTTTTTTTTTAATATAGATTTAAGATGACAAATTTATCCTTAAAAAATAGCACATAATCCCTTCTACTTTTATTTAAAATTTCATTTTTGCGGAAAAGGGGTGTTCTTCCACAGTTCCATAATTTAAAATTTGTTTTCCCGCCTTGGGAATGGCCTTTTGCAATATTGTCATTTTATACAAGGATGCTAGCGGGAGCCTCCTATTTTTGCTTACTTCACAATTCACATGCCTCTCCCTATAATCATTAGCATGGAAAGTCATTTAGAAATAGTGTAGCAGTATAGTATTAAGATAATGACATAAAAAATAAGTAATGAAATTTCGGAAGAAAAGAAAAGAAAAAACTTAACATGTCAAATTAATATTTTTTTCTAAATAATCCTTGTTGAAAGAGATAACTAAACATGTCACTCCTTATCCATTTAAATTAATATTCTTTTCCAAATTCTTAAGAAAAAAAATTAATTCATTCACTTGTTACCCTTATACTTTCTCCATCATTAAATATAAATCAATATAATTAATTTTTTTGTTATTAATTATAAGTTATTGTCGTTAGTTAATTAGGTATTTGATTGTCTCGTCTAATAATATATAGTAAAATGATATTCAAATTTTTGAAAGGGTGATGAGAAGACATTTTAGAAAAAAAAAAAAGTTACCTTCATTTTTGTGAAATGACGGCTAGTGACTTATAGGGCTTTTCGCCTATATAGTCCTACGAGTTTGGATCAAACTATAGTTCGGTCCTAAGTGTTTATTCGAAACCATAACAATTCCTCATGTTTTTACGAGTGACCAGAATGGTTTGAACCACTATTCCTTTGTTATTTTCACGGCAAAGCTAGACAAGTGATGGAGATCAAGTCCCATTAATGCCATCGGGACCAAGGGCAAGAGCTTCAAGGATGAAGAGGTCATTGATGGCCCATGTGCAAGACAAAGAAGAGATACATGATTTGGAAGCTATGAAGGAGAGGCTAACACTTAACCAAGAAGAGTCTACCAAGAGGTTGTTTCATGTTTGCATCATTGAGGAGGCTTTGGAGAGGATTGGAAGGCTTGGAAACGTGCCTAAATTACTCTAATTCAAATCCAAAAAGAATGCAAATTGAAGACAAAACAAAGCATGGAACAAAGGAGGAAAAAGTTACAAAGAGTTGACGAAAACTCTACAACCGGAGCTGGACAACAGCCAACCGGCTCCAATTGTAGAATAACTTCTACAGACAGGAAATACTGAGCATATCCGGTGGACTAACCGGCATTGGACAACAACCAACCAGCTTAACAATGAATGTGATGTAATGGTTTTTCATACTTTCTTTTGGTCATTTTGATGTTGTATAAAGGCTATAAGTGTCTTAAGACTTCAAGCATGAATTTTTAGGTTAAGTTAAGAGCTTGGGACTATATATAGTCTCTCATTTGTATTTGGAAAACAACTTATGACAAACAACTACTCCATTGGAATCAATTGAATTTCAAGATCAAACTTAATCTTTTTGTAAGTGTTCTTACGAATTCTTCTTAGGGTTCTTAGTAGACTACAGCTTATTCATTCAATTACTTTGGGTGAGGTATTGAATTGTCCTTACAAATCAAGATGTTGGTTGTTGTAGATATCCTACAAAAGTCAATCTAATCCCTCATAAATCTTTGATGAGCCCTATCTTATCTTTTGATTGATTTGTCTTGAATTGTATGAACCTATCAACCTTCATCCTAAATTAAGAGGAATCACATCAATATGTGAGCTACACTTGACCACTATAGAGGGGCAAAAATGTTAATTTCATTACTCCCAACATTATTAAAAAAAAGAAACCCTTTGCTTTGGTAGGGTCCTCCGAGAGTCAAGCCTAGCTCACATCCAATGAAAATCCAACCATCATTCTTATAAGAGGATTACTGCTTTGATATCAAACGAACACAGAAAATGGAAAGTGATACACATATTTAAATGGGATGCTAATCACTTGATGAGCATTAAAATGAAGAAATTCCCAAATATATCCAAATTTAAATGGGTTTTCTAATGTTACCCAATTTCTAAAAACATTTCATTTTTACCCATTTGGATCACTTCAATTTCACTCTTTATCCAAATTGAACTTTTAACATTTTGTATCAATAAAAATTACCCACAAATGGGAAATTATGCCCTTACCCTTTGTGCCTCATTACTCAAATCAAGATAAAGGGGACTGAAACCTTTTAACTCCCCATTTCCGAGACCCAACTCCTCACCTTCTCCTTCTTCACCTTAATTGTCCCTTCTTCTTCTCTTCTTCACTGGAATCCCTCCCTTGTTCCACTGTTATCATCGAATTCTTTCCCTTCTTCATTTCGTCCATGAACACCATTACCGACCCATTCTTCTTCTTCACTTCTTAACTGAAGCTCCCTTTCCTTCTTTGACACACTCACCAACGCTGTGGGTGTATGACGATCGCCGATTCGACTCCACTTCCTGCTGATCACCTCGTCAACATTGACACAACATTCTTGGTGGGTTTTGTTCACACTCGAACCTTGATTTTGTGTCGAATATGCTAGAATGTTAAGCTTCAGTAGTTGGCAAAATGCGAAGCATTATTTTATTGTGTATTGACGTTGAATTTTTATTTCTTGAGAGCATGATTTTGATTTAAAAGTTTGAAATGTACCCAAAGCATGTGTTATTTAACTTCGATTTTGTAGTTGTTGAAAGCATGGCTTAAACTATGTTCTATTGTGCGTATTTGAGATTATTCACTTGGGTTGAAAATGATGGGTCCGAATTGGTAATCCGAGTTTCGGAAATGTTTGGGTGTGTCTCGAAATGTATTAGGTGTGTTTTGAAATTGATTCTGTGTATCTCGAGATTGTTTCAGTGTGTCTCGAAATTGATTCAGTTTGTCTTGAAATCATATCAATTGTATCTAGAAATGTTATAGGCTGTATCTCGAAATGGTATCGGCTGTTACTCGCAATCTTAGAGTGTGTCCAAAATACCATAACCAAGTTCCAAATAATAATAATAATAATATTATTATTAATTAATTCGAAAGTGATAATTAATATTTCAACATTATAATTTAGAGTGAATGTTTTTTTATAAGTAAATACATTGTACCAATAAATACATTATAATTAATTATATTAAAAATCCTTTTATTCGTTTGTAGCTTAATTTATTTAAATTAAGCAATACTCATTTGGATAAAGATTTTACAAATTTTTTCAACTAATAAATAAGTGATAGGTGTTCTCCAAAAAATTATACTTATAAAATTTAAATAATATTGGATGCGATAACTCTTTTTTTCCCCTTTTTTCTCAATACAATTTTGTCTAATTAGGACATATGAAAATATTTATTAGCCTATTTACAATGAGTATTTTGGAGAGTAATTTATTTATTGTAGTCCTAAAAAAAAGCAACTTTAACTGAATGATAATTTTTCTAATTAACTGTTTCCTTTGTTCCGTTATTGTAAAGATATGGACCCTACATGTTGTATCTTTTAGCTCCGACATGATCTCGTTGTGCTTGTCGAGAACAAGCTTAACACACAAGCTAAGTATACTATCATCAACCATACAGTCGACCTACTATATCGCCATGGGGCACTAGAGTGTTTTCATAAGGATCCCTTCGGATACATGGCTTATCTTCTCCATTACCATCGAGCCTACTACGCCAGGGCTACCTTGCATATTGATAGGCCCGACGAGATGTGGTTCTTCATTTTGGGCCAATTACATCGACTGGGCCTCCAGGAGCATGCTCTCCTCACCGGTCTACTTTATGGCAGAGTAGACTAGTACATTATTGGGAGGCCAGTGATGACCACCTCTGTCGTCGCTCAATTGATGGGGATCGATTCAGTTACTTTGAATGCAATCTTGACGAGCTGGCAGACCATGGTAGTGGGAGAGCTATCAATTAATGATGATGCCCTTAGATTGGCATACGACATCATCATAGGTCATTGGATACTCACCTGAGAGCCATCTGCAGCCTCCCCCTTTTATGTATAGAAGATGTTAGATGATCTAAAGGATTCAGAGGCATTCCCCTGGGGAATAATTGGGTGGAGTATGACGGTTCACTCCTATTGGCAGGACATCGGAGAGGACAACCTTAGGAAGAGACACTTGTACTTCCACTATTAGCTGTTTCTTGAAAGTTTTAATATTATTATTTACATTCATATATCAATGATGTTTTTTGGAATATCTAAATACTAATTTGAAATTTTTTTAATCTTATTTTTAATTAGTGGTGGGTGTACGATGACTTCCCATCCCTACGTCCTTTGTTGTGTAGGGACGCCTAGGATGCGGCTAGACATGACACTTTCCATGTAGATCCAAAATGCCCAAGGTGCCTTGCCCTTCGACAACCCCAGTTTGGCCCCTCAGTTAACTGGGTCTAGTTGCTTACTATCGTAAGTGAATACCTTATCAATGATCACTTTCATTTTTAAATAAGATAATATCACTAAATTAAATTGCTAATTATAGAAGCGTGCTAGCTCAACGTATATCTAGCCAGATCAGGTGGAGCTGTAGCAATTGTACTGGGTCGATTTCGCCCGCCTCTCCTATATTGCATTGACCTGCTGCGGTAATTATCTGTCCAGCTCATTTTGGGAGGCATGCAGATGGGGATTGCCAGTTCAGCAGATCGATGAGGTTAGACTAATCACAATTTCCAAAATTTAAGTTAATTTTATATAATGTTAAATATTATGATCACAATTACTTTAGTTTTCTTTTATTTTAGATCTCATTTCCTAATGGAGATTAGGTTGACTAGAGGATTGATCAAGATCTTTTGATCAGTCCGACGAGATCTAATGCGATTTGATTGATAGTATGTTTCTCATGACATTTTATGTTGTTGTAATAGATTAGTTGATGCTATAGACCTTGATTGTAATTACTTTGCTGGTTTGCTTGCCTTGTTATTAGGTTCGGAGTCTGCATGTTGAGGCCACACCGCTGAGTCTTCCGATTGAGGAGCAGACGAGCAAGCAACCATCTCCCTTCCCAACTCGAAGGGAGAGGGGCGAATGTCAAGTATGTACCTCTTACTATTTAAATAAAATGCCAAAATATCATAGTATATATTCTAACTAAGTTTTTTAATTATAGTCTAATGCGATAGCCGATCTTCTCGTGGTCAGGGTTGAGGCCCTTTTGCATCAGTATGAGGACCTGACCCAAGATCGGTTGGCCAAGTATGAGATCCGGGCCATCCAGAGGTATAATGTGGTCTTTGAGCGGCTCACGCATATCGAGTGTCTTTTTAATATGCTGGAGAGGGATGACAGTTGTGGAGATGATCCCCCACTACATGATTTCCTTTCTCAAGAGCCTGATATGCCCATGTTGGAGGGGGTTACGCACTCCATGGACGATTTAGTCAGGCCGATAGCCATCCCCCTTTAGTCATCTCCTATAGTCCTTGAAGATACCATCCAAGTAAATTCTAGTTCGTAAATTCTCATTCATTTCAGTTTTTGTATTTTATTTAATTTTTAATTTTATTCACGTTGATCATTTTTTGAATACTAGATTGATGCATCTGTCAACTGGGGAAAGGATCGAGTAGATTCACAAGCTCCCGCAGTTAACGATCCTACCCCTTAGGAGGTAATTTTATTGTTGGTAATTCTTTTTCGTTTTTTTTTATAGTTATTTACTTCATATGAGTAATTGTTTTAAATTTATATTCATTCTTATTAATGATTGATTTTTACATTCTATTAGCAGCTTGGTCATACACTTTGGGCCAAGGCCCTAGCTGTATGATCTGTCTCACCACATCGAGTTGTTGAGGCCAAAGAAGAAGCCAAGGATGAAAGTGGCGAGGACAGCAAGAGTGTTGGAGGTACAGAGGAGCGAGAGGTGTAGGGGGGCATGGGGGGGGGGAGGGGGGTTCCTTATCCCGTGGTGGACCACTATACCCTCGACTTGGCATAGTTGGATGCCCTTTGTAGCACTGGAGATTCAGTAAGGTATTTCACTTTCTCTTTTAATTTATTTTCATTTGATAACTTTTCGTTTTTATGCTGTAACTAAGTTTTTGTGATAAGCGCTCAAATGGGGGGCCCTGTCATTTGTCGGGGATGACCTCATAAATGTCATATCCATGGAGGGCCTGGTCGAGGATGATCACATGCATTAGTTTATAAGGGTGTTGCGAAGAGCGGCAAGAGAGACATCAGCCCTTTACCCTTGCCGAGCCCTTTGCTCTTGCTCAGCCTTACCTTTACATAAGTATTTTGAAATGGTGTTGAACTTTATTTATTTTACTCAAATTACAATATATGTATACATTTTTTATTTTTAACAAACTCAAATTACAGAGTATTCTCGAAGGTGCTTGGAGGAGATTGAGGCATCTCAAGTGGAGTCGGAGACCTACGACTTCGATGCCTTTATCATTAGGTGGGTTTGGGGAGATGAGGACTTGGGAGAGGTAGCATGGTGGGAGACATTATGGTTGAAATTATGGTTTATTTAACATTAATTGATTTAATATTTACACTGTATATATAGATCTTGATGCCCTGTTGCCTCCACCTGCACTGGGTGTTACTTTGAGTCTCACTAGATAGGTCTTTGATCACACTATATGATCTGAAGCCATCTATTGCCGCTAAGGCATCACGATTAGACCTAATGGAGTTGATTTGTTCGCTAATGCCATGACTTTCCCAGCAGGCCGGCTACTATAATAGGATGGGATGCCTCCTAGCTCAGAGGTTCACTTCGATTTTTCTGGACCCCCCCCCCCCTGTTGCCTCCACCTGCACTGGGTGTTACTTTGAGTCTCACTAGATAGGTCTTTGATCACACTATATGATTTGAAGCCATCTGTTGCCGCCAAGGCATCTCGATTAGACCTAATGGAGTTGGTTTGTTCGCTGATGCCATGACTTTCCTAGCAAGCCGGATACTATAATAGGATGGGATGCCTCCTAGCTCAGAGGTTCAGTCCGATTTTTCTTGACCCCCCCCCCTCAGGACACAGAGGTGTACTCGATCCCTATTCAGCCAAACAAGGCCAGCTGCGGTGCTTACATCTGCTACTATATGGCACAGCTGATGTAGGGGCATCTTAAGAGGATTCCCGATTTGCCTTGTAGACCCTCTATGGCGCAGCGCATTAGGGATGAGATGGCTTGGATCATGTTGCGGTGGAGCGATTTGCCATTGTAGACCTCAATTTTTTTTATTATGAATAATACATTGAGGATAAATGTATATTATGTAAATTATATATGATATTCTTGATTTCTATTATATGTTAATTCTATAACATTTAATTCTATTGAATGATAAATTCCATACAAAATTAACTACCTAAGTTTCCCTACAAGGATTCGCTTAGAATAAAGCTTTAAAAAATAACTTAAAAGGATTCCATAAAAACATTTTTCAAAAAACCTTTACAAAATTAACTTAAAAAGGTGTCACTCAAAAAATTAACTTAAAACCCTTGTGAAGACCAAAACCCTTGGTGAAGAGCGAAACTCCCAATGTAGACTGAAACCCTTTGTGTAGATTGAAACCCTTCCCAATGAAGACCAAAATGTCCAGTGTAGACCGAAACCCTTCATAGTGCAGACCAAAACCTTCAGTGAAGATCGAAACCCTTAGTGAAGACATAAACCGTTCCCAGTGAAGATGGAAACCCCAAGCGAAGACCGAAACCCTCAGTGTAGATTGAAACCCTTCCTAGTGAAGACTGAATGTCTAGTGCAGACCAAAACCCTTCATAGTGAAGACTGAAACCCTTAGTGAAGACCGAAATCCCCAGTGCAGATCGAAACCCCAAGCGAAGACCGAAATGCCCAGTGCAAACCATTCTCGACACCCGAATTCCTTCTTCACCATATTTTCCTTTCCTTCTTCAGTTACTTCTTCTTCTTCTTCTTTACTGAGACCCTTTCTTCTTCATTTCCTCTTCACCGAAGCTTACCTTCCTTTTTCGCCACAATTATCAACGATCAGGCCGGTCTGAACTCCACTTCAAGTTGTCACCCTCGTCGTCATTTTCACTATATTTTCGGGTAGGTTTTTTTCACACTTAAACTTTGATTGTGTGTCGAATATGCTAGAATGAACTGTGTCGAAGCATGGTTTTACATTTTATGTACCAAAATGTAAGATTTTACAGTGTATGTTTGTACCAAAATGCATGATTTTATCGTTTTTCTGTTTGAAATGTACTGAAAGCATATGTTTGTTAACTTCGATTTCGTAGTTGTCAAAAGCATAGATTAAACTGTGTTGTGTTGTGCATATTTGAGATTGAATACTTGGTTGAAATTGGTGGGTTAAGAATCGAAAATCTGTGTTCTGAAAAGATTTCGATGTGCCTCGAAATGGGATGAGTGTGTCTCGAAATAGTATCAATGTGTCTCGAAATCACCAATCCATGTCTCGAAATGGGTTTTGGTTTTTTTTTCCTATTGTTTTTGTTCTAATTTGTTTTCCCAATTTTAATGTTGCAAAAGAAGAAGAACAACAAATATGGTCGAGAACAACAACAACAAAGAAATTGAGCTGATCTTCCCACTAAATTATTGGTATTGATTGTTTTGAAGCTCTAGATGGAGAATGCAGAAAACTTCTAGTTGGCATGTACTTCATGGAACAAAGTAAGGAAGGCCTATAAAACTGCCTATTTTGCTTTTCATTGTAGAGAAGGATCGCTTTTGTTGGACGGTTTTGTATCTAGGTGGAATGTTGTAATTTGCCTTCAGGATGAAGATACGAAGTAGAGATATATTATGTTATTATTAGTTATCTTCTAAATTTGAAACGCTTTTGTTGGAATCATACTTGTTATTCTGTTGGATTTTGTTGCAAATGGTGTTGGATGTGGCTGTTGTGTTGACTGTGTTTGGACATGTTAGATGATTGTGGCCAAAGCAAAAGATTCAATGACAAACATGTAATATAAATTAATTGACAAATTCATTGTTTGCTAAAAAACATTTACAGGCCATGAACCTTGTCAACACTGATATTGCCTTCATAAAAATTCAAACCCACATCAAGGACATTCACATCAACGTTAACAAAATATGGCCCATCATTTCCCACCTAGTACCCCTTTCCAGAAACTCGAGATTGTTGTGTGGATGTTGGATTAGATTGGGCACTTCATGATTTAAGTCAGTGGACGTTAGATCATTTTCTTCAGGATGTGGGGCTTTAGTGTCATGTGCATTTGGATAAGTGAGACGATTATGTCATTTTTTCTTGCATATTTTACACACTTTCCTTCGATAGTATTATTCGTTTCGTGAGAGGAAACGGCCACTTGCGGTCTTTTGACAGACCTTCTGCCAATAGGAGAGTTGATAACCACGTCATTCATAATTGTAATTGAATTCAAAGAGGAACATAAGGACACAGGCTGTATCGAAGGTGCATATGCCATCCTCAGTATTTCCGTGTCAAATAAATTACCATGACATAGACTGTAATAGTGAGTCCCATTTTCCCTGAAAAAAAGAATTAAGATAAATGAGTTGTAGAAATATTTAATTACATGCTTAGAGAATTAAAAAAAATTTTAAAAAGTCAATTTCGAGATTGACCACTTGTATCTCGAAATTGACTTGTATATCTCGAAGTTGACCAGTATGTCTCGAAATTTTATTGTCTGTGTCACGAAATGGACAAAATTTTTTTTCCTAAAATTTTATCTTTGTGGCAAGAAATGTCATCAATGACTCACGAAATTACCAATGTGTCTCGAAATTGACCAGCTATGTTGCGAAATGAACCAAAAATTATAGAAGACATTAGCACTGACATGTTTGCAAGGTATCTCTTCCAGTTCCTATCTCCAATATCCATAGGACTTCTGGCTGATATTCATCACAACATTTTCTTCCTTTGGTGGATTTCCTAGGACATATTTCTCTTTATCCCGAATGGATGTAGTTCGCAGCCTTTCCAAGTCAACTTTCGTAGCTTCTTTCATAATTCTTTCCATAGCACGGTTGGTGATAATATTTGGCATTTTTACTGCTACTTCTCTACTTTTGTTAAACCAAGCCTGACACACCTAAAAAACTCATATGCAGATGTAATTGGCAACTTTTGAGTTGAATGACTCCACGAGATTGCTCGTCATTTCGTTGTAGCAATTGTTTGGACAATATACACGTGACCAACTAGAGGATCCTACCTCGACATCCAACCAACGATGAACTTCGGTTGCATGTGTTAAATGTCTCCACAATAGAAGTCACAAGTCGGCTTGTCATAGGCATATGCAGCATTTTTAAAACGGAGTGCAACCCGAGGATTTTTGCACTTTGTCTTTAAGTTTTCCTTCAAATGTTGATAGCAAAAAGCATGTGGCACCTCGAGATAGACTGTAATCACTTCGTGCAGTATGCGTTTGTATCGATCAGATACAATAATCAAATCTTCCCGCAATCTATATGTAGTTCGGAATCTTCTCAAGAACCACTCCCATTATTCATTTCCCTCCTCCTCGCCAAACCTAAAAGTAATTGGAATAGTTTGTCCATTTCCATCCACACAGACAGTTGTATAAATTTTTCCCTCGTACACACCTTTCAAGTGTGTTGCACCTATGATAATTACAAACTTCATGTACTTGAAACCCTTAATCGAATTACCAAGTGAATATGACGTAGACGGTTGTGGCAGGTTGATGATTTTCCTTATGCTGGGTGATGACAACGTCATGCATATGATGCAGACAGTTGTATAAATTTTTCCCTCATACACACCTTTCAAGTGTGTTGCATCTATAATAATTACAGGCTTCATGTACTTGAAACCCCTAATCGAAGGACCAAGTGCATATGACGCAGACGGTTGTGGCAGGTTGATGATTTTCCCTATGTTGGCCGATGACAACAAGATTCAGAAAACTCAAACTTTGGATAACCCGTCAAAACTTGAGGCATTTTGACAATCTGACTGCAGGACTTGCCAGAAATCAAGAAAACAAAAATAGAATTCTTGTCCTATAATCAGACTGTTGGATGTGCCCTAAGAACATATGATGATTTTACTTAGTTGGCATAATTTTGTATCATGAAGCTATTTATATCATTCTACAATTTACTTTTATATCTGCGTCTCATTAAATAAATTTTGTAATGTCCTTAGAATAGTTTATTTCTATTCTTAAAACATCCCTAATCGAGTGTTATTGAGCTTAGGATATCAGTCACACGCTGAGACTAATATGTGCTGATTGATGACAACTGTCATGGATATGAGATATCAAATCATCACATAGGCGCACGTAAAGTATCGTGTATTGGATTGACCCGCCATGAAATCACTTCATGGATTGTTATATGACTGTCATGGGTGATTTCTTTGTGATAATTATGTCTCATCTTTTGACTTGAGGTCATCAGAGATTCCTACATGAAAGATTGTATATTTTGATATTGTCAAAAGTCACTCTTAATAGAGTGGACAATAAAGGCATGTGTTGAGTATGTCCTAATTTGTGCTGTGGAATGTTGAATGATCAAGATAGGATTTGTCCCTCTTATATAACAAGAGAGTGATGTTTAGCATTCTTGGTTGAGTGAAATTATGAAATGCATGGTCATGCTTGAATAAGTAGATATGAGATATTTCTCTTATTCGGTTTAATTAATCCTCTCGGGGCTGAGAATTCAAATATTGAACTTTACGAGTATGACACGTTCCATGACTCATGTTCAATTATGACTTCCTGGACAAAGAGATTATGACATGTTATTTTTATCACGGAAGGTTTTGTCTTGTCACCGACATTCTTGTTAATTGGATAGCAATAATGTGTTGATAGATACCGCTTGTTGTTCATGACATTAAATATCGTTAATGTCAAATGCCAATTTTACGAGGACCTATTGGGTCATACATTCAGAACTTATTGCTTAATGGGTAGAATCTTGTTTGGGATCTAAACATAATTAGCAAAAGTTGTTTAGGCTAATTCACGAATAGGAATTAACCAAAATATAATTAAGAGTTAATTATCTGACTAAATTGTATTTTTTCCAGGTTCGTTGAACCTGGTCAAATCTTTTTCTGTCATACTCTAATAGGCCTTTCATTTTTGAATTCAAATCAGAATTCGAAAAATAAAAGATTGATTTATCAAAAGACTTCTTATCACGAAGTCTTCTAGGGTTTTTCAATAGGGACGCCTCTCTCTTTTTTGTAGAGTTCTTTTCTGTCAGAGTGTCTGTGTAAAAAAAAAAAAAAACAGAGAGTTCAGAGAAACCAAAAAAGAGAAAATGATATTCACGATTAAATCTAGCAGTTCAATCATGTTTGGCCAATTACTGTGTTTGTGAGACGTGCACTAGAAGTAGACATTCGTATGATGAAGTAGAGGCAGAGGTCGAAGTCTTTTGCTGGTGACTACAGATTCTGATCTTCTATATTAAAAAATTGAAAAAAAGGTAATGTCTGTATAATCTCTAGACTCTCTTCGATCGATGCCTGAAGGAGGTCTATTTGTGGCCTTCCCTTCACAGACTTCAATCTAAAGTAATTAAAGGATTAAGAAAGAAAAGTAACGAATACGATAAAATTTTAACGAAGAAAAATAATCAATTCTGTACATCTAAAAAAAAAAAAAAAAAAAAACAAAGTCCTGGCTATATATAGCCTTATTATAAAAAATAATTAAAAACCTAATCCTATGTGAAATTCAGGAAGAAAAATATCCTAATCGTATGCGAAATTCAGGAAATCCTAATCCTATGCAAATTTCAAGGAAAAATTAATAAAACAAGTTTATAAATAAAATATTGTTTAATTAAGGAAATAAAAATTATTTATCAATCTTGATCTTGATATCCACCTCTTCAACCTTCCTTGACCAGCCTATCTTGATTGTTTTGGTGGAAGATGTTTCAATCATTCTGACCTATGTAGAGTGTTTACTGGATTAGGCTCTGGCTCATCTACTAGCTCTGCGTCAGATTCCCTCTCTTGAAGAGAGCTTGTCCTCAAGCTTGCGTGTTCCCATGGAAATGAGAAAATTTGTTGCACATTGAACACATTGGAGATACTCTCGTCATCTGGTAGCTCGAGCTTGTAAGCATTGCGTCCCAACTTCTTAGGGTCTGACAAGGACCAAATTCCTCCAATGTGACCAAGTGCCTTAAATGGCCCCTTCTGATCTTCAAAGTAAATCGAAACTCCTAACTTTGCAAATGGACTCAACTCCCATGCCATTATCGCACCAGAAAGATCAAACTTCGTTCCCCATCCGTGGAAAGATCTGACCTTTAAAGCACCCCATTCCCAATGAAGCATATAGATCATAATTCCAGGTTCCGTTCCGCTTTGTGTCTACAGAATTCCGTTCATCTTTGTACTCTTGTAATAATTCCCATATGAAGCATCCTTCGTCCAAGTGAACAACTTTTGAGCAACCTTCAACATGTTAAAAACTGTGCAATCTTTACGAAACTTGTCTTTCACTAACCCTCTAGGAGTGTAAGCAAAATCTCCACCAGTTTTAGAAGCACAAGCACAAGGTATTTTTGAACACAAACAATTCCCACAGCAATTGGGACAACAATTGTCATCCGATACCTGCTTGATAGGAAATTTCACATATGCATTTTGATAACTGATATTCCTCGGAGTGTATTTAAAGTTTGGCCGATGCTCGTCACTGAATTCATTTATAAGAGATACTTTCATATCTTCTTCTTCACTTGTAATATCTTTAACATGATAAGTGAAACTTAACATCGCACAACCATATGCATTTGCAAAACCTTCTTCGACAGATGGATAAGAAGCAACAGGAAGAACCACAACAAGAGGAACACCAATTTCTGAACAATCATCAGGTGATTTATCTATCTCATTTGTAGCAGCAGCATTATATTTTTCAAGGTTATTCTTCTGTTGAAAAAGATTACGTTTGTGGTTAACATTCTTTTCTTCCCGGGAGACAAGTTCCTTCTCGCCATAGTCATCTTCTCCATTGTGTCTGCGGGCTGGATCAAGTTGATCTGCTAGTTGTTAGACAACAAATTGTAGCACCATCTCCATTAGGATTTGCATCCGCCTATCCCTGCTTTTGTGCTCCAGCTACATCTTGCACTGTCATTCTTCCCTATCCAGTTGCATGGCTTTGATTAGGGCGACTAGGGTTTGTTCGAGACTCCCTCCAGACATTGCGGATCTTCGCTCTGATACCAATTGACGCAGACGGTCGTGGTAGGTTGATGATTTTCATTATGTTGGGCGACGACAAAAAGTTTCGGAAAACTCAAACTTTGGATAACCCGTCAAAGCTTGAGGCTTTTCGACAATCTGACTTCAGGACTTGAGAGAAATCAAGAAAATGAAAATATAATTCTTCTCCTATAATCAGACTTCAATCTAAAATAGTTAAATGACGAAGAAAGAAAAGTTGCCGGTACGATAAAATTTTATCGAAGAAAAATAATCAATTTTGTATATCTAAAACAAAAGAAAGTACAAAGTTGCTGCTATATATAGCTTTATTGTTGAAAATAATTAAAAACCTAGTCCTATGTGAAATTCAAGAAAAAATAAAATCTTAATCCTTTGAGAAATTCGGGAAATAATTAATAAATCCTAATCCCATGCGAAATTCAAGAAATCCAAATCGTAAGCAAATTTCAGAAAAAAAATTAATAAAATAGGTTTCTAAATAAAATTCTGTCTAATTAAGGAAATAAAAATTATTAAGCTATCTTGATCTTGATCTCTGCCTATTCAACCTTCCTTGACCATCCTGTCTCGATTCTTCTGGTGGAAGATGTTTCAATCGTTCTGACCGACATAGAGTGGTTGTTGGATTAGACTCTGGCTCTAGCTCATCTACTAGCTCAGTGTTAGCGTAGAATGACCTCAGAAACTACTCATCTCGCATATGTATACGGGTCATTGTCCCTGGCATTACACCCTCTAACAGATAGAGGTATGACTGGAGCCATTTGTATGAGTCTTTCAGAGTTTCATAAGCTATGTCTTTTGCACGTTGTAAAGATTGCCAAGAATTAGTGTATTCGAGCTTCACACCATAATTCTCTTGCATGTGTTGAATCACATTTTTTGGGATGTAATTCTCACTGATGATTTTACTAGCGTACATATGACCAATCATTGCTGCACTTCAACTCTTGTTTTGGCTTTGCTGTACAGTTTGGATACAAGTGTGATTCGGGACAAACTTGTGAATAACCCAATCTAGCATCCACCTCTACAATGTGCACGTATCATGAAAGTAAATTCTTTTTGGCTTCTTCATCGTGCCTCAAATCTTCCTTTATTCGAACGTACCACGTGATATGGAAATCAGTTATCGAGTGAATATTGACCAACTGCTGCTGCCAATTCATCCTTATTATTAAAGATTGCATCGTTTCCTATTGAACCTACTGGTGGAATAGTATCGTCTTCCAAAAAATCCACCTTTTTATAGTCATTCTAGACCATATTTGCAAATTGAGTAGAAGGGTCTAGTATAAATTGCTCAAATGGAATCACTTGTCTCATCCCATTGTCGAAGTTGTCATCATCACCATCCTCAACAGCGTGAATATGTTCTTCATTGTTTCATAATCATCATTTGTACGAAAATATCCGAAAGTCCCTTTTTCATCATTTGCATCAATAAATTCGTCCCTTGGCTGATTATTTGGATCGGAAGGATAATTACCGCCAGTATCACCATCGATGCCATCCTCATAAGTTCTTTGAACTTTGTTCACGATCACAACTTTAGGATTATCTTCCCCCCTCAAATAGATGATGCCGTGCATGTTTTCAATGTCCATTAATTTAATACTTCCATTAGAAAATTTCGAAGTAATTGAAATTTGTATGTCAAACTAGTTTAAATCAATCTTCATGCAGTTTGCCATAGTTCTCCTAAAATCTTTGTAGTTCACTTTGGATGGTATAACTACCGGATGCACCTTTCCACTTAGAGATCCCTCGTGAGCAGCAATCCAAATGTAATCCATTTCTACAAACAACACAAAGAAACCTATTCAAAAATAACCACTGAATAATGAAAAAAAAAATTAAATCAAGGAGGTGAAGGCACGAAATCACCCTCTCAAGGACCGAAACCCCCCTCTCAAGGTTTGAAATTCCACTTCTCAAGACCGAATCCCCCTGCTTGAGTCTCAAAATACCCTTTAAAGGACTGAAACAGCCCTTCTCAAGACCGAAACCCCCTGATGGAGATTAAAGAGTATACATGGCATGGGAGAATTCTTGGAAGATCTCATATGAAGAACTTAGGAGAATCAATCGATTTGGTTTCAAATGTGGAGGTTTACAATTGAAGGGCAACCATACTAAAGACGAGATCTATATAGATCATGAAGATGGTTATGAAAAAAAGGAGATTATGTACAAGAGTTTGTATTTCAAATACAAGGTTGGAAGATCAAGAATGGAGAAAGACTTGTTGGAGATTATTTAAGAACTTGAAGAACTTATGATCTCCATTGAAGATGATCTTAACAATGATTGGAAGTTTTTGTACAAAGATCAATACTTCAAGTATAGGAATGAGACTCAGAAGATGAAGGAACCATTGATCACATTTGTGCAAAGGAGAGAAGAGTTGCTTGATTTCCTAAAAATCTTTGAAGAACAGCCACTAATGGATGAAAAGCAACCAAGGAAGGAATTCAACTTATGGATCATAGAGGGCATCAATGAGGAGTGTACAAACAAGGAACAAGCCCTTGGGAGCTTTGGTAATCAAGTTCAAGAGCCTTGGAAGGCTTGGGAAGAAGTTGGCCAGGTGCAAAACGAGTGTAGCGCGAAGTTGGCACGAGCAAGCACTAGATTTCACAAAAGAGAACCATCCGATGCTCTACAGTCACCAGGCCAGCCTGGGATAGTAACACTGAATGGCCACTGGAATTTCCAGTAGCCATCTGGCTCTACATCCGGTGCTGGTCACAGTTAGATTAGGCACCGGATAGCAGCAGCCCTATTTTATCTCAATGCAATCTTGAGACTTTTCGGACGATTCCACTTGATTTTAATGACTTTTCTTTGTGTTTTAAGCTAGTTTAGATGGTTAGACAAGTCTCTAATCATTCTTAGGGCTTCAGAGAGTTGAGGCTATAAATAGTTCTCTATTTGTAATTTGCTAAGAAAAAACTTATTCTACAAACACTTTTCAAACAATTGAGAGAATCCTTTTGGATTAAACACATCTTTTCTTGAGTGTTTATCTAGCAGCTCATCTAGGGTTCTTAGTGACGCTCTTGAGATCTTCAATGCTTGGCTAGGGTAATTGAGTTGAATTGAAGGGATTCAACCTATTAGATCATATTGAAAGACATTATGGTCAATGGTCCTAGCTTGAACCTCTTGTATGAAGTCTTGGGTAGATCTCAGATTGGGGTGTGTATTCAATTTCTTGATGAATGAAGTTTTTCTTTCAAATTTGAGATCACATCATCTTTTTGGTATCAGAGCTTAGGTTTTTCATCAACAGGTTTGCCTATCTTTAATTGCTTTCATGTTTAAGTGTAAGATCATGTTGTTTCTTTGAAATCCTATGATCTTATGTGTTTTTGTGTTTGTTCTTTTACATTGATCCATCTTCTTCTCTTGTGATCTATTGTGAATTGTGGAATTGTGTCCAAGAATCAAGGCCAATTCAATTTGTTTAGTGATTCTGCTTCTCCTACCATCTCTATAGGAAAAACAAAAAAGAAGCACAAAAAAAGAGAGATCAAAGATCTCAAAACCTGAAAGGGTGAAAAAAAATTCTATCAAAAAAAAAAAAAATGCAGAAAATTTGTAATTGAGGTTGAGGTGCAAATTTTGAAGTTGAATTCTTTTGATATGTTGATCAAATTGATGGGTAGAGCTTGAATTGTGATATACTATATTGAATTGCCAATTTGTCTATTTGAAATTTGTTATCGGGACATTTGATCAATTGAAATTGCCGAAAATTTGGCTCACAAACTCTTTGACCTCAAGGTGTTTGTTAAATTGCCTTTCACCTATTTTCCTAGAATTCTAAGTGTTTGATCATTTGTCTTGTGTTCAGTGACCATTCTCTTTGAAACCCTTTTCTCTTTGAATCTTATATGTTGGAAGATATGAACTATTTGCTTTGAGTTTTTGATGTTTGATTTGGTTACCTTGTTGAGTAATTGAGTACTCTTGAAGTTGCATTAAGTACTTGAAGTAGAGCTAAGAGAGGTAAAAGGCTTAAGGGGGTGAGCACATTAGAGCGAGAAAAAGCCATTTCCAAGAGTGATACACGAGTGGATTGTGAGGATATACAAATTCCCCTGTTTTGTTTGTTGATTTTGTAGGTACATCGTGGATAAATTTTCATCTCAATCATCTTATCATGAAGAAAGAATGGAGACATCACATCCTAGTTCTTCTAAAAATTATGTGCCATATGAAGGGGTTGGAAGGAAGAGCCAACAAATGCATCCATCTAGGTGGAGATATGAACATATGGAGTATGATGATGACTACTATGACAATGAAGGGAGGCCAAGGAGATACGGGAAGAAAGGAGGCTATGAAAGAGGTGTTGCGAGCCATTATATGACCATTCCACCTTTCTATGGTTTGAATGATCCTAAATCTTATCTTACTTGTTAGTGGGAAGTGGAATGTGTGCTTAACAATCATGACAACTTGGAAGAAGAGAAGATGAAATTGATTGTTGAGAATCTTAAGGACTATGCTTTAACCAATTGGAATCAATTGCAAATGAGAACAAAGAGAATAGCCATTTATAAATGGGAGCGAACCATTTCTACGTGGAAAGACTTGAAAAATAGAATGAGGGAGAGATTTGTGACAAGCCACCTCAATGAAGATGAGGAATTAAGAACTCTTACTCAAGGCTCCAAGAGTGTAAAAGAGTAGCATAAGGAGTTTGAAAGAGCAATAAGAAAAGTCAATATAGAAGAGAGTAAGGAGGTTAAAATGATTAGATTCTTCAATGGATTGAATAGGGAGATCGGTGAAATAATTGAGAAATACCATTATTCATGTCTTGAAGAGATGCTATACAATGCCAAGCGATTTTAAAGATGCTTGAAGAGAAAGAAAACCTCCTATGAACAATCTAATGGGAGTTCAAGCTATGAAACTTCTTCACCAACTCAAGTGCAAGGTGCTTTGTCAAAAGACAGGGTGTCTAATCCCAAGGGGCAAGAGGAAGGGGCAATTCATGGTGAATCATGTCTTCAAGAGGTTGTGGTTAAGGGGCAAGTCCAAGGGAACCCAAGTGAAGTTAAGGAAGAAAATGAACGTATGACACTTATTGAATTGGAAGCTCAAGGTGAACAAGTGAAACATGATGAAGAGGAGCTGAAAGAAAGGATGGAAGAGTCCCATGAAAACAACGGAGAGATCCCAATTGAGAGAGAAAAAAAAGAAGAGAAAGAGATGAAAAACGAAAGTGTCATAGAGAGAAAAGAGATAAGTGTCTTTCAGAGGCAAGATTTGAGTGAACAAAAGTAGAGCTTTCATGAAAAAGAAAAAGGGAATGAGCGTGCCTTGGTTCTCAAAAAGAGCACAGAGGATTTTATCCCCATTTCTAACATTGACCATTCATTATCTAGTTGTCTTGTTCCTAATTTTCAGGTTTCTAAATTAGTAAACAAAATGGAGGAGGAAAATGACAAAAAGGAGATGAATGCTATGTTAAAGTCGTACACTCTTATCTCTACTCTTGGTGATAGTTTGTTGAAATTTGAACATGAAAAATTGCTTTCTATGACTAAGTGTGAGTTTAGAGATGCTTATGATGTTCATAAGCAAGGTGCTATAGTGAAATTTATTGGTCATGATGATTTCTTATTTAGAGAAAGCATGTCTTATACTTCTTTCAGTTAAGTGACACCTTTTATGGATTTTGAGTTTGTGAAGGAATCACTTGTGAAGAAATATGCTCGTGACTATGTGTTTGATGTGTCAAGACAAGTCATACATCATGAAATTTATCAGCATGATTATTCTTTGTTTGGTGGAAATGCCATATTCATGCCTACGGATTCTATGTGTGAATTGTTGATAATTGATAGTCATGGGAATAACTCGAAATCATATTCTTATGAATTGAGATATTTGAATGACTTTGGGATATACATGAATGAAATTTCAAAGTTTGTCTTGGAT
>JAOXNR010000022.1:15341836-15353965 GCA_028571225.1 Parsonsia alboflavescens
TCCACCATTGTATACTACTCGGCAAGAGAAGGCAGTTGAAGTGCATAACATAACAGAAACAAAGGAGATTCCAGCCTTGTACGCTACTCTGGAAGACCAAGTAGCTGCAGAAATATTAATGAAGAGAACCGATTTGTCTGATATGCTCCAAAACAGTGAGTCACAGTAGCAGTCAGTCAGTACAAATCATGTTTTGTGTATGTTAAATGTCTGTGTTAGTTGAGATTGTTTTTAGTTTTTAGAGATGTACTTGCAGAATGGGTTTTACACCAAAAACTCACAAAAAGATGATAGAAAGTGGTGTGCTTTGTATAATTGATAAAACCCCTCTAGTGTAAAGGAATGGCAGTTTTAACCTTTGTAATTTTTGCATAGATCTTGCTATGATCGAACTCAGAAAGATATTAAGATAGATCAAGAATTTCTGTTATAACCTAATTTAATTCAATGGAAATATTTTTTTTTTTTTTCACACTAGAATAAGATTGAGATGGACAATTAGTAATTAAGTAAAACATACGTCGACAAAGTCATCAAATGAAAATTTTAATTACTTTATTCCATTAACTCACAAAAATATGACAGAAAGTAGTGTGCTTGGTATAATTGATAAAACCCTTTAGTGTAACGGAATGGCTGTTCTACCCTTTGAAATTTTTGCATAGACCTGAAGGCTGAAGGGACAGTCACAAACTGACTTCCTCCAAGCATTGATTGGAGGGAGTATAGAGAGAGTATTGACATTACCTTTCGTTTCAATTCTCAGATAGAACACGAACGTCAAAATTTCTTGTCTATAGTCACTAACAAAAATCTTCGACCTTAGCATCTACTTTGTCACACGAACGTCCGTTTCCAACGAACGTGTCACGAACAAAACAATGGGAATAAACAAGATTGAACTACTTCATTCAATCGTAAATATGATTTTTTTTGTTTTTCGATTTCTCTAAACTCTAGTTTTTCTACACAGACACTCTGATAATAATTATCAGTTGTTCAGGAAAAATATAACTCTTAAAGACTTCGTAAAGAAAATAGGTCATCGTAAAATTGGCATCTGATATTAACGATATTTAATATCATGTACAATAAGTGGTGTCTAATTACACATTATTACAATCCAATTAACGAGAATATCAGTGACAACACAAAACCTTCCATAATAAAAATAACATTATTATTCTCTTTGTCCATGAAGTCTTAATTGAATACAAGTCATGCAATGTGTCATATTCGTAAAGTTCAATATTGCAATTCTCAACCCCAACTAGATTAATTAAACCAAATAAGATAAATATCTCATATCTACTTATGCGAGCATGGCCATGCATTTCATAATCTTACTCAATCAAAAATGGACATCACTCTCTTGTTATATAAGAGGGACAAATCCTATTTTGATCATTCAATATTCCAAAGCACAAATTAAGACATACTCAATACATGCTTTTATGGTTCACTCAGTTAAGAGTGTCGTTTGACAATATCAAAATACGCAATCTTTTATGCAGGAATCTCTGATGACCTCAAGTCAAAAGATGAGATATAATTATCATAATGACATCATCCATGACACTCATATAATAATCCATGAAGTGATTTCATGACGGATCAATTCAGTACACGATACTCTACGTGTACCTATGTAATGATTTGATATCTTATATCCATAACGGCTATCATCAATCAGCACATACTAATCTCAATCAACAATTAACTGAGGACGTCACATACTAATCTCAATCAACACTTAACTGAGGACGTTTTTAAGAATAGAAATAAACTATTATAAGAATATTATATAATTTATATAATGATATAAGTACAAATCCATGCCAACTAAATAAAATCATCATATAATTTTAAGGACATATGCCATGACCTGATTTAATTCAAAGGATTTTAAAAAAAAAAATAAAAAAAAAAATTTACACTAGAATAAGATTAAGGAGCGCAACTAGTAATTAAGTAAAACATACGTCTGCAAAGTAATCAAATTAAAATTTTAATTACTTTATTCCATTAATTCTATTTTTCTCTCTCCTCATAAAACATAATTCAAAATAAAAACCGTTCACGCCGAAGAAAATGGTGAGAGCAACTTTCTTTTCTGGCCAATTCAAATGGCATGCACGTTTAAATACTCCATTTCCAATGGCACTTACACCCTTTCTTATTGCCTTCACCACTACACGAATGCTTAAATCGTCAGTTTAAATGGAGAAAAAACCGAACCCCATTTCCAAATGCCATCCCAGATAACGCAGGGGCCGACCCTTCTCCACTCTCTTTTTAAAACCTCTTCAAGAACAAACATGGAAAAGTAGTTACGATAGGATCTTGTAAAAATAGAGAGAATAAGAATTGGTAAACATATAAGAGGAAACCCATAACCACAAAAAAAAAAGGCAACTGCAAATGGCCATAATAAACAAGTTTTATTCTGTGCACCATACTCATTAAGCTAACCAAACTCAAAATTACCTCCGGCTCTGGGACACGTTGCTTCTAGGCTTTTTGATCCCAACTGATATACAAAACAACTTGTTCATCTCTTGAACAAGAATTTCAAAGTTACAGCAGCAACCTAACTGCCATTCTACTCCCACACTACAACACCCAATAAATTTCTGTTTAAAAGAGACTAAATTTACAAGCAAATACCCAGCAAACAATAATTGAAAACCAATGCTTGCCTCTGACCTACATATGCCATCACACCATGCCCCTTGGCTTTTGTAATAATATACCTCTCGTGTTGGACGATGAGGGCCAAAAAAATAAATTCACCCAGACAACAGACAATAGTTGACTGAGCTAATGAAAAAATATACTACAGACAACTATGTAAAGGTAAACCCTTTTTATGCACAAATTTCTGCACAGTGCTTGACTCATTGATCCCACTTTTCCAGTGCAGCTGATGGCAGAATTCAGGACTACACTCCATAAATCAATCATCAGTCTGTGCGTTGATGCAAAAATGCAAACCCCGAGTTTTCACGGATTAATGGGGGAGGCTCAATATCAGCAACTTCTACTGGTTGCATGGTTTTAGAAATGTCATCCACGGAAAACGGGATGCTGCATCAAATATTCAAATACGTAAATGTTGTAATAGGCTCGTGAAACATACAACAGCTAAATAACTGTTCAGACACATTTCCCGGGGTGCAATTATAATTTCTAAAAGCCAATTCGCATCCATATCAAAGGGGAAAAAAATTGATGCAAACAATCACTTTAGAGGACTACACCAAGAGATCACTGCATTCCCCATTTCTTTGATTTCTTGGATCCACTTCTTATTTGGTGGATTGCGAAGCATGTCATGAGAAGTTTTATATGTTTGCTAGACCATAAGTATTCAATTAATTTCTTAATATTTCACAAAAACCAATTGATCATCAACAGACAGTGGAAGGAAACGTTATATCAAATAGACAACTGGTAAAAAAAGCTAAAATTCAATTAACATGTGGTACCTTGAGTCATCATCCAACAAAAATGAACTGCTAACCGCATTATTGGAATCTTCAGTCATCATCACTCTCATACTTGAAATAACCTAAGGTAGAAAGAGGTGTAACAAGAATAAGTTGTGAATATCAGAAACTCAAATTGGAGAAAAATTAGACTCATCTTTAACAATATAAAATCAAGAAATAGCTTACATCTGAAGAAACACTGTGTGTGCCATATTTATCATCCCAATACATTGTACTAATTCTGTACAGTTGTTGTACACTAAGGACCTGAGGTAGATTATGAGGAGTGGAGAATTAAAACTTGAAGAAAAGAACTTTAACAGAAACACTAGAGCCCTGTGCTAGAAATGACTAGCATGATAAATGAACAGTTAGAATGAAAAAGAAACATTTCTCACTGGGCAAAGTTCATTTGTGATTTCATGCAATGTCTTTTTTGGCTTTTGATGAATAACCTGCACAACATTGAAAATTATTTTAGCTAAGAAAGCATATATTCCTAACTATTAATGATGACACAGTAATTGATCCTTACTAGAAATCCAACAGCCTGCCTGATGTGCTTCAATTCATCCCAAGCTGAGCCTACATACTGAAGGACGGTGCATTAGAATCAGAAATTTAAATAGAAGAGGTAGTGAGACAAGCAAAATGCTCTCGTTTATTCTTACTTCCTCAGTTGCAGATAAACACCATTGCTCTAACTCAGCTAGTCCTGCTTTAACATACTCCCCATTACTGAATGAGCAACACTCTCGGCGCAACAGAAGACTGGAAATTTTGAGCAAGAATTTAAGTGTGGCCAGAATGCAACACACAAGAAAATAAGAGGATTTAACTGCTGTAACCATATATACTTATCAGTAAAGTACCAACCTGTTAAAAAGCTGAACATTGATAAATGAAAATATCTGCATAAACACCTTGCGAACTAAGAATGGAGGAACCTGTAATGGCATAAGAATAAGAATTACATGCACTCAAAGACAACCACTCCTTTCCCAATTTTGCATTAATTTCAGAACTCACAAAGTTTGCTTTCATCATTTTCAAATAATTATTGAGGCTTTTTACAATGCTCTGCCAATGAGCAATCAGCGCTTGTTGAGCAACAGCATTAGCTTGAGACCGTCCTTTTACTAAACTTGACCGTGATGTCCTAGGGGCCTGAAGTGGAAAAAATAAACAAATGATATCAAGAAAAGAGGTAACTTTTGAAGTCACAAGGAATGAGATTTTATCCATGCATGATTTCTACTCTCATATATACATATAATAAAAATAATAAGCTGTATGAAAGAAAAACTAAGTATCAATTAAAGCTGATTGTTCCCAAATGTCTTGCACAGTTTCAAACTGTATATTTCCCTAATTAATTAGCAATCATCAAGAATTTGTGGAACAAGGCAATACCAGTTTGGTCAATGAGACAACTATGGCTAGATTGACTTTGGAATTGAAGAACACACTGTTATTTGAAAGATTAAATGAAGATGCTAGGAAAAATTCTGCCCACACTTAGCAGTGCAAAAGAATTCCATTGCTTATGATGAAAATAGTTTCAGTGCAATTGAGATGTAAGGCAGAATATACCTGTATACACAACCCAAGCAATGGGGAGATCTCTTTCTTTAGATTGTCTCTTATCATTCCATATATCTTCTCAAGGAAAGCTGTCAGCTGCTGCTTGAACAGCAAAGCAGGATACTTGGCCTCTACTTGGCGCAAGTCTTCCAGTCTACCAAGTACCCGGCCATTGAGAAATGAGAGCCCAGCACTTTGTGGAGACCCACGTAATCCCTACATAGAGAATAAAAAAACAAAGGAAATGAATTAAAAAGGTCATAAATAGATAGGTCAATAGTATCAGGTCAAGCAACTGCACAAAAAAGAGTTCAGACCTGAGACATCCTTCCAAAAAGTGAAGCAGATGATGATCTTCGCCGCTGTGGAGTTAAGCTAGCTGCTCCACTTGCTTTGAGTGTGTGTTGGAGTAGCATCAATAATGTGGATATATTACATAGCCAGTAGGCTAAAACATCGTTGTTATCTGAAACCTATAGCATAAACTTGTCTCAAGTTAATAGTTGTCATCCATTTACGACGAAGGGACATGCACAGTGACACGAGTAATCAACATCGCATCCATAACAGAGTACCCCAGCAATACACGAGAGGAATGTTGCAAGTTACCGCAGAAAGTAACAAAGTGATTGACAAATTGCATTACCTCTATTGCTGAAGCTATTGCCTGAATGATTCGGTCAAACACACTTGTACGTTCAACTTCAAATGACCTCCAATGGAGAAGGCATTTGTATATCACACATGCAGCAATCGGTTTGCCACCAGAAAATCCCAAATCTTGTGAAATACACTTGATTAGCAGGTCCTGGTTCTCCTGGAGAGGAACAGAAGATAATAAAAAAATGAAAAAGAGAACCAAATTTTAACTGCAAAACTCATTAGCAAGTTTTCTTTTTCCCCTCCAAAAGAATCCAGAAATTACTTGCTGCTTTTCGTTAAGAGACTTCTGTGGTTTTTCCTCGGATTCAGGCTCCTTAGGACTTGCTACCTCTAAACTCAGATCCTGTGGAATGACATATCATAAGCAATGAAATCCAATAATTTCCTTTTAGTCCTTGACAAATAAAAATATAGAAGATTCTTACATGTGTATGTTTGCTTTCTCCATTCAGGATATTCCCATTCTCCGGAGTTCTCTGCAAATGCACCAAGAAAGTGTAATTCACCTCCATGATCTCTATATAAAACTACCATTGTAACTAACATTACCTGAATTATAGACGTCTTTGGTCTTGCAGATAAAGCTTTTCCAGTGGGTGACATGGTCAATGCTTGTTGGCGCAATACTTGATTCTCAGATTCTGTATTCGAGAGCTTCTCCTCAAGCCTAAAACAATAGGGTTTCAAATGTAAACCTTCTAAGAAATTAAACAGAAAGAATACACCTACACATGTAAAAGAATACTTGAGTGCTTGGGAACTAAGAAATTAACAGTCTCAAAGAATGACGAGGGACGAGAGGTCGGTAAGTCACAGGATGTCCACATGAAGTTCCATATCTGGACAAGGGAAGTTACCTTAAAAGGTCTTGATGAATATACCACACCCACCCAGAACCCCAACCCCCCACAAAAAAAAAGATTCTTATGTTTGCACCCTCATGAGCATATCTATGTTATGTTGTGGAACCAACTTTTTACACACCTCTGCACAGACTCTTGTAACTGCTCTACTCTTCTTTCTGCATCTTCAAGTTTTTTCACCAGTTCTGTACTTCTGTTCTCAGCATCCATGGAGGCCCTTTTTGACTCTTCAGAGGCCTTTTTTTCTAGAAGCAGCGCAGCCTGTACAAGGGAAACAAGTCAGTCAATTTTCTATGCCTATGGTTGGTCATTTTCTAATAGAATAGCCTCCAAGTCTAGAACTTTCAATCATATGCAACTTCTACACATCATCGATTTTGTCAGAGCACAAAGATGCAGCTTCCAAGATTAGGATATGCAGAGAAAAAGCAATGGTGCCAAAAAGGAAAGGGCTCTAATGCTATCTGTAAATAAACCCCAGGAAAAATTCAAATAATCACCAACTGCCGCACTGATAGGACGTATGTGCAAAAGAACAACTAACTCTAGGATTTGGCTCTACCACCAAGACCCTATCATATAAAATTTAATCCATACAGACCTTCAGATTCTCAACCTCAGCTGTTAATGCTTCGATTTTTGCAGTGTCTTGAACCATGACAGGGGTCTCTTTAATGACTGGAGGAGCCTCCTCAATTGCTTTCCGAGCTGCTTCCCTCTCTTTTATTACCTTAGCATTTGCTTCCTCTACTTGTATTTGCATTGCATGTAAAGCATCCTGTAGCTTTGCAACTTCCTGGGCTTTTGTCTCATCCGATTCAGTCTGCTTGCAATAAAATGAATGACTTGTTACCTAATTAATTTCAATGCCAGAGCCAAGTTTCTTTTTGCCCAACAGTAAGGACATAGAGTCCCAGCTATTGTGCAGAACCTAAGTTAGCAACATACCCGCAGTCGTTTTTCAAATTGCAAGCGCCATGTAAGTTCTTCAACTTTCTTTTCCAACTTGTCTTTTGCTTCCTTGAGGGCACCCGTTTCCCTTGCAGCCTGAATGGATTCATGGAATAAATATCATTTGGATAAAGGAGTTCATGCAGAGTACAGTTAATGATAAATGTCAAACCATTTTGAGTTTGCGAAGTTCCCTTCGAGCGATGCGTCGCCTCCATCCACATTGAGTAACAGTAGCAGCCTTCTGCAGACTTTTGTAATACGAGTATGCCATGTGGCAACGCATGTGAGCCTGGAGAACAATGATATCACATATTATAAACCCAATTTGAAGAATTCATTACATTATTTAATTTCCATAATGCTACGGCAGGAAATGTGAATTAGCAGGAAATAAGAAACAGTAAGGAACCTGAATTTTAGTTGCAGCCTTTGTTTGCTTCCGGTCTCTGAATTCATCTCGAGCCGTCATTGCTCTCATCCCAGTTTGCAATCTTATAGCAGAGTTTCGCAACGTTGAGTAGGATGTCCTGTCAATGTAACATCGGAAGTTCTTCTGTATCTTCAGAGCAGCTGCTTGACATCGTAATTGTTCATATAACTTAGCTGCCAACATAGCTAGTGAACACAGAAAGAGAGAGAGTTACTATCTTCAGCAGAATATGTAACATCTAAATACAGCAATTCAACTCAATGAACAAATAGCACATCATGAATGCAACGAGGCTTCCTATATCAGCCATACGTCACTTGGCCATGCACTATTTTATCAAGTATGAGCATAATGCATCAAAGCTTAAAAAAGGAGTAAGAAAACTGGTCCAAACAGCTTAATACCTTCAACAAGCATTTGACCTATATAGTGATATGCAAAGTTAGTAATTGGCATCTGGACCAATGTATAACACAGACACCTTAAGATTTTAGAACTTAGCATTCTCATTCAGGATTTAAAGTAGTTCTGCTCTTATCTAAATAGGATCCCACTCATGCAAATGAAAACTGGGACATTAGAACTAATGAGTACCTCGCCAACATGACTGTAACTGGATAGCTGCCTGGCGCAATGATACAAACTCCTTACGAGTAATGTATGTTCGGATCTGTCTTTGAATGACTCTGGCTGCATTTCCAAGAACCTCTGCTCTCCTTGCATCGAGCTCAGCCATTTGACCAGCTCTTAGAAAGACCTTTGTCTTGCCTAGCTGCAAATCAAGCAATACATACTCAGAAATCTTCCAAGATGCACCTAAGACGTGGAATTAAAGAAATTTATTCAGGAAACTCAAAGCAAATAGGCATAAAGGAGTATCAAAAGAAGTTTCAGTTTCTATGAAGACCACAACAACATATCATTTGGCAGTGCCATGTATACAATGCCCGCCTGAAGGTTTTCCGCCAGTTTCCCTTTTCCATGTCGGAGAGCAAATTACCTGATAGCCTTTTAGTCCCATTTTATCCATAATCATTTTGCAAGCCACCTTGTCATCATAGCTGTATCACATCACTTTGCTTTATCAGAAAAGCAGAAATATGGTATTGGCCCAAGGAAAGCAAGAGAAAGTAAGGAACCCACCAAAGAAGGATTAACCATCTCCTAAATTGGTTGACTGAATTAACAAGGAAACCAAGAAATTTTACCTTCCATCCAAAACTTCAGGAGCAAGAACACCAAAGCGGAGAAGAAACTCATCAAAAGTTCGTCTGGTAGGGTATCCTGCACAGCTAATTCGAATGGCTTCCAAAACACCCTTCAGTACAGCAAACAACGTCAGTGCAATTTAGAACTAAATTTGGTTTTGCAGTTTAATCATAGAAATGACCAAAGGAGATATGAGTTTGTCAAATATACTCACACCACAGCGCAATTGCTGGATTACATTCACATTCTCAAAAATAGCAGGCTTGAGAACATTATTTGGTTTCACACATCGAATGTAATGAGGTTCTGTTGAGTTCAAGGTCTCCATTAGAGATTGGAGTTGTTGCTGCAAGTGTTAAAAAATCACAAATAATCAGATGAGTCCAACCATCAGAAAACCACACATTTGCCTTGACATTACTGCACTGATGCATAGATATTTTCCCAACTCAAAGACACATAATAGTCCATTCTATCCGGCTTCCAAATAAAAGAGTTTCTTTCCCATTAACTCCTGAGCTTATTTCATTCCAGCATAGTGTAACTGTCCACAGTGTAATTTCATATACCATGATTTGCTTAAACAACCCACTTTGAATGAGAGTAATGAAATTATTTGACGAAAAAAACCTCCACCTCAAAATTAGGATTATGAAAGCCAGAACTGTAGAGCCAACCCTCTTCAGTCAATTGAGTCTCACTCAAGAATTTGAGTGCTACAAAGTCGTTCAATTGGAATTTAGCCAACCCTATTTAAAAGATGTATAAAACATTATCCATTCATTCAACTTGCAAAAAAAGTACAAAGTGCAAGACCCCAAAAGTGAGCCTCTAAAATCCAATAATGGAAGACCAAAAAGTGGTCCTCCTCAATAAGTCCAAAATACAAGTTTGGTTTAATGCCTTGACCCTAGAGAGAGCGATTCACCATATTCAATTTACCACCTTAACATTTTGAAATCCAGGGGTGAAATATGTAGATACATATTAAATCAATCACCTCATCTACAAAAGTTAAATACTACCTCTGGACCCAAAATATAAGTTATTTTTCAATTATCAACACATAATTATGATTATTTTCAGTCTCACCTTCCATTTAATATTCTCTTACTTACGGTAAAGAAAGAGAATCGTGTATAAATGAGAGGCAATTAAGTTTTAAAGGTATTTTACGCATGTGTAGTCTTATTTAAATAATCTACATAAAAAATTGAGGCAACTAGGACTTATCTTTTGGAACGAAGGTAGAATAATTTAACAATCTTACATGTCCCTTCACCTGTGGGCCAAAGACATACAAACAGCCAAACACATCCATACTCACCTTTTACAAAAACGGTTTTAATAACAATGGAAAGGAGGAATTCAAGAAAGAACCTGATGCAAAAACACACCACGAAAACAAGCTAAATAGAAGAAAAGATGGAAATTTGCGAAAACTATTTAATTTTCTATATTGCGACAAAAGAGTCGAAATTAATCAAATTCAATGACCTCCCAAATCCGAAAATAACTAGGATAATATAATCTAAAACTAACCGAACAAGAAAAGCAACAAAATTACCAAAATAACCCTAAAATATCAAAAAGGCATAAAAGTACGACAAAACGATCCTGAATGGTCCAAAACTGCAACAGTCCATGGTGAAGCGATGGGTTTTGTCCATTGGGCCGTTTCCAATCACTCTGCCAAATTTCTCCAGCCATTTGATTTCTACTAGTGCTGTTGGCCTTGCATCAGAACCCCATTGAATCTAACACAATTTGAAATTACCACTAAAGCCTTATTCCCTTCCTCACAATCTAGTACACCTTAAAACATGTCAAATTTCCTAACAAAAGACTAGAACTTTTCATTGAACTTTTATCCCATACATCATTAAGCTAACATTTGCAATAAGGTCATGCATAAGTCAAATATGAAAAGGGTGCAATAGTTTCCATTTTTATCATTGACAATAACCAGTCCTCTTCTTGCATTTTCGGCATTTTAGGCAACAAGTAAATGACACTAATTGACTAGTACTTGATGAGAATAGTACCTTGAATCGTGTACCAATGGAAGAAAATTTCGAAGATTTTGAAGATTCTTCAGGAAGAGGAGGAAATAAACCAGCTACAAAGTGACACTTAGCGGCTGTTAATAGGTCCTGGTGCTCCGCCACCACATAATCTTTGTTTTTATCCAGAAATAAATCAGCCATGTACGTCACCTGCAAGTGGAAGAAGGAAATTCTGCATAATACAGGCAGATATATTGCTGATATATAGAGTACCAAATAAGATGGCAGTACCTCCCCAGCATAGTGAGATATTGTAAAGTTGGTGCGTGAAAGCTTAGGTTTGATGAAGCGCTTGTTTTTGGAAAATGTTTGATACAACTTCTGAGCAAATGTTTCATGAGTTGATTTTGGAAACATGCTGTATCCAAGAAACATGTGAACTAGAATTAACCACAGAAGGTTGTGATCAGAACAATGTGCAACTTGCAAAAATATGCAGTTCCAATTCACATCAAGAGATTTTGGACAAGGTTGGATGAATTAGAATGAAAGATCAGCTTGCTCACCAAGCTTCATCCAGAAGAGCAATGATACCTCCAGGTTTCTGCAAGATTTTCAACAACCAATAGTTACAAAAAAGCTAAATGACCACAAGATGAGCAGACTAGAGAGAGTTAGTTCTTTATGACAGATAACCAGCCATAATATGTAACTTGAAATAGCAAATGAAGCCTCATTCTAGCACACCCTAATATATCAAGTTAGAGCAGACCTTTTCAATCAAATCCAGTACATCTTGGTTATCAACAAATTCTATGTAGCTCCAGTTGATCTCCTCCTTTTCATACTCTTCTTGCTCCATTTTGAAAACATGCTGCAAACATGAAACTAGAAAACCTGTCAAATAGGGAGGCAAAGATATTCCACAC
>JAOXNR010000022.1:15354065-15367414 GCA_028571225.1 Parsonsia alboflavescens
ATATATCGACAACCAGAATTTACAAGAAAGAGGTAAAACCTGGTTGAAATGTTGCTGCAGCTTTTCATTGGTAAAGTTGATACAGAACTGTTCAAAACTGTTTGTATTTATGAGAAAAAGGTGTACATCTAGGCCCCAAATGTTACATTAGCGAATGCACCTGTACTCGTAATAAATCAACAATAAGGGGTGCTTACCTATTCTGCTTAAAACTTTCAAAACCATATATATCAAGAACTCCGATAATTGATTTGGAGTTTGGATCTTGACCAATGGAATTGTTTATTTTTTCCACAATCCTGAAAATAAAGAGAGAATCAATGAGAAACTGACTGAGCAAACTGCAACAAAAAGGGCATATTTAGATGTTCATATTCACTTGACAACAGGAAATAATTGAATCTTACCAGTCAAATAGACGAGAATAAATGGTTTTTGCCAAAGCATCCCTGCTACCGAGTGCTCCTTCTGGATCAAGAGTCCTTGTAATCACCTCCTCAGGTGTCACCATCACACGCTTAATAAGTGCATCTTCCAAACTCTTAGCATCACACCTGTTGCATAATGACTGACTTTAGAACTCTGATAGCAGAAGAATGACCAGAAAGATAGGAACATCATCCACAAATCAAGAGAAAGGCAAACCTACCTGAGCAATTCAGCTGTTACATTAAGGTGGAATCTAGATTTCTCATCCTTAATCACCGAAGAATCAATCTCCTTTCCTTTTGCAAATTCAACATTACCAAGATGAAGAACTGCAGCTACAACCCTAAAAATTGCCTCCTGAAAAAAGTTTGGGGAGTGTAAGATAATGAAAATCATACACTGAAAACATCTATCAGAACAATAGGGGAGACCAAACAATGGGGGAGACCAACCTGTTCCTCTTCACCAATACCAACTATATCCATGGCCCTCCTTGTTGCAAGGTACTCATGAGCATCATTTACTCCATCGAGTTCAAAACAGTTGGACTGATTAAGATAATGAAATGATCTAGGGCTTATCAATTTATACTTCTCCCTCTCCTGAAAAAGGAAGCAAACTATCATATATACACAAGTTATCACTGCAATCTAGGCAGAAAAAGTCTAGCAGACAATCAACCTGAATAACTACACAAGCATAATCACTTTACATTTAATTATCACGGAAAAAGGATTACCTCAGGTGGTGCTGCACAAAGAAGATAAAAACAATGGTAGTTTCTTTCTGGGTCAGAGATCTGACACACACGAGATCTTTCCAGCAGATAAGTTCGTATAGCTGCCCCAGATATCCTTCCACTCTTATCAAATTGAATCTCAACAAATTTACCAAAACGACTACAATGATGCATAATGAGATTGTCAAATTTCAATTTGTTGAGAAATATGTATAAACAAAGCTAGTCTGAAAACAATCGCATGGAAAACAATTGAAATACAGTTCAACAAAGTAAAAGCATATTTTGAATTTCAGAAGCTCCAGAGGATTCTCGCCTTGAATTGTTATTTCTAACAGTTTTCGCATTTCCAAAAGCTTCAAGAACTGGATTGGACTGCAAAATTGATTGCCAAATATAAAAAGTTCAGTATGCAATTTAAAACTTGTAACAGAACTTGGTTTGCCTCCTACCAATCTATGAGTTAAAAGAAAATTCAATCTTACTTCCAAAACTTGTTGTTCAACTGTTCTTCCTTCTACTCCTGAACGACCACCCAGATGAGCAAGGTATCTCATGAGCATCTTTGTAGTCTCAGTCTTCCCAGCACCACTTTCACCACTAACCAAAATTGAGTTGCTCTTACCCTCATTGATCATTTGTCTGATATAGGAGAAAACTTCAGGAGATATGCTAGCAAAATTGAAGACATCTGAAAAGTCATATCATGAAAACTATGACAGATCATACAGTACAAACGTGATACCTATATGAAACATCTGCAATTGCAAAAACATGAGGACTAAGTTCTCCAAATGCTGCTCCTTTATATTGTTCCATCATGTGAGTATCATAGAGATGGGGTAATCTTTGAAAAGGGTTCACAGCTATCAATATATTCCCAGTGTAAGTCTGAACAAGAAACAAAACAAGACTAAGAAAACAAAGGAGTATGATTTTTCTGCATAATTGAAATTGAAATAAAGCAAGCGCATGATTTACATGCAAATTAGTCTTACATATATTTCATTCAGTTCATATCTTGTAGACAGATTTTGTAAAACTCCTGGTTCATGTAGATATGAAAGCTTGGTCATGTCATCCACACCTGCAGGAGGTGCCTCGGAATCCTTTGGAAACACTTTTGATATGTTTGCAACAACCTGAAATAAGATGTTCAGAAAAAATATATATATATATAAATAAATAAATATATATATATATATATATGTTGGGGTTGGGGGGGAAAGGTGGGGGAGAGAGAGATTAACTATGGCTAACAGTTTAAAGAAATAGTTTTGCTCCCTTGAAATTTCTTCTATGGAGATTTTAAGGCAGAGAATCTTCTTATACATCAAGATAACAATGAAAAAAGAAGACAGAGCAAATAGATTAGAATAAATGATATTAAATACAAGAGAACTTAAAAAAAAATAGCAGTTACATGCTTAAATATAAAGAAATGAAGTGTGAAGGCAACCCCTATGGTGAGGGACAGAGGGCATGTATTTGGGGTTCCCATCTCTGAATTATTTTTAGAAGGCAGAAAATCAAGTTAAGAAAAGAAGATTAAGAAGCTACAAGAAGTTTGGGTATCAATTACTCCCCTCAATTTCACAAGGTAGGTCGTTTAAGATTTTTTTACAGACATTAAAGATTCAAAAATAATGCATTGTATTTAGTCAAAATATCCAAAAAAAAAAAAAAATCCTCAATCAAACTATCTAGGAATTTGGGATAAGAAAGAACCATAAGGTAGGTAAAAATAGCAAAAGAACAATAATAAATATTAAAAGCTAAAACAACCTATATTGTGAAATGAAGGAAACATAAAAATTTCAACATTCATAAGAAAGAAGACGAGTATCTTTTCCATGAAAGAAATACATCCAATGAAAATCATTGGCATGTTGTCATATAACACGATAAGGTTTGTTGTTCACTACCTAGCCAATGCTGTAATGAATCGGTGCGAAGAAAAAAATTTAACCTGAGAGACTCAAGTACTCACTTTTTTCCCATTGGTTGTATGGACATGAACATCTTGACCTGTAATTTGGGTTACTTCTCCATCAATCCATGCCAACACTGGATCCTCAATCCATACATGAGAACCAACAATTATATTAACTGGAGATGCCTGCAGAAAGGATATTGATTTAGCTACAAAAGATCCATAAGCACATGTTTTTGTTGAAAATTGCTGTTGTAAGTGCTCCACAGTAGAAGAGCAAATTTACAAGGGAAAGAAGACCCAAAATAATGATCAGCAGAAAAAATTGGATAAGTTCCATAAAAACTCAAATCTTAATCCTGCAATTTCAAGGTAGCGGGCAGAATAAGACCCTAGAAATTGACAAAGCAATGTCAGGTATTTTCTAGGTACATTGAGACAATTGTTCAAGTAGAGAACTCGAACATAATTTGGTATTTTTCCCTTTTGAAAGGCAGCTTCTGACTTAGGGAACAAAGAATGTGAGGAAACCAAACTGGTCGAAAAGCATGTAGAAAAGGAAAACGAAGATGCAAAACCCAAGATGACCTATTTTCTCAATCCATCATAAAATGTCAGCTTTCAACATCCAAAATGCTTATCATTAAGGCATACATTAATATACATGTGAAATCTGATTCAAAAATTGATCCAACATAAATTTTAGTTACGTGAAAGCATAAATTTTTGGATAGGTAAGTATCAGTAGAGTTCCTTAGAAAGACATGTTTCATTTATTGTAAATCTGAAAGATTCCGGAAATTTTGTATTCAACAAATATGCCAAAAACATCAGCAACTATGCATACAAGGTCCCTTGCCTATGACCTTGGTCCTGGAATTTTCAGTAGGAGTAAAGAACCAATGGTATGGTAAATAAATGGATGCTTTCCAGAGAAAGTAAGAAAACCAACAACCACTACAACACATTTTTAATCTCAGGGAAGTACCAAATTATAGAAATCCACATATCAAAAGATGAGATTATTAAGCAGCATAAAAATTTCAGCCTCAGTGCTACAGAGAATCGCTTGAAATGTATGATGTATCTCTGATGAAAAGAAGACTTGTCAACCAACACATCGAGAGACATGCATTATAGCAATTTCACAAAATTCTGCAACAAACAAATTCAGTACCGCTCGATCAGCTGCTAGACCTCCACTCCATATAAGTTCTCAGTCATAACAAAGAGACATCATAGATTAACATTTGAACATGAAACAACTCTTCAACTTGCAATAGTTATATCCAATGATTTTCATATGCAAGAGCAAGTTGCCACAAGTTTCTTCCATAGTTGCCTAGCAGTGAACTTTTAGGACCTAGATATACATCATTTACAGACATGCTCTGGAGATTCTAACTCATTATTTCCACGTAGATACAAAGAAATGCATGTCAATAACCACTGGACCATTTCTGTACAAATTGAGGATATTTAGTCCATACTTACAAGCATAAACATTCCATCTGAAAAGAGTTCGTTTCTGTTTGCCATCAAGATCTAAAGATTTGTTTCATTGTAATATCAGAATATAAACTTCCATGAAATATCTGAACCAGTTATGTTTACATCCTTATGGAACAAGATCATTGTTCTGGGTAAAGATAAATGAAAGGCTGAAATGTTAGAGCAATTCCCACATTTCACATGTCCATGAAGTTTCAAACTTAGATTCTGAACATGGTTTATCTTTCACTTCTTTTCCCCATTATTATTTCAGACCATTTTCTATATACAAACAAATGATAAAACCTCAAATTAGTGAAGGATCTAGAATAAATTTTTTTAAAAGGAGAAAAGGTATAATTATATTAAATCTTATAGGCAAATCTTTAAATTTTGTGGGTCATATATACAAATATATATATATATATATATACACACTACATGCTATGGAGTGCTATGGAACACACCTCATGGAGTACTCCAGTTAAGTCTCTAACGGTCAAAAGTTAATGGTTAGCTATTAAGAAAAAATAAATTCTTATATAAAAAAAATTATTTTTGCAAATATTTTCTATAAACTATACCCTAAAAGAATTAACTAAACACTAAAGGTACTTCATTAAATTTTATTTTAATTTTTTTAAGAAAAAGACAATTGACTGTTAACTTTAATTGTTATAGACTTAATTGGAGCACTCCATAAGGTGTGCTCAGTAGGACTCCACAGCATTTTCGCATATATTTTTATATATATTATATAATATTTTATAAAATGTAAGTGGGTTTCTACATAGATCTGTCAGTGCCTCAAATGGAACCTTTAGATCAGCTTCAATTTATATATACGATTGGAGTTTAGATAATTCCAAGATAACATACTCCTTATAATATACATGCATCAATTTCATAATAAAGTACAGCATTCTGTTTCCTCAGGGGCCACAACCTTATTTTGGCATCTAAATATTTCCCAGAACTTCATAATGGTACCAGTTCTGTTGAAAGATCAGCTTACTTTGGATGACATGGGTCAAGAATAAGGAAGCACATCATTAAACAATTTAAGATGACAGGAAGAGGAGAAATAGATGGATTAGGTTTTCTTTCTTAGCACAGAAAACCATTTTTCAAAACGGGATGAAAAAAGAAAGATCATAATGGACTTTAGCATTTTAGAAAATTGACTATAATTAGAGATTTTATTTAGAAACCAACATGAAGAGATGAAATATTACTTAAGGTTTTACTTAATTTTTTGTGTTCTTCAAAACATGTTCTTTCCTTTTACATTTAAGTCCAAAATCCAAAACGAAACAAAAAAGAAGCAAGAACCTTTCCTTTTCCATTCTGCTTCTCAATGGAGTTTATATTCATATTTTCTCTCACAAAAGCCCCAACGACTAGTTTGGGAGTTTAGAGGAGGCGAAAAGAAGAGAAGTTATAAGTTAAAGAAGAGAAATGAAAACGAGGTGGTGTAAGCCTAAATTTGTTTGGCAGTTTTAAGAAAGACAGGAAAAGAATGTAATCTTCTTATGTTTGGGAATATGAAAGAAAAGAAGAGAAACTAAATTTTTAAAGCTCATTTTATAATAATAACCTTTTATGCAATTTAATTTTATTCAAAATAAAGTTATATTACGGGTAAAATAATCATTTCAAAATATTAGTAAAACCATCTCTCGCCATTTCTTTCCAATTTTGGAGAGTCATAGTTCTCTATTGTAGGAGGATCTCTCATCTTCCCCTACTCCCAAACAAAAAAAAATTTCATCATTTCTCTCCAAATGATTCATCCCAAACTAGGTGCAAGTTTCCCCACCTGTGTACATATATATTCCATATCATGCACAGCCGATTCTGATGTCCCAATCCTTCTAAAACTTATTTTATGACACCACTGTTGCAACAAAAACTGGCAACGAGCTTAAAGAAGATGAAATATATATCTTTTAGAAGTCTAAGTTTTGATTTTACATTGCAAATAAATTGACAATCTCCCACCAAAACAGCACAGGATTAAAAGAATGCTTCTTCCAGAACTCTCACCATTTAATTGGGGGCACAAAGATAGGCTCAAAATACTCAACTGACATGGCATAGTAGGAGGCCAGTAGAAGAATGTAAACCAGGTTTCAATATTCTACGCACTTCACTATATTGTAGCAAGGACGTGAAGAATTCAAGCAAGAAAAAGTTCTTCAGTCCCCAAATCCGAAAATCCCCTCCAAAGGATCATATTAACAGTACTCATCCATAGAGAATTTTGTTTCGTGATAATTCACATTCAAGCTGAAGCAATTCACTCAGGCAGCCAAAAAAATGCAAATATCAAACAAAAAATAAATGCATATGTCCATTTTCCCTGCACTTCGCATGTCTGTCCATCTATTAAGACATCAATTTTCCTTCACCATAATAAAATTTCGGAACCAAAAACACGATAATAGGCAACCAACTTTGACATAGAAATAAGGTTGAAATTTTTTACTGGAGACAAACAAAAAATCTAGAATCAAACATCAGTCAAAATAGAATCAAACCAAATACCAAAAAAAAAAAAAAAACGGCAAAACGTGTTTTCCGCCTTGACTTACCATTGATGAGTTTCCACAATTATCGATCTCCCGGTGCTCTCAACTCATCAAACAAACAGAGACCGGGCCAAAGACGGAAACCAAAAGACCAAGCCTTTGACTTAGTAAGTTCAGATCGGAGTCACCAACATAGATTCGCAACTTCAAGATTTAATTCAGAAATGATGATACCAGTAATCACAAGTTAACAAAGTTTCTTTTCACCGACAATGATTAATCCAAGTCCTTCAATCTTCAAAAGCAAACCAAAAGGGCTCTTCACTTTCTTCAGAAAAAGATGACAAACAACAATAATCCACAATCCTTAGGATATATATATATATATATATATACACAAATAATTAAGAAATCAATGTCCCTTTCTGAATAATTTTTAGATGAAATGGAGAAGAAAAGGTAAAGTGGAAGAATAGAAATGGCTTCTTTCCGTACTACTTTCTCTCTCTAAAATTTCTTGCTTGGTAACTTGGGTTTTCTCTCTCCAAACTATGTAATGGCTTTCCTTTTTCTTTTACTTTTTTTTCTAATTTGGTGAAGTCAGCCTGTAGGGAGGTGAATGTAGGCCCTACTCACAGAACTAGGAACGATGTTGTTGGGAGGCTAACACTAAAGCCGACATTAATGGTGCCTGAATTTGAATTATTTTAATAATTTAGGGATCAAACGGATAATTAAGCGGGGGGTTATGATGTCTGTACGTCTGGGGTTGAAAGTACAACTTATTCACCAAGATTGCCCCTCCAGGCTTGAACGTTACCGTTATGGTTTGAATTTTACTGGGTTTGTTAAGTAGGGATGCAAAATCTGCAGGTCTGGCCAAGACAAGATTCAGCCATAAATCTATCTTTATTAAAATTAATTTACAAGTTAATGTACATCTGAATTTGAAATTGTTATTTCTATTTCTATTTTATTGTATCTAAAATTGAAGGTTTGATTTTTTTATTTTTTTTAAAAGAAAGCCGCCTTTGATGGTGGAGGTTTGGTGGATCCCACCTGTTTATTAATAAAATAAAATATAAGAAAATTACATCAGAGAGGAGATAACGAGCCTTACTTCGAAAAAAGTGGAAACAAATCCACTACTAAAATGCAAATGCAAAGCAATAAAGGTTACATTTTTCCAAAAGAATGAATCAAAAGTATCTAAATCTAAAATTAGAGATTCTTAATTTATCTAAAGTATAAAGACCTCTAACTTTGCTTGGAAGAGAAGAAAAATCATAAGATAAAAAATCTTCTTGAACACTACATGAAAGATTAGTCATACAATCTACCACCTGATTAGCTTCACGATAAACTTGAACAATCCGAAAATTACCTCCTGAAAGAACAACCTTCACAGCAACCAGAGAACTGTGAAGGCACCATGGATAACAGAAATTACCATTGATAGCCTCAACAACAACCTTTGTATGAGCACATTAGTCCATCCATTTAGTAAGCATAACTAAACACCTTTGAGCAACGCTACTAATTCTGCCTTATAATTAGAAGCCTGCCCGAGATAGTAAGACAGTGCCACCAAAAATCTCCTATCACCATGTCTGACTAGACCACCAACAGCCGCTTTATCCTTCTTTTGCCATGCACCATCCACATTTAAAATTATCGAGTCATCATGCTCTTGATTCCACCAAGTAACCTTTCGAATCCTCCCTTTCCTTCTTGGTGCTTGAACTCCCAAGATTGAACCAAGAGATGGCAAGTTAAAAGCTTGTCGAAGATCATATAGCCTAGTATAACAGAAATTCCCTTCCATGCCTGACTTCATGAACCGTCATGTACATGATCGCATCTAATGATCCAAATTCCCCAATAGAATATGATAGACAAAGGAACTGGAGCATAAAAAAAGAATTCCCCCAAATGATTATTCCCCTGTGCATTTTCTAGCAAAGTCAAACAAGATGAGATGTTAAATGTGCCATTGGTATTTAACCTCCAGATATGTCTGTCTTTGGATGCCAAATCATTAATTGGGAAGGAATGGAAGCATATACTTCAATTTCTCCTTATCCTAATTGCCCTTTATGAAATGAGTGATGTGATTTCTTTTTAAATGGATTTTATAAAAAACACACCAGCTTGAAAAATTTTCTCAAGACTCACCTAGAGATTTAAGTTAGTATAATGACCTACGATATATTTTTCAATCATCAACCACTATTTTGATGTTGGTAGACAAATCAATGCCCTAACCAAAGTGATGAGAAGCCCCAGAGTAGTTGTTCAAGAACCCTAAGAGATACTATGAAGAACACTCATGAAAGAACAAGTTTGATCCCAAAGGATTCTTGAATTTTATAAAATCATGTTTGTCAAATTTGTTTGAGAATGACAAAATAAGGACTATTTATAGTTCTAAAACCCTAAAATAACCTAACAATTTGTGCTAGGGGTGTTAATATTTAACTACCCTTGAAACAAACTTCAAATTACAAAAAAAATGGAAGAAAAATAAGAAAATTCAAACAACTTTGGGCTGAACCAGTCCTCACCCGACACCAGTGAGTGCACCGATCAGAGGATCGATGTTTCTCTGCCTGTAGTCTTCAAAAGACCGGGGTCTGTCTCTCCACCGGTGCCTGCACAGGTTATTCTCTGGAAACTGCTCCAACTTTGTTCCTTCAATCAACTGGACTATTGATGATTCGATGGCTTCAATTCTTGTGGGTCGCTAGCATGAAATTGGCTACCAAACAAGTAGCTGAAACAGGCTGCTCAATTTGCTCTGCTTAAGTTGCTGCTCATTCAGTGGAGAATCAAACTCAAGAAAGCAGCTCAGATGATGTTCAGTAGGTGATGGAGTTAGTGGCTTTATAGCAAACAAGCAGCTCAAAGCAAGCTGCTCAATCTAATGGTTAACCAATGCATTTCTACCAAACAGGCAACTAAAGCTTGTTGCTCACCTTATGTTCAATTGATGTGCATTTCATGGCTTCAAACAGGCTGCTCAATTAATGAAACAGGCTGCTTTAGTCTTCAATCGGTGCATGAGAAGCTGGTCAGTGGGACTGTTTTTGTGACTAAAAATTTAGCCTAGCATCGAGCTTAATTCAAGCTTGTTTCTTCCTCTTCTTTGATCTTCACTTCTTGGCTTCTTCCACTTGATTTTAGATGCTTCTTGATGCATTTTCAGGCCTCTTTAAATCATATCTCCAAGCCTACACTTGAAGTACAAATCCTTGTAGAAGAACATCTAACAATTGACAAAATCATCTTCAAAGAAGATCATAAACTCTTCCATCATTAAGAAACCAAGACTTCTTTGATTCTTGAGCTACCAATCTTCATTTTAGAGACTTCATTCTTGTATTTGAAGTAATTTAACTTGGGCATCAATGGGTAATACATGTCTTCCAACAAGCCCTCATTAGAAAGAACAACTCTTGGACATCTTTCCCCATCATGTTTCCTTCCATGAATCTTCTCTTCATTGCACTCTTCCATAAATGTCTTCCTTGATGATTCCATTAATGGTATGATTGATCCTTGATATCCATCAATAAGAAACCATCAAACTTGCATCAGTAGAAGAATATTGATTCGCCAACTATCCACTTAACAACAAATCATCATACCAAAATGAGCATTTCCCCTCATTCAACAAAACAGATATGTGATGCTCTGCAAATTCTCGAATTCCCAATAATCTCTTCCAAACTCTTGAACCACCTAATTGAGAACCTTTACCAATTTGGAAATCATATTTAAGCTGCCTATGCTTTGCCCAAATTGAATCTGATCTACGAAACCTCCACCAAAGCCAACGACACCAATGTCTTGAGTTACCCCATTCATTCTTTCCCTGAAAAAAATCCTCAAGACACCTATCCAACTCCTTGATACTTGCTTTGGGGGATTTGAAACTATTAAGATAGAAATGACCATTGCTAATAAAACATGCTTAGTACGAACAACTCGACCTCCTATTAACAAGAACTTCCACTGCCATCCTTCAATTCTGCTTTTGTTCTTAACAATGAGTGGTCGAAAATACCTATTTTTCACTCTTCTAGCAGATATATTACATCCTAAGTAAACAATTGGTCCCTCTCGGATTTTACATCTAGTAATTCCTTGGATCATCAATTCCCTAATAGGAGAACAGCCTTTAGACAAGTAGAGCTCACTTTTTATCAAAATTAATCTTTTGAACATAACTGTCTTGATAGAAATCCTGAAAAGTGATCAATTTCTCAAGCCCTTTCTTCATTCCATTTGTGAAAATTATGATATCATCTACAAAACTCAAATGAGATATTTGCATACCCCTTTTGTCAGACACAAATTCCCTAATTGCACCATCCTTTAACAAGTTATTCAATCCCCTAGATAGAACAACCGTAGCCAAAATGAATGAGGTTGAATCAAAAGGATCTCTTTGTCATAGCCCTCTACTAAAAGAAAAGAATCCGCATAACTTCACATTAACAATAACTAAGAACTTATTAAAACATAAGATATTTTTCAGATAATGTTCAGAAAATGCAAATTGAACCCGTATTTCTTTATCACCTCCAAAATAAAATCCAAAAAATTCTGTCAAAAGCCTTCAGCTTATCTAGTTTCATGATAATATTGCTCCCCGTACACTTTTTGTTCAAAGAGTGTATCATTTCAGTGGCCATCAAAATATTGTCTGCAATATTCCAACCTTCACGAAACCACCTTGATTTGAATAAATAAGATCAAGTAGAATAGAAGATAGATGTAGAGATATCACTTTTCTAATAATCTTTGACGAGAAATTGCATAGACCTATTAGTCTGAAATCAGCAAAAGTGACCAAATTTTCCTTCTTAGGAATAAGTATAAGTTGTTGCTGAGGCATTTTAACACCTACACAAAAATCTCTAGTTGCCTTTACAACATCCTGCTTTATAACATCCTAAAATACCTGATAAAATAAGCCGAGAAAACCATCTAATCCTAGAGCATTTGACCCATCCAAGGAAAATATTGCCTCTTTAATCTCCTCCAACGACGACAGAGAAGATAAAGCATGATTGGTATCATCTGACACATAATTAGGAATATCCCTAGTACAAATTTCTAGATTTTGGTTATAACCATGTTCCGAAGTTAGTAATTTTGAAAAGAATGAAACGGTTTCTTCTTCAATTTGCTCCAACTCCGTCATCCAAAGTCCCTCATCATTTTTAATTCTATGAATGCACATTCTAGACTTCTTTATATGCCATGATTTTGAGAAAAAAGCACAATTTTACTCTCCCCTAGACGACCACTTAATTTGTGCCTTTGGCCTCCAAAACATCATATCATTATGCCCATGAAATGCCAAATCTGCTCTTACTTTGTGAAAGGCAGACCGAGCTTCCATAGTTTGCAATCTCATATAATCCTCTTCAACCTTCTGTAGATGATCTTCAACTATCTTTACAGTAATCTTAATATCTCCAAATACTTTTCTATTCCAATTTCTTAGGCGAAGTTTTAATTTTTTCAGCTTCTCTGCCAATATAAACAATGCATTCCCTTTAATTGGCTAATTCCAAGAATCTATCACAACTTCTCTAAAATGTGGGTATCGAATCCACATCTCTTGAAACTTGAATAACTTAGGAGCCCATTGTTTAATCAAATTAATAGAGATTTTCATACAATAATGGTTTGTGGAAACGTCGAAAGATATTACAAGTTTGTAGCACTAAAATTGCTGATCCAAGCATCATTTACCAAAGTTCTATCCAACCTTACATGGGAGGAAAAGTGGATTGGTACCAAGAAAAAACACTCCCATTACAAGGTAGATCAATTAACCCATATGAATCAATAGCTTCATTAAATTACTTTATTGGCCTTAAAGTTGGGGTGAAGCAACCATCTAGGAATCTCACAATATTAAAGTCTCCTCCAATGATCCAAGGTTGTGTGATTTGTGAAGTCAAATCAACCATTTCACTCCATAAAACCCTTCTTTAAGAATAAAAACTAGAAGCATAGATGAATGAAAAGATGCAAGAGACACCAAAATTAAAATTGACTAAAAAATTAACCATCTAAATAGAGGCCGAATATATTATTAGAGATGTACTATCTGGACGATGATGGATATCCACGGACACTACTCAATGAGGCTATGAACAAGACTTGTATTTCATATACAAGTATAATATCTTGAGTAGGACGATGAAGA
>JAOXNR010000022.1:15375014-15390308 GCA_028571225.1 Parsonsia alboflavescens
TTATTTGTACTCTTCACCTCCACCTCCAACCTATGAGTACAAGTCACCTCCTCCCCCGGCTTCATCACCTCCACCACCTTACGTTTACAAATCTCCTCCACCACCGTCTCTCTCTCCTCCTCCTCCTTACGTGTACAAGTCACCACCTCCTCCTTCTGCATCACCTCCCCCACCTTATGTTTACAAATCTCCTCCTCCACCATCACCCTCACCTCCTCCTCCTTATGTATATAAGTCACCGCCTCCTCCTTCTCCTTCTCCTCCACCTTATGTTTACAAATCTCCTCCACCACCATCTCCCTCTCCTCCTCCTCCATACATGTATAAGTCTCCTCCTCCGCCTTCTCCATCGCCGCCGCCACCACCATATGTCTACAAGTCTCCACCATCTCCATCTCTTCCTCCACCTTATATGTATCAGTCTCCTCCACCACCTCCTCCGTCGCCGCCGCCACCATATGTCTACAAGTCTCCACCACCACCATCTCCTTCACCCCCTCCATCATATGCATACAAGTCACCGCCACCACCTTCACCGTCCCCACCACCATATCTTTACAAATCTCCTCCACCACCACCTTATGTGTACAAGTCCCCCCCTCCACCTCCTCCATCTCCTCCTCCGCCTTATTACTACCCTTCACCTCCCCCACCAAAGAAGTCTCCAACTCCACCTTTTTACTATAGTTCTCCACCACCTCCAATGAAGTCCCCTCCTCCTCCCTACTACTACACCTCACCACCACCACCTCCATACTACTACACTTCTCCTCCACCACCTGTTAAATCACCCCCACCAAGATACTACTACACTTCCCCACCACCACCCTACTACTACACCTCCCCACCACCACCAAAGAAATCTCCACCTCCTCCATACTACTACAGCTCACCACCACCATCCCCGGTGAACACTGAACCTCCTTATTACTATTACACTTCTCCACCACCTCTTGTCAAGTCTCCACCTCCACCATATTACTACACTTCTCCCCCACCACCAAAGAAGTCTCCATCTCCTCCATATTACTATAGCTCTCCCCCACCACCAGTAAAAATGCCACCTACCCCATACTACTACACTTCACCACCACATTACTACCCTCCTCATCACCCTCACCACTTTGTTGTTAAGGCTGTAGGAAAAGTTTACTGCTACAGATGCTATGATTGGGACTATCCTGAGAAATCCCATGACAAGAAACATCTTGAAGGTACATTTTGAACCTAATACTCTAGCCACTTCTATAAATATATATATATATATATATATATATATGTATACACTCTTGGTAAATTGTTATAATTAGTGATCGAGGACTTCTTATCATAAAAAAGTTTTCAACTTCAATTTTAAAAGTTTTTTAGTTTGCAGTAAAGTATAATAATTAATCAATTCGACATAACTCGGTCAAGAATTGAGTGTGTCTTGCACCATTTTAGACTTCCCAAATTAAGCGTCATAAATTAGTTAAAACTTCATTAACAAACTTGACATTACTATGTTTAAACTAAACTAAACTAAAATTTTTGCAGATGGGTAGTTTAAAATTTATGCAATACTAGGGTCTTATAGATAAAATTGATGAATAAAATGGACCACGTAAATTGAAAAATAAATCTTATATTAAAAATTTTAAATAGCATTCAACTAGAGAGATGAAGGTCCTAAAAATTATTTCAATTCCAATTGCTGTATAGGTGCTGTTGTTGAGGTGACATGCAAGGCAGGTGACAAAGAACTCGTTGCATATGGTGAGACTAAGATGAATGGAAAATACAGCATCACAATATCAGGATTTGACTATGGAAAATATGGAGCAAAGGCATGCAAGGCTAAACTCCACATGGCACCAAAGGATTCCATATGTAATATTCCAACAGACCTTCATTGGGGAAAGAAGGGTGCCGACCTCAAAGTGAAGTCCATGACTGATTATGAAGTTGTGCTCTATGCCAAGCCATTTGCTTATGCTTCCAAGACTCCTTATGAGGAATGCAAAAAGCCCAAACGAACTCCGGCTCCTTACTACTACAAATCTCCACCACCACCGCCACCGTACCATCACAAATCACCACCTCCTCTAGTAAAGTCTCCACCAAATTACTACTCATCCCCGCCGCCACCGGTTAAATCACCACTCCCACCATACTACTACACATCACCACCCCCACCAGTGAAGTTTCCTCGACCTCCTTATTACTATAAGTCACCCACCCCTCCATCACTGTCACCACCCCCACCATACTATTACAAGTCCCCACCACCACCATCACCATCTTCTCCACCTCCATACTACTACAAATCTCCCCCACCACCATCACCGTCTCCTCCTCCACCATACTACTACAAATCACCACCTCCACCCTCACCATCACCTCCTCCCCCATACTACTACAAGTCTCCACCCCCTCCATCTCCATCACCACCTCCACCATACTACTACAAGTCCCCACCACCACCATCCCCATCTCCTCCACCTCCATACTACTACAAGTCTCCTCCACCATACTACTACAAATCACCTCCTCCACCCTCACCCTCACCTCCTCCACCATACTACTACAAGTCTCCACCACCACCATCTCCATCACCACCACCTCCTTACTATTACCACTCTTCCCCGCCACCATCACTGTCTCCTCCTCCACCATACTACTACAAGTCTCCACCACCACCCTCCCCATCACCACAGCCTCCTTACTATTACCACTCTCCCCCACCTCCATCTCCATCACCACCACCTCCCTACTACTACCACTCTCCCCCACCCCCATCACCATCTCCTCCACCCCCATACCACTACTCTTCACCTCCTCCACCTGTGAAATCTCCTCCACCCCCAGCATACATTTATGCTTCACCACCTCCCCCAATCCACTACTAAGCCCCAACAGTTCTGCCACTTCCTACCAATTACAATGTAAGTTATTAACATTCTCCTCCTCTTTTGAATGAGTTATATGACTATTCTACTCTAAACAAAAAATTGGTAGAGTATTCAAAAATTCTGTGTTTTGCAGATTTCCAGTTCAATCAAAAAATAAATGAAGGCTTCTTGAGAAGAAGATACAGGCACTCGAAAGAAATCAAGATGCCAAATAAGGTTTTCAAGATGATGCTGAAAAGTTTAACTCTTTTTTATGTGGACTAGTCTGTTTCTGATTTTCTAGTGGCCCTTATACACTGCATCCTCATTACATTCTACAGCTACATCACATCTTCCGGTGGAAGTGGCTCACGAAATTTATTTCTTTGGACAAAGCATTATTAGTGAACGAATTTTATGGAGTTTATAGGGTTTGTTGTGAATTTATAATTTATCAATGTATAGAGAATATGCTCTTGCTTGATTAATTTCTTTTTTATTGTGATATTTCTTTTCTTGAAATGTTTTTGTGCTTTAAGCACTCACAATTGTTAACAATAAAAGTGATCTTTTTTGCCAGATTTTTCTTCCCTCATATACATACGACAAACTCTTCGACGTATATTACAATTTTAAAGTTTGTCCATTTCTTCGACATTTTCATGATTTGAGCACGCAAACTTTTTTTTTTCCCATTTTCTTTTTCATTAAAAATTCGTCAAATTCCATCTGAGTAAACAAGTACAAAGTGCCTGCTATACAAAATCTCAACTTTTCTACTGTAGCATTCCAATTTTAATCTCTTATTAACTCGGAACTTAATTTCTATTTATAAAAATGAAGGTTTGAAATTAGAACTTTCGAAAATGAACTAAGAAAAAAAAACTTCAAAATTATTATTTTTATGCATTAGCATTAATTATAATTATAGATGGATCTCAGAAATGATCTCCAGTTCACCCTGAACCATGATGACTCCTGTAACCGCAGGAGAAAAGGATTAGACCACTTGAGCGGGTCCGTTGCCCTGAGGATAGCTCTGATATCTAAGTTAGTATTCTAAGAGAGAGCAATTTTTGAGTAAATTAGCTCAATCTATTGTGTCTTGTCCTTGTACTATGTGTGTTTCAGTCATATATATATATCAAACAGTCGGTTACCTCGTTGATCAGGGCTATTCAATTACATGCCTGTAGGCAATTAGGGTTATTGTGAGGTTGTATCATACCCCGTCAATTCCTAGAATCATGGAGTTTCCCTAAGTTAGGATACCTTGTCATGCACATCTCTGGTCGAAAGTTACAAGCTCGCTAGCGACCTGTTTGTGGATGCTGAAGGCCTCTACTATCTCTTTTAAAAGGTCACGATGAGTGATCGTAGGCTCATAGAGTGTGCTAGGAGTTGCAGAAATTTAGTCGTGGTATGGAAGATGTATGAGATGGATTGGAGCTCACTGATTCGCAAGTCGTGGTCCGATAGGACCTCCCCTAAGCTCATTTTAAGGTCGGTGACCTGGGAGGTCGGTGGGTAGAGGTTGCCGTCCACCTTTAATCTTGACTCGTGAGTCTGACTTTTAGGTATTTGGGTCAGGGCTTGAGTCCACTTGGATCAGCTCATCCAGATCATACCCGTTTCTCTCATCATTACCCCTCTTTAAGCCCAACGAGCTCAAATGTCGTGATGCCTAAATTAACATCTTTAAGTGGCGACCTCTGAAGGGTCACACCGTTTTTCTCTAACAACTAGTTTTGGAGGTGATGTGCCTCATTAGTTTTATCAGTTGCCTTGGTTCCAACGTACCGACTCCTTTTCAGCAACCTAAAAGACTCCATCTCTCATGTGAATTATGAGGCTTTTGAAGATTTTTGGATTAACCTAAATTCTTCTCTTGCTCACAGAATTTTCTTGCTCATAGAATTCTCCTTCTGCAACATCATCTGCATCCTTTTCGAACTCCTTTTTTTTCTCTGTCTGTGGAGTGTCTCCAGGTTCAAAACAGCTCCTTTCTTAATCCCCTGGGAATTAACAAGTGAGTTCCCTTTTCCCTTCCTTTTAATTTTTTTAGGAAAGAATCTCATCTTCTCAAAATGTCTTCTGTCTCTGTTTTCGAGTCATCTTCTTCGATAAGGTCATCTTCACCCAATACCCCTTCTCTCCTTTCCGGAGAGGTTTCTAGGCCTTCTCCTCAACAAACCCAGAAAACAAGGTATTTTATTTGCCTCCAATCACCTCTAGGGTTCCCTAGGTCTCCAGTAAAGTTTACCATCCCTCGGAATTAGATTTCTTTTCTACTCTTCTACCTTAGGTCCCTCTGAGATTTTTCAAATCAGCGGGGAGAGGGATTTGAATTGGGAGCGGCCCAATAGCTATCGTGTCGGACATATAATCCTTTACCTAACCAATCTTACAGGGGGGCATTCTTCTGCCTTACTTGCAGCCCTTTTTTTTTTTTGACATTGTCCGTTTCTGAAATTTTCCCACAGTGCAGCTCGTTCCCAACACCGTGCGAACGATAGACGGGTTCATTGCAGCCTATCTTCTCTATAGAATTCCAGTTTCTCTGGAGCTCTTTAGATGTTTTATCAAGGTCGGCATCTCCTTAGCATCGAACAAGACAAGTATAGGGTACCTCCAAATTAATAATAGGTACAAACTAGTAGGTCTCTTCCAATCCTCCAATGGGATTGGAAGGATTCGTTCTTCTTTGCTAGGCTTCCCAACAATTTGGTCCAGTCAGCCCTACCCGAACTGGAATATGAACAGGACCTTTTATAATGGTCTCCCTACGCCTGCTAGAGAGTAGGAGAGGGATAGGACTTTTTTGATTGACCTAGCTTACTCTAACGTTGAGAAGGTCGGATGTGCCCAACCGATCTGACTTGTCGCCTTTCTCCATTCTGTTGGATTGGGGAGTCCAGTAAATTGGAACCTAACCTCCTTTAGGAGAGCTATGGGACTTCTTCCCACTGGAAGTGAGTTTCTTCATAAGTTTTTAAATAAGTCTTCTTTAAATTTTCTATATACTAATGCCTCATTTTCACCCCCTTTGTTCTAGCAGCAATGAGCACCACATGGTGTCTCCTCCGCTACTCCAATTGCTGTTGCTCCGACCTTAGGGTAGTCTTCCTTTAAGATTCTCATCCCCCAGATCCTGAGAAAAAGGATTGTTGTAGCGGGCCAAACACGGATTGCCTGGAAGAGTAGCTTAGAGGCTGCTGCCCTGCAGGCTTCCGAAATTCCCACAAAGATTACTATTTCATCTTCTTCCCTTTCCTCACCATCTACTCAGCCAGAAAAAATTCCTCACTCGAGCTCCTCGGGGTTGGGGAAGGCTCCAGCGACCTCAAAACAGGGGCTAGAGTTCAATGGTTGCGTAGCAGAGGAGATCACAGAGAAAAGGCTGGGGAATCTATCCCTGGTCTCCCACACTAATGAGGTGACCGCAAGGTGGGTCCCCTGCCTTGCTATGGAGTTTTCGGACTTTTAGTTCCAATAGCTACATTCCCAGTCTTTTCTGATAGAGTGTGCACCCCCGATTGATTAGGATATCTATCGGCAGCTCACAGATGATGAGCTGGACCGATATACTGCCTCCCTCCACACTACAGTAACCTTCTTTAATTTGTTCATTTTGTGTAGTTGCTTCTGCTTCAATTCTTCTTGAATATTGACCTTTCTCAATTTTTTTTTCCAAAACCATGTCTTAGGAAAACAACTATGGAGACAAGTAGAGAGGGTGAAGAAAGATCAAGAGTTCTCTACCCTGATCTCTAAGCTCCAAGATGCGAGGGCTCATTTTGTAAAAGAGAACGCAGGGCTTGCTGTCTCTGCTAAGAAGGCCAATGCCTTTTGTCTGGTCTTGAGTGACCTTTTGGGGGAGTGCAAAAGAAAATATCCTAGGCCAAAACAGAGAACCTGATGATGGCCTCAGCCCTCAAAGAGGCTGTCAAGAAGATTGAGCAGCTGCTCGAGCTTGGCAACACACAGAAGGATCGCATCCATGAGCTCGAGGCTCAACTAGGGGATTTCCAAGGCATATGTGAGGAAGATCACAGCTTATCCTTGACCATGCTTGAGGGGATCCCAGCCTTCCAAGATTTTGTAAAGTCCCTACTACTACCTCAGATGATGGGGTTGTACGTGGATGTCATGGACAAGCTTCGAGAGCTTAACCTGAAAATGAAGACTGATGTTGATCTTGATGTCCAACTATACCATCTGTAATTGGTCGTCCCTCTCCCATGGGAGCAAGAAGGCCTAGATCCAACCTCGCGGGAGGAGGTCACTGGAGCTGAAGTCTTGGCCCAGGTCAGCCAAGCTGATGGGGGTCCCTCTATGAAAAGGAAAGAGCCTCTGGATGCACATGCTGAAGATGAGGCCACTAAGAGGACAGTTCATGATACTCCCCCTAAGGTGTATGCTAGACCTGAAGGTACAATTATCCACGACTATGGAGATTTAATTACACGTTATCTTTTTCATCCCCAACATGTTGATTTTGATGAGGTACTCGACCTTTTCCGAGCTACTTGTCTATCCCTGGGTAGTCCTCCATTTATGAATATTCACTATTACCCTGTAGGCCCTTCAAATGCCATTGACCAAGAAATAGCTGTGGAGGAGAAGGCATTACCGAGCTTGCTGCAGGCTCCAAGGGATGATGATGAAAAAGATTAAGTTTGTAATAGAATAGGATCTCTCATAATCTTGCTTCTTCATGTCTTGTAATATACAATGCTCGGCTTTTGAGCTTATATTTCTGATCTTGGTACTGAATATTTTGAGAGGTCTGTTTGTGGCCTCTTTCTTTATATCAGCTAATTTTCTCCAAGTGTCTTGTTTTGGTTTTAACACTTAAAACTTGTTTAACAAGTTGACACAGTCGGAAATCGAAACAGAAAAATCCGTTCTTGTCAGAAACTTGCAAACAAGAAACGTAAAGAAGGAAAACCCCTGATTCAAAAATTCTCCTCTAATCAAACTTTACGCAAGTAGTTAGAAAACGAAAATTGAACCAAGCAAAGAACCAATCTACGGAACAAAAATTCGGGAATTGTGTGATCCGAAAGCAAAAAAACTTCTATTCAAAAACTGAACAATTCCGCCAACCAAAGTTGTTCTTAAAGCCGAAAACGAAACCCTAACCCTATTCGGAAAAGAATAATAAAGAAATTGTAAAAATACCCCTAGAAAATAGTTAATTACAAAACAGTCACTAAAAGCTGTAAAATTACGAAACTGCTACTAAAACAGTAAATTGCCCAAAACATCATCAAAATGATTCCGAATGGCCGAAAAACGCCTAACACCACAGCATAGCTGTGTCTTTGGTTCGTTGGGCCGTTCAGGGTCACCCCTGTCAATTTTCAGCCCAATTCGAGCTTGTTCCAGCCACCTCAAAAAACGCACCCAGCACCAATTTGGTGTTTTAATAGCTAACGTCTTCTTCTTCAATCGCTCTAAACGTCGTGGAGCTGATGATGGAGCCGAAACTTGCGGAATCGATGCCTGCCCCGCAACTGAGCCACCTTGACCCTCAACCAGCTCTGCGTCAGCCTCCCCCTCCTGAGTGGAGCTTGTCCTCAAGCTCGAATTATCACCCTGGAAAGCTGTGAGATGCTGCACATTAAACGCATTGGAGATGCTGAACTCGTCTGGTAACTCGACACGGTAAGCATTAATGCCAAGCTTCTCCAAGATTTGGCATGGTCCAACCTTCCGGTCCTTAAGCTTGTGATATTCACCAACAGGATATCGTTCTCTGGACAGAGAGACCCAAACTAGATCACCGACCTCGAACTGGACATCACGCCTAGTATGATCCGTGTGCAACTTGTACTGGGCATAAGGTTCCTCCAGGTTCGATTTGACATTTGCATGAATGGACTGTAGATCAACCAGACGATCCTCCACTTCCTTGGAGCTGAACCATGACCAGGAATTGCAAGCTCGAGCGGACTCCTCAGATTTCGCCCCAAAACAACCTGAAAAGGGAAAAACTTGGTGGACTTGTTCACAGAGCAATTCAATTCAAACTCAAGCTTGTATTCTTCAACGCTCTGAGCACCCTGCGTCAAGCTCTAAAGATTCTAGAGCATAGTCTGCCGGTAATTGAAGGACAAAAACTCCTTGCGCATCTCTCTCTTGAATTCCCCCCAATCGTCCAAGACTGGCAGCCCATTTAGGTATCTCTGATATCGGAAAGATTGCCACCAGGCGGCAGCCCTGTCTATGAACCTCATCACCACAAAAGATACCTTCTTTTCCGTCGGAACCTCCTTCAATGAAAAGAGTTCATCCACGGAGCTCATCCAATCTAAGAATTCTTAAGGCGACAACCCTCTTGAAAATTCTGGAACCTCCATCTTAAACCCTAGATCCCAACGAGGAACGAATGGTTCTCGTTCGTTGTCTCTTGGCGGTTGGTAGCCGCCCCTCATTCCCCTTGGGCGAACCCTAGGTTGTTCTCGCGGCGGCCGCTCGAGTTCATCTTCAACATCTTCGTCAACCCCTGGATGCAATCTGGCAATATCGGCCTGTTCCAGTTGTCGGCCTGGCGCCATTTGCTGCACCATCTGTGTCAAATCTTGTATCTGGCGATCACGGCTCTCCCTCTCTAGCCGCATCTCCCTTCGCAACTCTTCCCTGTCACGCCTAGACTCTTCCCGATCCTGTCGCATTGCTTCAATTAATGCAGCAATGTTCTGTTCGAGATTACCTCCTGCCATGGTGCGCAGAACTGATTTGGACAGATCTGGGCTCTGATACCAACTGACGCAGTCTGAAATCGAAACGGAAAAATTTGTTCTTGTCAGAAACTTGCAAACAAGAAACGAAAAGAAAGAAAACCCCTAATTCAAAGTTCACGGAAGTAGTTAGAAGACGAAAATTGAACCAAGCAAAGAACCAATCTACGGAACAAAAATTCGGGAATTGTGTGATCCGAAAACAAAAAAACTTCTATTCAAAAAACTGAACAATTCCGCCAACCAAAGTTGTTCTTAAAGCTGAAAACGAAACCCTAACCCTATTCGGAATAGAATAATAAAGAAATTGCAAAAATACCCCTAGAAAACAGTAAATTACAAAACAGTCACTAAAAGCTGTAAAATTACCAAATTGCCACTAAAACAATAAATTGCCCAAAACATCATCAAAACGATTCCGAATGGCCGAAAAATGCCTTACATCACAGCATAGCTGTATCTTTGGTTCTTTGGGCCATTCCGGGTCACCCAAGTCAGTTTTCAGTGCAATCCAAGCTCATTCCAGTCACCTCGGAAAACTCGTCCGGCACTAATTTGGTGTTTTAATAGCTAACTTCTTCTCCTTCAATCGCTCTAAACGTCGTGGAGCTGATGATGGAGCCGAAACTTGCTGAACCGATGCCTACCCCACAACTGAGCCACCTTGACCCGCAACCAGCTCTGCGTCACAAACTTGACTGGCCTTGAAACTTTGGGCAGATAAGACGAAATAACATCTCAATAAGCTCTGAAAAGTTATCTTTTATTTATACCTTGTTCAAACTAAACTGAAGAGGTCGTTGAGGTTTCCTTCCTACTCAGCGAGCTCTTTTCAAATAATTCCCCGCGGTGTATAACGAGCTTGCTAGGTCTAGAAGGTTCCAAGAAGTCTTAGGTATCTGGAAAGTTGTAAGAAGTCTTAGGCATAGAATTTCTTCAGATGGAAAACATTCCAAGGTCTTAGGAGTTGTCTTCCTTCAAGATTAGAGAACTTATAGCTTCTTCCTTTGTGAACTTCTTGGATTATGTAAGGTCCTTCCCAAATTTCTTGCAGTTTGGTCGGTTGTCCTTGCTTTCCAACATCCGACCTCTTGAGGACCATTTCTCTAACTATGAAATGATTTTCTTTCACTTTCTTGTTCAAAAAATTTGTGACTTGCCTTTTATACCTTCTATCAACTTCCATAGCTTTATTTCTGACTTCTTCAAGGAGATCGAGGTCTACCCTTCTCTCCCCTCGTTTAAGACTGAATCATATTCAATCAGTCTTAAGGACTTCATTCCAACCTCGACTGGCATCATAGCTTTTGCACTGAAACATAGGCTGCATGGTGTTTCTCCAATAGCTTTCCTAGGCATGGTTCTGTATGCCCATAGGATACTTGGAATTTCTTGAGGCCAGGAAGGTTTACGACCATCTTTCTTGACCTCGGCAAGCCTTTTCTTGAGACCTTTTGGGATTGTTCTGTTTGTGTCCTCCGCTAATCTATTAGCTTGAGGATGAGTTACAGAGGTTAGCCTATAAATTGCCTTTCATTATTTGAGATGATATCTCGGGGTACCCCAAAACTGCATACAATGTTTCTCCGTACGAGGGATTGAACCAATGGAAAGGAAATTATTCTCGTTGTTTCTGCTTCAACCTATTTGGTGAAGTATTCTACAGCAACAATTAGGAATTGGACACCCCCCCACTCCCCACTCCTTCTGGGAAAGGTCCTAATATGTTCATACCCTAGATGTCAAATGGCACTGACATGCTGATGGATATATTTTTCGTTGGCGATACATGCGACCTATTTACATGCAGTTAATAGTTCGTGCATTTTTTTTATGATGTTTTTAATGTCTGAAACCATCGAAGGCCAATAATAACCCATCCTTAGTATTTTTTTTGTGACAAGTTTTGCTCTTATGTGTGATCCGCATATTCCACTATGTACCTCTTCAATGACATACTCTCCTTCTTGCTTGCTTATGCATTTGAGTAATGACCATGTATATGGCCTTCTGTACACCTCGTCATCCCCTATTAGGACACAACGAGGTGCCTATTTCCATATTCGGTGAGCTTCTTTGCCATCTTGTGGGAGGTCGCCATCTTTAAGGAATTTGAAGATTGGGTATCTCCAATCAACCTGGTCTTCTATAACCAAGTTCTCTTCTTGGTTTATGCTGGGAGAGTATAACTGTTCCACCAACAACTCGGCTTTCATCCCCGCAAGCTCCCAGTAAACTTTAGATAGCTTGTCTACTTCTAAATTTTGCTCTCTAGGTAAGTGCTGAATAAGGAAATACTCAAGTTTAGATGTTATATCCCTAACTCGTTTGAGATATTTAATCATATTTTCCTCCTAGCTTTGTATTCTCCAGTTACTTGGCTAGCTATGACTTGTGAATTAGTTTTGGCATGCAATTTTTGCACTTTTAGAGCTCTTATAAGCCTTAGACTTACTAAGAGAGCTTCATATTCGAATTCCTTATTCAAGGTTGGGAAGTTATATTTCACAAAGTAAGGGATTCTCCTTCCCTCAGGGCTGATTAGTACCATTCCTGCACCTGAATTTTAATTTTCAGTGGAGCCATCTGTGTACATGGTCCTGATATTAATTTCACAAGTGCTTGCGAGCTCCACTTGAACTCTTGTGCATTTTAGTACAAAGTCTAAGAGAGCTTGAGTTTTGATAGTTTTCCTCTGCTCAAATTCACTTCGATATCTTGAGAGTTCGAATTACCATTTCACCAAAGCTTGTTTTAGTGGAAGATTGGTCAATACTTTTATCGAGTAAGCTTCAAAATAGGGCTTAAGCTACCTTGAAGTAATAACAATCGGGTACAAGATTTCTTCGAGGTCTACATATCTTATTTCAGGACCTCGGAGCAGACGACTTACATAATATATTGGAAATTGTAAACCTGTCCTTTCTACTAGTAGCATTGAGCTGACTGCCTTCTCTATTGCAATTAAGTACATCAAAATTTCCTCTCCCTACCTTAGGGAGACACGTTGTGGGATTTTCAGGAATTCCTTCAATTTCCCAAAAGCTGTCTAACCGTCCTCTATCCGCTGGAAATCTTCAGGCTTCTTTAGGACATCATGAAACCTTTCTTACTTGTTAGCCGTCTTGCTGATGAAATGCAATAGAGTTGCCATTTTTCTTGTTAGACTCTGAACTTCCTTGATGCTCCAAGGAGGTGCCATGCCCATCAATGCCTTTATTTTATCAGGATTGGCATCAATGCCTCGTTCTGATATCATGAAGCCTAGGAATTTTCCTGTCGAGACCCCAAAGGTACACTTTTCAGGATTAAGCCTCATGTGAGCAACTTTCAGCATCTAGAAAGTTTCCCTTATGTCCACGATGAAGTCCTCTGAGGTTTTGGACTTGATTACAATGTCATCCATGTAAACCTCAATGTTCTTTCCGAGTTGGTTCTTTGAAGACCTTGTGCATGGCTCGTTGGAATTCTGCCCCGGCATTTTTTAAGCCAAAGGGCATGTCGATGTAGCAGTAGGTCCCGACCTCTATGATGAATGAGGTATTTTCCATATCTTCTAGTGCTGTTGGAATTTGGTGGTACCCATTGTAGACACCTATAAAACACAACCATTGGTAACCTACCATTGAGTCTAACATTTGATCAATGCTCGGGAGTGGGTATGAGTCCTTTTGGCAATATTTATTTAGTGTGGTAAAATCCACACACATCCGCCACGTCCCTTCCTTCTTCAGTACAACCATTGGATTAGCTAGCCATTCTAGGTACACAACTTCTTTCAAAATTCCGAGCTCGGACTTGTGATTGCCAAATCTAAACTTCCTCAACACCTCCAATAGAAAAGACCATTTCACCTTATCGAAAGCCTTTAACTTGTCGAATTTCAAGATCATATCCCCCCCCCCCACACACACACACATATTTCTTGTTCAAGGAATGCACCGATTCAAAAGCTAGAAGAATATTAATAGAGATGTTCTTGCCCTTCACAAAACCCCCTTGATTTGGGAAATCAAAATGGGAAGTAACTTAGGTAGTCTAAGAGAAATTATCTTCCCAATTACCTTGGATGAAAAATTGCAGAGGCTAATAGATCAGAAGTTTGCTAAAGTTGCTGAGTTATCGACTTTTGGGTTTAGGATAATTTGAGTTATTGTTGAGGCATCCGCACCCCTGACCAAACATCTCTCACTGCTTGCAACTTGTCCAGCGGGATGAAGTTCCAAAATGTTGTAAAGAATCTACTTGGAAAGCCATCCACACCAGAGGCAGTTTCTCCGTCCTAATCAAACACTGTTGCCCGCACTTCCTCCAAATATGGTTGTGTTGAGAGCTCACTATTCTTAGCCAAATCAATTTCTTTCGGTATAGCTACCATGAAGCTACTTAGATTTCTCTGACAGCCCGGTTCTTCTGATAACAACCCCGAATAGATTGCAACTGCCTCCCGTTCAATGTCATGAGTTTCGGTTAGCCAATTCTCCTCTATATCTTTTATTTTGTAAATTTGCAAGGCAGCCTTCCTTGTGTGCCAATATGTCGAGATGTAAGAGGTATTTCCCTCTCCTTCATTCAGCCATTTAATTCTAGATTTTTGTCTCCAAAAGACCTCTTGATTCTTTAAGTGAAATACCAGGTCTGCTGGTGCTTTATGCAGCTTCTCTCGGTTCTCTTCTGTGCTATCCGCCATGTATACCTCTTCCAAGGTTGTTACCAAGCTCTCTGACCGCCTTACATTTGTTTCCACATTACCGAATTTGTCCTTGTTCCAAACCTTGAGTGGATTCTTTAATTTGCATAATTTTCCAGCCAACCAGAGCATTTCATCTCCTTCAATAATCTGCTGCTAGGATGCCTTGACTATCCCTCGAAATCCTTGTGTCTTAGCCACATACTTTGGAAGCGAAAAACCCTCAACCCTTGAACTCTTTCCACAACAGTTGATATGAGTTAGGGACTATGGTCCAAAGGAACTCGTGGTAGACGCTCCATTGAGGTACTATGAAACTTGTTCTGCCAATTCTCGTTCACCAACACTTTGTCTAACCGTCTCCAAAGAGAAGGGTAAGTAGGCCTATACCACGCATAATTGCTGCCAACATAAGGTAAATCTAAGAGTCCATAACGCTCTACACTATCATTAAATTCCCTTATTGATCATGTTGCTGTAGTAGACCCTAAACTTTCATCCGAAGTCCGAACCACATTAAAGTCCCCCCCCCCCCCATTAGCCATGGACCTGTGACCAATTCCGCAACTTCTGCCATCTCCATCCACAGCATCCAACGAGCAATATAATCACAGGCAGCATAAACATAAAACATCATACATACTTCCTCCAAACCCATGTACTTTTCCACTGAAAAAGACAACACTTTATTTGAATCTCACAGAACATTTATCAGCAATTCAGAACACAAGAATTACCAAATTTTTACATTGGAATTAGAGTAAAACTGGGGCATTTTGAGCTTAAATGCATAAGAGGCAATCCTTGAAGAGTTAATCATAGGCTCTAATATAGCAATAATCTAAGGCTTATTCACTAAAATATGGTTTTAAGGTTGTCCAAAGAGGTAAAATTACCTATACCTCTTATATTCCAGATTAGGAGCTTGTTCATATTGATTGATTTGAAGATGAGCTACGTCGAGACTGTTGTCTTGTAACCACATTTG
>JAOXNR010000022.1:15390408-15410187 GCA_028571225.1 Parsonsia alboflavescens
TTATTTGTACTCTTCACCTCCACCTCCAACCTATGAGTACAAGTCACCTCCTCCCCCGGCTTCATCACCTCCACCACTGTCTCTCTCTCCTCCTCCTCCTTACGTGTACAAGTCACCACCTCCTCGTTCTCCATCACCTCCCCCACCTTATGTTTACAAATCTCCTCCTCCACCATCGCCCTCTCCTCCTCCTCCTTATGTATATAAGTCACCGCCTCCTCCGTCTCCTTCGCCTCCTCCACCTTATGTTTACAAATCTCCTCCACCATCATCTCCCTCTCCTCCTCCACCTTCTCCATCGCCGCCACCACCATATGTCTACAGGTCTCCACCACCGCCATCTCCATCTCCTCCTCCACCTTATATGTATAAGTCTCCACCACCACCTTCTCCATCACCGCCACCACCATATTTCTACAAGTCTCCACCACCACCAACTCCTTCACCCCCTCCATCATATGCATACAAGCCACCGCCACCAGCTTAACCATCACCCCCACCACCATAGCTTTACAAATCTCCTCCACCACCACCTTATGTGTACAAGTCCCCTCCTCCACACCCTCCATCTCCTCCTCCGCCTTATTACTACGCTTCACCTCCCCCACCAAAGAAGTCTCCAGCTCCACCTTAATACTATAGTTCTCCACCACCTCCAGTGAAGTCCCCTCCTCCTCCCTACTACTACGCCTCACCACCACCACCTAAGAAGTCTCCTCCACCACTTGTTAAATCACCACCACCACCATACCACTACACTTCCCCACCACCACCAAAGAAATCTCCACCTCCTCCATACTACTGTAGCTCACCACCACCACCCTCGGTGAAGACTGAACCTCCTTATTACTATTACACTTCTCCACCACCTCCTGTCAAGTCTCCACCTCCACCATATTACTACACTTCTCCCCCACCACCAAAGAAGTCTCCATCTCCTCCACCACCAGTAAAGACGCCACCTAAGCCATACTACTACACTTCACCACCACATTACTACCCTCCTCATCACCCTCACCACTTTGTTGTTAAGGCTGTAGGAAAAGTTTACTGCTACAGATGCTATGACTGGGACTATCCTAAGAAATCCCATGACAAGAAACATCTTGAAGGTACAATTTGAACCGAATACTATAGCCATTTCTATAAATAAATAAATATATATATATATATATATTTATATATACTCTTGGTATAATTAGTGATCGAGGATTTCTTACCATAAAAAAGTTTTCAACTTCAATTTTAAAAGTTTTTCTTAGTTTGCAGCAAAGTATAATAATTAATCAATTTGACATAACTCGGTCAAGAATTGAATATGTCTTTTACCATTTTAGACTTCCCAAATTGAGCGTCATATATTAGTTAAAACTTTATTAACAAAATTGACATCATTATGTTGAAAATAAACTAAATTAAAATTTTTTCTTAAAATTGCAGATGGGGTTAGTTTAATATTTATGTAATACTAGGTTCTTATAGATAAAATTGATGAATAAAATGGACCACTAAATTTGAAAAATAATTCTTATATTAAAAATTTTAAAGAGCATACAACTAGAGAGATGAAGGTCCTAAAAATTATTTCAATTCCAATTGCCGTATAGGTGCTGTTGTTGAGGTGACATGCAAGGCAGGTGACAAAGAAATCGTTGCATATGGTGAGACTAAGATTAATGGAAAATACAGCATCACAATAGCAGGATTTGACTATGGAAAATATGGAGCAAAGGCATGCAAGGCTAAACTCCATATGGCACCAAAGGATTCCAAATGTAATATTCCAACAGACCTTCATCGGGGAAAGAAGGGTGCCGACCTCAGAGTGAAGTCCAAGACTGATTATGAAGTTGTGCTCTATGCCAAGCCCTTTGCTTATGCTTCCAAGACTCCTTATGAGGAATGCAAAAAGCCCGAGCCAACACTTGCTCCTTACTACAACAAATCTCCACCACCACTGACATCGACCTAAGTGTATAAGTCACCACCGCCACCACCGTACCATTACAAATCTCCACCTCCTCCAGTAAAGTCTCCAACATATTATTACTCATCCCCATGGCCACCGGTTAAATCACCACCCCCACCATACTACTACACATCACCACCCCCACCAGTGAAGTCTCCTCCACCTCCTTATTACTATAAGTCACCACCCCCTCCATCACCATGACCATCACCACCCCCACCATATTATTACAAGTCCCCACCACCACCATCACCATCTCCTCCACCTCCATACTACTACAAATCTCCCCCACCACCATCACCGTCTCCTCCTCCACCATACTAGTACAAATCACCCCCTCCACCCTCACCATCACCTCCTCCACCATACTACTACAAGTCTCCACCCCCTCCATCTCCATCACCACCTCCACCATACTACTACAAGTCCTCACCACCACCATCCCCATCTCCTCCATCTCCATACTACTACAAGTCACCACCACCACCATCGCCCTCTCCTCCACTGCCATACTACTACAAATCTCCTCCGCCACCATCGCCATCTCCACCTCTACCATACTACTACAAATCACCTCCTCCACCCTCATCTCCTCCACCATACCACTACAAGTCTCCACCACCACCATCTCAATCACCACCACCTCAATACTATTACCACTCTCCCCTACCACCACGACCGTCTCCTCCTCCACCATACTACTACAAATCTCCACCACCACCCTCCCAATCACCACTACCTCCTTACTATTACCACTCTCCCCCACCACCATCACCGTCTCCACCTCCCCCATATTACTACAAATCTCCACCGCCCCCATCTCCTTCTCCCCCACCTCCCTATGTCTACAAGTGCCCTCCTCCCCCGTCACCATCTCCTCCACGCCCATACCACTACCCCTCTCCTCCTCCACCTATGAAATCTCCACCACCCCCAGTTTACATTGATGCTTCACCACCTCCTGCAACCCACTACTAAGCTCCAACAGTTCCACCACTTCCTACCAACAATGTAAGCTATTAATATTCTCTCCATCTTTTTAATGAGGTAAATAGGAGCGAACTACTATAAGGTACCATTTTGTAAAAGTTTAACAAAGATAAGATAATATATATAGTTCTAAAGTCCTAAATTAAACTAGTAATTCATTCACAGGGTTTAAAGAGATTATAACCCTTAATAAAAGGCTAGATAAGAAGAAGGAACTAAGAAAACATAAGAAAAATCAAGCATTGTAGGAATAGGACAGGAGGTGTCTAGCATCGGACACAAAACCGAACGCCTTCTGTCCGATGGCCAAAATTGTTCCTCTTTTGATCCGGAGCCGGATGGTGAACCGGATGTGGTGTCTCTTTCTTGTTGGCTTGGTTTTGTAAGGCTTCAAGTTGTATACTTCTTGGTGACTTTTAGTCACCTCTGAGCTTGTATTTGAATCTTCTAAATCCTTATACAAGTCTTCAATATGGCCTTCATCTTCAAGCTTGTCTTCTATAATCATGGCATCAACAGTAAGTTGTAGTTATTTGTTCTTTCAATGTCATCATTGCCTTCATAATCCTTGAAATAACATACTTGTATTTGAAATACAAGTCTTTGTACTTGACCATCATTGCATAGGACATATACTCTCGTAGGTCAACACTTGAAGGCAACCATGAGCTGTCATACTTGAAATATAAGTAGTTTAATCAATTTTCCTTCCATGAATATCATCCTTGTTGTATTCTTTCTTTGATGGCATCCAAGTTGATCCACTTTTTGCTCCTTGATATCCATCAATCGCTAACTTTTCAATCCTTGCGATGAAAATTTTCTAATGTGAGCAAGACATGTTCAAGAATATTTCTAAATTTAACAAAGCTATCTTGGTTCTTAGAAAGAATACCGGGAAGAATATGACCTAACCAAATGGCCACCACCTTCATAATAATCTATTAGGAGAAATTACAAAGTCCAATAGGCCTAAAATTTGCAAAAGACTAAGGAAAGTTTCCACGAAGGTATAACCAACAACCATCCCAAACAAAAAACTCTTACACCATCTATTAAACCACTCCCTAATACATGTTAACACAAGGTATAGAACTTGCCTATAAATCCATCAAATCGAGGTGCACTTTCACCAAAAAGATTGAAAACAGTTTGCTTAACCTCATCATAAGAATGAAGTGCAGCGAGATTGATGATATGAGTATTTGTGATCTAATGGTGATCACGCCCTAATAGTGCCTTTCGAACCAATTTCAAGGTTGAGAGCATCATTGATTAAGAAGGCATTGATGATGTTCATCCAAGGAAAGAAACCTCTACTTAACTTTGAGGCTATCTTTGAAGGAATTTCACTTGATGATGTTAAGCAGCCTAAGAGGCGATTCAATGTACATAGAGTTGAGGATTTATTTGAAGATTTAGAAGCGTTGAAAACTTGCATTAAAGACCCAAGATCAAGTCCAAGAAGTGTGCAAAGTGGAAGCTTTGAAGAGCATGGAACCAAGGTTGAACGAACAAGCCAAAAGGGAGTGGAAGCAGCCTAACTGATGCAGGCCATAGAGCAACCAGACAACCAAAACTTATGGTTATGTCCAGCACTACCACCGATGCTAGAATCAGCACCGGACAGCACCAGACACAGCCGGATACTTAGCCATTCTTTTATGTTTTCATGGTTCCTTGTTATTTTGGTTGTATATTAAGGGTTTTAAGGTCCTTTGACCTAAACTACGAATTGTTTAGGTTATTTTGAGTCTTAGACTATAAATACTCCCTTGTTTTGTATTTAAATTAGATATCTTAAAAACAACTTATCTCTTTTGAGTAAATCAAATTAAGATCAAACTTGATCTTTTGTGAGTGTTCATCATTAACTCTTCTAGGATTTTTTATTAACTACTTTAGGGCTTTCAATCATTCTGGCTAAAGTGTTGAATTGTCTACCAAATCAAAACATTGGTTGATGCTGAATGAGTAATGTAGGTCAATGTAATTAGCTTAAACCTTCTATGATGATTCTTGGGAATTCAGCTTGGTGTGTTTGAGAATTTGAACAAAAATCCTAAATCAAGATCACATCATGATCTAGGTTGGAACAAAAGCCAAAAGTTCATCCCAACCTAGTGTCTTTTTCTCTTGGAGAAAACACTTACAGAAATACAATTAAACTGCGTTTCAATAAGCCCATGATCTTCCAAAACTAAGTCATTTGCTTTATAGATTTCAGAAATAGAGACGCGAGCTCTCCCGGCAATAGCCAAAAAAAATAAAAAATAGAGCTAGTATCCTTTGTCCAACCACCTTAATCTCGATTTATGCCTCATAAACAAAAGCTCTTACAGTGATGTTGTTCGGCCAGTAAATTTAGTTGTTGCAAGATATTAGGGGAAATACTAATATCACAAAGTACTTCTAGACTTATTTGCATTCTAGACATCATCTTGAATGTCACTCAATACATCTCTACTCCAACTTCTGAAAGAGCCCTATAAACATTTCAGTTTAGCGGAAAAGTAGTGCAATTTATGACCAAATATTGAAGAAAGGATCAAACATAAAAAAACCAAGTGCATAAAACCCTTATGAAGTAGCTGCATGGCTTGAAAACGAAATTGAGTGATCTAAAAGTGGTGAGTGATCTAAGCATATCGAAGATGCCCTAGCGTAAAAGACGAAAAATGATAGTACAAAGTAGAATTGATCAAAATTTTGTCTAGCCTTCTACGAGGAAGATATAGACAGCGATAATACCACTCATAGAACAAACCTCCAACCATCGGATCCGAAAGGCCTATACTGACTCAAGTTTAGTCAAATTTTTTTTTACGCTATTGCAGAGGATATGTGCCTAATAAATTCAGTCAACTCTCTTACAACACTAAAATCACATCCAAATCTTCCGTTGCTCGTTCTATCTAAAATTGACAAAAGTTAAGATTACAAGATCCTTCTGAATAAAGGATTCCATTTAGTATGGACCAAAAGAAGCCTAAAAAGCAATAATCATTCTAAAAAGTTGAGTCTTGCAGCAATGTAAAGGATTGAGAAGCTTGCCAGAAGATCTAGATTTTTCTTGAGAAATTAGATACTTAAAAAGGAAAGTTAAAGTGATAACCAAACAGATCAATATAATTAGAAGCTACAAGCTATTCCAAAGACAACAAATCGACAAAGTTTCTGAACAAATAGCAAGTAATTATCCCATGCTTAAGTTACTTTGCTAACCACTCCACGGTGTTCCAAATCACAAACTATTCATTGAGAAATTGTAGGAAGTGGCTGCTTGGAAGCTCTTGTTCGAGATCAATTTTGATTCTATCAGGGGAGGGTTCCCCAAAATCTGAGTTTCCAAAGAATAAACGCATATGTTAGCACTATCTTCTGAACCCCGTATCCTCTAATCATCAATAAGCAGGATCGACAAGGAACTTTGAAGGGGCAAAACCACTCATAATAATTCCACCGGTACAGAAACCACATCACAAGGCTCTGAAATAGTATTTTAAATAAACTAAATATTTGGACATGTGAGCCCTTCATACAAAACTTATTATTTGTTCCTTTGGTAATTAATGCTGATGGATATCAAAGGCAACAAGTGCTGATGGATATCAAAGGCAACAAGCACCTTCAATCCCATCAGGACTGAAAACAAGGTCAAGGGCATTAAGGATGAAGCAGGCCATGATGACATTCATCCAAAACAAAGAAGATTAACTTGACATTGAGGCTATCTTTGAAGAGCTCTATGCAAATTTATGATAACCTGTGTATTACAAAATAAATACATTGAATTGTTTTTCAATTCATAGAACACTCAAGCAATGCATTCACAATATGTCTTGAGGGTCGATAAATAGATTTTTTTTTTTTCCCACACAGTACTTTAAATCGAGAAGACAATAAATTATAAGGGCACTATTCTAAGATGGATGAATCTATAAGCATTTCAGGTTTTGTGATTCTATTAGCATTCCAAAAGCTAAAAACGGCATGCTAAATAGAGAGGAGTTTAAAATTCTGTTGGAATTTTAAAATGAGAAAGAAGAGAAAACTAAAATGAATTGCTGCAGATTGAAGTGAAATCAGTGATGCAACTTTACTAAAGTGAAGTATTACAATTTAAAGCTTGAAAAATAACCAACCTCTAACAACATGGTCCATAAAAATAGCCATGAAACAGAACATGAACACCACACTAACTCCTAAGAATGAGGAATAACCTTGACTCAATCTAACTTAACACACGTTCAGCAGTCCAAAGCATGTATTCCAACTCTCCTCCTTGCTTTAGGAGCTGCGAACACCAAGTTTCTGCCTTAGAAACTCAACCTTGCTAACTAGAAGTGGCTTTGTAAATAAATCTGCCAACTGATCCTCAGATTTGCAATAAATCAGAGTCACAAATTCTTCTTTCTGCATTTCTCTTAGGAAAAACAACTTGATGTTGAAATGCTTAGTTTTTCCATGAAACACAGGGTTATGGGAAATGGCAATGGCAGCTTGGTTGTTAACAAAAATCTCAATGCTTTCTTTCTGCTCTAGATTGAGATCCATTAAAATCTTCCTCAGCCACAAAGCTTGATTGACAATAGCTGTTGCGGCAACATATTCTGCTTCAGCAGTGGATTGAGCTACAGTTTCTTGCTTCTTCGAGCTCCATGAGAAAATACTGGTTCCAAGAGTAAAACAGTAGCTTGAAGTACTCCTCATATCATCAATGGAACCTCTCCATTCACTATCAGAGAAGCCAACCAGTTTGAAGTCCTTACTTCTTGTGAATTTAACACCCACTCGTGCCTTTGACATATCGAATCACTCTTTTGGCAGCCCTGAGATGCAATTCATTTGCACAGTGCATAAACCTGGATAAGATACTTACAGCATTCAAAATATCAGGACGTGTTGCTACGAGATACATCAAGCAACCAATCAAACTTCTAAAATATCCCTCATCAACTTTATCAGCTCCATCTTCCTTACACAGCTTCTCCTTTTGATTCATAGGAGTGCTCGCTTCCTTGCATTCTTCAAGCTTGAACTTCTTCAAAATCTCCTTGGCATAATGCAGACTTCATGCTCAGCCTGCTTAATTTCCATTCCAAGGAAGAACTTCATCAACTAGAGATCTGTCATCTCAAAAACCTTCATCATTTCTTGTTTGAAGTCCTCAACCAATCGTGCAATATTTCCTGTTAGCAAAAAATCATCCACATAAAGAGAGACTATCAAAATATCATTACTCTGATGTTTCACATAAAGAGTGGCCTCAGATAGGCTTTTTCAAAGCCTAGGCTCAGCAAATATTCATCTATCTTGCTGTACCAAGCTCTTGGAGCTTGTTTCAACCCATAAAGAGCCTTCTTGAGCAGAAACACCTCATTCTCCTCTCCTTTCTTTACAAAACCTTCAGACTGCTCAACATAAATTTCTTCCTGCAAAACGCCATTTAAAAATGATGATTTTACATCAAGGTAAGACACTCTCCAATTCATTTGAGCAGCTACAACAAGCAAAAGCCTTTTCGTGTCCAAACAAGTAACTAGTACGAAGGTGTCTGAGTAGTCCTCTCCAAAAACTTGAGCATAGCCTTTTACCACAAGTCTTGCTTTATGCTTGTTGATTGAGCCATCAGCATTAAGCTTGGTTCTGTATACCAACTTGACTCCAATCACCTTCCTATCTTAGGGTCGATCAACCAACTCCCTTGTTTTGCTTTTCTCAATCGTGGACAACTCCTCCTTCATTGCAGCCATCCAATTCTTGTCTTTCATTGCTGCTTCAAAAACTGCAGGTTCACACACGGCTATATTGCACCTTGCATAAATGTTAGTGAGTAATCTAGTACCTCTTACAAGAGCATCATCCACCAACTCATTTTGCCAATTTTCATCTTGATCCATGCTTGCAGCAGGAAACTTAATTTGCAGATATGCTACAGTTTGGCCATTTTCCTTTGCCTCATCCCAGTTCTGCTCTTGATCTTCCACGAAATGAACATTTCTGCTTATAGCGATTTTCCCAGTTTGGGGTTGGAAAATTTTATAAGCTTTTGCAATAGTGCTATGGCGGATAAAGATGTTTGGAAGTGCTTTTTTTCTAACTTGTCTCTCTTACCCTGTGGAACATGAGTGAAGCACAAACAACCAAATACTTTGAGAAAACTTAGAGATGGTTTATGACCATACCAAGCCTCATAAGGTGTCTGATCCTTGACTACTGTTGGCAGTCTATTATGCAAGAAAACAGAAGTATGAGATGCCTCTGCCCAGAACTGTTTCTTCTCATGCAACATACATCTAGTCATTTTGAAGATGTATTTGTTTCTCCTTTCGCTAACTCCATTTTATTGCGGAGTGTAGGGAACTCTTAATTGATGCTCTATCCCAGTTTCTTCACCAAATGCATTAAAATTTTCTGAGGTATGCTCCTTGCCATTATCAGACCTCAATATTTGAATTTGGTTGCCACTTTGATTTTCCACAATCTTCTTGAACTTCGAGAATACTCTAGCCACTTCTGATTTGAATTTTAAAAAAAAAATCCACACATTCTAGTGAAATCATCAATAAAAACAACATAATATCGACTACCTGCTAATGAGAGAGTTCTCTAAGGTCCACAAACATCTATGTGGACTAATTGCAGCTTATAGGCAGTTCTCTATGTTGTCTTGGGAAATGACTTTCTATTTTGCTTCCCAAATTGACAAGCCTTATAGGTCAATATGTGATCATCAAACTCTGGAAGATCAGTTGCCATCTTTTTGTACTTCATCTGCAGTAGCCCTTGGTGGTGATAGTGCCCGAGCCTCCTGTGCCACACCATTAAACGGCTTTCTTTGATTAGAAAAGCTGATTGCTGCTCTTGCATTGAATTGAGTGAAAAACTCCTCCCTGCCATCTTAACTTCGAGCATATTTTGGCCTGTAGCATCCTCTATCACATAGGCTTCTCCATGAACATCACTTTGAATCCCTTCTCTATTAATTAACCAACACTGAGCAGGTTTTGATCAACATCTAGTACATAGAGAACATCGGTCATCAACTTGGTTCCTGAACAGCTTGCAATGGCTATGGTGCCCTTTCTTTTGACTGCAATATATTCACCATTCCCAATTCTGACCTTCTTGGACTTGGTGCTCTCCAATTCTTTAAACAACTCCTTGTCATGTGTCATATGATTAGTGTAGCCACTATCAATGAGCCAGCCTTCACTTGTTTCATAACTCTTGAAACAAGTTACAATGAAAAGTTGATCTTCTTCTTCTTGATCTGCCACTTGTGCTTCATCTCCTTGCTGCTGATTTTTATTCTTGCAAATGACAGCGTCATGTCCCATTTGATTGCATTTGCTGCACTTTGCATTTGGTCTTCTCCAGCACTTGAAAGGAGGGTGTCCTTTCTTACCACAATGTTGACATGGAGGGTAATCTTTCTTTACTCCTGATATTTTATTTCCAATTTTTCTTCTGTTCCCAGGTGCAGAGCTTTGTCCACTTGCAGTTTGAAACTTCTTGTTCTTATGCCTCCTATTCTTTTCATCATTTTGATGCTTGACTGGTAGATCTCCTTCAACTGCTCCTTCTTACCTCATTACACACCTCTGCTCTTGTGCTTGCAAAGCACTTAAGAGTTCCGCCAGAGCAAACTTTGACAGATCCTTCGTGTTTTCTAAGGTAGCGATGGTAGCCTCAAATCTTTCATTCACTGTTACGAGGATTTTCTCAACAATCCTTGAATCTTGCAAAGAAGAACCTAATAATTTGACACGATTTGCTATGTTAAGTAGTCTGTCAGAATACTCCTTTATGGTTTCTGACTCCTTCATTTTTTGCAGCTCAAGGTCATGAACGAGGTTCAGCACTTACATCCCTCGATTTGTTTCATCTCCTTCATACTCAGTTTTGAGATAATCCCAGATCTCCTTTGTCATTTTCAATAACATGATAAGAGTGAAGATCATGGAGGAAACTGTAGCAAACAGGCAGGCTTTTGCCTTGGACTTCTTTGTTTTGTTTTCCTTCTGTGCTTTAATTTGTGCCATGGTGGGATTGACCAGGAGAAAAGGAATGTCATAGTCTTCTTCCACTACTTCCAAGAGATCCAAAGCTTTCAGATATGTCTCCATGCGCACTACCCAGGTTTGGTAGTTATCTCCGTTGAACATCGGTGGAGCAACTGAGGAGAAACTCGCTTCGGTCTCCATAATTGCTCAAACTTACACACAGGTCCCTTAAGAAGAGAGCTCTGATACCAGATTGTTGGAATTTTAAAATGAGAAAGAAGAGAAAACTAAAATGAATTGCTACAGATTGAAGGGAAATCAGGGACTCAACTTTACTAACATGAAATATTACAATTTAAAGCTTGAAAAATAACCAACCACTAACAACATGGTCCACAAAAACAGCCATGAAATAGAACATGAACACCACACTAACTCCTAAGAATGAGGAACAACCTTGACTCAATCTAACTTAAGACACGTTCAGCAGTCCTAAGAATGTATTCCAACAAATTCTATAAATGAAATTTATCCAAAATACATTTAGCTAATGAATTCTTTCATTTTCGACGTGTGAATTGTAAAAACTGGAAAAGACTAAATCATCATTAGAAAATATGTCACCTACCCAATGAATAAGTCTTTTAATTAAAAAGGTGCTTCATTCTAGGGGTGAATTAAGTCAAGCTTGGCCAATTGTTAGCGTACTAGTCCAATCAAGAAAATGTTCGAATCCTCGAAGAACCTTGAATTCACAAGGAAAGAGAGAAAAACACTGAAATATTATTGATAGTTGAATGACTGCTTAGCTCTTAGGCATACTAGTAGAAGTTTTGCTTTCCTAATCAGACTAGGAAATAAAAACCAAGTAAATTACTATAGCTAAGTTCTGTGTTCCACAAAAAACCAAGTAAGCTACTAAAGCTAATCAAACTAGGAAATAAAAACCAAGTAAACTACTAAGCTTCCTAATCAAACTAGTGAACTATTTCTTTATTTCTTTTGTTTAGAATTGGCATGCCAATTGCTCCAAAAATATCACAGACACTTGTTCTATATCAGTCCCCTCTTCTTCGAAAGAGCTTGACCTCGAGTTCAAATTGGGATAGAGCGGCTCCATGGCACAATACTCATACAAGTCACCAACATTGAACACCTTGGAGATCTTCATAGAATTTGGAAAATCGATCAAAGATGCATTATCCCCAATTTTCTGCACCACCTTGTAAGGACCATACTTCGTAGGCTGCAACTTGTTGTAGGTTCCAAAGGGAAACCTCCCCTTGGGCAAAAACACCATAACTTGATCTCTTTCCTTGAACAATTTGACATGCCTCCACCTATCAGCTGCCTTCTTATTCCTTGCATTAGTCTTAGCCAATTTCTACTTCACATATTCTTGAACTTCTTATGCCTGTAGCCCGATTGCGTCAACTACCACAGTAACCTTAGTCCCTCGCAGTACCTATACCAAGTCCACAACATGCCTTGGCAGAGTCACATAAACCAAAGAGAAAGGTGATTTTCCAGTGGCACTGTGAACAACGGTGTTGAAAGCAAACTCAGCCTACAACAAAGCAAAATCCCATTGCTCAGACCGATCTTCTTCGGTTTGAGCTTGTAGTCAGCTCCTTGAGGATACCTCTCCCTCCATTTGTGCTTGATGTTGAACATGTATTGCTGCAAAGCATTGACCCACTTCGCATGCCAAGAACTCAACTTGTGGTGTCTTTACAAGAATTTCAGAGCCGGATGATCCGAGTACAGAACAAACTCCCCACTAATACTACGAATCAAGTTCCCCAAGCTCCGATTCGTCACTTCAGTCTGACCTTCCATCTGAGGATGTTCAGTTGAACTTCTCTGAAGCATCGTACCACAACTTCCACAAAGTAATCCAAAAGTGGCTCATGAACCTCACCACATAGCTAAGAAATAACAAGCTACAAGTCAAGAAACTGCACTTCTTGAGCTGAATCTACAACCTATTTTCTTGCAAAACAACCAAGATTTGGAGTAAGTAATCCACATGTTCTTCCACCGTTTTCCTATAGATAAGAATGTCGTTGAAATAAACAATGACAAACTTCCCAATGAACGATTGCAAGACCTGGGTCATCACCCTCATGAAGGTACTTGGAGCATTAGAAAGGCCGAACGGCATGACAAGCCACTCATAAAGGTCATCTTTGGTCTTGAACACAGTTTTCCACTCGTCCCCCAATCGAATACAAATCTGATGGAACCTACTTCATACATCGATCTTGGGAAACCACTTCAACCCATCTTGCATGTCCAGCATATCGTCAAGTCGATGTATAGGAAACCTGTACTTCACTATGATTTTGTTGATGCCGCGACTATCCACACACATCTGCCAACTTTCATCCTTCTTTGGTGTCAATAAGGCTGGAATACCTCATGGACTCAGACTTTCTCGAATATGTCCCTTCTTCAACAGCTCTTCCACTTTCCCCCTTAGAATGTCACTCTCGTTCAGACTTTTTTGATGGTGTGGTAGATTAGGCAAACTCACCCCAAGCACCAGATCAATCTGATGCTGAATGTCCCTCATGGGAGGAAGCTCATTAGGCACATCATCAGTGACTAACTGATTGAACACCTCCAACAAAAGCTATATCTTTGATGGCACCAAAATATCAGCAACCTCCATCTTATCCTCTACTCCTAGCGCCTTCACAAACATGGCATAAACCTGCTCGGACTCCTTGAAATCTATTATAAATTCATCTTCGCAACTAGCAATGGTTAGAAAAGATGACCCCTCTTCTTGAGGTAGTCTTACAGACTCTTTTCACTCAATAGGTCCCATAACAAATTTTGAACCTTGCCAATTAAAATAATAGACACTTTCACGACCCTAATACATCACATCGACATCATACTGCCATGGCCTACCCAATAAGACATGGCTAGCATCCATATCAATGACATCACAAGTAACATTAGATCTATAAAATTTCCCAATTGAAATAGGAAGCTTACAGACTTCTATTGCCTTTACCGTTGGTCAATTCTTGAGTCAACCGATGCTATAAGGAGCAAGATGAGGTTCCGTTGGCAACTTCAGATGCTCCACCAGTCGCCATGCCACAAAATTTTCACAACTTCCACTATCCACTTTCAAGTCACAAACTTTCTCGTTAATCGAGCAGTTTGATCAAAAGATGTTGTGGTGTTGGGTGTTGTCTTCCATCTTTGGTTCCCAATAGCAATCGTTGCACCATGTAATTCACCCTCTCTCCTTCCTCCTAAGCAAAATCAACCCCATCATTTTCCTCTTGCCAATCCCCCACAAACCCCTCGGCCTCGTTGCCCTTTTCCGTCACTAAGTGTGGATTTTGGTCAGGGCATTCGTTGGAACGGTGACCCAATTTGCCACACCTAAGGCATTTGCTCGACGTGGGCCTAGCATATGGGTTGGGAAGTTAGGGGTGTTTTGTTGGCACCACTCGCTTGAGCACCCCTTTCGGTCCTTGGCCCCTCGGCAGTCATGCTCTTCATCTGAATGGCAAGAATAGCTGCTTGGGTGGCTTTTCCTTTTTCTTGAGCCGAGCTAAACAACTCATTGGCTCCTAGGCAGTACCCGGAATAAGTGTGCTTGTGCTCCTTCTGCTCCGCCTTCAACGCCATATTATGGGCTTCATCCATATCCCATAATATCTGCAATCCAATCTGATATTGAATGGAGGGTCGCAACCCATCGAGATATCTAGCAACTCACTACCCTTCCAACTCGTTCAAATTGTTGCTTTCAGCCAACCGATTAAATTCAGCCATGTAATCATACATGGAATTTGACCCCTGTCTACAATTCTAATGAGCATGAAATAGATGTTACTCATAATCTTGGGGTAAAAATCTATCCATCATTAATTGTTTCGTTCTGCGCTAAGTTCACACAAAATTAATTCTCTGCCTCTGTCTTTTGGCCGGCAATAGATCCCACTAGACTGCAACACCACTTTTCAATTTATACACAACCATTTTTACTTGTTTCGATTCAGGCACATCCATCATATTTAAAAATCTCTCAACTTCAGAAATCCAATCCAAAAATTCCTCAATAGGAAGATTACCGCTAAAAGAAGGCAGATCCATCTTCACACAGTAGTCGTTGAACCATTGATTCTGTCTTTGTCGGCCTCCTCTCGATATGGCTTCAACCTCTTCTTCAGATCCGGATAGCTAGCTGTCAGAAACATGATGGGGCTAGCGTCTGACAATGATTTGATTTTCATTGGGTTGGCGTCGGGCAAATCCCTCAACACGACCCCGATGAAGGTCAAAGGGGCACTGTTGGGCAACTCCCATCGCTCAATTCCCATAACCCTCCTTGCTCCTTGGTCGATGTTGATGGTCAGTAACTACATTGCATCACGGATCCCGGCTATGGAATCACGAAGTTCCATGATATGTGTTTGCTGATTCGTCACCATCTCCCGAAGATCAAAAACCGACGAGCAACGTCAATAGGTGTGTCATCCTGCTTGTCGAGTGCCATTGATCCAAGCAAAACCTTATTGTGATACCACTTGACGTAGCGGAATATACATGAGAGACTAGTTAGCGTACTAGTCGAAACGAGTTACGTTCGAATCCTCAAACAACCTTGAATTTACAAGGAAAGAGAGAAAAACTCTGAAATATTATTGATAGTTGAATGAATGCTTAGCTCTTAGGCATACATCCTTATTTATACGAGTAGAAGTTCTGTGTTCCTAATTAGAATAGGAAATAAAAACCAAGTAAACTACTAAAGCTAAGTGTTCCTAATCAAACTAGGAAATAAAAACCAAGTAAAAAACTAAAGCTTCCTAATCAAACTAGGAAACTACTTCTTTATTTCTTTTGTTTAGACTTGGCACGGTCCAATTGCACAAGAAATATCTCGGACACTTGTTCTACATCATGAACATACTGAGCTCAAGCTGGAACTACATTTTCAGATCTTGAGCTCCCTGATTTTGAGCACCTAGACTTGAGGCACAAAAAGTTAGGCCTAGGATGTTATCGGACTGTGGTAGTGAATTTTTGTTTCAGGTTGTATGAAATGCATGATGAGAGCGTTATGAAGGAGATTTGATTATTGTCACTACCATGAGTTTTACAGGAGTTAGATAGGTTAGAGATATTCAATCAACTGCAATATATGAGGGACTAAATTAGTTGGAATAAAATATTAAGGACCAAATCTTCAAATAGCCTAATTGATTTTATGGTTTTTAGCTCATATGTTCTCTCATTTTATAACAAAATATAGTTTGATTCCACAAGTTTTATTTTTTCTAGCCACTATGGTCCCTCATCATATTTTGGTGCCAAGCCGCAATTCTCTATCAAGTCATAGGCAAAACTACTCACGTGACCAACATGTGACCAATTCAAAAAGGCAAAAATGTTAATTCTCACTTTATCGCTCAGAATCCAACCCCTAATGGTACCAAAAGAAAAATGTGGTTACCTTGGGATGAAAGGACTAATCAAATAATTAACCCAAATTACCAAAGAATCTAAGTCATGTGACTAGCACTGGTTGATCCCACGAGGAATTGTATCAAAGTCTAAAGTTTACTAATTAACAAAATAAGGGGATATTTTTTAAGATTAATTTATAAAAAAGAATTTCAAAACAATTTTTAACAAAGAAAATATGGAAAAGCTATTAACAAGAATGGGCCATAGGTCAATGGCTATTGGGTTAATTATCATCAATAAAATAAGATGATTAGTTTTAGAATACGTCTATCCTTAAATGAGATTAATTTCTTTTAGTAAGGAAAATTAATCACTAACTTAATCATATTTTAAACCTAATTCTTTGCCGAAAAATAGATTAAATCAACTGAGTTGTATTAAACAATAACACCAACGTCAAATCACATACAATAGTGTAACTTTGAACACATGCAATTTGTTTCAATATTCAATTCTCTATTATAGAATTAAGTTTGTAGTTGAAACCTAAATTAAGCAATAGATGCTACTTGTCGATTTACCAATCATTGATATTTGAACCCTAGATATAATCCTGCAAATCAACAAAGATGGTCAATCAAAATTTACAAGTCACAATTTGATGTGATTCTTGAATGAAGATGATTTTAGTGTTCATTCATTCAAAAATCAATCAAGGAAATGAAGGACTCATCAAAGATTCGAGGGAGATTAGATTCACCTTTATTGGTGATTGAACAACAACCAATCTCTTGGTTTGGTAGACACTTCAATACCTCACCCCAAAGTGATTGAATGCCCCTTTGTGTAGTGATCTAAGAACCCTAAGAAGTACTCTCAAGAACACTCAAGAAAGATCATGTTTGATCTTAAATTTGATTGAAATTTCAATGGAATAGTGTTTGTCTAATCTTCAAATTACAAATAAGAGACTATTTATATTCTAGGTTGTAAGAAACTCTAATTTGGTCTTACAAATGATCAAAAGACCTTAACATCCCTGATAAACAAGTCAAAGACCAAAAAGAAAGCTTGAAAAGTCAATTAAAAACGTGAAGATCATATTAAAAAGGTGTAGGGAAGGCTGATCCGGCTCTTGGAAGGGCACCAGGTGTCAGACAGAATGGCTTCTGGAATTTCCAAAGACCATCCGGTGCTGGCATCCCGCCTCCAGACTACTATTGTAGGGCGCCGAACAGGGCTTCTTCATGCCTTGCTCCGAGCCTTCATGCCATTCGTCACTCCATCTTCGTTCCAACCAGTGCCAACTTCATTCCAAGCCTCTCTAGGCTTCCAAACTTGATTTCCAAGGTCTCCAATGCCTTGTTCTTCATTTAGAAACTTTCCACCATCATCAAGGCCTTGAATCCTCCACAAGTTGTAATCTCTCCTGGCTTGTTCTTCATCAAACATAGTCTCCTTGAAGATGACTTCAAGGTCAAGTTGTTCCTCTTGATTTTGCAGGAAAGCCACCAATGATCTCTTCATCTTTGATGCCCTTGCTCTTGTGATAGGTCCCAGAGGCACAGATGAAGTTTGATCTCTATCACAATTAATAAGATGAAAACAATAATTGCATAAATACTCAACGATAAAGAACATATCTTTAAATAGAAAAACAAAATAGCATAACCCCAAAACAAAATAACTTACTCCATGTTCTTGTTTGCAATAGAAATCTACAGACATTATATGATTAAACTTTACCTAAGAATAATACAAAGAAAAAGCGAGAGAAAATTTACCCATCAGGAAATCAATCTTGAACTTGTATGTTTTAGTGTATAAGAAGAGTCTCGTGTATAGGGGTTTAAAACCAGTACACACTAAGTTATGTCCTACAAAATATACTACTTAGAGTTCTATTCTATTACCAAGAGATAGCTAAAAACTATTAAAATCTTTCCAAAAAATTGGAGTTCTCGGCTCCGCGTGGTGTCGCATCCGGCTTGAGATCCGACCCTATTGCAAGTGTATTCAAAACCAAATAAAATTCAATGTTTTAGGAGTGTCCTGTTTGGGGTATGGTTGAAGAAAAAGATGATGGATACCACAATGGTCTGATCAAAACGTAAATGATGAACTAGGCCAAAAGCCAATTATAATACTGTCTCCAATATAAGTCACCGGTCGTCATTTTATAAAAATCAATGTAACTTTTTTTCCCCTAAAATATCCTCTCATCGCCCTTTTAAAAATTTGAATACTATTTCACTATACATCATTAGAGGGGTAATATATGAAAAAAATACTATCAAATACCTAATTAACTGAAAACAATTATTTATAATTAGTGACAAGAAAAGAGAGTTAAAATGAGTTATATTTAGTGAGGGAGGGAGTATTTGCTTTTTAAATTGGCTTTTACATTACTAGTTAGTACTTATACATTAATGATTGAAGACAGCAATGAAAATTTGTTAAGGATCAACCCAATAATCGAATAGGAGAAGTTTAGATGAATGATTATTGGTAATAATTAAAAGAGTAATGTTTTTAATCATTTGAAAATTCTACATATGAAGAGGGCATATTATAGAAGGTACTACTCTTTATATTTGTAAGTTTTTTTTAAAAAAAATTACTATTTATTTTCATCCCTTCTATATTTAGATAAACACTACAAGACTCATATTATTAGTAAATGTCTAGTGTTAATGAATGAATTGAAAATTTTCCAAAAGTACGACTTCTTAAAAATTTTCGGAACACAAGATTTTGCTACCATAATCAATCTTTTGGAACTCCATCCTGATGCCGGCCAGCAGCCATGATAGTAAGTCTGGCTGACCAAATTATCGAATGCATGCCATCCATCATGGTTGACTGGGTAGATTGCTAGCTACTGTTCCTTTTCGGTTTTGTCGTTCTGTTGGGTCTGTGGCAGGTATGGAAAGGGTAACCGATAAGTGGTGCAAGTTTGATCTAAATCGGTGACTATTAGCTAGACATTTTTTTATTAGCTAGACATTTTTTTATTTGCATTAATATAGATATTGCAAAAGGAGGCTATAAATATATATATATATATATATTAATATAAAAAATGAGATAGAGTGTTATGGAACACAACTTATAAATATAAGTACTTCAATTAAATCTCTAACATAACTGTCTTTGTTTTTAAAAAAATAAAATAAAATTTAATCAAGTACCTCCAAGATTTAATTTATCATTTTAGGATTTAGTTTATAAAAATAATTGAATATTTAATTTTTTATAGGAGAATTTTTGTTTTTTTAGTAAATGATCGTTATATACTTAACAGGAGCTCAATATAATATGAGCATCGATGCTCATAATAGTATATTTATATATATATATATATATATA
>JAOXNR010000022.1:15410287-15450577 GCA_028571225.1 Parsonsia alboflavescens
CACCCAGACAGATAGGGAATAGATTAGAAGATCTTTTGCATAGTAGATCAAGACGTCCAGATCCATTCCGCAGGATAGATCTTCGCAAGATTCGTCATTCTAGGTATCATTCTCGATCTCCAATGTGAGAAAACTTTTTTAAAATCCTAGGACTCCGGATTCGTTTCCTCATGGATTCGGGATCTGGTTCCCTTCACCACTAACCCCCATGCCTACTTGGATGGGGAAATAAGAGTTGAATCAATATTTGAGTCCCATAAGTACTCCAAGGAAAAGAAGATCAAACTTGCAATTGTTGGTTTTTCAGAGTATGCCATCATTTGGTGGGATCACCTAGTGATAGCTAGGCAACGACAAGAAGCACCACTAATTGAAACTTGGGAAGAGCTGAAGAGACACATGAGGAAGAGATTTGTGCCTAAGCATTACCAAAGAGACCTCCACCACAAGATTCAACACTCACTCAAGGCTCTAAGAGTGTTGATGCTTATTACAAAGAAATGGAAGTTGCCATGATAAAGAGCAATCAAGAGGGTGAAGAAAAGGAGGCCATGACACAAACGGACGTGGCGAGTTGAGGATTAAGGAATTCTAGAAGAAACTCTAATATCAGAAACTCAAGAAAAATTGCAACTTTTAGTTCTAATGAACAGTAGATGCGATGAAAAGTGATGTTGAACAGTGCCGGTGAACAGTACCCTCGATAAATAGTGCGACGGCAACAATTTCGATAAAAACCTTCGGAAACTCAAACTTTGGATAATCCGTCAAAGTTTGAGGCTTTTCAATGATCTAATTTCTAAACTTGCCAGAGGTCTAGACAACGAAAATTGGGTTCTTCTCCTCTAATCAAACTTCAATCTAAAGTAGTTAAAGGAGGAAGAAAGAAAGAACAGAACCTTGAGATCACAAGGAAAGAGAGATAAACTCTGACACATTATTGATAATAGATTGAATTTCTAACTCTTAGGCATTCATCCTTATTTATAATACTAGAAGTTCTATGTTCCTAATTAGACTAGGAAATAGAAACCAAGTAAACTACTAATAGCTAAGTTCTGTGTTCCTAATCAGACAAGGAAATAAAAATCAGGAAGAAAATAATAAAAATATACAACAAGTTTCTAAATAGAATTCTATCTAAATAAGGAAATAAAATTATTAAATAATCTTGATCATGCTCGTCTACTTACTCTGCGTCAGGCTACAATGGAAAGATTTCTCCATGGGTTGAACAAAGAGATAAGTGACATTCTTGAATTGCAACAATATGAGGATTTGGAAGAAATGGTGCGAAAGGCAATCAAGATTGAATGACAAGTGAAGAGTACGAGGGCATCCTATGGGAAAACTTATGGCACATCAAATTATTGCCAATCATCTTCCAAGACCACCAACACATGGCCTAAAAAAAAGCAAGGAGTGACCAAAGCGACCACCAAGGAGGAGGCACCTAAGCTAAAATTTGGTGAGGCTAAGGCTCTTCAAGGGGATAAAGGAAAAGCTCAACTTCTACCTTTTAAAGCTAGAGATGTTAAATGCTTTAAATGTCAAGGATTTGGTCACTTTGCTAATCAATGTCCCAATAAGAGAATTATTCTTATAGATAAAGGGGTAGTTGAATCCGTTAGTGAAGGGGAAGAAAAGGAACATGCGGTTGATATCGATGATGGAAAGGAGGATGATGAAAATGAGAGTGAGGGTATTCTTGAAGGATAATTAAATATGGTTATTAAGAAGGTGCTCAGTACACAAACCAATGGAGATGATGAGGAACAAAGAGAGAATCTATTTCATTCTAGATGACTGATTAAAGGGAATTTGTAGCCTCATTGTTGATAGTGAGAGTTGTGTAAATGTTGCTAGAAAATATACGGTTGATAGATTGAAGCTTCCATGCATAGACAACCCTAAACCATACAGATTAAAATGGTTGAATGATAGTGGAGAGGTTAGAGTGGGAATACAAGTGGGGATTCCATTTTCTATGGGGAAGTACAATGATGAAGTGTTGTGTGATGTAGTACCTATGCAAGCCACTCATTTATTGCTAGGAAGGCCTTGGAAATATGACAGAGAGTGACTTTTGATGGGTACAAAAACAAGTACACCCTAGAAGTTGATGGTAGGCTGATCCACTTGAATTCCTGGAAACCTCATGAAGCTTACATAGACCAAAAGAGACTTTTGGAGAAGATGAAAGAATTTTAGGAAGAAAAAGAGAGCAAAAAGAATAAAGAAAAGTCAAGAGAAAGAAAAAGAGAGGTCAAAAGAAAGTGAAAAGAAAAAGAAAGAGCAAAAAGAAAAGAGTGAAAAGAAGATAAGTATCTTTGCAAAAACAAGAGAGATGAGGAGTCCTTGTGAGGGTCATAGACCTATGGCTTATTGATGTACACAGAATATTTATTTTCGAACACTCTTGATACGAATCCCTCTCTTCCTAGTGTTGTTTCCCCTTTTTTGAAAGAATATGGGGATGTCTTCCCGGAGGAGCTACCAAGAGATTCACCACCAATACAGGGAATTGAGCATCAAATGGACCTTGTTCCGTGAACACCTCTCCCAAACAGGCCCGCTTACAGGACAAACCCGGAGGAGGCCAAAGAATTGCAACGGCAAGTGGAGGAGCAACTTCAAAGAGGATATGTGTGGGAGAGTATGAGTCCATGTGCCGTTCCGTTCTTGTTGGTACCAAAGAAAGTTGGGACGCGAAGGATGTGTGTCGATTGTAGGGCAATCAACAAGATAGCATCAAGTATCGTTTCCCTATTCCTAGGTTCGATGACATGCTAGATAAATTAAGTAGTAGCCAATATTTTTCCAAAATTGACTTAAAGGGTGGTGATCATCAAATTCGCAGGAAGGTAGGGGATGAATGGAAAATGGCTTTTAAATCTAAACATGGCTGGTATAAGTGGATTATGATGCCTTCTGGACTAACGAAAGCACCTAGTATAGTAATGAGGTTAATGAATCATGTGCATATTCAAATTTGTTGTAGTATACTTTGATGATAACCTTGTTTATAGCAAAAATGTGGAAGAGCATGTTGTGCACTTAAGGCTAGTCTTTGATATCCTTGGAAATGAATGAATATATGCTAATTTGAGTAAATGTACTTTTTGCTTGCCAAAAATTACTTTTCGGGGATATGTTGTTTCTTCTAATGATGTGCAAGTGGATGAGGAGATTCAAAGCAATCGAAGAATGGCCTACACCTAAAAGCGCTAGTGAGGTAAGAAGTTTCCATGGGTTGGCTTTGCTCTATTAGAGGTTTGTACCTAACATTAGTACTATAGCAGGCCCTCTTACGGAAATGATCAAGGTGAAGGTTAAGTTTAGGTGGGAGAGTGAACAAGAAAAGGCTTTTCAATTGCTAAAATCCTAGCTTGCATGTTCCCCTACCCTTTCTCTCCCCGATTTCTCTAAGGTCCTTGAAGTTGAATGTGATGCTTCGGGGGTGGGTATAGGAGCGGTATTGATGCAAAAGGGTAAGCCTATAGCCTACTTTAGTGAGAAATGGGGCAACCCTGAATTATTCTACCTATGACAAGGAGTTATTTGCTTTAGTTATGTCCTTAAGAAATTGGCAACAATACCTTCGGCCGAGGAGTTCGTGATACACTCCGACCACAAGTCCCTAGAGCATTTGAAAGGGCAAATCAAGCAAACAAACAGGCATGCCAAAAAGGTGGAGTATATCGAGATGTTTCCCTACATGATTAAATATAAACAATGGAAAGAAAATTTGGCAGCGGATGCACTCTCGAGGAGGTATACTTTGCTTTCTAATCTTGACTCTAAATTACTTTGCTTTCTAATCTTGACTCTAAATTATCAAGGAATTGTATGTTAACAATGATGATTTTAAATATTTGTATCTTTTTTGTGAAAAGGGTGCTTGTGACAAGTTTTATGTGCATGATGGTTATTTGTTTAGCAAAAGTAGATTATATGCACCTAAATGTTCTATGAGGAGATTATTTGTTATTGAAAGTCATGGGGGTAGCTTCATGGGTCATTTTGGTATCTCTAAAACTTTGAATATTTTGCAAGAACATTTTTATTGGCCACATATGAAAAGGGATGTTGAGAAAATTTGTTCTAGTTGCATTGTGTGAGAAAAGGCTAAATCAACAATTAAGCCACATGGACTTTATATGCCTTTGACTTTTCCTAGTTCACCTTGGGTGGATATTTCTATGGATTTTATGTTGGGATTGCCTAGGTCAAGGAGGGGTAAGGATTCTATCTTTGTGGCTCTCTAAGATGGCTCATTTTGTTGCTTATGCTAAGAGTGACGATGCTCATCATGTAGCTGACTTGTTCTTTAAAGAAATTGTGCCCTTGTCTGCGATCCCTAGAACAATTGTTAGTGATTGGGATACTAAATTTCTAAGTCATTTTTGGAAGGTGTTGTGGGTTAAACTTGCAACTAAATTGCTATTTTATAACCACTTGTCAGCCACAAATCCATAGCCAAACGGAAATGGTTAATAGAACTTTGGGGACTTTGTTAAGGGCCATAATCAAAAGGAACTTGAAATCTTTGTAGGACTGTTCGCCATTCATTACTTTCCTTTTCAATAGGTATATGGTTTTAATCCTGTGGATTTGATGCCTTTGCTTTTAAATGAGATGCATAGTCTAGATGGAAAGAAGAAGGCGGAATTGGTAAAAAGCATGCATGCTAAGGCAAAGGATAACATCAATGAACAAAACCAAAAGTATGCCAAGCAACATAACAAAGGAAGGAACGCCATGAACTTTGAACTTAGTTATTAGGTTTAGGTGCAATTCTGAAAGGAGAGTTTTCCACATCTTTGAAAGTCAAAGCTTGATCCACAAGGAGATGGTCCCTTCCAAGTCTTGACAAGGATCAACAACAATGCTTACAAGATCGATATTCCAGATAAGTATCAAGTTAGTGCCACTTTTAACATTAGTGACTTGCCTCCCTTTGATGTAGATGATGGCAATTCAAGGATGAATCTTTTCTATGAGAGGGGGAGTGATGGAGACCAAGCTCCATCAATGCCATTGGGACCAATCACATGCATAAGGGCATCAAGGATGAAGAAGGCCTTGATGACATTTGTTCAAGACAAGGAAGAACAACTTGATTTTGAAGTCATCTTTGAGGAGACAAAGCTTGATAAAGAACATCCAAGGAAGGATTATAACTTGTGTGTGATTCAAGGCCTTGAGGATGATGATGGGAGGTTTCTAAATCAAGATCAAGGCATTGGAGACCTTAGAGGTGAAGTTGGGAAGTCTAGGAAGGCTTGGAATGAAGTTGGCACGATGCAAAACAAGTTTGCGGCAAAGATTGCACAAGAAAGCACTGAATGGCCTAAACAGAGACCATCCGTCCCACTACGGTGATGAATCCGGTGCCTGATGGGAGCACCGGATGGTCACTAAAAATTTCCAGTAGCAACCCAACCCTCCCATCCAGTGCTTCAACTTCCCAAGCCGACACCTGATCAGGCCGCCTGTGCACACCCATACGCGATGTTTTCCCGAATTTTATTGACTTTCTTTCTTTCTTTTCGGCCTTTAACCATTTATAAGTCTTATCTAGGGTTTCTTATTACCTAGCCTATATATTGTCTCTTATAGTTGGACAACATCTTTTGACAAACTACTATTCCATTGGAATATCAATCCAAATTCAAGATCAAACTTCATCTTTTTATGAGTGTTCTTAGAATTCCTCTTAGGGTTCTTAGTCCACTACACCTTGGGCTTTCAATTACGTTGGGTGAGGTATTGAATAGCCTTTACAAATCAATAGATTGGTTGTTGTAGATTATCCTACAAGGTTCAATCTATTCCCCTACATGAATCTTTGATGAGTCGAATAACTACTTTTGATTGATTTCTTGCCTGTATGAACATTAAAACCTTCAACCTTCAAGGAATCATATCATGCGAGAAGGAAAGAAAGACTCTAGGTGGGAGAAGTTGAACCTACTTTCAAAAAATTTGAATTGGCTAGGTTAACTTGGAAGAGTCTGGCCAACTCGAGCTCACCCTCCAGCTTGGGATGCTCATTTCTAAAAAGTTTTGCTAAGGTTACATTCAATATAAGGCTCAACTCGGATTATGTCAATTGGAAGCCTATCATGAAAAAGGAAGTTTTTCCAAGGACCTCCAGAAGATTGAAAGGGTTCTACGAGTTTGTCTCATGTTTAACTGACGGTACCCATGACCAGTCTTACAAGGTGCAGTAGAGAAAGCTCTAAAGAAATAGGAACTTTGTACAAATGATAGGTCACTATAAAAGTGACAACGGAGCTAACAGCATTGGGAGACAACTAAGCTACTGGAAATCTCCAGAAATAAGCAATATCAAGGAAAAAGGGGTGTATATACCCTCCTCTCAGATTGGTCTCATGAAGGACAATGTAACCTTCTTGGTTATCATCATTGGGACACTAGTCTTCTTCAGGATACTCTATATCACCCTTATTTTAGCCCTTTTCCTTACTATGTTCCCTATGTTTTGAAGTATCAACATCAGGCTTAAGGGTGAAAACCTCTATTTCAGAAGGGTCATACTCGTTTTTCCTAACCCAAGAAGCAGTCACAATGATAGGAGGTACATAATAGAGCTCATATTGGGGATTACGAACTAGAATAGTCCTAGGAACTCTGGTGGGAAGCTCAAAAGGGATACAAGATGAGGAAGAAAAAGGAATATGTGAAGCTAATCGATTAGAAATAGAAGGACTAGTAGAGGGAGAGGAACTAGCAAACTTACGAGAATACATGATTCTTCGAAAAGGAAAAGAAAATATGGAAAAAATAAAGCGGTTATAAAGAAGAGGACTCACTGATTGAAGCTGAGATTTTACTTGCTAAGAAGAATAAGAAGAACAAATTTTTCCTTCAAACATTGAGCAAAAACGAAAGAGCTTGTGAATTACGGGGGATAATTTGGGCGCAGAAAGCCTCCGGAAATTAGGTAACTGGCAAAACTAATGGGACACGAAATTAACCACTACAAAAAATGAAGCGACATTTCGGGGCTTGATAACTCAGAATTTTGATGCCATGACCTTTTATCTTGCTAGGCCTAAATGGGGGTAATAATGGGTAAAACATATATGATCCGAACCAACCAACCCAAATATCAAGAGCCCGACCTGATATAACTGAAGGTATGTTAGTGACCTCCCTGGTCAACAAGCATCTGCCTATTATGAGCTTGCGGAAGGTTTCTCTAGACCACGACCTTCGACCTAGAGAACTCCAACTCATATCATATACTTTCCATGCCACTATTTAATATCTAAAGCTCTTTACATACACTTCAAGCTTTGAAGTATTCAATGCAACCTCCCAAAAGGCTAACAAAGAATCTCAAAGTCCATCAAGACGTCACAAAGATGGATTAAAGGTCATTAGAGAGCTCGCAGCTCTCTCTCCAGAGGTGTGCATGGGAAAGCATCTACCGATATGGAGACTCCTCAATTCTAGAATTAATTGACGGGATATTATCCGACAATTGATCTAATATGCCTATTTTCACATAATTAAGATCTACTAAAATAAGGTAACTCCACTCAAATTAGGGGATTATTATTTGAGATACACGATCAATCACACATGGTCAAGGACAGTGATTCAATTCAACTATCTTTCTATGTGAACTGACTTAGGCATCGAAGATCTCCTTAGGGCTATAGCCCACTTTAGTGACCAAATCTTCCTTGGTTGTTCTTGCAGGCGTCATTGACAATCGAAGTTACCGAGAGATCAATTCCGAGCTCTATCAATAGTAATTTAGGAATTCAAAATTTTAATTCCCCAAAAATCTAATCTACCCAATTAAATCTAAACGAAAATTAAAGAATATATAGGACGAGTCGCTAAAACGTAGCATCACCAACGGGATCATGTTTATGACCATTAACCTCGAATTGAATAAAGAATTTTCAATCCCTCTTCTCGAGAAAGCCCTAAATCAAATGAACTACAAAAGATGAAGTCTTAAAATAAAAGCTCTCGTAAACTCCCAATAAAAGAATAACTAATTAAAATAACCTAATATTTTAAAAACAGTTTAACTAACAATGTGGCCCTTTTTTGAGTTAGACCATTGCACTAGAAATCTTATCAATTTAATCATTATATTTTGGATTTTCAAACAGTTTAATCAATTTATAGTTTTTCAATTAAATAACAATTATAAATGTAATCAATCTTTGCTAATAATATCACATGACTTGACATATCACTAAAAATTTCCTTAGCGACTGAATTAAATATAAAATTTTATTTCATGTCACTTAAATCATATGTCAATAAAAAATAAGATAAAAGAAGAAATTGACAAAATCAAGAAAATTCTCTTAGCTAATATGAAAAATTTTGGTGATGTGAAAAACCATGTAACATTATCATCAAAAATTAATTACATTCGTGACTATTATTTAATCGAACCAAACTAAAGTGGCTATATTTTTCGAAAACGCAAAGTATTATGGCTAAAGTGTTTGAAAATTTAAGGTATAATGGTTAAATAGACTGGTTTTGTAGTTTAATTATCAAACTGAAAAAAAAAAAAATGACAACGTTAGTGGCTATATTTTTAGTCAAGCCGTTCAAAAACCTTTTAAGAACTCCATAAATTCCCCAAAACATTCTTTTATCAATATTGAATTCACAACTTCTCAAATTATGTCAATTAAGCCCTTTGACTTGGATAAGAGTATTATAATAAATCTCAGTAGATTCTTCTCAAAATAGACTAACTATCCTGCTTGAACCCAATAGCATTTAGATGTCTTTTGAAGACATCTGCGAGTGGTTTTTTAGTGGACGGATTTGTTAGATTTTGCTACAGAGGGTTTTTTTTTTCTTTCCCCACTATTTTTTACTTTTCTAAATGAAGTCCTTGGTCATGATACTCTTTCTCTACGTGCTCATCCCTAAGTGTGACCTCAATTTTTTTAAAAAAACTTCTTGAGTGATCCTACCTCTTATGTACAATTTAATTCTATTTAATTTGAACCTAAATTCATAAAATTAATTATTAATTATGCATAAATAAAAATATTAAAAAAAGACCTAATTAGTTATTTTAAAAACTAAATTTTTGATAAAACTATTTTGCATTAAATATATTTTAAATAGTATTAAATTGTACAGAAGATTAAATCTACTTTATAAAATGAGCTTTAAAAATACTCTTTCCGTCTATTGCAAACATAAAAGGTTACTTTCTTTTTTTTCCTTTCAAAACCCTTAAACAAATTTGAAAATATAAATAATCTCACATTCTTTTCTTGTGTAACTTATATTTTCTTTTCGTATAACCATAAATATGACTATTGAAGTTGCATTTTTTCCATTAGACCAATCAAATTTAAAATGTATCAATTTGCTATTTAACTTTGTGGATTTAACAATCTAGCCCAATTTAATCATTTAACTTTTTATGAAAATTTTTTCAAGGTTCAAAACTTTTGAGGATCAATTTGTCAAATTTTCAAAATTGAAAGGTCAAATTAATTGACAAAAAATACATGTTTCAGTGATCATGTTATAGGTTACGTCGTTTTCTCCTCTCTACTAAACTCGCAAACTAAACTAACCTGTAAGGTCCTTCCTAACAAATTAAGAAAGAAAAAAGAAAAAAACACCACGTACATACAGCCTTATAAGAAATATTAACAGCATCATGCTACTTTTCTGTTGCTTTCAACTATAGAGACGACTATTAAAGTCATAATCCACAAGTAATGATCAAAAGCAAGAAATATGCGTGTGCAAGGTTCAACAAGAACAATCTAAAGCAGATCCTTCTTAGATAAGGAAAATGGCCCATGGTTTGACATGTACACCATATGTATCCTTTAAAACCAAGTCCATTGAGGAGTTGATACAAAAGTTCAACAATTTAAGGATACAATTTCCCAGCATCACCAATTCCTCATAATCCATCCACCAAAGCTTTTCAAGAGTACTGATAAAATGCCACGCTTTTGTCATCAGATACACTCGCGAGGAGACACTGTCCAAATGTCACTGACCAAACCTGATCTGAGTGGTTTGAAAGAGTCTGTATAGCTGCCCTCATTTTCAGGTCCCATAACTTAACGGTTTTGTCACTTGATCCAGTAGCAAGAGCTGTTCCGTCAGGGGTAACATCAACACTCAAAACCCAACTCCCATGACCTGACATAGGGCTTATCAATGTTTTCCCCACAGCATCATACATATGAACATTACCATCATCTGAGGCAGAAAAGAGTACCCTTGAATCAGAGGGCACGGGTGAATACACAAGACATCTAACAGGCATGCAATGTCCTTCCAAGTGATACAAGAACTTTGCACGTGCTACATCAAAGATTGAGATGGTGCCATCCATTGAACCACAAGCAATATGTCTGCCATCAGGGCTCCAGGCCACCGAGAGGACAAACTTCTTATTGCCACTTTTGTCAGAGGGCTTCAAGGCTTCAGGACGAGGGATAGCCAATGTGGCAGTTAGTTGCCACTGAGCAGTATCCCATAGCTTTACTGAGGCACTGCCACCTCCAGCAGCAGCAAGGACTGTACCCTGAATAGAGAGTACAACAATGAAAGCTGAGATAGACTGAATCGCATAAAGCCTCAGCACTTCATATTTTTCAGCAAGGAAATATTATGTCATTGTGTAATGCCGCATGCTGTAACATAATTATATCATCACCTTAAAATACCAAGATTTTTTTCGTCATTACTCCAGAAACTAGACGCAAAAAAGTCTGAAATTGCAAGCATTCTTCTTAGGAAAAGTTGAAAAGGATAGCGTCATGAAGGAAATTATTAAATAACCATCCTATTGAATTTCAGGTAGTCAAGTTTATTTAGATTTTTTTCAGAGCTTTTGGTTTCAATGGACACCCTTCAAAATTGCACACTGTTCTCCACATGGTTGTGAAAGAGAAATGAGATGCTTGGATGTCAGTGACAGTGATCACGATAATCAACTCAGTTCAAATATTCGATTAGCCTTGCTCTAAAGCACAAAAAGGAAGGAAAAAAAAAACAAGGGAGAATAAAAAAAAAATCAACTTCTAAACATGCTCAGCACAAAGTAGTAGCATATTTTTCATATTTGGAGAAAATTTTATTAGGAATTAAATATCAGACCAAGAGAAGTTACAGATTTGGTCAGTAAAAGCCCTACCTTCAGCAGAAACTTTTGTAATGTTTCACACAATAAAAGAGCATATTTGTCAGTAAGAACATGTCGGTAAGGGATGTAATTGAACTTATCACATTCATTTAGTTAGCTCTAATCGGTGTATTCTTAAAATGACTAGTAAAATTCTAAAAAAATAGAATTCTAGTTCAGTACTTTGGTTCCGAGACTGCTATTCTGGGTATAGTTTTGCTAACCATGCTGAGCAAACAACATTCACTTATGCGAAAAGGGCAATTTGGAGAAAAATCTAAAGGAATTACTTATCAGAGAGGCATGAAAAGTCCCAGTTTTGGCCGGTAAAAGCCCTATCCTCGGCACAAGTCTTCATAATGTTTCATACAATGAAAGACTGTATTTGTCAGCAAGAGAGTTGATAACATAGTTGTTAAAAAACAGCCATCCACCATGGCGGTGGTGGTTTCTGATAAAAAAGCCATGGACTATCCCAGGCATGGAGGTTCGCTCTGGATCTGTTAAAACCCTAAAATACCATCTTAAAATATCATGGGTATATTTTTGAGAGGGTTATTTGAGTAATTTGACAGTAAAAAACTTCTGAAACCCTAAGAATATGTCCTAAAGAGTATGTCTATTTGTCATTTTATATCAATTATGTATTAGTTTTACTAGAATTATTATAATGTTATTTATTATTTTTTATTGACCACCACTCATCCGCCATTTTCGCCATCCACTGTCCACCATTCGCCATGGCGTCTTTTAAGCCTTCCGCCATAGACCGCCAACCGCTTTTGACAGCTATTGTTGATAAGGAATATAATTAAGTTCCTCAAAATAATTTACTTAGAAGTAATTGATGTAATCCCAAAAGTTATCAGATTCTCAAACACAACTAGTTAAAAGCTAAAAGGACAGAAAGAATTGCACTTTGGTTCCCGTATTGCAATTCTGGGCAAGGCTTTAAGAGGAAGGACAAGAGGACATGCCTGCCCTTGACCCCATAGAAGTCCTTAACATATTTAGATGATTGTTTTCTGATATTTTCTCTTATTCCAGTCCCATTTGTGGTGACTGAATACACATTTATATATTTGGGACTTTGGAAAGAACAACTCTACCAGGAAATATGCAAGTCAAAGTGTCTTGTTTTCCCTAGCCACTATAAAGTATATTTTCCAGACCAAACTTACCATGTTGTTATCAGTTGAAAAAAGACAAATCAGAGAACTAGATGAAGCTAAGGACAGGGAAGAGGTTACAGTATTCTGCATATGGGTTCATACTATCTTTGCATCAATGATGACTGCACCAATGATAAATTTAGATCCCTGGCATCCAAACTAGAGGGAATTTACCTCATAGGCACATTACACATGAAGTCTGTCAAGCTTGAGAGCCTCTTACACAAAGCAGACTTATTCTTGTCAGGGGGGCAATGAGTGGATTGAGCATGAGGGAGAAATTAAGAACATATTCTTGTCGATTTCATAAATTTGAATAAATAAAAATTTAAAATTTTAGATAATTGACCTTTTCTGGACTAAAACTGCCATTTTCACTAACAGTCCCAAGAAACTAGGCGAGCATTGAAGAATATGCACAAGGACTGAAGCAGGAACCCGAAGATATGTACTACATGGATTGAGAAGAAGGGTTAACTTAAAATAAGAACTTTTATATGATCCACTGGATTCAAGAAACGGTTTTCAATGGGCAGAATTTCTACAGATAGGCATCAATTGCAGGTGTTCACTAGTAGCATAGGCAGATTGCATGGATATGTTGCTAAGAATGGTAACCAAAGGAACATAAAGCCAAATATTACAAAAGATCTCTACTTTGGCATAAAATACAAATTAGTCTTTTGCAGATATGCAGTATAAAACTCCTAATAGTGTCTTTTAATTGAAAAAGGGAATTTTCTGTAAAACGTGTCCCTAAAAATAGTCCCAAAGTTGCTCCAAGAGATTGGCAGCAAAATAAAACTCCTAATTCTAATTTTCATTCTCAAAATTAAAACAAATTTCACTCTCTGTCAATCCCTTCTTAATATCTGATCTCCAACCTTTAGCTCATGTTGCTAACTGGTAAGGCCCGGCCCCTTGCAGGGAAACCCCCATGGTCCCCAATGCAGAATAGGTACCGGGTTGGGAGTTAAGGTAGGTAATATTCTTACTCAATAAAATCCATTTGGAATGTCTTAGTTTCAGACGAAGACGTAGTAGTACTATGACTTCAGATGAATAAATTCTCCATCAAAAGAAAAGTCCATCTGAAACTTTGTTATCCACACAATGAATAGGGCAAATATTCATAATAATTACGTGTAAAGGAAAATTTGCTTGGTACAACATCACCGGCTAAGTAAAACTAAAAATGCCAAAACCTGAATCTCGTTCTGTTTCTCCATCATCCCAAAAGGGGGAAGCTAGACTAGAACAAGATGAAATATGAAAGACAATAGCACAGATGAAGCACTATTCTTCAGCCCTAAAAAATGCAAAGATATCTTACCTCGGGGTTAAATTGCAACTGCCAAACTTCAGATGGGGGAGCTTCCAGGGTAGCGATGGTGTTATTAGTGGTGACATCAAAGACCCGAATGAAGCTATCAATGGAGGCGGAAGCGGCAATTCTGCCGGAGGGGTGGGCAGCAACGGAGACGACGCCGAGGCAGTGACCGGTATTGGTCTGGAGACAGGTCAGACTAATGGGGTCCCACAGACGCACGGTCTCGTCGAGGGAACCAGTAAGAAGAAGTGGTCTATCATCAGCCCCTCGGACCCAAGTAGCTGTCCAAACTGAGTCGTTGTGGGCGCCGGGAATGGTTGCCGGTGAGGTTAGTTTCATGATTGTGGCTGTGCAGGTGCCGGTGGTTCCCCAATGATTCTTAAACACTTCCCGGAGGTGTGAGGTTTCTAAAGGTCGTTGGTAAAAGGTTTGTTTTTTTTTTTTGGGTAAAATATTTACCTATAAACTTGAGCTACTTTATTTACAGACTATCATAATTTTATTATTATTATTATTATTATTATTACTGTTATAGTTAATTTACGGGGAATTAATGCAAAATATATATAAACTATTTACGTTATATTTAAAATACTAAAGTGCTTTTTTAACCATTTATGCACCCAGTTAATCAGGTTCATCTTTTTATACTCACCATCATCTCTAGCAGCGGAATTCGATCACTTTTATATGTGCATTGCACATTGCAATTTTTCAGACACAAAATTATCACCTCTTCTCACACTTCTTTCAAGATTTCTAAGTGCTCTATTTCCGATGGTGCCCAATATCTAGAACTAAAAGAGGAGTTTGACATGCGAAACTCAAAGGTGTGTGACCTTTGAGAAATTATCCAACTAACCATGTTGATTCTGATTGTAAGTGGTATCAGAGACATTGTGCTTTCAATCTCTATTTTTGAAAAATTTCATCGTTCAGATTAGTAGGCTGATGCAGTGACTGTGATTAGTATGCTCTTACTCTGTGATTACCACTTTGTGAAACCTTCACTCGAGTAATAAGAAAATTCAGTTTAACTTGAGCAGAACACCAACTTTGATGGTCTTATTTTACATTTAAGATTTTAAACTTTGGTTTCAAGAGATCCGCCAATTTGCCCCATAGCCGTGGATAGGCATTTTTTGCAAACATAGGAGTGAGAACCCTTAGTTTGAAATCTTATTCTGGAAAATATGACACCTTCTGAATCTAGTTCTTCTGTTATGTCTCTACTAGTCACACAACATGTTCCAAAACTCTCACCTGTATATGAAATAGATTACCTTCCCGATGAAGAAAAATATCTAGTCTCTAAGTATCCTCTAGTCAATCCTTACACCGTTTATCAAAAAACAAGGTCCCCTCTTGGCCATCGTCTAAAACAAGTTTTGGTCGTTAGATCAAAGACATGGTTCAAGCCTCTTGTTTTTCCTCTCATCACCTTTTTGCAACCACTGCTGAACAATATGTCACCCTCCGCTTCCCAGAAAACTTTCCTAAAAATTGGCAACAACAAGGCTTTACTCATATTCATTTTGGTGCCATTAAACTTGCTCTTACCTTGCACACACATAAAGGCCTTCCTATGGTATCCCAAATTGCACTTCTTGATGCTCGTTTTCGGAAGTATGAACATGCCGTCATTGGTACTGTCCAAACCTCCCTCAATGCGGGAACAATCTTTGTTACCCTTTTCCCTAATTTCATAATGTGTCTTGAAGACCCTTCCTTACAGGAAACCTTAAAAGTCCAGATCCAAATAACAAATCCTAATTTAGAAAATACTCTTATGGCTACCTTACATCATCAGATGGCCTACAGAGTCCAAACCCATTCCATTGATCTACCTTTGCCATCCCATTCGCAAAATGGAGAGTCTCTTTTTCTCTCTGTTGATACGCCAGACACACCACACTGTACTTTCATACCCAGGCAAATCTCCAAAGAACAGTTACAATAGCTTATTCCCAATTCTTGGGTAACCAGTTATGAACATCATGTTTCTTCCACCAAAGCAGCTACCCCACTACAATGCACCAATCCTCTAATGGAAGAATAGCCCGATGGCATCACCTTTCCCTCTCAGTCAGAATCGACTACCATTTTTCCCACTGAACTTTCCATGATGGAACCAACAGAACAATTGCCGGTACCCATCCTTGGTTGGCAGCAAAATGGCACTCCCATATATGAACAACAATCTGCTGATGGTCACATGTGGTTTGACACTTGTTCTTGTGCTACATGTACATCCCCCTCTGCTCCTGTTTCCTCCAGTTTCAAATCCTCACAAAAATCATTGGCAGCTAGATTCCAAGTAGGAGATCTTGAAGTTGGCCTTCTCGGTGAACCTAGTGGAAATTTTGATTACTATGTTTTATATCCCAACCACAGTAAAGCAACTACTATTCCTCCATCTCCTCCTGGTTGGCACCCAGATGATTCACCTTGGCCAAATCATCCGCCAGAACCACCTCATTTCCATATGATGGATCCTAGCTCCTCCTCTTATGATGCTAAGTTTCCCCCACTCCCCTCTTTTGAGGAAAAAAAAAAGACTTCACTCTTGGAAAATCAACAATCCTATAGCTTTAGATGCTCAAGGACATCCTATGCCTCTTTCAGCCGCTAAAGCTACCTTAAATTGGCAAAGTGAAAATGCCCACGTCCAAAATCAAACCCTTCTCAAAATCCTTCACTCGCAGGTCCAATCTCAACTTTCCCAACATACTTCAAAAACCACTCATCTTTTCACCCTCATCCAAGAAGTTCGAACCAAAATTGAAAACATTCATAAACAGCTATCGTATTTGGTTCAGTATACCAATGAATGGTCCCCCAAAATGGCTAGGATGCAATCTTAAAAAGAATTCCTGAAACAACAGCTTTCCAGCCTTGAAGCTCAGTACAATACTTTGGCTAATCAAACAGATCCATTCTTCACAGAATTTCCTACTTTCTTTCCCCAAGTACCACTCAAAACCTTTGACCTTTCGATCCCTCCTACTCAACCATATTCACCTGCTTTGTCTCTCTGGGACAAACAACCTACTCCCACAACCTTACCATTTCCTAAACCGCCACCTCCTACTTCCACACCCTTCTCTTCAAAACAACCAAAAACCTCTCCTTCACAACCTGCAACCAAACCCTCCTCTACTGCACCTCTTGAGCCCGATGATCCCACTATTGGTGCTTCTTCTAAACCAACTTTCTTTACCATTGAAACATCCACTCGAAATCCTATTGACTCATTCCTCAGGATAGTCAATACTCTTCAACCTACTCCACCTTTACCCACATGTCCCGATACCGATAGTAGTTCCCAATCCAGTGTTGGCAATTTTAATCCTTTTCATCATTTTGATCATCTGATGATGGCTCCTGACTAAGTCCCTCAACAGAATCCTGATATCCAAATGCCTGAAGATTTTGATGACCCTCATCCACCAGATGATATACCCCACAGACCAAAGCCTCATTCTCATTTTGATCACATGACCACAAAATTTACCCGTGAAGATATTCCTCCTTCCAAATGGCGTAATAGGTTTCAATCCCTATATGCCTGGTTGATCACTGATCTTCAACAGAATGAATGGTCTGATGTCTTAAAAAGATTTGTTGCAAGATTCGAGGACTCTCTTCGTGATTTTTGGAACTCTCTCGATGAATACAGATAGAAACAATTCCTTCAACGAGAAACTCCAGAAGAAGTGATTGCTATTCTTCGTCGATATTTTATCGGCAATGCAGACCATTATGTTACCATAGCCCGTGTTGAATTCTTGAAAATGAAATGTTGTTTCGTCCTGCCCAAAGACTTGGAACGACATTATGCCCAAATGTGCAAAAGATTTTATATTATCAATCAGATGCATGATATAAGTCTTAAGCAAGCATTCGTGAACTCTGTCCCTGAAGAACTAGCTGATGAAACAATGCGACAGATCCGATCCACTACTCAACAATGGGAAAACATCACCTTTGGCCACATTTAGGCCATTATGCAGCAATCCTTGGATAAATTGTGTGTACAACTTCGATTCTGGAAAAAGTTCAATAAACAGTCTTCCAAGCTACTTCCAGCCTGTTCTGAACGTCATTTACACATCAAATGTCCTGACACAAAAAACTGTCACTGTTCTTCCACTACCTTCAACAGAAAATCCAAAAAAGCCCATTTCAAATATCCTTTCTCCATGCCCAACAAGCCCTTTAGAAAGAAAAGAAAGTCCAAGCCCATGACATGGAAATACCTCAAACGTAAAACCCAAGGCTCTCCGCCCAAGTCCAATGTCTGTTATAATTGCGGTAAGCCCAGTCATTATGCTAGCCGATGCCCCAAAGAAAAGAAAATATTCAAACTCATGAATCAGCTTTCTCCTCACATTTCCCGAGCAGAATTTGAAGATTTAGAAGCCCTTTTTGATCTTGAGGATTCTCCTACAGATTCTACTCTCTTGGCAATTGGATACCCTTTCTCAGACCTTGAATTTTCACCACCTGAATCTCCTTATGAGTTTGACACAGAGAATGACTCTGTCCAAAGCCTTCACAGCTTCTCTGAAACACCAAGAATCACCTTTATCAGTCCAAAACCTTACCCGCTGGTCCAGCTCTCCATTCTTCCAACTTACCAACATGATCCAATCCCTGTTTCTACTCTCTTCGATACAGGTGCAGCCTGATCAGTCCTGAATCCAAAGATCCTCCCTACAGAATATTGGGAACCCTGCACTCATATATTCTAAGCTACTAATGGCAAAGATTTTGTAATCTCCCTCATTAGTAAACCCATCCACATATAGCTTTTCCCCAATCTGACTATTACACACAAAATCCTTGGCTCCTCCTTGCCTCAAAAAGATCTAATTATTAGCTTTGATCTCATTCATCAGATCCCTAACCTCCAGTTCACACCTACTGGTCTCATCCATAAAGGACAAACTCTACCCTGGAACTTCCTGAGCAAAAACCTGTTTAGCTTCTCAAACAAACTATCCCAATTCACAGACCACATAATCAAAACTTCCTGTGCAGTCAGTGATTCTGAATTTCACAAAAAATGTCCTCATCCTCTCTAGAAAAGTCCTGATTTCTTTGTCTGTCTTCTTTATAGAACTCCCAATCCTTCCCCACAAAAAGCCAGTCATGCTAGTATGTCTCCAAAACATTTTCAACTAGCCACACAAGAGCTCTCTTCATTGCTCTCTGAACAACTCATTGAACCAACCACTTCTGATTGGGCCTCCCCTGCGTTCTATGTGAATAAGAGAACTGAACAAATCCATGGAAAACTCCGTCTTGTCATCAATTACCAAGAGTTGAACAAAATTCTTGTTGATAACAAATTTCCACTTCCCCGACGTCCAATCCTCTTCCAATTCCTTCCCAAAGCAAAGATCTTTTCTAGGTTTGACCTAAAAGCTGGATTTTGGCAATTAGGAATTCATCCTCCTAATAGATACAAAACTGCATTTTGCATTCCTAATTATCATTATCGTGGTTAGTCATGCCTTTTGGATTAAAGGTTGCTCCATCACTTTTTCAGAAAACCATGAGTCAAATTTTTGCTCCCCTGCTCCCAAATATTTTGATTTACATTGATGATCTTCTTTTGTTTTCTGAAACTCCTTAAGCACACATGATTTTATTCACTGAGTTTCATGACACAGTTAAAAATTTTGGTATCATGTTATCTGAAAAGAAAATGATACTTTGTTCTCCAACTATTGAGTTTTTAGGTATGAAAATTTCTGATGGTTGTTATGAGCCTCAGCCTCATTTGGCAACTAAACTCCTTGACTTCCCTAATCAAATAACTGAGAAACATCAACTCCAACAATTCCTTGTCATTGTCAACTACATCTGTGAATTCATTTCTCATGTTGCTCATGACAGGTCCTTAATAAGCAAAGGGTTAAAAAGGAATCCTCCTCCCTGGATAGCAGCCCACACCAGAGCAATTCAACATCTCAAACGCATCTCTGGTTCTCTGTTTGCTCTCAAGATTCCTTCTGATGGAAAAAGAATCCTTCAAATTGATGCTTCTGACCTTTATAGGGGTGCTGTGCTTCTTGAAGAAGATTCTCAAGGTCACCGACATGTCTATGGATATCACAATGGAGAATTCAAACATTCCGAGCAACATTACCACAACACATTTGAGGAAATCCTGGCAGTGAAAAGAGGTATTGAAAAATTCGAGTTTTTCCTCATCAACCACACTTTTCACATTGAACTTGACATGGCCTCTTTCACAGAAACTTTTTCCTCACAGTCAACTTCTCCGTTGGCAACAATGGCTTAGCAAATATTCTTTCACAGTTACTCATATCCGAGGAAAAGATAACATCCTTGCTGATTTCCTGAGCCGCCCTCCTCTACCTAAACAACAGAACTTCTAAATGGTACCTTGCTTAGCTCCTTTCTCTATCACACACCTACCCCCTGAAGTTCAAGAACAAATTCTTGACCTCATTCTCCCAGCTCGAAGTCAACTGAATACTTCCCTCTTCCATAGACTGTTACTTCAACTCCATGGTCCAAAAGTCTTTAAAGGAATTGAGTGTGATCCAAACCAACCCTATTACACCATCTTCCACATTTGCAATCCTTGGTCCTTACCAAAGTTAGCCCTCTATTTCTTCTGGTATCTCCTTGAATCCCATTCTATTTGCTTTTGTTTTAACACCCAGAAACTCTATTCTTATTTGTGGACATGCGATAATGCCCGAGATCTGAGTCCAGAAGACCTTTACATGTTCAAATTTTTAAATTGGTTTCAAACTCCTGCTGGCTGGTTTCGTTTTCTTTGTGGCCACTATGGAAATTATGTTTGTATCCGTTTGTATCGCCCAGTCTGTAATTTAGTCCAAAGAAATGAGCCCCTGCTTTACCATTTCTCCGTTGAAGAAATACTTGGATGGTATCCCTTCAACATGGCAAATCCTCTGGTTCAAAGACAACATCCTGATACTCGGCTCAACATCTTGCACAGAATGGCATTATTCAATGGCTACACTGAAGAAAATATGTGTAGCATTCCAACCAGTATTCCTATCTCAATCTCTTGGTCTAATCATCCATATTATGCAGAAGTCCTACTATTTCTCAATCTTCAGCCAGAATACCGCAGCTATGACCCCCATGGACACAGAAGTTACATCTTTGCTCTCCCAGATAGCTTCGATGATTCTGATGGTTATGGTGGACCCCTACCACATGAGCTTTTAGACTATGACACAGATTGACCCCACAACACTGTTCACTATCATGCTTCGTTGGCCGCAACACTGTTTACTATCATGCCTGTACTATTTACTTTATCCTATCGGCCATTGTAATATTCTCTGTCGGCCACCAGTTTGTCTTTTAAGCTTATCTTTATCCCTGTACATTAGTTTGGTTTCAAGTTCGGATTTCAGATCCGTCTCAGCTTATATTCTATATGTACCTGCCATTCCCATTGTTTAGAGGCAAGCCTTGTTAGAGTGAGAGTCTAAGTTCTTAGAGTCTAAGTATTGGTTTGTTCTAAGTATATTAAAGGTAGGAACTTGAAGAGAAAGATCTTCTAGGATCTATGTCTTCTTGAAATGTTAAGAGGCTACTGGTTTCTCTTAACTACCTACAAACTTCACGTATGAAGACAAGCCCTGTTTTCAATAAATGAATGGTTTTCTTTATTTCATTGCTTGTTTACTTGTTCTTGAAATATTTGTGTTGATACTTCGATGTACCTAGGACCTAAAAGTTAGGAGGGATATTAATACAACAAACTACCAAAATTTCATTATTCAAGAGAGATAAAATGTTTTAAATCTATTTCCAAATTTTCTTCTAGAAAAATATAATTAAGCGGGTTGAAAGGGCCTTCTTTGTAAATAATATCTCTGTATTTTCTCTAATCACTAACATAATAAGATAAAATTTTAGATCCCAATTTCGAATATATGAGAATTGGTCTAAATTTATATCAATTTGAGTTTGTTTTGAACTAGAAAATTGTCTTCAATTAAGGGATTGATTTTCGTTTCGAAAATTTATATTTGACAAATAAAACGGGTACCACCCAAACCACTCGATATGAATAAACTTTAATATCGACTCGAATATTGAGAACCCAACCTGATATTACTAATGGGATATTCAACAACCATTTTAGTCAATAGACACCAACCTATCATGAGCTTAGGGAGGTCTTTCAGGACTGCAACCTTCAACCCAAAGAGCCCCGACTCATCTCATCTCATATACTTTCCAGGCCACAACCTAATGACTATAGATTCTTACACACGCTACGAGCCTTGAACTACTCAACATGACCTCCAAGAAGGCTAATTGAGATTCTCAAAGTCTCCCAGGAAGTCACAAAGATGGCTCAAAGATCGTTAACGAAATCGTAGCTCTCTTTTTATGAGATGTGCAAGGAAGGCAGCTACCAATATGGGAACTCCTTGCTTTAGGAATCATTGGCAGGATATTATCTCACAATTGATTGAACATGTCAACTTCCACGTAATTGAGATTGACTCAAACAAGGTAATTCCACCTAAATTGGTGGATTATTAGTAGATACACACAATCGAATCATACACAGATAACACAAGTGGATTCATTCAATTCTAACGTGAACTGACTTAGACATCGGAGTTTATTAGGATGATAGCCCACTCCGGTGATCTAATCCTACTTGGTTGTTTTTATAGGAGCTATTGACAATCAGAGTGACTTGGAGAACAATCCCCAACTCCATTACTTCTGGCCCCATTTGTGGGATGAACACTCTTATTGAAAAGTTTCTTCCAAATACAAAGATTAAATCGAAACTATCATGGCACAAAGACAACCAACGCAAGAGCTCCCACCTCGCCAAGGACTGCCACCCGCAAAATGTAATTGCGCACTGGGGATATTGATGAGATTTCTTGATGGATGAAGGTTTTTAGGGTTCATACTCAAAGAAATCAATCAAAGATAAGAAGACGGACACATCAATGTCTCACCCCAAAGTGATTCAACATCAACTAATCTCTTGATTTGGTAGACAATTGAATGTCTCACCCCAAAGTAATCAAATGCCCTAAATGAAGTGGCTCAAGAACCCCAAGAGGAACTCTCAAGAACACTCATGCAAGATCATGTTTGATCTTTAAAATTCATCACTTAAAAGAGATTACATGCTTGTGGGTTGTTCGACAAATAACATGACTAAGGCGTATTTATACTCCAAGAAAATAAAATGACCTAAAAAATTCGTGCTAGGGGTGTATGTACTTAACTACTCGCAATACAAGCTTCAAATTACAAAAGGAATGGAAGAAAAGGACAAAATTTGGACATTGTCGAGTCTGGAAGGGGAGCATTCGGTGCCGGCTATGGGAGATTATGGAGCACCGGATTGGCACTTTAAAGGAATCCACTGGTTGTTGTATTTTGTCCAGCTCCGGCTGTTGGACCAAATGGAGGGCTGGATCTCTACTAATCCTCCTTCGTTTTGGCTCCATTCTACTTGCTTTCTTTGACCTTCTTTGGTTCTTTCTTCTTGGCTTGTCATGGCTTGATTTTAGATGTTCCATGGTGTGTTTTTCAAGCAACCTGAACTCATCAATAGCCTTAAACTTTAACTGTAAATCCTTGTAAGCAAATCTCCATGCTTTTGTAAGAACACCTGCAAAGGAAGCTTCAAGTTCTTCCATTCTTTCAGCCATTTGATCCATAACTTTCATCATTCTTGAAGCTTTATACTTGTATTTGAAATACAAGTTCTTGTACAAGGCTTCATTCTCAGCATGAAAGTTCTCTCATTCTTGAAGTGGAAGTCCATGTAAGCATGTTTTGTTCCATAAACTTCATCTTCAATGCACCCTACCTTTGATGGCTTCCATAATAGCTCCACAAATGCTAAGGTAGCTCCTTGATCCCTATCATATCCCCTCACCTCAAGGGGATTCGTCCTCGAATCTCGAAGTCCTACATAGAGAAGAGAATGACACTAACATGGATTGAAGAACCAAAAGGATAGTTACCAATTAACTCCAAGTAATCCTTCATGAAAGTTATAACTTGATTATGTCTTACCATACCCTTCTTTAAAGGTGGTGGTCTCTACTTGATTGATATGTATTCCATTTCCACTACATGAAACTCATTAGAAGAAATAACAAAGACAAGGAATACAAACTCATTAAGGTAACAAGGAAAACAAGTTCTATCTTTCAATGCACAAGACAAAAATTCCGTTGGTCTATGACCCCATAAACCATGATATGAAGGTTCTCTAAACCTTGAATTCATATTCATTAAGCTCAAGAAACAATCCCTTAACATAGCATTTACAAGCCCTCCATCAAAATCAACAAACACGTGTAAAATTATAAGAAAATACCCTTCACATATGCTAGAAGTCATCAAGATGGACCTCATTTTGCTTTTTCCAAAATAGGGGATTTTTCACATACTTCCAAAATCCTAAAATATCTCTATTCATGGCACAAAATATAAACCATTGGAAACACATTGTTTTTATCAACTTGAAGCCTACCAACATCACTGAAGGTCAAATTCTCATCATGACATTGACATACTCTTTCACAAGATTTCAACAAGTATTCTCCAATGAGCATAGGCTTCTTTTTCATATGTAGTCATAACACATGCTCTATCAACAATCTTCAACAAGCAATTACTCTCAATAAGCTTAGACTTTCTTCTCACATTCACAATGAAATAGATTTCAAACAAGATAATCAGGCAGTTGGGATCAACAATGAATATGAACGTGATACCACAAAGATAGAAGTTTGAATCAAGAATGGTAATATCAAATATGCACAATAATCGGTCATCCATGACAAACTTTGAAATTTCATTCATGTATATCCCAAAGTCACCCTTAAACAAGTCAAGCAACTATCTCAATTCATAAGAATGTGACTCCAAGTTATTTCCATGACTATCAATTATCAACAAAATTCACACATAGAATTTTTAGGCATGAATATAGCATGTTCACCAAAAAAAGGAATAAACATGCTTATAAACTCCACCATGTATGACTTGTCTTGAAACATCAAACACATAGTTACAAGCATATTATTTCACAACCTCAAAATCAAAAAAAGCTGTCTCTTAACTCAAAGAAGTATAAGATATGCTTTCTCTAGATATGAAATCATCATGATCAATAATTTTCACAATAGCACCTCGTTTATAAATGTCATAAGCATTTCCACAATCATTTTTAGCCTTAGAAATCATGTTTTATGATTAAAATTCAACATTCTATCACGACGAGTGGAGATAAGAGTGTAACACTTTAACATAGCACTCATCATCTTGTTTTCTTTGTCCTTCTTCAACTTGTTTAGGCCTTGAGAAACTTGAAATTTTGGCACAAGAACAAAAGAAAAAGAGTGGTCAATGTTAGAAATGGGTATAGAAATCTCCTTGTTCATCTTGAAGATCAAGGCACTCTTATTTTCTCTTTCTTTCTCACAAGAGTTTTCATTTTCTTCACTCAAATCTTTTTCAATCACAATCTCATTTTTCATGTCCTTTTGCCTCTCAAAATCTTTTTCAATCTCATGATCTCCTTTTTCTATTCTCTCTTGTTCTTTTTGTCTCTCATATTTCACTTTGGGCACCTCTTCATTCACTTCATGGGACTCTAATCCATTTTTCACTTGTATGCATTGAAATTCCAATTCAACAAGTGTCACATGATCATTTTCTCCCATAACTTCACATGAGAACTCCTGAACTTGCTCATTTCCAACAATTTCTTAAAGACCCACTTCACCTTTAACTTCATGGGTTGTCTTCATTTTTAGGCTCGTAGCTCTCCCATGTTAGGTAATAAGAAGTTTTATACCCATATTCATTGCACTTAGTTGATGAAGAAGTGACATGACTTGAGCTTTCATAAAATCTTCCATTCGATGACTTCCTTAGCTCCAAGTTTCTTTCAACTTGGGTGGCTATTTGTACCATTTCCTCAAGATCAACAAAAAGTTCCTGTTCTACTCTTTCTTTAATCTCCTCTCTCAACCTTTGGGAAATATAACCCTGAAGGTTCTTTATCCTTTTTAATGTTGGTTCCCTTCATGGCTAACTCCATTTGTTTCAAGTGGTCCCCAACACTCTCGGAACCTTGAGTACTAGATATGTATCTATCCCTCCTAGGCCTCTCCTCAACTTCAAAGTCATAATAGTCATCATGATTTACTTCTTGTCTCCTTTTTCCAACTCTTCCATATGGCACATACTTCTTAGAGGAACAAGGTTGATATTCATCTCCCCTTCCACCTTGTTGCACATGTCTTTTAGGAGTTTTAGATTGGAGCTTATCTACCCTTCTTTCGAAGTTATCAACATTTGAGTTCAAGTCCTTCTTCATCTCCTTCATGTTATTTGAGATTTCACTTGTCATTTGCTCCATTCATTCCATGAAGGTTTTCCAACAAGTATTCATGTCATTCCTTTCAACTTGTGATGAAGAAGATGCTCCTTTTGTCATGTTGTCCCTATAAGAAAGAAAACACGAAAATAGGGAATTTGTATATATCCTCACCAATCACTCATGTTTGTCACTCAATTTGACTTTTAATCACTCAATTGAGCTCCCCCCTTATCCCTTCTTTCCACTCTAGCTCCTCTTTCAAGTTCTTAAACAACTCACAAGAACAATGCAAATCACTTAGGCAAGAATATCAAATGATCCACAAAATCCAATCAATTGATTAATTGATGATCACCAAACAAGAACCAAGAGAATAGAGTTTCAAAGAAATAAGGTCAATCAACTCAAGACAAATGAGCAAGCACTTAGAATCCAAGAAAATATAAGATTGGCATTTCATCAAACACCTTGAGCACAAAGATAGTGATCTCAAATTTGCATATATAATTTAATAATTCAAAGCCTTTGATCTCAAATTTGCATAAACAATAGGCAATTCAATGAATTCATCAACAATTCAATCTCTACAAAACAACATATCAATAGCACAAGAGATATGAACTTGAATTCAACAAACCCAATGATTTTTCACTCTTTTTTCACACTTTTGTGCAGAATATTTTTTATGCTCAGGTTTTTTTTTTCTTTTTTAGTTTTTCTTTTGTAGAGAAAGAGGATAGATGTAGAAACACCAAACACATAGAATTAGCCCTTATTTTCGGTCTTTGGCTTAATTCCCACAATCACAAAGAGATCACAGGAGAAGAACAAAGATAAATGTGTAGAACAAAACACAAATCACATAGGATCATAAGATTTCAAAGAAAAAAAAAAAAAAGAATAATCTTAACACTTAAAACAAGAAAGCAAGCAAAGATACCCAAATCTTTGATGAAAACCTAGCTCTGATACCTAAATATGATATGATTTCTTGATGGATGAAGGTTTTTCATACATTCAAAGAAATCAATTAAAGAAAAGAAAGACTCATCAAAGGTTCATCAAAGGCTCAAGGGAGATTAAATTGACCTTTGTTGGTGATTCAACAACAACCAATCCCTTCATTTGGTAGACAATTCAATACCTCACCCCAAAGTGATGAATTCCATAATGAAGTGGCTCAAGAACCTTAAGAGGAATTGTCAAGAACACTCATGAAAGATCATGTTTGATCTTTAAAGATCATCACTCAAAAGAGATTACATGTTTGTGGGTTGTTCGGCAAATAACAAGACTAAGGCATATTTATACTCCAAGAACATAAAATGTCCTAAATAATTTGTGCTAGGGGTGTATGTACTTAACTACCCTCAATTCAAGCTTGAAATTACGAAAGGAATCAAAGAAAAAGGCCAAAAATCGAACATTGTTGTGTCTGGCGGGGGAGCATCGGACGCCAGCTCTAGGACCGGATGGAGCACCTGATCAACATTGGAATGGAATCCAATGGCTGTTGTTTTCTATTCGGCTCCAACTATTGGACAAGATGGAGATCTAGATCTCTACCGTTCCTCTTCCATTTTGCTTGCTTTCTTTGGCCTTCTTTGGTTCTTTCTTCCTGGTTTGTCATGGCTTGATTTTGGGTGTTCCATGGTGTGTTTTTCAAGCCACTTGAACTCATCAATTACCTTAAACTTTAAGTATAAATCCTCGTAAGCAAATCTCCATGCTTTTGTAAGAACATTTCCAAAGAAAGCTTAAAGTTCTTCCATTTTTTGAGCTATTTGATCCAAAACTTTTTTCATTCTTGAAGCTTCATACTTGTATTTGAAATACAACTTCTTGTACAAGGCTTCATTGCATAGCATCAAAGCTCTCTAATTCATGAAGAGCAAGTCCATATAAGCATGTTTTATTCCATAACATCTATCTTCAATGCACACTTCCTTTGATGGCTTACATGATACCTCCACCAATTCTAAGGTAGTTCCTTGATCCCTATCAGAGATGATACTTGAAAATATTATTCCCGAAGAAAACTATGACAATGGTACTAATCCAGGAAATCAAGCAATCCCTATAGGGCCAACACAACCAGGACCATCTCTGAAGTGATTTCTTTGAAATGTGTTCCAATAAAAACACACCAACTTGAAAGACTTTTCCCAAGACTCACCTTTGAGGTTCAAGTTACTACGATGACCTATGATGTTTTTCAATCATCAGCCATTGTCTTGATGTTGGTAGACAAACAAACAACCTAACCAAAGTGATAAAAAGCCCTAGAGTAGTTGTTCAAGAACCCTAAGAGATTCTTTGAAGACCACTCAGGAAAGAACAAGTTCTTATCTAAAAAAATTCTTTAATTTGATAAAATCATGTTTCTGGAATGTTGGAAAAATAACAAGACTAAGGAGTATTTATACTCCAAGAACATAAAATGACCTAAAGAATTCGTGCTAGGGGTTTATGTACTTAACTACCCTGAATACAAGCTTCAAATTACAAAAGGAATGGAAGAAAAAGGACAAAAATCAAACAAAGTCGAGTCTGGCAAGAGGCCATCCTAAGCCAAGCTGCACCACTATCAGGTGCCGGATCAGTTCCGGATGGCATTCCCTCTATCTATTCATAGTTTTCCGACTCCGGACAAAGAGCTAGACAGCCACTCTTCCACTTTCCAATTGGCTCCATTTTTGGCTTGTTTTCTTGGCCTTCTTTGGTTCTTTCTTCTTAGATTGTTATGGTTTTATTTTAAAGGTGTTCCATGATATATTTGTCAAGCCATCTCCATTCTCTTTTAAGCCTATGCTTGACGAATAAATCTTTGTACGTAAATCTCCATGCATTTGTAAGAACATCTATAAAGGAAGCTCCAAGTTCTTCCATTCTTTAAGTCATTTGATCCAAGACTTTCTTTATTCTTGAAGCTTCATACTTGTATTTCAAATACAAGTTCTTGTACCAGGCTTCATTGCTTAACATCAAAGTTCTCTCATTCTTGAAGTACAAGTACATGTAAGCATGTTTTCTTCCATAAACTTCATCTTCAATGCACTCATTCTTTGATGACTTCCATGATAGCTACACCAATGTTAGGATTGCTTGTTGATATTCATCATCCCCCCTCAGCTCAAAAGGATTTGTACTCGAATCTTCAAGTCTTACTTAGAAAAGGGAATTATCACTAACATAGATTAAAAGATGAATATGAATCTTACCATGTGAATCCAAGTTAAGCTTCATGGAAGTTATAACTTGATTATGCTTTACCATACCCTTCTATAACGGTTTTGGTGTCTCCTTGATTGATATGTATTTCATTTCCACTACAAGAAACTCATTAGAAGAAAGAACATAGATAAGGAATTAAAACTCATAAAGGCAACAAGCAAAACAAATTCTATCATTCAAAACGCAAGCCATAAATTCTATTGGTCTATGACCCCATATACCATGATATAAAGTTTTTCTAAACCTTGAATTCATATTCAATAAGCTCAAGAAACAATCCCTTAACATAGCATTTACATGCCCTCCATCAAAATCATCAAACACATTTGTAAAATGAAAAAGGAAATAGCCCTCACATAGGCTAGAATTCAAACTATCATCAAGATGGATAGCATTGTATTCATTTAAAAATAGGGGATTTTTCATAATCTTCCAAAATCCTAACATAACTCTATTCGTGGCACAAAACTTAAATCATAACATCATGTTGTTCCACCAATCATGCAAAAAAGAGAAAAAGCACATAGCAAACTCATTGATCTCTTCCTCATAAAGTTCAATTTCGTTGAAGATCGACTTCTCATCATAAATAATCTTTTCAAAAGATATAAACAAAAATGCTCCAACAATCACAGGCTTCTTTTTCATATTTAGTCCTAAGACATGCTTTCTAAATAAGATAACCAAGAATCTAGTACTTTCATATCCCACTAAATCTATTTCATGGTTCTCAAGATTCAACAACTTAAAGACTTCATCATGCTTTGAGCCATCAAGAGTACATGTAGTACCTATTCTAAGCATATTATCATGAACATCATAAGCTTTGAATATAAAAACCATAAAAACAAATAGAATCCATACATTCATGTTGTTTCAAAGTTCATGAAGCTTCTCAACTTCAACTAAAGTAAACTCCTCAACATGACATGCTTCATCACAATTTCTCAACAAAGATTGATTCTCAAAAAGCATAAACTCACTCCTCTTAGGAATCACAATGAAGTACATCTCATACAAGATCAACAAGAACTTAGAATCCAAATTGAGTATTCACATTAGATAACAAAGATATAAATGGTTACCAAGAATTGTAACATCAAAGATCCACAATACTCGATCATCTAAACAAACTTCGAAAGCCTTCTCATATGTGATTCAAAGATATGCTTCAACAAGTAATTCAAACCATGAGAATACAACTCCAAGCTATGTCCAAGAAGATCAATAGTCAATAAGTCATACATAGAATTCTTAGGCATAAACAAAGCATTTTCTAAAATCAAACGTTTAATATGCTTATAGAATTTGTCATAATCAACTTATCTACCAAGCATGCTTTGTAGACAATCATGCTTCCACATAAACATACTCACAAGCATGCTCATTCACAAATGATTCCTTAGCAAGCTTAAGATCTAGTATTTTATTCAAAAAGCTCTTAGAGACATACATTTTCCTTCCACATGCTTCAAACTCATTTCTGCAGTCATAATCAAGCAAATATCTACCATCATTTTCTTGTACACATGACTCCTTAACAACTTCAAAATCCATAAAAGCTGTCACAATACTCAAAGAAGTATACAACATGCTTTCACTATACAAGGAATCATTATTCTCAAAAATTTCAACAATGGCATCTTGCTTATGAACATCATAAGCATTTCCACAATCATACTTAATCATATAAAACATATATTCATACTCATAGTTCAACAATCTATCTATAAGAGTAGAGATAAGAGGGTACCTCTTTAACATAGCATTCAGTACTATGTTGTCCTTGCCTTCCTTCAACTTGGTTATTCCTTCAAAATCTTGCAACCTAGACAAGGAAACACTAGAAAAAAAATTGGTCAATTTTAGAAGTAGGAATAAAAATATCTTTGTACCTCTCCAAAGCACTCTCATTCTCCCCTTCTTGTGCAAATAAGCTTTCCTTTTCTTCTCTCATCTCCTTTCTTTCAATTTCATTCTTCTCTTTTCTCTCAATCTCATATTCTTCCTCAAGCCCACTCTCATTTTTCCACTCAACTTCACTCATTTTGTTTTCCTTTCTTTACTTCACTCGAGATCTCTTGAACTTGCACATTTCCAACAATTTCTTGAAGTCCCATTTCAACTTTCACTTCAATGGTAATTGGGGTATTTTCCTTTTTTAGCTCCAAGCTCACCCATGTTGGGCATTGAGAAATAACATGTTTATGTTCATTGCATTTGAAGCACTTGGGATCTTCACTTCTAGGAAGTTGTGCTAGTGTCTTTCTCCGTTCTCCATGAGTCACCTTCATCTCTTGCATTTGAGGTATGGGCTCTTCTTCTCTTGGCCTTACAATTTGCACCTTCATTAATGAAGAGATAACATGATGTGAGCTCTCGTATATGCGCCCCTTCCATTGGACACTTGTCTTTCATCCTCCCTTTTTGGTGGCCTTTCATTCCTCATATGTCTTCTGTGTCTCAATGGCTCTCCATGTTCATTGTAGTAAGAATAAGAGTCTTCATCCCTTCTTATCCCCCTCGAGCCTCTTTTAACTTCATGGTCACAATAGCCTTCATCAATATCCTCTATTCGATCATTTCTCCTTCTTGGTATACTCCCTTGATATTATCTTGTATCAACTCCTTGACATAGCACATATCTCTAGATGAACTAGGATGATATTCATCCCCCCTTCCTCCTTATTGCACTTGTTTTCTAGGAGTCTTATATTGGAGCTCATCTATCTTTATTTCAAAGCTTTCAACTCTTGAGTTGAAGTCCTTTCTTATTTCATTCATATTGTTTGAGAGTTCACTTGTCATTTGCACCATTCGTTCCAAGATGGTGAATAGAACGACATTGTTTCCTCCCATATTTGATTTGTGTGAAGATGGTGTTGCTCCTTTGGTATATACCTTCAAAGAACAATCAAGAAAAACATGGGAATTGTGATCCTCACGTATCTTTCTTGTTTCACACTTTCGATTGGCTTTTTCTCTCTCTATTGGCCCTGACACCTTCTTCCACTGTACTATCTTTCAAGTTCTTAGTCAACTCAATTAGGCAATGCAAACATTTCAAGCAAACATGCCAAGTAATCCAGACAACTCAATTCAATTAGTCAACTGAAGATCAACAATCAAGAACCAAAGAGCTAGAATTTCAAATGTAAGATGAAAACAATTAATCAAAGAGTTCAAAGAAAATTTCATAGAGGTATTTTATCAAACACCTAGAGGGCAATGAAAATGTAATCCAATTTGTCAATGAATTCAACAAACCTAATTCCCTTGATTTCAAATTTGATAGATAATAGGCAATTCATCAATATAACTTCAACACAATCAATTTCAATAGAATTCAACAAGAAATCTCACAACAGAATTCAACTTTGGAACTTTCTCTCTTTCTCGTATGTGCAATATATATATATATATATATATTTTTGTGCCCTTCTCCTTTTTTTCTTCTTTTTTTTTTTTTTTTTGGATTTTCAACAACACAAACTCTACTTCTTCTTATTTCTTCTTTTTTCTTTTTATTTTTTGTAGAGATAGATGAACAAACTCAACAAAAAGAATTTGGCCCTAGTTTTTTGCTCTTAGGGTCAACTCCAACAAACACAAAGGATCACAAGAAGATACTACGATAAATGCAAAGGAAACAAATCACAAAAACACATATAAAAGATCATAGATTTCAAGAAATCAAAAATGACCTTAAACACTTAAACAAAGAAAGCAAATAAAGATAGGCAAACCACAAGATGAAGAACCTGGCTTTGATACCAAAAGATGATGTGATTTCTTTGAAATGGGTTTCATTAAAAACCACACCAACTCAAAAGATTTTTCTCAAGACTCACCATTGAGGTTCAAGTTAGTACAATGACCTATGATGTTTTTCAATCATCAACCATTGTCTTGATGTTGGTAGACAAATTAGCACCATAACCAAAGTGATGAAAAGCCCTAGGGTAGTTGTTTAAGAACCCTAAGAGATTCTATGAAGAACCCTAGGTGAGTCTTGGGAAAAATCTTCAAGTTGGTATGTTTTTTGATAAAACCCATTTCAAAGAAATCACATCATGTTTTGGTATCAAAGCCTAGGTTCTTCATCTTGAGGTTTGCCTATCTTTTTTCGCTTCCTTTGCTTAAATGTTTAAGGTCATTTTTGATTTCTTGAAATCTACGATCTTATATATGTGTTTTTGTGGTTTGTTTCATCTACATTCGTCCTAGTAACTTCTTGTGATCCTTTGTGTTTGTTGGAATTGAGTCTAAGATCAAAAACTAGGGCTAAATTATATTTGTTGAGTTCTTTTTCTTGAAAAATAAAATAAAAATACAAAGAAGAGAAGAGCAGAAAAAAAAATTAAAAATAAAAAATCCTGCACAAAAGAGAATGAAAGTGATGGAGCTCAAGAGTAGCCTCCAAGTCACCCCAAAACCATGATGACGTCAATGACAGGAACCTGAGAAGAAAGCAAGCAAGTCACCGAAGTGGGTTATCGCCCAAGGAAGAGCTCCGATGCCTAAGTTAGTATACTGAGAGAGTAATCTTATGTAATTAGCTCCAAAAACATTGCCCTTGTCCGTAGACCAATTATTATTTGATAATATATTAAGAAGAAGTTAGTTTCCTCTTTGATTAGGACTCTTCTATTATGTGATAGTAAGCAACTAGTATAATTGTGAGATCATATCTTATCAATACAGCCAATTGCTCCTAGAATCATGAAGTTTCCCTCAATTGAGATATCTTGCCATTCGTTTCTCTCGCCGAGAGCTATGAGCTCCCTAACTGATCTCTCTAGTCCAACTTCGCGACCTACCCGTGGACGTTGAGGGTCTTCATAATCTCTGTTGCGAGGTCGCGACAAGTGACTGTAGGCTCATGGGAGATGTTAGGAGTAGCCCATAATTCGTCGTGGCATGGAAAATGTATGAGATGGATTGGAGCTTACCAGGTCGAAGGTCGTGGCCTGGTAAGACCTTTCCTAAGCTCATTTGGGAGGTCAGTGACCCGGGAGGTTGGTGGTAGCAGGTCACTGCCCACCTTTCCTCGTTGGCTTCGTAAGTTTGACTTTCAGGTATTTAGGGTTAGGCCCTTGAGCCCATTTGGGTTGACTTTGTCCTAGTCATGCCCGTTCTGGTTGACTTTGTTCGGTGAGCTCAAAGGTCGTGGCACCTAAATTACCATCTGAAAGTTGCGACCACTGATGGGTAGCACCGTTTTTCTCTACAATGGCAATTTTTTGGACGAAATGTGACTCTTCAGTTTTGGAAAGTTGCCTCATTTTCTGGCTTTCTAATTCCTATCCAACAACCCAAGGGACTAATAATCTCATATAAATTAGAAGTCTTTTGAACATTTTAGGATTTACCTAACTCTTTCATAGTTCGCTGAGAACACAGCTCTACAATATCTTCTTCCTGCAATACCTTCTACTCTTTCTTTGGACTCTTTCACTTTCTCTACTCGAGTGAATCAATAGTTTAGAACAAGTTCCCTCTTCACCTCCGAGGAATTTTACTGAGTGAGTTATCTTTTTCCTCTTTCATTTTTCTTGAGAAAATTTTCTGTTTTCCATAGAGAAGTCTTCTGCATCCAACACCCATTCTGTCCACTCGGGAGAGGTAGCCCCTTCCTCTTCTCCTGTCGACCTGGAGAATGGGGTTTTTTACTCTCCACCAATTTTTGTCAAAGCTCCTCCTGTTAAGAGCGAAGTCCACACACTCTCGAATTAAAGGCCTTTTCTATGTCTTAAGCCTTGGACTCCGCTAATATTTTTGAAATTAGTGGGTTGAAAAGGGTTGGAGAAAGGCGATATTGTCGCCACTGTGGAGGGTGATCGCCCTTATAGCAAACGTAACGGATGCATAGCCCTTTATGTGTCCACCCTTAGGGGAGGTATTCTTCTTCCATTCTTGCACCCTCTATTCTTGGACATTGCCTATTTCTGGGGTTTTCCCCTTGCTCAACCTGTCCCCAATTGCATCAAGATTGTGCTCACTTTCATAGCGACATGCCATCTTTTTTTATAGTTCCAGTTTCTTTGGAGCTCTTCAGGGGCTTTTGTAGGTTGTGCATCTCTTTAGCATCCAGGGGTTCCTCCAAAGTGTAACTCCAATTCAAACCTCGATATAAATTAATTGGTCCTTTCCAGTCCTCTCAATGGGGGAGTGGAAAAATCTTTTCGTTTTTGCTGTCTTTCAAGCAATTTAATCCTGTTCGAGCTTTATCCTGACTGGAATCTGAACATTTCGTTTTTCAATGAGCTCCCCGACCTATCCAAGGAGCAACTAAAGCATTAGGCCACCCTGATTGACCTAGCAAATTATGCAATTGTCAAGGTAGGGTGTGCTCTCCCAAACTGGCCTAAAACTTTCCTTCGCCCCATTGGACTAGGGAGTCCAACAAACCGTGACCTCCCCTCGATCAGGAGAGGAAGGGGGATTCAACGTTTTGCAGGCAGCTTTCTTGCCTTTGGTTAATTTCTTTTGTCTTTGTTGATTTGTTGTTGTGTACTCATAGTTCCTTTTTTTTTATGATCACAATGAAGGCCACCACTTGGCTCTTGAAATCCACTACCCCCGAGCTCCTATTGGTAGGCTCGAGGGCATCGCTAGTGCCTCTGCTGCTGCTACCACCACTACTATGAAAATTGCCCTTCCTTAGGCTAGGGGGAAATAAGTGGCAGTGGTTGACAAGTCCCGAATAGCCGTGAAGGGGGGCACCGAGGTCGTTGCCCTATGGGCCTCTGAGAGGCCTATAAATATTAACATCCCTTCCTCCTCCCCTTCCTCTTAGTCCACAGAGAAGACCCTTGCAAGCTCCTCTGGGAAGGGGAAAGCACCGAGGTCAAGGCAGGGGCTCCAAGGTTATGCATCCAAGGAGGTAAGCCAACACGTTGAAAAGGCTAGGTGATACTGCCCTGGCCGACCATGTTGCTTAGGGGACCAGGAGGTGGACCCCTGATCTTGCTATGGAGTCCTTGAACTCCATATTCTAGTCACCGCACTGCTAATCATTCTTAATGGAGTGCATGCCACCAATTGATTGATAAATATCCCGGCAACTTACTGATAGGGAGCTGGCCTCATTCACTGCATCCCTCCATACTACAGTAAGTCTTCCCAGTCTTGCTCTTGTTTTAGCAACAAATTTGTTTCAACTTATATTTAGCACTAACCTCCTCGTTCTCTAGTTGCAAAATCATGTCTTCCTTGGTGAGTAGCTGAGGAGACTAGAGGAGAAGGACAGGATCAGGAGTTCTCCATCTTGATCAATAAGTTGCATAATGAGAAGGCTCAGTTGTCCAAGAAGGTTTTTGAGCTCGGGGCTGATGCCTATTCTGCTTCCTTGTTCAAGCTCTTGCAAGAGTGCAGGTAGGAGATTGCTGACAGTCAGGCCATGTCTTCAGCTTTAGGCGAGACTGATCAAAAGAATGAGGAGCTGCTCGAGCTCAACAACTAGCAAAATGGGCTCATTTTGGAGCTTGAGGATCAATTGGGGGGCTTCAAATCCCTTTGTGATGGTGAGGGGGACCTATTTTTGGACAAGCTCGAGGGAGTACCTGCGTTCAGGGATTATGTGGAAAGCCTCGTTCGTTCTTAGCTCTTTGGTCTCTATGTGGAAACTGTGGATAAGCTCGGAGAGCTCAATAAGGACCTAAAGGTCGACCCTGAGGTCCATGAGGGGTTGTATCACCCTGATGCTACTGGTCCTCTCCCCTAGGCTAAGGTTGATCCCGCAGTGGCCTCGCAAGAAGATGTGGCAGCAGCTGAGGTCCGCCAAGCTAGAGAGGACCCCTCAAGGAAAGGGAAGGAGCCAGTGGAGGTTCTTATTGGGGTGGAAATCGCAAAAGAGGTCCTAGACATTGCTCCCGTAACCTATGCTCACCCAGAAGGTATGATTGAAATTAATTGTGGAGATTTGATTACTCAATCTTTCCCTCATCTCTTGCATGCTAGTTTCGAAGTGGTACTCGACCCTTTGTTTCTGAGTTCTCAACTATCTTTAAGTAGACCATTGTTTTGACAATGTTGTTGGTTATCCTACAGGTCCCTCAAGCACCCCCAGCCCAAAACTAGCTCTGGAAGAGGATGAAGATGATGATGATGAGCCCCTCATCCACAAATAAAGAAGAAACAACCCTGGGAAGACTTTGTAATAGGATAGGGTCTCCCAATATTTTTCCCTTCATGTCTACGACACTGAATTTTTTTTTTTGTTTTTAAAAATATTTTAGAGGTCTTGATGGATATCAAGGAGCTATCAAGACATTGGAGAACTCATGGAAGCTACCATATGAGGAGAATAGAAAACTCAAACTCAATTCTAAAGAAGATGGAGTTAGAGCATCAAGGAGAGATGCAATGAATGGATTGAAGATTCATGCATATAAAGACTTATACTTTAAGTATAAGAATAATACTTTGAAGATGATAGAAGCATTAATCACATTTGTACAAAGGAGGAAAGGAATCCTGGACTTCCCAACAATCATTGAAGAACAACCATTAATGGATGAAGAGCAACCAAGGAAGGAATTCAACTTGTGGATGATAGAAAACATCAATGAGGAGTGTACAATCATGTAACAAGCCCGTGGGAGCTTTGGAAATCAAGTTGAAGAGCATTAGAAGGCTTGGGAAGAAGTTGGCACAATGTAAAACGGTGTGGCATGGAGATGGCACGAGCAAGCACCATCCAGCTCTCTACAGTGAACCAACAAGCACCGGACAACAGCACCGGATGGCCACTTGAATTTCCAGTAGCTATCAGGCTTGCATCCGGTGCTGGTCACAAATTGATCAAGCCCCGAACAGCCTTTCCCCTTATTTTACCTCAATGTGATCTTGACTCTTCTTGGACAATTCCACTTGTTTTTTATGATTTTTCTCTGTGTTTTAAGCTAATTTAAAGGATTAATCAAGTCGTTAATCCTACTTTTAGAGTTGAGACTATATAAAGTTCTCTATTCGTATTTGCAAAAAAACTTATTCTACAAACACATTTCAAACAATTGAGAGAATCCTTTTGGATTAAATACAACTTGTTTTCAGTGTTCATCTAATGGCTCTTCTAGGGTTCTTGTTGAGACTCTAGAGATTTTCAATACTTGGCTATAGTAATTGAGATGAATTGAAGGGATTCAATCCATTAGATCATAATGTGGGACAATATGGTCAATGGTTCTATCTTGAACCTCTTGTATGAAGTCTTGGGTTGATCTCAAATTGGGTGTTCTGATTTTGATTGAAGAAGGAAGGGCACCTTTCAAATTTAAGATCACATCGGGTCTATTTGTGGCCTCTCATTTTATAACAACTTTACTTTTCCCCAAATATCTTGCTTTCGCATTAACATTTTAAAGTTGCATAATGAACTAAGTTGTTTTCAACACTAAGGCAAACAAGATGGAAATAATATCTCCAGAAGCTTTAAAACACTTATCTTTTATTTATGCCTTGTTCAAACTAAGCTGAAGAGGTCGCTGAGGTCATCTTGCCATTCAGTGAGGTCTTTTCAAACAGTTTCTTGAGCTGAACTAATGAGTCTGCGAAGTCTGCAATGTCTATGAAGTTCTTAGAAGCTTTAGGCATAGAATTTTTTTAGATGGTAAATGTTCCACGGAGTTGTCTTCCTTCAAGATCGGTGAGCTTATAGCTCTCTCCTTTGTGAACCTCTTAGACTATAAAAGTTCCTTCCCAACTTTCTTGTAGCTTGGTTAGTTGTCCCTATTTTCCAACATCTGACCTTTTAAGGACCATTTCTTCAACAGTTAAATGCTCTTCTTTCACTCTTTTGTTGAAAAAATTTGTAACTTGCCTTTTGTACATTCTATCAATCTCCATTGCTTTGTTTCTGACTTCTTCAAAGAGGTCGAGGCCTGCCCTTCTCTCCCTCTCATTTAATACTGAATTATATTCGATCAATCTTAAGGACTTCATTCCGACCTCAACTGGCATTATTGCCTCTGCACCAAAGCATAAGTGAATGTTGTCTCTCCAGTAGCTTTCCTAAGTGTGGTTCTATGCCTACAAAATGCTTGGAATTTCATCTGGCCAGGAAGGTTTGTGACCTTCCTTTTCGAACTCGATGAGTCTTTTCTTAAGTCCTTCTAAAATGGTTTTGTTTGTGACTTCAGCTGGTCCATTTGCTTGGGGATAAACTACAAAGGTCAACCTTTGCTCAATGTTCAAGTTTTCGCAAAAAGTTTTGAATGGGTAGCCAATGAATTGTTGTCCATTGCCTGAAATTATAGCTCGGGGGATACCAAATTTGCGCACAATGTTCCTCCATACGAAAGACTGGACTTTTGGCTACTCAATTATTACCATTGGCTTAGCTTCAACCTATCTAGTGAAGTACTATATGGCAACAATTAGGAATTGAACACCCCCACTCCATTTGGAAAGGTCCTAGAATATCAATACCCCAGATATCAAAAAGTACTGATGCATTAATGCATCGATACCTCGTTGGTGGCTCATGTGATCTGTTCCCATATAACTGGTAGCTCATGCATTCCTGTATGACTATTTCGATGTCTAAAACCATTGAAGGGCAATAATATCCCATCCTAAGTAATTTCTTGAAGGGGAAATTTACATCGAATCCACAGAGATACAAGATCCAAATCCCAGATTCCAAAATGGTTTACCCACAAAAGAGAGATGAAACATACCTTTTGATGTCTGAAACTGCAGATCTGTCTATTCCCTATGAACAGTCTGGGTGAACAGACGAGAATAGGAAAAGAGGAATCTTATTTTTGTGGAGTGGCGGTTGTGGAATGGCGGTTGTGGAATGGCGAACAGACGTACTGGAATTATCTTTTCAGAAAATCACGTCTGTTCTGAAAAATAGGGTTCTGAAAAAATAAACTCCACATCTAATACCGGGAAATAATAGGATATAAATAATCCTAAAATAACCTAATTAGAAGTTGGGCTTCTATGGGCCATGACCCAATAAGTC
>JAOXNR010000022.1:15450677-15463572 GCA_028571225.1 Parsonsia alboflavescens
TTATCTTGTTAAAGAGTGCAATTTTAATATAAAATCAGAAATATATAAAGCACATTAACTAATGAATACAAAATGGTTTGTTGGAGAGCTGATAGAAATGGATTTTAGACCGATTTTACTATGATTTCAGGGGATAAAATCTTATGATTTTAAGATCAAATTCAGGATTTAACAACCTTTTTGTCCTGACACCCACTCTCGAGCATATCTCATTTTGAAGAATGTATTGTGAAATTTTAAGGGATTGATTTTTTACATTATTTCTCATTTTCTAATAAAATTACGTAATTTTTTGAGGTATAATTATTTGATATTATTTTTGCAATGTGAAATATTTTTCTAGAGAATAAGGATGTTTCCAAAGAGAAAAATTTTTCAAAATTTCTTAGAAATAATATTTTAATAAGATGGTTTGTAATTTAGAGCTTAACTCTTTGAAATATAGTTTTTGACATTTGTGAAAAGTTGAGAACCAATCAGGGCTTTTGCTTTTTCATTCATTGTATGAACATAAATAGAATATGCATATAGTAGAGGTACGATATTCATCAATCATCTGATATAACAAAGATTACCACCGAAATTTTTTATATTATGGTATCAGTACCTAGAATTTTGTTGACTAATACACGAGCTTTCTCAATCTGTTTCAGAGTAAGATGAGCAACTCTTTCAGTATTATATTATTTTTCATCCTGAAAAGATGAAGCACAACATTTGAAAAAAAATACCCCTTCCTTTGTTAACCAATTTCATGTTCTTGCCGTTAACTTAGCATGAATATGAATTATTTTGATTAAAAAGACATATTGGATCCATCGAAAAAAGAAAAGGAAGATTTATATAGTGTTTTAAATAAAATCTTAAACGGTCTAAAAAGTTACCTATAAATATTTAAGATCTATATGGATCAAGTAAAAAAGAAAGAGGACCAAAAAAAAGTTTAAAAACAATAAAAGATTCGGGATACATGCAGAACAAGTGAACAAAAAAAATATAAAAAAAGAAGAGATTTTCTATAAGTTATTTCAGCACCCAGTATGTCTGCGATGGCCATGGGCTTTTACTAGTTAACCAAAACTCATGGATCTTGGACTCAAACGTCCCCAGAACAGGTTCCTTGAAGCCCAAATACCAAAACCCTATAGGATCATCAGGGTTAAATACAACCCTCCACGGTCTGCAACTCTGATCAACTGAAATTCTTAATTTTACAGTTACCGTTCGGTGGCTTCACAAAACGCACTCCGAAATGGTGTGGTTTCAGTGTGAAGATTGCGGAGACAACTTGAAGAAACCTAAATTACCGAATCACTTTCGAATGTGTTCTGCATCCAAGGTCTCGTTTTTGTTTTCTTTTTATTTGGTTTGCTATTGGTTTTTCTCTAATCTGGTTCATTTAACCGAAATGTGTATTTTGAGCTGAACTTTCCGGGGTTTTTTTTTGTAGTTATCATGCATTGATTGTGGACAAATTTTCTGCCGCCAAGATGTTGAAGGTCACACCCAGTGCATCACGGAAGCGGTAATTTGATTTCCTTATCCTTCGAACTGTTCTGATTATTTGTACCATTTCAGAGCAGAACGAGTATATCAGGATTGTAAGATAGGAAACGAATTGATGAGATAAAGAATGTCATGTAAAACGAAGTCATATATTGAAAGTTTCTTTCTTTAATAATAATAATAATTTCCTTTTTCTTGATTATTAGTTTCAAAATGAAATTAGTACCAAGAAACTGTAAATTTTTCCAATGATGTTTGCTCTGTATGCTACTTCTTTTGGCTAATGTTGCCTTTTGTGTGTGTGCTTAAGTTGTTTAATTCCTGTTTACTCAATTAAACTTGTTTTATGACACTTGGTTTCAGGAAAAGTATGGTCCAAAGGGCCAAGGAAAACCTGTGAATGGTTCAAATGCTAAGCCAAATAATGCTTCAAACCAGAAACCAGATACCGATATATCTGTTGGGTTATCTGAAAGTGCTCCATGGTTTTGTAGGTATGATCAAGTCAATAATACATGCAGTGGACATTTTGGCCTTTTGGCTGTAATAGAAATAGTACATTTTTAATGCAAATTTTTACTGGAAACACTCATCCATTCACCTGCAATTATATTGTGTCATCCATTTTATAAATTTGAGTCTGAATCTACAATCCTGGTAGCAGTCCCATACCCAAATAAAGTATATACAATATATCTAGAGATCTAATGCTTGTTTTCATTTTCTACAGTTTTCTAGCTTACATGTCTTCAGTATAGCTAATATTGTATATGTTTGATTTTATTTATGATGTTGAAAGTTCAGTATGTGCACCATCATAGAGCCACTGCTGTGATGTGATATCAAATGTGAAAGGAAGCCTTCCTTCTTCAATAAAAAATCAGAACACCCAATTTGAGATCCACCCAAGTCTTCATGCAAGAGGTTCAAGCTAGAACCATTCGACCATAATGTCCCACAATATGATCTAATGGATTAAATTCCCAATTCAACTCAATTACCCTGGCCAAGTATTGAAGATCTCTAGAGTCTCACTAAGAACTCTAGAAGAAGAACTCTAGAAGAGCCTTTAGATGAACACTCAAGAAAAGTTGTATTTAATCCAAAAGGATTCTCTCGATTGTTTGAAAATGTGTTTTTAGAATAAGTTGTCTTGCAAATTTCAAATAGAGAACTATTTACAATCTCATCACTAAGAAACCCTAAGAATGATTAGAGACTTGTTTAACTATCTAAACTAGCTTAAAACACAAAGAAAACAAAAACGAGTGGAATCGTCTAAAATGAGTTAAGATCGCATTGAGGTAGAACAGAAGGTCGGCTGTCCAAGGGCCATCCGGTGCCGGATGGTGCACCGGATGGCTACTAGAATTATCTCGATTTTTGTTGCTTCTAATCCGTTGCCGACTTCTCTCTATCCAGCTCGATTTTTGTTGCTTCTAATCCGTTGCCGACTTCTCTCTATCCAGCCATAATGATTGCCACTTTTACCCTTTGTTCAATACTTTGTCTTGCTTTCAATTTGCACTCTTTGTGGACTTAAATTAGGGTCTTTTAGGTACATTTCCAAGCCTTCAAGTTCCTCAAATGACAATTTAATGTTGCAATTATGGAACAACTTCTTTCTTGGTTCAACTTGATCAATGCAGATCTCTTGATCGTTGCTTTCAAACCAAGTAGTTCTTCTTTGTCTTGCACATAAATCACCAATGTTACTTTCATCTTCAAAATGTTATTCTTATATTTGAAATATAAGTCTTTATATGCATGAATCTTTAATTCATTCATTGTATCTCTCCTTGAAGCTCAAACTCCATCTTCTTTAGAAGTGGACTTGAATCTTCTCTTCTCCTCATATGGTAGCTTCCATGAGTTCTCCAATGTCTTGATAGCTCTTTGATATCCATATTCAAAAGGATTTAATCTCAAATTTTTAAGTCCTACATAGAAAAGAGAATGATCACTAACATGGATTGAAGAATTAAAAGAATACTTACCAATTAAACCTAAGTTCTCCTTCATGGAAGTTAGAATTTGACAATGCCCTACCATCTCCTTCCTTAAAGGTGGTAGTCTTTCTTTGATAGATATGTATTCCTTCTCACCTTCAATAAGCTCATTAGAAGAAACATCATAGATAAAGAATACAAGCCACTTAGAACAACAAAGAAATAAAATTCGATCATTTAAAGCAAGACATAATTCCCATTGGTCTATGACCGCATAAACCATGAAATAAAGGTTTTCTAAGCATAAACCATGAAATAAAGGTTCTCTAAATCTTTTATTCAAAGACATTATGTTCAAGAAAAAATTTCTAAAAATAGCATATGTGTCCTCCATCAAAAGCAGTATACATTTGTATAAAAGGAATATGTAAATGCTCTTCACATATGCTAAATCTCATCAAATTATCAAGATGGACATCATTATGCTTATCTAAAAACAGGAGATACGGTAAAGATTTTCAAAATCTCATCATGTCTCTATTCATAGCATAAAAAATAATCCAAATCATCAAGTAGTTCCACCAAACATGCCAAATAGAGACTAAGCACATAGATTTCATCAATATGAAGCCTATCACCTACACTAAAGATCAATTTCTCTTCAAGATATTGATATGCCCTATCACAAAAATTCAGCCAATATACCTCCACAATCATGGATTTCTTTTTCATGTGTAGTCCTACAACATGCTTTTTGAAATAGATATCAAAGGACTTAGGAGTTAGGACTACCATAGGAACTTTCAAAGGTAATTTCATGACTCTTAAGATTCAACAAAGTAAAGAATTCATCATGCTTAAAATACTCAAGAACATTTAAAGTACGTTCTTTAGGCATATTATCATAAAATTCACAAGCTTCTTCGCAAATTTCCAACAAATAATGATTTTCAATAAGCTTGGACTTTCTTTCATATTCTTGGCCTCCCTCCATTGTCATAGTGGTAACCATCATCATACTCTATATGTTCATATCTCCTCCTAGATGGATGCATTTGCTGGCTCTTCCTTCCAACCTCTTCGTATGGCACATAATTCTTAGATGAACTAGGATGTGATGTTTCCCTTCTTTCCTCATAATAAGATGATTGAGATGAAAATTTATCCATGATGTACCTGCAACATGAACAAACAAATACAGGGGATATGTATATCCTTACAATCCACTCGTGTGTCACACTTAGAAATGGCTTTTTCTCGCTCTAATGTGCTCACCCCCTTATGCCTTTTACCTCTCTTAACTCTTCTTCAAGTTCTTAATGTAACTTCAAGAGTAGCCAATTACCCAACGAGGCAATCAAATCAAACATCAAAAACTCAAAGCAAATAGTTTATATCTTGCAACATATAAGATTTAAAGAGATAAGGGTTTCAAAGATAATGATCAATGAACATAAGTCAAATGATCAAACACTTGGAATTCAAGGAAAATAGATGAAAGACAATTTATCAAACACCTTGAGGTCAAAGAGTTTGTGATCCAAATTTTCAGTAATTTCAATTGATCAAGTGTCCCAATATCAAATTTCCAATAGGCAAATAGGCAATTCAATATAGTATATCACAACTCAAACTCTGTCCGCCAAGTTGATCATCATATCAATAAAATTCACCTTCAAAATTTGCATCTCAACTCAATTTCGAATTTTATGTAATTTTTTTTGACAAATTTTTCTTTTTTTTTTGAATTTTCTGGTTCGGAGATCTTTGATCTCTCTTTTTTTGTGCTTTTTTCTGTTTTTTGTAGAAATGGTAGAAGAAGTAACAAACAAATTGGCCTTGATTTTTGGTCTTGGACACAATTCCACAATTTACAAGAGATCACAAGAGAAGAAGTAAGATTAGTGTAAAAGAACAAACACGAAAAACACTTAGGATCATAAGATTTCAAAGAAACAACATGATCTTACACTTAAACAAGAAAGTAATTAAAAATAGGCAAACCTCTTGATGGAAAACCTAAACTCTGAAATCAAAAAGATGATGTGATCTCAAATTTGAAAGGAATCCTTCCTTCTTCAATCAAAAATCAGAACACCCAATTTGAGATCCACCCAAGACTTCATGCAAGAGGTTCAAGCTAGAACCATTGATCATAATATCTCACAATATGATTTAATGGATTGAATTCCCAATTCAACTCAATTACTCTAACCAAGTATTGAAAATCTCTAGAGTCTCACTAAGAACCCTAGAAGAGCCTTTAGATGAACACTCAAGAAAAGTTGTATTTAATCCAAAAGGATTCTTTCAATTGTTTGAAAATGTGTTCTTAGAATTAGTTGTCTTGCAAATTACAAATAGAGAACTATTTATAGTCTCATTACTAAGGAACTTTAGGAATGATTAGATACTTGTTTAACCATCTAAACTAGCTTAAAACATGAAGAAAAGTCCTTAAAAACAAGTAGAATCGTCTAAAACGAATCAAGATTGCATTGAGGCAAAATAGAGGGTTGGCTGTCCAAGGGCCATCTCGTGCCGGATGGTGCGCCAGATGGAACACTGGATGGCTCCTGGAATTGTCTCCATTTATGTTGCTTCTGATCTGGCACCGGCTGCTTCATGATCAGGCATCTGCTTCTCTCTTTCCAGCCATAATGGTTGCCACTTTCACCTTGTTCCATGATTTGTCTTGATTTCAATTTGCACTCTTTGTGGACTTGAACTCTAGGGTCTTTTAGGTACATTTCCAAGCCTTCAAGTTCCTCAAATGACAATTCAGTGTTGCAAACATGGAATGACTTCTTTCTTGGTTTAACTTGATCAAGTGTAAATCTCTTCATCATTGCTTCCAAACCAAGTAGTTCTTCTTTGTCTTGCACATAAATCACCAATGCTACTTTCATCTTCAAAGTGTTATTCTTATACTTGAACTATAAGTCTTTATATGCATGAATCTTCAATCTATTCATTACATCTCTCCTTGAAGCTCAGACTCCATCTTCATTAGAAGTGGACTTGAATCTCCTCTTCTCCTCATATGATAGCTTTCATGAGTTCTCCAATATCTTGATAGCTCCTTGATATCCATCATCCTGGATATTGGAACCAGACTATTTTGATTGTAAAGTAGCCTGACTGCAGCTCCATTATAAGGGATAACAGAATTTTCCTGTGTCCACACAAGGTTCTTCCAGAAACGTGCTCTTCCTCTTATTCTAGATATGATAGCAGATAGGAATTATTAGGGGCTTGGCAGCATTCTTGAAAAGCCTAGGTTCCTTGTTACCGGATGTTGTATCTCTAAGAGCTACTTGGCACAGCCTCTTGAATGGGGGCAGGCACTCAGACACAGCTGTGATTTTAAGATTGTATGAGGTGCTCTAAACTAAAGGCTGAGCTTCACTCATTAGTGGACCTGCTGCTGTGCAGAACTTCTTAAGGGCATTGATTAATAATTGTACTTAATTTACATTTTCGCTGTGGATGCTCTCATGTTTGATTATTTGGTTCCTGTACTCAGAGGTGTTCTGTGCCTACCCGCCTCCCTCCCAATTTCTGTGGTCAATTATATAAAAGATAGAGCTAACATTTGCCTGTTTGAATGCTTTGAAGGTGAGTTATCGATTTGCATATTTGACCTTGATGTTTTTCCTGAATGTATCTCAATTCATGGTTTCCAACAGCGGAATCTGAAGTGCTTGCTAATATTATTCAATTTCTTGCAGTTTATGTAACACTAAGGCAACTAGTAAGCAAACCCTTCTTCTTCATGCGGACGGGAAGAAGCACAGGGCAAAAGCACGGGCTTTTCATGCAGCCAAACAGCAGCCTAAACAGACGGAAGGAATCATTAACTGTGGTCCAACTGATAATGGTGATAAAACCGAAAAGGAGTTCAAAACTCTTGAGGAACAAAAGAAGCAAAAGCCATCTGATGTTGCCACCAAGCATGAGAACCCCGGAGCAGAAAATGGCGACGTAAAGTCAGGAAAGAAAAGAAAGCTTGAGGCTTCCGAGAATAATGTTGCTAGGAAAAAGTCAGGAGTTGATACCACCACTGAACTAGGCCATGGTGAAGTTATTCAGGTTAAAAAACCAGAAACCATAGATATTGCGGGTCTGGATACAGAGACTAAGAAAACAAAGTCAAAGGATGACAAGATGATGAATTTTTCATCTCCTAAGGAAGATGACAGGACGAAGATCAAATGGAAGAAGATTATTTCTTCAACTCTGAAATCTGTATGTATCCTACCCTATGGTTAGTTTTTCAGGGAATCATTTCATTTTACAACAGCAAGAATTGTGTTCTTTGTATCCATATGTGTGACTCAAAGGGTCAAATTTTAGATGCATCTTTCATTGATTTCCATGGGTTAAAGATGATAGGAGTTTTAAAATTTTATCCTACATTGAAGTAATTTAACTATTTTTCCTGCATTTTGAACAGAACTCAGGTGTTCTAACATTGAAGAAGCTGAAGAAACTAGTTCTCAAGTCTCTCAAGGAATCTGGCGTAACAGAAGATAAAAGTCTCATCAGTGGAATGCTGGAGCAGAAGGTACGTGGAGGCTTTTGGGACACTTGTCTTTTTCATTATTGTTACAAGGCAAAGTATGTTCTGATTTCTGTGTTCTGCAGATAAAATCAAGTTCTAGATTTGCCATTGATGGGAAGTATGTGCTGTTGGTAGCAAAGGATTAAAAATCATGTTTTATGGGAGGGAAGTGTTGGATCTGATGGGTTTCAACTCAAACATTAATACCCAATTCAGCGGATGTGGATGCATTGATTTTAGGACAGCATCTGCACATGACCACAATAGCAATTTTGCCCTGTCCTTTTGCCTTGATTAATTTTGTAGTCATGAAACCTTATATCAAAAGACTGAATCTACAGGAGCTTTAAGCTTTTTGTCCTTTGCCTCTAGGGATTAAATTCTCCAGTAAAGGGGAAAAAATTTGTTCCGAGCCTTCAATAATCATATTGCATACTGTTGTTGGCTTTTCTGCATTGGACACAACAATAATGTGCGTGAATTGATCTAAAAATGCTTACACGTGATGACTACAGCCTCTCCAAAGAAATGTTCATTAGCCTGGGAATGCTCCCATAACGCAGATAGACAAGAATATCCTTTTATTCGTATATTTGTTTTTGTGATGAAAAAGTTTATCTAATTCTTTAAAACTATATATTTGGTTGTTGCAAATGGTCTGTAATTTCTACATTTTAGAGAGAGATTTCCCACGTTCTCTTCCCCCGGATTGGCAAAAATTCACATAATTTCTTCATATATGCATCAGACCTGCAGCTGCAGCAAAGAGATATACAATTCCACAACCACACATTGATACTCATAGATGTACTTGGAGCATGTGCAATTGACAAGGTTGAAGCCTAAAGAAGTAAAATCACAGCTATAATCAGCAACGCCACCGAACACACCATGGCCTGCATTATGAAAGATGAATTTTGGTATAACGAAATCTTGGAATCGCAAAATGATACCAGCACATATGGAAGTATATATCTGTTGTGTTCATAAAAAATGTATCCTTACGGCAATGGCAGATGCAGCAAGACCAGCTCTTTCTCGAGGATCCTTTTTGTAGTAATTTCCAAAATAAAGTATTGTTGCATAGTACCACATCAATGGGCAAAGAAAACCTACTAGGAAACTGAAACAGTAGGAAATGGCAATCAGATGAGTAAACGTCATTGATGTGGGAGTGGCCTTATACTAAAGATACAAAGGACCAGAAAGTGTTATATCCTTACGAAAACCATCCAATTCCACAGCCAAAGCAGGGTAAAGGCTTGTCATACATTCCTGATTGTAAGTCATCTGCATCTCTGATCAGGGTATACTTCCCCTTTTCTCGGTCTGCAATGTCTGCTGCGTGTCCTGTAACAAGAGCAACAAATAAGATCTCCAATTGCTCTTTTTCTGGCTTGATATATATCCAGACCATGTTAATTAATGTGATACAGAAGGAATATATAATCAAGGTAGGTATTGCTGGAGACACAAGGCTCTAACTAGAAATTCAGAAGCCGATATATACACGTGTACGTGTCCATAACTGAAGAAAGTGCCGAAGAGGATAAACATCCTCAAATGATGACTAGGGCTATGACTTCTGGATGAAATGCTAATTTACTCGTATTCTAGATTAAAAAAGGAGGTAAAGAAAACTGCATTCACCGAAGGACCTTATTCACATTAACCATCCAGTAACAAATTGGACTCAGTTCAAGTTCTGTTTGATTCAAGGAAAGTTTATACTGGAGACAAAAAATGTCCTAATTTCATTCATCTGTCATCCAAAATAAGGCATGGAAGACAGTTAAGAATCCACCAGGATCTGATCTCTATAAGTCCTACAATAGCTATGAGATGGATGATCTTGACACTTGAACTTGTGAGTTTGGGGGGAACTTGCCTTACCTTATAAGTCCTAGAACTTTACCCATGGACTAGAACTTCAGTTTATACCTTTTGGGAAAACAATATTCAAGAATTCCAATTCTCATCTTTCACTTGCCATGGTTCAATAATTAACTTGGGGGTTAGGTACACTGAACAGGACCGGAGCACCTGCTTCAGGACGAAGTGGGTTCAAATAGGGGAAATCTCACAACTTTGGCCCTAAAAGGAGTGGGTTAGAATAAGTTATGGGTCAAAATTTGAAACTACCAACCTAATTCAACTCAAATATGCCAGATGCATGTTTGAGTTGGAGGCTGAAAAGTTTTTAGCTTATTGGCTGCATCTCCTGAAAGCTTATCCAAACTTGTATGACTTAACTCATAAAGACATTTCTGTTCACCTGTTCAGGTATAAGAGAAAATGATATATTGTCATGTTATGCAGACTTGCTATAATGAAGAGCTTAGAACTTCAAAACGTCCTTTAATCTTGTAGAGTTACACTTGAAATTTTAACTGGATAATGTTAACATGTCCAGGATATTAAAAGAGATACCTATTTGGAAAAAGAAATCATAACTTCAGGGAATTTAAGCTACATAAAAAACATATCAAGATTTGAAATTCAATAGCAAAAACTTGAAGGTTCCAGATATTGTTTATTCAATTCAGACAAAATAGCTACCAACCTTTAAATATTGAATAATATCGAGCTGAAGGCCTTAAAAGGTCAGGATGATGCTTATCTGAAACTGACTTCACCAGTTCAAGACCCTTTCTACTATCTGCCTCCTCTATAGTAGCATCTGAAACATCAAGAAGACCCAACTCAAATTCATTAACAGGTATTCCTTCTGGAACTTTGCTTCTGTTTCTCATGTTCATTCTATGTTACCATATGATGTAGTCAAGTAAAAGGGAAAATAATCACTGGTCGAACTTCACACCCCACTCCCAAGCCTTTTTATTTTTCTGTCGGAGTACGCACATGCATAAGCACAAGGATACAATACTCTCTCTCAACCCCTTTCTCCCATCACATCACAATGCAAGTAGACATGAATATGCAATCATGTGAGCAAGTGGAATACATTGAATAATCATTAGAAGAACTTCTCCAGTTTGAATGCTCTGTTAAAAAGGAAACAGGACGCCAAAGTATAAAGAGATAATGTCAACTCACTCTGATCCATGTGAAATGCTCTGAAGTGCAAACGACAACTTAAAACTTCACTCCTTCTCTCTATCGCCTGCTATGTGAAGACATATACACTATATTAACACCTAGCCTTGTGTTAGACAATATTAATTGACTATCCTGTGCTACAAAGAGACATTCATAAGAAGATCAGGCACAAGTATAATTTCTCTCCATGTTTATCAAGATAGGTTTAAATTTTTTTTCAAGACCATAATAAGTAACATATATACTTCTGCTTCTATCACCAAACCACCCAGCCACCCCAAAAATACGCTCCCCAATTCATGCCGTTTACTAGCAACTTCCTGGTTCAATATTAAGGGGTTCTTGACTACCTAGAAATTAGAACATATCAAATAAAAAGTTCCCCAGAACATATGGTTTCTATTGGCAAAGTCTTTATATGCTAAAGAATAGAATAATTTTCTGCGTGACCAAGGAAATATATAGGACTAAAATCTGCTAAAAATCAACAAAGAAACAAGATTAACAAAAATGAATTTACTAAAGAGAGTTCCTCAGCCTGTACAAATGCCACTATAAATCCTCTTCAATTCATAGTAGAAAATTGACTGGAAATTCACCTATTTGAAAGAATACCTTCTCATTCTTGAACCAAAAAAGCACAGAACATTAAAATACCAAAAATAAATCGTAGCTAATGAAACCCAAGAACAGGCTCGAAAGCATCCCGAGTTCCATCCCATCAGAATTATAGAAGTCAATGAAAATCAACTCCTATCTTCCCCACCTCCCAACCCCCAAGTCCGTAACACATTGGAAAAAGAAAGCGCATATCCCAATTTAATCGCTTCAATATCCTTTTTAATCAAGAGTCAGCAACGCGAGCTATCGAATTTCTCATCAAGATTTACCGAAACGAGAAACAAACAATAAGATTATATCAAATATAAAAGGGGCAAAAAGAGAAAGAAAGAAAGACTGACCTCTTGATTCTGTGTAGCAGCTGAAGTTCAAACGATTAAAAAAAAAAAAAAGTATAATTCTTGGTGGGTTTTTGGAAAGAAAGGGTCGAAGAAGACGACAAGAAAAGCGTCCTTCTTTTGCCCTTTTAATAGCTATATATTCAATTCGTTGGCTGTTTCAATCAAGAATTAATTGCACCAAACGCAAAGTTTTTCTTCAACTACAGAAAAAACAATTTAAAATGATGCAATATGTTTGTACAAGTGCGACTGACAGCATTCGGAGGTTCGTTAGAACAGAGTCGGTTCATTTTGACTCTTCTTCTCCACTGTCTCAAATTTATCCTTTTTTCACCTTATCTTTTTATTGACATTTCCAAACCCATCTCTTTTTACGGATTACTTTTATCAGGAATGCTGCTGTGTGCTACGTAGCACACAGAATTTGTGTATTACAGGTCAAAACGATATCGTTTTGGTTAGGTTTTCAACATTGTTCATGCCAAAACGACGTCGTTTTGACATGTAGCACATAAATTCTGTGTTAAACTCACTACCTTCGTAAATAATTCGAGTTTAGCTCGGTAAAAAGCACGAATTCGACCCGTCTTACTCTTTTACTAAATGAGCGGAGTCGAATCATATGTATTCATTTATTTAAGTTAGTGAGTTTTTTATATATATAATAATTTATATATATTATAAATATACGGATTTGCTAAGACGCGCTCCAACCGTTACCGTAATGGAATTGTTGCTCCGCTTTGTTGGTTGCATGAATACTGTAGCAACAATTCCGTTACGATAACAGTTGGAGCACGCTCCGAAACGTGCCTTAGCAAATCCGTATAAATATAATATCATCTATTTATTAT
>JAOXNR010000022.1:15471083-15513830 GCA_028571225.1 Parsonsia alboflavescens
ATTTATGGGTGGGTAAGTGAAAGAATTATAAGTAAAGCAAGTTATATAGTGGATTGACAAAAATATCCTTGTTCAGTGGAAGAAAAAAAAAAAACTCAATTGCCAGTCAAAAAAACTATTGAACAGAAAGAAAATTGTTGAAGTATCAAAAGCTCCAAAATAAAAGTTTGTCAATAAAAATGATAATTTATAAATAGTTGATGGATCAAAAATACCATTCTTCCAAAGTTTTGCAAGTGGAAAAAAAAAAATCTAAATGAATAAATTGGATGTCTATATAGATTAGACAGTGAAAGCCCACACACATTAGCCCAAGACAAATACATTAAAAATCCACATAAAGCCCACAAAATCATCAAGTGTGCCCAATGAGAAACCAACATCTCGAACCTTTTGGAAGCCTAATGCCGTGCCAGCTCATTCACCCATTATATATTAAGAAAATTGGCCTCCAGGTCTCTCTCGACCTGCCACGTATTCTTATTTCTTTCCGCTCCACTCTTTTCTTCTCCAACTCTCCTTTTTCAAAAGTCCGGTATCAGCCTGCTCCTTCCCTCTCTTCATTCTCTGCGAAATTCGCTTTCCATTTGTATTCGTCGCCGGAACATGAGCAACGGAGGTTTCTCTCCGGTTTTGGAAAACGGAAACGCTCTTCAGAACTGCGGCCATGGCAACTACAGTGTCAACAACGATTATGTGTTGGATATTTATCCTCTAAATCATTACTATTTTGGTTCTAAAGATGCTGTTCTTTTTAAGGAGGAGACCATAGCTGATCGTGTTTCCCGTATGAAATTGAAGTAATCTCTCTCTCTCTCTCTCATCTTCACTTTGTGCAGACACACCAACAAAAATTATACTCTAAAAAGACTTACTGTTTATTTTATGAATTGTTCATTTCAGCTATGATGCTGATGGACTGAGGACTTGTGTACAGGCTGTAATGATGGTCAGTTCTCTACTCTTATTATTCAATTCTTCTATTTGGTCGTAACTTCTATTTGTGACGAATTCCTGTTTCTCTGGTTTAACAGTAGAGAATTTTGATGTTGAACACCAGGTCAAATTAGATAATTTTTTTCTTGCTTTTGTAGATTGAAAATATATATATATATATATATATATATATATATATATATGCTTTTTCTTTGAGATCAAATATTTGTTCTAAGGTTTAATCATCCTTGTAGAATGTCTCTAATTGGTCTTTGTACTTAGAAAAAAAAACGAAAAAAAAAAAGGGGTTCCCCCCAAAGTTATTGTGAACAGTGTATAATTGTGACTGTTGAGTGCTGAACCTTTAGTTGTATAGTTCCGTGAGGGAGGGTTATATTGCTTATCTGTATATGAGACTGGCATCTCCAGGTCACAAAGATTGTGGATTGTCTACCATTGTCCGTGTACTTACTAAAAAAACAAAAGAAGTCCCCAAGTTATCGAGCACAGCCTAAATTGTTGGCTGTTGTAGCTCAAGAAAATGCATATAGTTCATTGGCAAATGAGAAGACCTAAATAAGTTGTATTTATTTATTTTTTCTTTTCCAAGACACGATCAGGTAGAGTTGAGGTTGGAGGATAGTAAGGAGGGATCATGGTTCTATTGTCCTGATTCCTGTCCTGTGCTCGTTTAGGGTTTTTCCCATTCCACTCACACCTTCAGAAGTTCTCCCATGTTTAATATCATAAATATCATCTTTACCTGAGTTGCGACTATACAAAGGAAAATTAACAAAACAATCAATGATCTAGAAGGAAAGATCATCGAGGAGACCCACAGTAAGTCCAAATTCCAATTGTCATAGGTAGCCAGGAATGAATCCATGCTGTATAGACTTGTTTCAAGTTTTCAATGCACTTTGTAGTCACCAAATATCTGGTTATATGACTCTGAGAGTGCACCATTTCTTTCATTTCGTAAGATACTTGCATATTTGTCCTTGCACTTCGCAAAAGTCTTGCAGTCAATTACACAATCAATATATTTATGCTGATTTGCAATTAAGAGGTATGATACATGAGTTTAACCAATTTGAAGTATTTTCCAGTATGAGGTTTTAAGACAAGTTTTGACCTACTGTGAGTATTATCAATTAAGGTGTAATGAGTTGAGTCTTTAAACTAAATTGAATATTGACGAGAGAACACTAGTGGGTTAGTTTTGCTGATATGTTCTCTTGTCGAACAATTCTGGTTTAGAAACAAACAATTCCGCTGGTGGTTTCACAAGTGTTCCAAAATTATTTATTTCCTTTGCAGTTTTAAAATCATCTGGTCATGAATAAGTTCCTCTTGCTGGCTTACTGTTTCGTATAATGTGAAAAAATTTTGATTACAGGTTGAGCTGTTCAAATACCCCCATCTCTTGCTTTTGCAAGTAAGAAACTCCATATTTAAGCTTCCTGGTGGACGTGTACGGTCAGGTGAATCAGGTAAGCATGTTCCCTGAAACTGAAAGATTTAAACTTACTGCAATTCTGAATAGCTAAAAGAAAAAAAAAAAAAAAACAAAGTAATCTACTTGTATTTCAGATGTAGATTGTTTAAAACGCAAACTATCAAGTAAGCTATCTGTTCATGGAGATGGTAGAGCACCAGACTGGGAGGTATGTGAAGTCTTGTTAGTTAACTGATTACTGGTTGGCTCAATGCACTGATTCTTCATGTTTAGGTAGGAGAATGTCTTGGGATTTGGTGGCGACCTGATTTTGAATCATTGCTCTATCCATATTTACCGCCTAACATAAAACGGCCAAAGGTAATTGGATTTTCTTTTTCTCAACTCATCAGAATTAATTGCTTGGTTGAAGTAGTTAGATTATCAAGTATCTAACAAGTGTGTGTCTTTGCAGGAGTGCACAAAGCTTTTTCTGGTGAAGTTGCCTGAGAGTCAGAAGTTCTTTGTATCCAAAAACCAAAAGCTTCTTGCAGTTCCTCTAAGCCAACTTCATGAGAACCCCAAGGTATATATGATTCTGGGACAGTAATTGCTTTAGAATGCTATCATATTAAAGATGATAAGCCTAATTCAGTTAATTTACAATACTTTTAACTGGTTAAGGAGATCAATGAGGATAAATTGTCTTTTGGGCAGTCTAGTTGTCTATTCTATTCTACCTTGACGTTTTTTGCAGAATGCTTTCTTGTTTATATACTTGAGTGTAACGTATAAAATGGCACTTTTGTGTAGACATATGGACCAATAATATCAGGAATTCCGCAGCTGCTATCAAAATTCTCCTTCAACATAGTGGATTACTAAAACTTTTTTCTACTTCAAAATTTTCCGGACTGAGAAATAGAGGTGAGAGATGGAATGTAAAGAGTTTCTGTGACAATGATATTAGCATATGATATTTGCTATCAGTTGTATATGTCTTTTCTTCTTCTGTTTTTTTTATATGAAAAGAAATATGTATGCCATCATTGTGAATGTATTGCCTGCATTTCGACTTGGGATTTTCACTTTTCAAAAACTAAAAAGTAGCGGAAAATGCATTTGGCCAATGTTTGACCAGGTCAAAGTGACTCTTTTTTTTTTAAAAAAAAAGTTTTAGACTCCAGAAATAGAAAAGAGCTACCCCTGTTTTCCAAATTCCTAACCTATTTATATCTGTTGTGGTACCGAAACTCTCAGCCCATTCTCTATTCCCTCTTTTCTTTTCTTCTTTCATTCCGTTTCTTTTCTCCATCGATGCCATGCTCCTTTTCATCTGCATCTCTTCCCCATTATCGTCCATTACTTGGTACTTCTTTCTCCATTTCTTTTGTCTTTTTCTACTTAAACAAGTCAAATATAATTTCTTGTTAAGCATCAAACCTCTACCTTGATTTTGGGGATTAAAAAGATTAAATTGAGGAAGCCCATGAAAAGAGTAATGATTGATTGAGCTCTGCAACACCAAAATTTGAAGCTGCATCACGAGAGTGATGAGTTTGGGAGTTTTTCATTCAGCAATACTTTGTTGTGTGGCGTGGCACCAAAATCCTTGTGCGCCAAGGTAGAATCATTAATGGTTTTGTCCCTGGATTCAAACAAAAAAAACAAAAAATGAAGGGGACGAAAAGTTTCTGGGACATCTGCCAACCGTCCTTCTAAATCAAATTCATTCTCTTCTCTAACCAGAAGAGACAGATTCATTCTCTTCTCCAACCGTCAAAGACCAAATTTGATTCCTTTTCAAGTACAACTAACAAAGACTCACAAGTCGTTCAAAAACATTGATTTAGAACTCAAAAGAAAACCAAAGGTAGAGAGGATCATTAAATCAGACGCTTCAATTTTCAAAAGTTGAACAAGCACTCGATTCGGTTGAAATCCACAAAAGGAAATACATGCATAGAGAGAGTGAGAGAGAGCAAGAATTTGGGTACAAAATCAAACTCCTCTCTTGAGCAAAATTGGCAAAACCCAACAAAGAACACTAAAACCAGCACTGATTTTAGACTTAGAAGCCAGAAAAGCACCAAAAAAACTGGAGCCAAAACAAATCCAAACCCAGATCAGAGAAATCAAGAAAAATTCTTCCCAGATACAAACCTTCTTCCTAAGAAGCTCTTCCCAAAATGCCTTATCCTTTCGAGCTAGTTATCTCTTTGAAGCTTGCAGTATAAAAGAAGAAGTTTAACCAAAATCGATCTCACAAAGCAGCTCTTTCACTAGCGGTATCGAAGTGCATTTATAGCAGTCATTGGGTAAACGCACTCGATTGCAGAGTAAGTTGGATTAAAGTGAAACGGCAAACAAAGAATGGACTAAAAGAATGTAGAGCTCCGTGACAAATGGCAATGAAACAAGGAGGAGAGAGAGAGAAAGTGAAAGAGAAAGAGAGAGATACAGTTGTTGAGAAGAGAGAGAAAGAGAAAGGTTGTCGAGAAAAAACAAAAAAAAAGGAGAGAGAGAGAGAAAGTAAGAGAAAGCTGGCAAAGGAAAGTAAAAACAAAAAAAGAGACAGAAACAAATAAAGTAACAGAGATGTCCGTTTGGCGCATAAGAATTTTTGTGTGACTACGCACAACAACGTATTCCTGGTTTTTCCTTTTCTCTGACTTGAAATTTTGTCTTAGATGAAAACAAGATAGAAAGTAGAAACCCTATAGCTTTTTATTAAAAATGGAGTTCATTGTTTTTAATGTTGATTAGACTAAAAAATTTGTTGGTTATGGAAGTTTTATGATGGGTTTGTTGGGAAAGGCAGTGGTACAGTTCTAAGTATGGAGTTGTGGGTAAGATGGGTTTCCGCAAAATTTGAGCATCTTGAGAGTAGGGGTTAGGACAGGTTTCTGCAGAAGTTGGGCAGGTTGAGAAAAAGATGAGGACTAGTATAATTTTGTGATCTTGAAAAGTACAGTGATGTCTTTTCATTAAATATTCAAAATTTTGATAAAAATTTAATCCAAATAGATAGGCTTCAACATTCAAACCTCTTCTTTTCAAAATGTCAAAAATGATATTTTTTTAGTTTTAGAAACTTGAACCTTTGTCCAAATGTACTGATTGGTCTGGAGCATATGCAGTTTTAAGAAGAAAATTGACCTTTCAACTATGAATACTTTTCACCCAATACCGGTGACAGCTTGGTCAAGGCTAGTGTTACTCCAGCTTGTCAAAGTTTCCAACCAAAATCAAATGTGACTCGAGTTGGCAGGAGGTACTGGTTTTGAAAAAGATAGCAAGTATGGTTGTTAAAATCTCGAGTTAAGTAGTAAATTTTTTTGAATTTATGAGTATATTACGTGTAATGGTGTTAAATCACTTCAAAATCAAGAGTAGGTTAAAATCGTTTGATATAGAATGTAAACTCGATAAAATCAATTGATTCTACTGAATTCATCCAGTCTAGAAAAATTCCCAGTTTTTTAGTTAAATAACTTTAACCCATTAAATTTGTCCTATAATTGACTCATTTCTTTTCTAAACTTCAAGCCGATAAGCTATTTTAGGGGTATTTTGATTCTATCAATAATCGATTCACCAAAACCTTTTACCTCTCTTCTCCAAATCTCATATTTATTCTTCTACTTCTAAATCAAAACTTTAAATCTCAAGTCTTTAGCTCTTTCTTCCAAGTTTCAAACAAAGAATTTCACCAAGAAGAACCAATTTTTGAAAGAAGAAAGAACCAAGGTGCTTGATGGTGAAGGCGGAGTTGTAGTAACTCGGACTTTAAACTTTGATAATTTGATATGATTTGTTATATAATTATTAGTGTATCATTTTATTTCATAAAGTATATTAATTATTTAATACATATAGTATAAATATATATATATATATATATATATATATAATATTTAATATTGATTCAGTTCGGAAGTAGCCTTCGGGTTACCCCAAACTGCGATGATATCTATGATCACAACCTGAGAGTAAAAGGAGTAGGTCTAGAGTGGACTATTGCCCGGGGAATAGCTTCAATGCCTAAGTCAGTATTTTGAAAGAGTAATCTCGAGTAATTAATTCTAACACCATATCCTTGTCCATGGACTATCTGTAATTTGATTATATATTGAATTAAGTAAATTACATCTTTGATTAGGGCTTTTCAATGACGTGATAGTAGGCAATTAGGATAATTGTGAGATCATATCTTATTCCACCAATTACTCCCAGAATTGTTGAGTTTAACTAGGTTTGGATATCTTGTCATTCACGTCTCTGGTCGAGAGTTACAAGCTCGCTAACGACCTTAAAACAAACTTCGCGACCTGTCCGTGGACGTCAAAGATCTCAATTATCTCTAATGGCAAGTCTCGTCGAGTGATTATAGACTCAAGGAGGGTGTTAGAGTCACGCACAGTTAATCATAGCATGGAAAATGTATGAGACGGATTGAAGCTCACCGGGTCGAAGGCCGTGGTCCGGTGAGACCTTCCCGGCTCATTTTGGAGGTCGGTGGTAGGAGATCACTATCCACCTTTCCTCTTTGACTCGTGAGTCCGACTTTCAAGTATTAGAGATCAGGGCTTGAGCCCAGTCGAGTTTGTTCGTTTGGATCTTGCTTGTTTCTCCCATCATCACCCCCTTTTTAAGCCCAGTGAGCTTGAAGGTTGTGGTATCTAAATTACTATCTTTAAGTCGTGACCTCCGAAAGGTCAAGACGTTTTCTCTATAGCGGCTAGTTTTCAGAGAAGACGTGCCTCATCAGTTTTGGCAATTACCTTTGTTCCTGGCGTGCCGGATCCTTTTCAACAACCCAAAAGGACTCCTTATCTCATATAACTTAGGAGCCTTTTGAAGATTTAAGGATTTACCTAAACTCCCCTCTTGCTTGCAAAATCTCAACTCCCAGAATTTCCTTCTTGCTATACCTTCTACTTTCTTCTCGAATTTCTTTGTTTTCTCCGTTTGGTAAGTGACGCAAATGGACGTGGCGGGTTGAGAAATAAGAAATTCTTGAAGAAATCTAATAACAGGAACTCAAGAAAAATCTCAACTTTTAGTTTGGATGAACAGTGGCGGTGTACAGTACGTCAGAACAATGATCGTAAACAGTACCCCAATGAACAGTGTGACGGTAACAATTTTCGGAAACTTAAACTTTGGATAACCCACAAAGTTTGAGGCTTTTCGTCAATCTAACTTCTGAACTCGTCAGAAATCAAGACTACGAAAATAGAATTCTTCTCCTATAATCAAACTTCAATATAAAGTAGTTAAAGGATGAAGAAAGAAAGAAAGAAAAAAAACCTTGAGTTCATAAGGAAAGAGAGAAAAAACTCCAAAATATTATTAATAGCAGATTCTCCTCCAGCTCTTAGGCATTCATCCTTATTTATAATAGTAAAAGTTCTGTGTTCCTAATCAGTCTAGGAAATAGAATCCAAGTAAACCACTAAAGCTAAGTATTGTTTTCCTAATCAGACTAGGAAATAAAAAAAACCAAGAAGAAAACAATTAAAAAAAAAAACCAAGTTTTTAAATAAAATTCTATCTAATTAAAGAAGTAAAATTATTAAACAATCCTGATCTTGCTCGTCTACTTGTACCACGTCAGACTCCCCCTCTTGAAGAGAGCTTGTCCTCAAGCTCACGTGTCTCCTCGGAAACGAGAAAGATGTTGCGCATTGAACACATTAGCGACACTATAACGATCTACTAGCTTGAGCTTGTAAGCATTGCGTATCAACTTTTCTAGGATCTGACAAGGACCAAATTTCCTATCCCTGATCTTGTGGTAGTCGCCTGTAGAAAATTGATCCTTGGTAAGTGAAACCCAAATTAAAATCACCAATATCAAATGGAACATCGCGTCGAGTCTTGTCAGCATGTTCCTTGTATGCCGCATGCGATCCCTTCCCACATCTATAACATACTCTTTTCTTTTTGTACTTCTTTTCCTTGGAGATAGCAACATACTCAGGGAAAACCTATTTTTCTGACTCTGCTGTTTTCCTCTTACATCTTTCAAGGGTATTGAAGGTAACCATTTGTGTTCTCCTTCCTTCATTAGCTGATTGTTTTGAAGTACCATTTGAAGGATTATGTACAGACACGAGTGATGTTAAAGGGGAAGTAGAAGAAAGATGGGGATCCTGCAAAATAGACATGACAAACTCTGAACTCCCTGACGGTCTTGGACTCTGATCAAGTGGACTTGCCACCCTAGCTATATGAGATACTGGCATAGAGATAGGTTCTATCACAGAAGGAATATCAACAACAGCGGATCTTCTAGACTCTAAAAAGGATTCTGCAACTGATGTAGTTGGAGTGGATCTTGAGTTCATGTCAAGGGGTTCCACCCTTGGAAGCTCATAAGTGACATGAGGACCCTCATACTCTAGCACTATAGAATAGTCCAAAATGGCCCCTTTTTCAGGTAGAGGTGCTTGACGATAAGAGGAATAGAGTGAGGTGAATTCTTGAGCTGATATAGATTTTTGTTGATGCCGAAAGCTTGGTTGGCATTCCTGGTCTCTTAGAACACCCCTCTGAAATAGCTCCCTTGGTGGCAGTTCTTGTTCCTCCTCGCTGTTGTCGTACTCTCCTTCCAAACCGCCGACTAGTTCAGGCTGAATGGCTGGTTCAGGCTGAACGGCTAGTTGTTGGGCAGCCAATTGTTGCACCATTACTGATAGGGTTTGCATCTCTTGTCGTAGCTCTTCCCTATTCTTTTCTTGCGATTCTTTGCTTTTGCGCAATTCATCCAAAATTGTAGCCATAGTAGGATTAATGTTTCCGCCCAACATCTCGGATCTTTGCTATGATACCAACTGACGCAGATGGACGTGGCGGGTTGAGAAATAAGAAATTCTTGAAGAAATCTAATAATAGGAACTCAAGAAAAATCGCAACTTTAATTCAGATGAACAGTAAACCGATGAACAGTGCGGTGAACAGTACCCCGATGAACAGTGCGATGGCAACAAATTTCAGAAACTCAAACTTTGGATAACCCGTCAAAGTTTGAGGCTTTTCGTCAATCTAACTTTTGAACTCATCAAAGGTCAAGACTACGAAAATAGAATTCTTCTCCTATAATCAAACTTAAATATAGAGTAGTTAAAGGATGAAGAAAGAAAGGAGAAAAAAAAAAAAACCTTGAGTTCACTAGGAAAGAGAAAAAAAACTCTGACATATTATTGATAGTAGATTCTCCTCCAGCTCTTAGGCATTCATCCTTATTTATAATAGTAGAAGTTATATATTTCTAATCAGACTAGGAAATAGAATCCAAGTAAACTACTAAAGCTAAGTATTGTTTTCCTAATCAGACTAGGAAATGAAAAAAATCAGGAAGAAAAAAAAAAAAAAGAATAAGTTTCTAAATAAAATTCTATCTAATTAAAGAAGTAAAATTATTAAACAATTCTGATCTTGCTCGTCTACTTGTACTACGTCAGCAAGTGACTCAAAACCCAGAACAACTTTTTTCTTAACTCCCCAGGAATTTAACGAGTGGGTTTTCTTTTCAGTCTATTGTTTTTTTTGGAAAAAAAAATTCATCTTTCCATTTTTCTCAGAGTTAGAATGTCTTCTGTATCTTCTGCGTCCAGAACTCCCTCTCTCCGTCCCAAAGAAGTAGACTGTACTTTTTCCCTCGTAGAACTAAAGAATGGGGTATTTTATTTATCCCAATTTCTGCGAGGGCTCCCCGAGTGAATAGTAAGGTTTACCAACCCTCAGAACTAGAGGTCTTTTTCACGACCTCTTTCTTATGACCCTTTGAAATTTTTGAAATCAGTGGGGAGTGGGGTTTAGAGAAGGGTAATATAGTTGTTGTTGAGGTGTCCGAGCACCACCCCAACAACCGTCGTGATGGGCACATAATCCTTCACCTAGCCAACCTTAGAGGGGGTATTCTTCTACCCTTCTTGCACCCTTTATTCTTAGACATTGCCAACTTTTGGAACTTCCCCATTGCACAGTTTGTTCCCAACTCTGTGTGGGCAGTAATCACATTCATCATGACCTATCACCTTTTACCGAGTTCCATTCTCCTTAGAGCTCTTTAAATGTTTCTTTAGGGCCAGTATCTCCTCGACACCAAAGTGCTACTGTAGGGTACCTTCAATTCAACCCTAGGTATAAGCTGGTAGGCCCTTTCCAGTCCTCTGTCGGGGATTGGAAAGATTCTTTCTTCTTCACAACGCTTCCTAGCAACCTGGTCCAGTTCGAGCCTTACCCCGAACTGGAATATGAATACAACATTTTTCAATGAGCTCCCAACCCTGACAAGTGAACCAGAGAGGGATAGAGCCCTTTTCATTGGCCTAGTCCGTTCTAATATTGCAAAGGTTGGGTGTAGTTTGCCGGCTTGGCCTATCACTTTTCTTCGCCTTGATGGACTAGGGAGTCCAGTAGACCACAACCTCCCCTCTGTCAGGAGAGCTATAGGGATTCCCCCTTCTAGTAGCTTCTCTGTTTTTTTCTTCTCTGCTTTCAATAAGTTTGTTTCAACTCTTTTATGCACTAACACATTTTCCTTTTTTTGTTTTGATAGCAATGAGGACCACTTCTTGGGTCCTGAAGTCTACCACTCCCCAAGCTGCCATTGGCGGCTCCGACGACACCGCTGGTGCTTCTTCTGCTGCTCCTGCCCTAACCTCAAGGCGGTCTCCACTTAAGATTACTATCCCCCAATCTCGAGGCAAAAAGATTACAGTGGCTGATTGAACTCATACTGCTCTGAAGAGGAGTGCCAAGGCTGCTGCTTTGCGGGCTTCTGAAAGGCTTGCAAAAATCACCATTTCTTCTTCTTACCCTTCTTCACAATCTGCACCTCCAAAGAGGAGGACTCCTCTGACCTCCTCAAGAAAGTGGAAGGCTTCAGCGACCTCAACTCCAAGGCTAGAGTTCAACGGTTGTGCTACTGAGGAGGTCGTAGACACTTTGAAAAGGTTAGGGAATGCAACCCAAGCCTCCCATATTGATGAGGGGACCACAGTGTGGGTCCTCGACCTCGCGATGGAGTCTTCAAACTCATTGTTCCAATGGCTACACTAATAATCATTCCTGATGGAGTGTGTGCCTTCTGTTGACTGGGACATATGTTGACAACTTACTGATGAGGAACTTGACAGATATACAGTCCCCCTCTACACTGCAACAAGTCTCTTTAATTTCTATGTTTTTGCAATTGATTCTATTTCAACTTGTCTTTTGAGCTGACCCTCTTCTTTTCCTTTTGTAGAACCATGTCTTCTTAGGCGAACGGCTGAGGAGATAGGTAGAGAGGGCCAAAAAAGATTAGGAGTTCTCTGCCCTGATCTCCAAGCTCTAGGATGAAAGAGCTCGCCTTGTGAAGGAAAATGCTAAGCTTGCGGCCTCTGCTGAAAAGGGCAATGCCTCCTATACTGATGTTTTCAACCTTCTATAGGAGTGCAAGAAGAACATTGAAGATTTGTTCCTCATTTTATCTCAAAGGCAACCCCATTAAAAGAGGTAATCAAGCTCAGAGTTAAGTTTAGGTGGGAGAGAGAACATGAACAAGCTTTTCAATTGCTTAAGGCTAAACTTGCATGTGTTCCCATTCTTTCTTTACCAGATTTCTCTAATGTGTTTGAAATGGAATGTGATGCATCAGGAGTGGGGATAGGGGAGGTTTTAATGCAAGAGGGTAAACCAATAGCATACTTTAGTGAGAAGCTTAATGGTGCTACTTTGAATTACTCCACTTATGACAAAGAATTTTTTGCTTTGGTTAGGTCATTACAAAATTGGCAACATTATTTAGGGCCAAGGGAGTTCGTGATTCACGCCGATCATGAATCCCTTAAACACTTGAAGGGACAAACCAAGTTGAGCAAAAGACATGCCAAATGGGTAGAGTTTATAGAGATGTTCCCCTATGTGATCAAGTACAAGCAAGGTAAAGAAAACATTGTGGCGGATGCACTTTTTATGAGGTATACCTTGATTTCTAGCCTTGGTGCTAATTTGCTTGGTTTTGAGATAATTAAGGAGTTGTATGTTGATGATGATGATTTCAAATATATGTTTATTACTTGTGTGCAAAATCCTTATTTGTTTAGAGAAGATAAGCTTTGTGTGCCTAAATGTTCCTTAATAAGATTGTTTGTCATTGAGAGTCATGGAGGAGGCCTAATGGGACATTTTGCAATCTCTAAGACCTTAAGCATATTGTAAGAACACTTTTATTGGCCTCATATGAAAAGAGATGTAGTGAAAGTGTGGGGAAATTGCATTGCTTGTAAGAAGGCCAAATCTACTCTTAAACCACATGGTCTATATATACCTTTGCCTATACCTATTGCTCCTTGGGATGATGTATCTACGAATTTTGTGCTTGGATTACCTAGGACTAGGAGAAGTAAAGATTCAATTCTTATGGTAGTTGATAGATTTTCAAAGATGGCTCACTCCATTGCATGCTCTAAAGTTGATGATGCTCACAATGTGGCTAACTTGTTCTTTAAAGAAATTGTTAGATTGCATGGCATTCCAAAAACCATTGTGAGTGATAAAGATACAAAATTTTTAAGTTTTTTTTTTTAAAGTCATCTAGGGAAATTGTTAACAAAATTGTTGTTTTCTACTACTTGTCACCCTCAAACGGATGGCCAAACGAAGGAAACTAATAGGACCTTGGGTACCATGCTTAGGGCCATGATCAAAAGGAAGTCTTGGGAACATTGCTTATAATAGATGTGTACATTCTTCTACTCACTTTTCTCCTTATGAATTGGTGTACGGTTTTGATCCTTTAACTCCTCTACATTTAACCCTTTTACCTTTGAGTGAAGTACATAGTCTAGATGGCAAGTGGAAAGCGAATTTGGTGAGACAAATGCATGAACAACCTAAGGAGAACATTCAATTGCAAAACCTACGCTATGATAAAGCAACACAACAAAGGTAGAAGGCCTATGAGATTTGAAGTGGGAGATTAGGTGTGGATTCACCTAAGGAAAGAAAGATTTCCACAAGCGAGGAGGACCAAACTTGATCAATGAGGAGATGATCCCTTCCAAATCATTGAGAGGATAAATCACAATGCCTACAAAGTTGACCTTCAAGGTAAATATCAAGTTAGTTCAACTTTTAATGATAATGATCTCTCTCCTTTTGATATAGACAATCAAGATTCGAGGACGAATCCTTTTGAGGAAGGGGAATTGATAGAGATCAAGCTCCAATAATGGCTTAGGGATCGATCACAAGAGCAAGGGCATCAAGGATGAAGAGGTCATTGATGGCATTCATACAAAATCAAGAGGAATTACTTGACTTAGAAGTCATCTTCAAGGGGACAAAGCTTGATGAAGAACATACCAGGAAGGATTATAACTTGTGGGTGATTCAAGGCGTTGAGGATGATGATGAGAGGTTTCTAAATGAAGAACAAGGCATTTGGACCTTAGAGGTCAAGTTGGGAAGCCTAGGAAGGCTTGGAATGAAGTTGGCACAATGCTAAACGAGTTTAGAGCGGAGATAGCACGAGAGAGCATCGAATAGCCTGAGCAGAAGCCATCCGATGCTCTACAATGACAAAGCCGGCCCCAGATGGGAGCATCAAATTCTCATTGGAAATTCCGATAGCAATGCGCTCCTCCTATCCGATGCTTCCCTTTCCCAAGCCTGCACCGGATCAGCCTCCCTCTACACAACCATATGCGATGTTTTCCCAAATTTTATTGACTTTCCTTCATTCCTTCTGGTCTTTTAACCATTTGTAAGACTTATTTAGTTTTTCTTCTACCTACACTATATATAATCTCTTATATGTAATTGTAAGACAACATCTTTTAACAAACAACTATTCCATTGAACTGAATCCAAATTCAAGATCAAACATGATCTTTTTATGAGTGTCCTCAGAATTCCTCTTCGGGTTCCTAGTCTACTACACCTTGGGCTTTCAATTACTTTGGGTGGTATTGAATAGTCTTTACAAATCAAAAGGTTGGTTGTTGTAGATTATCCTACAAAGGTCAATCTGATCCCCCACATGAATCTTTGATGAGTCCTTCATTACTTGATTTCTTGCTTGTATGAACATTAAAACCTTCTAATCGTCAAGAATCACATCATTTTGTTTGATTGCAAGTTGATGCTATTGGTTTTGGAGGATAAGTGCCGAAAGGTTTCTAACCACATAAACAAATATATTAACATCAAAGGGGAAAAACTATGTAGGTAAGATGTGTAGACCATACCAGCATCACCATTCTAAAAGAACTTGTGTAAGACTCAAAATCGAGCCCTTAATCACCTAGATCGATGCATAAATGAAATAGGGACATACCTGATGTCGATTCCATTGCAAGATAGCGTAGCGGAAGCACAGATCTGAATTGCTGGAGACTTTTCTCCCTTCTGAGCCCTCTGTATGCCTTCTGTCTGGCAGATGAGAAAACCAGAGAGAAAAGAGAGAAAACTAACGTACTGTCTTATTTTCTTCTTGTTATCTGTCATCAATCCTTATTCTCTCATAAAAGGCTAATCAGACCCTTTATTGTTTGAATCATCATTGGGCTAAAGGGAGGAGACCCAGCATTTAGAGTCCGAACCCAGTCCACTCATCACGGATTGGGCTCATCAGCCCACACTATGTCAGTCCATATTCACAGACTAAAAGCCCTAAGATCTCACTTAATTAACTGGTCATTAATGATTAATTAATATAGCCCACCAAACGGGATTAATTGGAATAAATCCAACATGGAATTCCATGCCGAGGACATTTTGCTCATAAAACTTTGAATCTCTCTGAGTTTGCATGTAAGGATTCTTCCTCTTGTTGTTTGATTCCAATAATTTCCCTGCAAATGTTAATGGCTTTAGATGTAGGAAAATATTTCTGTAAAAAATGTCTTACCAAATCATTCCAAGTTGTAATTGAATTTGATGGTAAATTAAATAATCAAGTTTTTGCACTCCCTTCTAAAGGGAAGGGAAAGGCTCTCAGCATTGCTTGTTTTTGTGAGATTCCAATTGAGCACAGACTTTCACAAATCGAGCTGAACTCTCTTAGATGTTGATTTGGGTCATTCGTTTCTGCTCCACTTAACTTGGGTAAATAATGCAACAAGCTCGATCTTATTTCAGAATTCAAGTTTGCTTAAGAAATACATAAAAGAGGATTAGCATAGAGAGGAGCAGCATGTTGAGCAAGTGTAAGTTCATCCAGTTTTGCAGGTTGTCCCACGAACGGTGGGATTATCTGTCTGGCGTTGAGTGGTTGAATTCCGGAGAGTAGTTGACATGCGGCGAACAAAAATTGGAGATACTGGCTGGCCAAGAATGGAAATTGTGGAAACTAGTCAGCAATGACAGGAGGTTGAAGTTTGACGAGTTGCTGACAGATGAATTGGGGTTGGACGGCATTGAGAAGGATTTGGCCGGTGACGACTGGAAGCAATCCGGAAACTTGTCGACAAACTCCGTTAGCTTGCTGATTGGTGGCTATGTCTTGGACTTGGCCGGCTGGAAGTCGTCTAGTCGTCGGCTTGTTGTCTAGAGGCTGGCCGTCAGTACCAGGAGGTGATGGGTCTTCCATCTCCAGTGAACTTGAAGTTGGATTTCGGTCTGAAGGATGACTCTCTTTTGGAAAGTTTTCTTTTTGTTGACTTGTTGACCCTTGTGTCAATTTAATTTCTTTTTTATTTTTTCTTGCAGTTTTCTCAATTTCGGGATCAAAGAGGCGTTCTTTCCCCTTGCAGTCCTAGTCATAAAAGAAACAAATATTAGTTATAAACAGGTCCGACAATGGCATAAAGATTTGATTGCTGTCAATTCCATCAAAATAATATCCTGAAAAAATAAATACAGAATTATTTGTAGGTATGGTAGTAGGGATTGTATCCACGGGGACTTGTTTTATCAAATTTTGTTTCAGAATAAAACCAAGAAATTAAATAAAAATAATTTTAGTAAAGAATAAATAGAGGGGGATTTGAAAGTGGGATTAAAGACAATTTAATAAATAAAAGAGAGATTTGTAAATACGAATCTAGTCATATTCATCTCTATTCCATCTTAATTGATCATTGACTTAACTAAATAAATATAAATGAGAATACGTTGGTTAAAGTAAAATAGAACAATTGATTTTACCAGCTTTCTCCAAATTAGACTAAGTATGACACACTCAAAAAAAATTCCCTAATTAATAAATAACCCTCAGGAATGCCGGCAAGGATTCAAAGCATTAATTACATGAAAGAACTAGGAAAGCTAGTTCAAGTTAAAAAACTCCAAAGCATATGAATGTTTAAACTCAATCAGTTATTTCTTAGTATGTTGATACTAATTGTTACCAGATGAAGAGTCTAAATGAGAAGCATTAGATTCTATCATTAACAGAATACTACCATAATTTGACTCAACAATGAAAACTAATTGAAAAGCAAAAGATAGTAGAAATAAGATTGAATCAGAAAAAACTGAATATTCAAATTTGTGTATAAGATCAAGAACAATAGTCTCACAATCTTTAGTTGGAAGTTCAACTAAACGACTAGACTAAAGAACTTAGTCACTAATGACAATTGAAATTCCAAAGCCATGAGAAAAACTAAGAAAATAAGATGAAAAACAATAAAAGACCCTCTTGGTTTATATAGAGGTGAATTCCCCTTAAATATCTCTAAAATAACTTCTTCCATGATCTTCTTGATCAACTTTGAATTGTCCCTTGATTCTTTGAAAGTATTTAGCTGATTCCATTGTATTTTGAGTCTGAGTAAAAGTTTTACTTTCCATATGGCTACTTTGATCCCTTGAGTACAACCCTCACAGAGATCTAAGGACATTTAATCTTTTAAGCAGTTTTCAACTCAAACCTTGATTATTTTGTAATTTTGCAAGTTGTCTCAAATTTGTCCCTTAATGAGTAGAAATCAATTAAAATATGAGTTAAATATGATCAGTTATGTGCTTGGATGAATTAATGATCCCAGCCTTAAACAAGTGTTTTTGTCTTCTCTTTTTGTAGGAATTACAACCCGGAATTCAAAAGCTCGTCCAATCTTCCAAAAGGAATTTGATAGATATTGGATTGGATGAACTACACAACAAAGATAATAGATAATCTTCGTGAGCAGCAAAATACAATCTCTGAGTTTTTCAAAAAATAGAAAGTCACTCAAAAATAACTTTTTGAAAACTTGGAAATAAGTTTCAAGGGAAAATGCGAATACTCTTCCAAAAAGTTTTCAAAGTCCTCGAACAAGAAAAAACATAAAAAGAATATGAAGAGATCCTTAACATTTTATAGATGGAGATTTGAAAATCGACCGAAGTCCAACAAATGCTATACATGCAAGAAGAAGGGACATTTCCTAAAGGACTGCCCGAAGAAAAAAAAAGCCTAAAAAATAGTCTCTTAATTCATGACTGACCATCTCGAATTAGATGTAGAGTCGGTATATTCAAAATAGAGTTAACTAGATGAAAATATCATCTTTGAATTGGAAGATATAGTTTCGGAATCCAAATCCTCTTGGGACGAGAGCGAAAATTGTTTTCCTAATCTTGCAATTGAAGATGCATCACCAGTTATGGTATCTGATCAATTTCTAACTCCTCATATGCAGGTAAATATCTTAATATCCGAGTTCTCTAAACCAATAAAAGCAATTGGATTTCTAGACAGTGGAACCCAATTTATGATGTACAATTCAAATATATTACCCCTAGATTCCTAGAAAGAATCCTCTGAGAAGTTCCAGGCTGCTAATTGAGAAATCTTCAATTCTTCCACGGTTATGTTGTGAGGTGGAAAGTATATGACAACAAGCTCCATGAAAAAGATGATCCAATGCAAAGAATCTAAGAATTCTTCCCCATGGATTGCATTGCAAACACTCCTTTCAACCATACATTCACTGACAAAGATTTGCCCCATCTTTAATGCTCCTACTTCCTATGTAAATATCTCTGACAAAATAAAATCTCTTTGTGCAGTTTCTCATGAGAAATTCAGACACTCCAACCTTTGTGCAAGAATGAAGAGTTCTTGGTCACATTACCCTTTAAACTCAATGAAGATATAAATCCCACTAGGGTGGTACATCCAAGTATGACTCCTAATGACCTTGAACTTGCTAGAAACAATGCAATGAGCTTTTGAGACAAGGTTTCATAGAACCAACAGATTTCGGTTGGACTTTCCATGCATTTTATGTAAACAAAAGGTTTGAGCAAATTAGGGAACAAAAGATATTAGTAATTTATTACAAAAACCTAAACCAGTTTTTAAAAGATGACAAATTTTCACCATCCCAAATTGAAAATCTTTTTATCCATTTCTTTGGAGCAAGGTTGTTTTAAAAAAATTTGATTTAAAATATGTTTTTTGTCAATTAGGAATATAAGTTAAAGATAGATACAAGACTGCCTTTTGTATCGCTAATGCCTAGTTTCAATGGACTGTCATGCTTTTTGGCTTGAAAATAGCCCTTCAATTTTTCAAAAGACAATGACAATATTTTTTTGTAGACCTACTACACACTACTTTGGTTTACAAAGATTATTTCCTTCTTTTTCCTAAACATGATGAGAAACATAGAGCCTTGCTCCAATAATTCTTTGACATTGTCAACCAAAAGGGTATCATGCTTTTAAAAAAGAAATCCTTCATCGGTCTATCTAAAATATAATAACTAGGAAAGATAATATTTTCAAAAAAATCCAGCTTGGTCCTTACCTCATCGATACAATTCTAAATTTTCTTGAAAAAAAATCTATTCACAGAAAAAATCCAACAATTCCTGGGTATTGTGAACTACAACAAAACATTCCTTCCTAATGTAGCTCAACACACCAGTGATTTGGTGAAACTCCCTAGGAAAAATCCCCCTCAATGGGGGTCAGTGCAAACCAAAGCCATCCGAGCCATAAAAACCCTTTGCAAACAACCCGTTCCTCTCCACATTCCAACAATAGGGATCAATTCTTACAAACTGATGCTTGTGATAAGCACTGGGGAGACCTGCTTTTAGAAGAACTAGATGGATCCAAATGCTACTGTCGCCATGCTATTGGTAAATTCAAGGAATTTAAAAGCCATTATCACTCCCCTATCAAGGAGATCTTAGTATTCAAAATGGTATTATAAAGTTTGAATTTCATCTAATCAATCATGAGCTTATTGTTCTCATGGATAATTCCTCTTTTCCAAAAATCTTAGATTTTAAGAACAAAATGATCCCTGAATCCCGACTCCTTTGCCTAAAAGATTAGTTCTCAACGTATCAGTTCCGTGTTGACCACATAAAAGGTTTTGCAAATATTCTTGCAGATCTCCTCTCCTGTCCAAAAAAGTGTCAGTTTGTACATAAATTCCATTCCATTTTCTGTCCCTCTTATCTTCATGCTCTCCAAGCCAAAGTTTAGTTCCTCCTCTCACAAGATATTTCATGGAATAAACATCTTTCCTCAAAATCTCCAATTTGATAATAATGAAGAAGTTATCTCACATGCTTGGGAACATTTTTATTGGTATTCAGGATTAGTGTCTTATGAATCTTTTCATTGCCATGAAAAAATCAATTTCAACCCCTATTGCTCGTACAATAATCTTATTTCCATTCAGGACTCAAAACAAAAGGACGATTCTGAACATGCCTTGTGGCTCACTTGGTATCTTTTCTGCTCTTCACTTCTTTGCACTCAACATCGTGGTGCAGATAGTTCTACAGTTCATTGGTAATATTGAGAATGCTCATAGATTTCCAAATCTATGGACTTTGTTAACCATGTTCCTTCCTGCTTCGAACTGGGAATGTGAACTTACCAAAATTTTCAACATTACATTCAAGAGGAGATTCCAATTGTACATCATGCACATGTCGTATATGGATCAAGGAAAAAATCTGTTCTCTCTTCTCCAACAACACTATAGTGGATATTTTATGATTCCCTTAATCCTTTGATGATAAAAGAGTTATTCTCCACTCTCCATTCGAAAAAAAAAGGAAATCAAGCATCCGTTGAGCCATGTTTGGAACGATGACGATGAAGATTTGGCTTATTCAAATAGTAAAATAGCCATATATAATCCAATTCAATTTTATTCGAATCAATCTAATGTGATTTAGTAGCAGATTGTTTTGTATATCATATACTTTGTATTGATTGTATATTATATATTTTGTATATATTGTATATCTAAAGTAAATATATATAATTAAAAGTAAAAAAATTAAATAAATAATAAAATAATTTTTTAAAAAATAATTATAAAAATATAAATTTTATATTAAATAATAAGTAATAAATATATTTACTTATATAATAAATAATAGAAATAAATAGCTTAAAGAATGACGTTGTTTTACATCAATGTTTTCAAATTTAAGGAAATTTACTTATCTGTCTTTGACGCTCACGGTGGGTGTGTGTGACTTTGCACATACTAGTTGAACTGTATAAATAAATAAATATATGTTTACGTGTATATATATATATATATATATAAAGTAAAGACCTCCAAAATCAATGAGGCCTCAATAAATTTGAAATTCAACAATTTTAAGTAGCCACATTTTTTTTAATATATTAATGGAAAAAACTCAAACCCTATGAACATAATCTTTCATATTCGGTGAATACAATTTTTATATTGAACAAATGTGATTTTTCATATTTTAATATTCAATGAATATAATGTTTATATTTAACGAATATAATCTTTCAGATTTTTAATAGCATTGCTAAACTTTCAATAACGATATGTAAATTGAAAATAGTTATCTTTTATAACTTATAAATTAATCATTACTTAGAAGGGTTATATATGTAATTTGAAAAGTCGCATGCAATTCTACAAATAGAGTTTGTCAATCAATTCAAAATCACATAAATTCAAAACAAAAACAAATACCTTTTAACTTTCTTCTTGACGTTTATATTTTTAGAAAAAAGAAACCATTACCATATTTTTCCTTTAGAAAAATATAATTTATTTATGTTGTATTATATAAAAAAAATTTTGATTTGTTGAAATTTTTAAATATTTTAATAATATGTATTATGAAAACCATTTTACATTACGTGGGCACTGAATATTAATTTACCATATAATATAATATGTATTCAAATGATCAGAGTAGGTAGAGGACCGTAGTTAATTACCTCGGGAGTGGGAGGGTTAGGGAAAGGGAGAATAGAAAGAAAAAAAAAAAGCATTTCAATTATTGTATAAAATCTTATCCAATCAATTTAATTCAAATTCTAGGGTGATAGTTGAATTATTGGATGACTTAGATGATATTCTATGTTCGATTTAATTGATTTAGTTGAATGAACACATCCCAACCGAACCCATCAGATCTCCTAATTGGTCGTTTTAAATTTTTAACAAAAAATTTCTAAGGAACTTGATATGGTAAGTGTACTTTCATACCGTTTCTGTTGGTTTTTAGTACATTTTCATTTTTCAGATAATTTTTAATCAAATTACAAGGGAGTATTTTTCGAATGTTATGCCATATCAAAGTTAGGGATGAGTTCTTTGTAAAACCCATATTTAATTTGCAGTCCACTAACCTAGTTTTTGTTGGATTCGAAGTCAATTAATAGAATTCTAATATCATTTGTTTAGTAGGATATAATGTTTAGGAAATTTCCTTTGATGTATTGGAGTTTTCTATCCTTATTGAATCCCTATTCTCATGTTTCCTAGTATAAGAAGTGATGTTGGGCACGATTCCCGAGGCAACTGGTTCGAGCTCGAATCGGGCTCAAATTTGACCAGGTGATCCGGAACGGCCTCACGATCAAATCTAATGGCTATGCCATGTTGCAAGGCTTTTTTTGGCCATTCAGAGTCGTCTTGATGGAGTTTTGGGCATTTTTCTATTTTTAGTGGCATTATCGTAATTTTTTTATTTCTAATGGTAGTTTCGTAATTTGCTGTTTTTCTTGATGTATTTTTGTAATCTCATTATTTTAAGTTCCGATTAGGTTTAGGGTTTGTTTAGGCCTTTAAATATTTCGTTTCTCATTGTTTTCAGCAACTTTTGATTAACTGAAAATTTTCGACTTTGGTTGTTTTTCCGAAAACTTGTGTGTTATCGCGGTTTTCCAACTTTTTTTCTATTTAGTCATTCTTTTCGACAATGTTCTAGGATTAGTTGGTATCAGAGACTCAAGTTGTTGAAATCAATGGCTGAGTAGACTCGTGGAGGTCGTGGATGGCATCATACTGGAAGGGGATGTGGAGTCGTTCCTGAGGAAGATGAATCGCCTTGTCAACGAGACCTATAGGAAGTCGAAAATGAAAACACAGAACAGAAATTCAAATTCAGGCCTTGGAGCTGTAACTGGCAGAGGGTTTGGAATCGAAGATTGAATCTGACGATGAGGAGGAAGATGACAATCTATTTGGGTGTTGAACCAAGGGCGACAAAATTGACTGGAACGACTTGGCCGATAGCCATCATCTTTCCAGAATTTCAACATGAAAATTGAGATTCCCAATTTTGAAGGTAGGGCTCATCATGATGAATTTTTAAATTGGTTACATATGGTGGAAAGGATTTTCGATCTTAGAGATTTGATGGAAGAACAGAAAGTTAAGATTGTGGCCATTAAATTGAGGAAGCATGCCTCGATTTGGTGGGAGAACCTTAAGAAGCAACGCGCCAGAGACGGAAAGTCGAAAATTTAGACTTGGGACAAGATGAAGAAACAGTTGTGGCAAAAGTTCCTGCCGGTACACTATCGGCAAGAGGCGTTTATTGATTATCATTCCATTAAGCAGTAGGATCTTTCAGTGGAGTAGTATATTGCGAAATTTGATCGGTTGTGCATGAGGTGCGATATCGCAGAGGAAGATGAGCAAACGGTGACGCGATTTTTGGTAGGTTTCAAGTTCGAGATTGATGATGTGGTCCAACTGCAGCAATGTTGGACTTATGAAGATATTTGTAGATTGGCCCTGAAGGTTGAGGGATAGCTTAGATGGAAGAGCAGCGGCAGTTTGGGATCGAGGGTTCTGAACAGATTTAGGACAACCCTAGAGATTGATCCTTTTCAGTGGGGGCGACAGTTGTGAGTAGAGGAGACAAGGGTAAGTTAGTAGTCAATGACGGACAGCACAGCGGAACTGGCAAAGAGGTGGGGGCGACGACAACAGCCAAACTCTATTTTAAATGTCAGGGCATTGGGCACTTTGTCGCAGACTGTCCAAATAGGCAGTTCGTGACACTCAGCCAGGTTTTGATGACGAAGAAGAGGAGCTTGATGATGCACAAAAGGAGGAGGACATTGTATATACTAATTCGGGAGAGTCCCCTGTGATTCGGCTAGTGCTAAGTGTGGCGGCAGTAGAAGATGAGTCTTGGTTGCGACATAATATCTTTCATATTTTGTACATTGCTGAAGGAAAGGTTTGCAACATGATCATTGATGGCGGTAGTTGAGAGAATGTGGTTTCCACGATAATGGTAAAAATTGTTTTGGAAACAATTGAGCATTCGCAACCCTACAAATTGTCGTGCTTGATGAAAGGCAAAGAGGTAAAAGTCAGCAAACAGTGCCTTATTCGATTTTCGATTGGAAAAAAATATACGGACAAGGTCTAGTGTGATGTTTTTCCTATGGATGCTTGTCACATTCTACTAGGGAGGCCGTGGCAGTATGATAGGAAGGCGACACATGACGGATTTCGAAACACATATTCCTTCAGCAAGGATGGCGAGAATATCACACTGGGACTTTTGGATTTGAGGAAGGAGACACCAAGAAATTTGCTGTCCGGAATAGAATTTCATGGGAAGACGAGGAGGGTAACTGAAAATTTTGCATTGGTTGGTCTAGAAGAAAATGCAGATCAGTTCAAGCTTCCTGAGCAGGTTGCTCTGATAAGCAATCACAAACAATTCAGACGTGCTAGATAGTTCAAGAAGTTACATTCTCAGGATCGTAAAGCGGAATAAACAGAAGAATTTGCAGTCTAAACGGTGGATCGGTAAACGTCGGAGGAATGATGTGTTCAAGAAAGGCGAACTGGTTTGGTTTCCGCTAAGAAAGGAGAACTTTTTGGTAGGTACGTTTGGCAAATTGTAGCTGCGTGCAGATGATGCAGCCGACGAGGACGAGTCAGATTTGAGGGCAAATCTTTTTCCTAACCGAGGAGGATGATGCCGCGAACGATTCTCGAGGCGACTGGTCCGAGGGCTCAAATTTGACTGGGTGACCCGGAACGATCCAACGATTGGGTTTTTTTCGGCCATCCAGAGTCGTTTTGATAGAGTTTTAGGCATTTTTCTGTTTTTAGTAGCAGTTTCGTAATTTGCTAATTTTTGAGAGTATTTTTGTAATTTCATTATTTTAAGTTCCGATTAGGTTTCGGGTTTGTTTAGGCCTTTAAATATTTCGTTTCTCATTGTTTTCGATTGCTTTTGATTAATTGAAAATTTTCGACTTTGGTTGTTTTTCTGAAAACTTGTGTGCCTTCGTGATTTTTCCATCTTTTCTTTTGTTTAGTTTTTCTTTTCGACGTTGTTCTTGCATCAATAAGGATTTAGGTTCAATTCTCATGTCTAAAAGCAAATAGTCTATCAGTTATTTTACTGATGTTCTTTCCATTGATAAAACTTTACAGGAGACTATATAATAAAGTAGACAGAGAAGAGAAGCGATTGGTTAATATTAATAAAGGGAAATCATCCAAGGAGGTTCGATATTCAAGAAAGTTTGTAGATTTAGAGATCAAATACCTTTATCAATGTCTTGTTACAAATGTATGCATTTTAGAGCCATATTATTTGACGGGTATAAAATCATTTCTCCCGCATTAAATTTTCTTATCATTGGTGTGAGAGCCAAGTTCTTATTATGCATTAAGAACTAATTTTGGATTATGGCTTTGAATCAAGTTCTTATTTGATATTAAGAATCATGTAGGATTATAGTTTTGAATCTAGGTTCTTATTAAGTATTAAGAACAAGATTTATATATTTATTTTACATTGAAGATTTTTGTTGAAATTAATTGAAAGCTTTTAAAGATTTAATCTTTAAGTAAATTAATAGGAGAACATTTTGTTCAGTATGAAGTCAAGTTGTCCGCGTTGCCACTGTTCTAAGCATTGAACATATTTGATTTTCTTGATTCTGGCTTGGCTAATTAGTTTCTTGTTTAAGTGCTGCATCTGTAGCTTTTGGGATCTTTCACCTAGAGCTTGCCTTTTGGATATGTTTCCTGTTTCGTGTTCTACGTCTGTTGTGAAGTTTATAAACTGTAGCTAAATCTTTACTTTTATGGACTATTTTGGTACATATGAAATTTTATCCTGACATGATGTGGGCATAGAGGATTTCTTTATCTTGGGAATTGAGTTTTGAGATATTTAAATTAGTTAATTGTGAACTTGAGATATTTTCTCTTCCCAATTAATATTATAATTTTTGTTATCATATTACTGTTTTTATGATATTATTTCTTATATGCATAATAAAATTTTTAGTTAGTTTAGAATTTGCCAAAGTAATTCGAATTGGTAGGCTTTGTAATTATAAAACTACATAAAATTATTGTCACTAGGGGGTGACAAAAAAGAACAATAATATTCTCAATGGTAGTCATAATTAGGAGATAGTGTACAGCCAATAGGAGATACACTTTTGATTGGTTGTGATCTAGTTAGAATGATTTAATTTATCCGATTTAATAAAGTTTAAATGGATACCAAAGGTAACATTTTTAAGCATGCAAATTAAGTTTGTCCTAAAATTTAAAGAAGGTAAATATGAGATATGCTAAGGTTTCATCCAAAGAGGAACTAAAGTGATATCATTAGTTCATTAATTGATTATAGAATTTAATTCTATACTAAAGAGACTTGAAGTTAATAATAAATATCTTTTGTATGGTAAATCCCCTGAATTAATGACTTTTGATAAGACAAATTTATTATTGGAAATAATTATGAATCTAATTCTTGATAAATCTCTTGGATCTTAAAGCTTATTTTATTAATTAAATGTCTCTAAAACTTCCGATAAAAGTACTATGGAATAAAAAATGAGGCTGAAAAAGCTTGGGACAGGTCTAATTGACTAACCTTATATTTACGAGAATAATTATAGCTTCTAATATAAAAACCTTTCTTACTGTAATGTGGAGTAGCATTGAAAAGTTTAAATGCTTTCAATCAAAGTTCGAAAGTTTGATAAGTCACACGTGGGTACAGTTATGAATAAATTATCCATCATGAAATTTGATGGTTAATGGGATTTAAGGACACATTCCTCATCTAACATATAAGATTGCTAAACTTAAGGCATTAAGTATGGAAATAAATAAGTCATTCCTAAAATAGATATTTTTAACATTCACCATTTTTCAATTTACTCCATTCAAAATTTTGGTATAACACTATTACTAATTAGTGGACTTTGAATGAGTTAACAAATAAGTGTATTATAAGAGGAGCCTAGAAGATGTGATTAAGATAGGAAAGAACTTCTCAAAGAGAAAGGAAAAGGAAAACCGAAATGAAAGTTTCCACCAAAGATTATGAGAGTCATGAACGAAAACTTCACTGTCAAATGCTACTTGGTGCTAACAAAGAGACACGTGAAAATGATTGGAGAAAGAGTAAGGATTGGTTTGAAAAGAAGGATAATAATCCTTCTTATGTTAATTACTAACCAAATCTAGTTTAACTTCTTTAACTATTTGATGGATTAATTTTGAGGCGATGATAACAAATTTAATATAGGGATTTATTACAACCTGAAATAGAAGGAAAGTCAAAAGATTTGTCGATAAGGAATTGTTTTCAACTAAAAGTGATAAATTTTGTACATATCATTTGATCTTAGAGAATGGATATCAGATAGATCTTTTTAACACTTTTTAAGTACCTTTGATTTTTAGGTATGTGATTATTATCCATATTAAATATTTATGGATATTCAGTTTTATTTAGTTTTGTGTCAATTCATAAATTGTTGGTTCAAGAATTTCACATTATGATTTATATAAAATTACTTTGAATCATGAATTTGCACAAAATTTCCTACATTAAAATATTAGTCTCATATGCGATCGAATTAATGAAAGATCTTCTTTCTTGTGGCACAAAAGATTGGAGCACTTTTCCAAGAAAAGAATTAAGAGATAAGTGAATAATAGAATTTCAAAAAAACCTGGACTTCACTAATTTTTCAAATGTGTGGATTGCGTTAAAGGAATGCACACCAAATATTAAGAAAGTTTCCAAAAGAAAGTTAATGATTTCCTTGAGTTAATCCATACTTCGTACTAAATTTTGAAATCCTTCTTTGTTCCATCTTTAATTGGAGAAGGTATTTTATCACATTTATTATTGAGCTATTAAGTCTCAAGCCACTGACTTCCTTAATGTGTCATCATTGAGGTTTAGAGAAAAATTGGGAAAAAGGTCAAAGATCGAGGTGACATTAGATACGCTATAGTAGAATAGTACTGCTAAAAGGCAAAAATAATACCTATATGGAAATGGTTAGGAATACATTAAGTTATTCAATTTTTTCTATTTTTTTTTATGGGGAAAAGATTTAACAGCTGTAATGTATATCTTGAAAAGGGTTATTAATAAGGTGATTCCAAAACTCTTTTCAGTTATGAGTTAAAACTTAACCTAATTTAAGGCATTACATATTTGGATTATAGAGCGGCTTTAGAATCTTCAAACTCTTATGAGAAAAAGTTGGATCCATAGACAGTGTTTGGGTATTTTGTTGATTATCTGGAGAGGGTCTGAGGGATATGGATCTTATTAAACTAGCCATAGTACATGAATCAATTGAAACTGATAATACCAGATTTCTAAATAAAGGAAAAATTAGTGGGAGTAGCAAGTTATGTAAAGGTAAATTCCAATAAATGGATTGGCGCAATGAAAGAGGATTTAAAATCAATGTACATAACTGGAGTATGAGATCTCGTTGAAATACCCTTTAATTGTTAGATAAGCAGCTATAGATGTGTTTTTAAGACATAGCATGATGTCAAAGGGTAATTTCAAATGATATAAAGTCAAATTATGTTCAAAGATTTTATCTATAAAGAAAGATATTAATTATAGATAAACCTTCTCTTCAATTGTGAGAACGACTCTTTTAGAATATTTTGCATTATTAACATGTTGATTTTGAGTTACATAATTGGTTGTGAAAGTGTTTTTTCCAAATAAAAATTTGGATGAAGGAATTTACATGGAACATTAAAGGATTTAAGAGATTTTGTCAAGTGAAGAAAATAATAGTTAGCTTGCACATAAAAGAAATCCATTTAAGGATTTAAATAGACTTCCATACAATGGTATATAAGGTTACTTTTGGATTTAAAGTAAACATTGTTAATCAATGTATATAAATAAATAAATATATATATATATATATATTTATTTATTTATATACATTGATTAACAATGTTTACTTTAAATCCAAAAGTAACCTTATATACCATTGTATGGAAGTCTATTTAAATCCTTAAATGGATTTCTTTTATGTGCAAGCTAACTATTATTTTCTTCACTTGACAAAATCTCTTAAATCCTTTAATGTTCCATGTAAATTCCTTCATCCAAATTTTTATTTGGAAAAAACACTTTCACAACCAATTATGTAACTCAAAATCAACATGTTAATAATGCAAAATATTCTAAAAGAGTCGTTCTCACAATTGAAGAGAAGGTTTATCTATAATTAATATCTTTCTTTATAGATAAAATCTTTGAACATAATTTGACTTTATATCATTTGAAATTACCCTTTGACATCATGCTATGTCTTAAAAACACATCTATAGCTGCTTATCTAACAATTAAAGGGTATTTCAACGAGATCTCATACTCCAGTTATGTACATTGATTTTAAATCCTCTTTCATTGCGCCAATCCATTTATTGGAATTTACCTTTACATAACTTGCTACTCCCACTAATTTTTCCTTTATTTAGAAATCTGGTATTATCAGTTTCAATTGATTCATGTACTATGGCTAGTTTAATAAGATCCATATCCCTCAGACCCTCTCCAGATAATCAACAAAATACCCAAACACTGTCTATGGATCCAACTTTTTCTCATAAGAGTTTGAAGATTCTAAAGCCGCTCTATAATCCAAATATGTAATGCCTTAAATTAGGTTAAGTTTTAACTCATAACTGAAAAGAGTTTTGGAATCACCTTATTAATAACCCTTTTCAAGATATACATTACAGCTGTTAAATCTTTTCCCCATAAAAAAAAATAGAAAAAATTGAATAACTTAATGTATTCCTAACCATTTCCATATAGGTATTATTTTTGCCTTTTAGCAGTACTATTCTACTATAGCGTATCTAATGTCACCTCGATCTTTGACCTTTTTCCCAATTTTTCTCTAAACCTCAATGATGACACATTAAGGAAGTCAGTGGCTTGAGACTTAATAGCTCAATAATAAATGTGATAAAATACCTTCTCCAATTAAAGATGGAACAAAGAAGGATTTCAAAATTTAGTACGAAGTATGGATTAACTCAAGGAAATCATTAACTTTCTTTTGGAAACTTTCTTAATATTTGGTGTGCATTCCTTTAACGCAATCCACACATTTGAAAAATTAGTGAAGTCCAGGTTTTTTTGAAATTCTATTATTCACTTATCTCTTAATTCTTTTCTTGGAAAAGTGCTCCAATCTTTTGTGCCACAAGAAAGAAGATCTTTCATTAATTCGATCGCATATGAGACTAATATTTTAATGTAGGAAATTTTGTGCAAATTCATGATTCAAAGTAATTTTATATAAATCATAATGTGAAATTCTTGAACCAACAATTTATGAATTGACACAAAACTAAATAAAACTGAATATCCATAAATATTTAATATGGATAATAATCACATACCTAAAAATCAAAGGTACTTAAAAAGTGTTAAAAAGATCTATCTGATATCCATTCTCTAAGATCAAATGATATGTACAAAATTTATCACTTTTAGTTGAAAACAATTCCTTATCGACAAATCTTTTGACTTTCCTTCTATTTCAGGTTGTAATAAATCCCTATATTAAATTTGTTATCATCGCCTCAAAATTAATCCATCAAATAGTTAAAGAAGTTAAACTAGATTTGGTTAGTAATTAACATAAGAAGGATTATTATCCTTCTTTTCAAACCAATCCTTACTCTTTCTCCAATCATTTTCACGTGTCTCTTTGTTAGCACCAAGTAGCATTTGACAGTGAAGTTTTCGTTCATGACTCTCATAATCTTTGGTGGAAACTTTCATTTCGGTTTTCCTTTTCCTTTCTCTTTGAGAAGTTCTTTCCTATCTTAATCACATCTTCTAGGCTCCTCTTATAATACACTTATTTGTTAACTCATTCAAAGTCCACTAATTAGTAATAGTGTTATACCAAAATTTTGAATGGAGTAAATTGAAAAATGGTGAATGTTAAAAATATCTATTTTAGGAATGACTTATTTATTTCCATACTTAATGCCTTAAGTTTAGCAATCTTATATGTTAGATGAGGAATGTGTCCTTAAATCCCATTAACCATCAAATTTCATGATGGATAATTTATTCATAACTGTACCCACGTGTGACTTATCAAACTTTCGAACTTTGATTGAAAGCATTTAAACTTTTCAATGCTACTCCACATTACAGTAAGAAAGGTTTTTATATTAGAAGCTATAATTATTCTCGTAAATATAAGGTTAGTCAATTAGACCTGTCCCAAGCTTTTTCAGCCTCATTTTTTATTCCATAGTACTTTTATCGGAAGTTTTAGAGACATTTAATTAATAAAATAAGCTTTAAGATCCAAGAGATTTATCAAGAATTAGATTCATAATTATTTCCAATAATAAATTTGTCTTATCAAAAGTCATTAATTCAGGGGATTTACCATACAAAAGATATTTATTATTAACTTCAAGTCTCTTTAGTATAGAATTAAATTCTATAATCAATTAATGAACTAATGATATCACTTTAGTTCCTCTTTGGATGAAACCTTAGCATATCTCATATTTACCTTCTTTAAATTTTAGGACAAACTTAATTTGCATGCTTAAAAATGTTACCTTTGGTATCCATTTAAACTTTATTAAATCGGATAAATTAAATCATTCTAACTAGATCACAACCAATCAAAAGTGTATCTCCTATTGGCTGTACACTATCTCCTAATTATGACTACCATTGAGAATATTATTGTTCTTTTTTGTCACCCCCTAGTGACAATAATTTTATGTAGTTTTATAATTACAAAGCCTACCAATTCGAATTACTTTGGCAAATTCTAAACTAACTAAAAATTTTATTATGCATATAAGAAATAATATCATAAAAACAGTAATATGATAACAAAAATTATAATATTAATTGGGAAGAGAAAATATCTCAAGTTCACAATTAACTAATTTAAATATCTCAAAACTCAATTCCCAAGATAAAGAAATCCTCTATGCCCACATCATGTCAGGATAAAATTTCATATGTACCAAAATAGTCCATAAAAGTAAAGATTTAGCTACAGTTTATAAACTTCACAACAGACGTAGAACACGAAACAGGAAACATATCCAAAAGGCAAGCTCTAGGTGAAAGATCCCAAAAGCTACAGATGCAGCACTTAAACAAGAAACTAATTAGCCAAGCCAGAATCAAGAAAATCAAATATGTTCAATGCTTAGAACAGTGGCAACGCGGACAACTTGACTTCATACTGAACAAAATGTTCTCCTATTAATTTACTTAAAGATTAAATCTTTAAAAGCTTTCAATTAATTTCAACAAAAATCTTCAATGTAAAATAAATATATAAATCTTGTTCTTAATACTTAATAAGAACCTAGATTCAAAACTATAATCCTACATGATTCTTAATATCAAATAAGAACTTGATTCAAAGCCATAATCCAAAATTAGTTCTTAATGCATAATAAGAACTTGGCTCTCACACCAATGATAAGAAAATTTAATGCGGGAGAAATGATTTTATACCCGTCAAATAATATGGCTCTAAAATGCATACATTTGTAACAAGACATTGATAAAGGTATTTGATCTCTAAATCTACAAACTTTCTTGAATATCGAACCTCCTTGGATGATTTCCCTTTATTAATATTAACCAATCGCTTCTCTTCTCTGTCTACTTTATTATATAGTCTCCTGTAAAGTTTTATCAATGGAAAGAACATCAGTAAAATAACTGATAGACTATTTGCTTTTAGACATGAGAATTGAACCTAAATCCTTATTGATGCAAGAACAACGTCGAAAAGAAAAACTAAACAAAAGAAAAGATGGAAAAATCACGAAGGCACACAAGTTTTCAGAAAAACAACCAAAGTCGAAAATTTTCAATTAATCAAAAGCAATCGAAAACAATGAGAAACGAAATATTTAAAGGCCTAAACAAACCCGAAACCTAATCGGAACTTAAAATAATGAAATTACAAAAATACTCTCAAAAATTAGCAAATTACGAAACTGCTACTAAAAACAGAAAAATGCCTAAAACTCTATCAAAACGACTCTGGATGGCCGAAAAAAACCCAATCGTTGGATCGTTCCGGGTCACCCAGTCAAATTTGAGCCCTCGGACCAGTCGCCTCGAGAATCGTTCGCGGCATCATCCTCCTCGGTTAGGAAAAAGATTTGCCCTCAAATCTGACTCGTCCTCGTCGGCTGCATCATCTGCACGCAGCTACAATTTGCCAAACGTACCTACCAAAAAGTTCTCCTTTCTTAGCGGAAACCAAACCAGTTCGCCTTTCTTGAACACATCATTCCTCCGACGTTTACCGATCCACCGTTTAGACTGCAAATTCTTCTGTTTATTCCGCTTTACGATCCTGAGAATGTAACTTCTTGAACTATCTAGCACGTCTGAATTGTTTGTGATTGCTTATCAGAGCAACCTGCTCAGGAAGCTTGAACTGATCTGCATTTTCTTCTAGACCAACCAATGCAAAATTTTCAGTTACCCTCCTCGTCTTCCCATGAAATTCTATTCCGGACAGCAAATTTCTTGGTGTCTCCTTCCTCAAATCCAAAAGTCCCAGTGTGATATTCTCGCCATCCTTGCTGAAGGAATATGTGTTTCGAAATCCGTCATGTGTCGCCTTCCTATCATACTGCCACGGCCTCCCTAGTAGAATGTGACAAGCATCCATAGGAAAAACATCACACTAGACCTTGTCCGTATATTTTTTTCCAATCGAAAATCGAATAAGGCACTGTTTGCTGACTTTTACCTCTTTGCCTTTCATCAAGCACGACAATTTGTAGGGTTGCGAATGCTCAATTGTTTCCAAAACAATTTTTACCATTATCGTGGAAACCACATTCTCTCAACTACCGCCATCAATGATCATGTTGCAAACCTTTCCTTCAGCAATGTACAAAATATGAAAGATATTATGTCGCAACCAAGACTCATCTTCTACTGCCGCCACACTTAGCACTAGCCGAATCACAGGGGACTCTCCCGAATTAGTATATACAATGTCCTCCTCCTTTTGTGCATCATCAAGCTCCTCTTCTTCGTCATCAAAACCTGGCTGAGTGTCACGAACTGCCTATTTGGACAGTCTGCGACAAAGTGCCCAATGCCCTGACATTTAAAATAGAGTTTGGCTGTTGTCGTCGCCCCCACCTCTTTGCCAGTTCCGCTGTGCTGTCCGTCATTGACTACTAACTTACCCTTGTCTCCTCTACTCACAACTGTCGCCCCCACTGAAAAGGATCAATCTCTAGGGTTGTCCTAAATCTGTTCAGAACCCTCGATCCCAAACTGCCGCTGCTCTTCCATCTAAGCTATCCCTCAACCTTCAGGGCCAATCTACAAATATCTTCATAAGTCCAACATTGCTGCAGTTGGACCACATCATCAATCTCGAACTTGAAACCTACCAAAAATCGCGTCACCGTTTGCTCATCTTCCTCTGCGATATCGCACCTCATGCACAACCGATCAAATTTCGCAATATACTACTCCACTGAAAGATCCTACTGCTTAATGGAATGATAATCAATAAACGCCTCTTGCCGATAGTGTACCGGCAGGAACTTTTGCCACAACTGTTTCTTCATCTTGTCCCAAGTCTAAATTTTCGACTTTCCGTCTCTGGCGCGTTGCTTCTTAAGGTTCTCCCACCAAATCGAGGCATGCTTCCTCAATTTAATGGCCACAATCTTAACTTTCTGTTCTTCCATCAAATCTCTAAGATCGAAAATCCTTTCCACCATATGTAACCAATTTAAAAATTCATCATGATGAGCCCTACCTTCAAAATTGGGAATCTCAATTTTCATGTTGAAATTCTGGAAAGATGATGGCTATCGGCCAAGTCGTTCCAGTCAATTTTGTCGCCCTTGGTTCAACACCCAAATAGATTGTCATCTTCCTCCTCATCGTCAGATTCAATCTTCGATTCCAAACCCTCTGCCAGTTACAGCTCCAAGGCCTGAATTTGAATTTCTGTTCTGTGTTTTCATTTTCGACTTCCTATAGGTCTCGTTGACAAGGCGATTCATCTTCCTCAGGAACGACTCCACATCCCCTTCCAGTATGATGCCATCCACGACCTCCACGAGTCTACTCAGCCATTGATTTCAACAACTTGAGTCTCTGATACCAACTAATCCTAGAACATTGTCGAAAAGAATGACTAAATAGAAAAAAAGTTGGAAAACCGCGATAACACACAAGTTTTCGGAAAAACAACCAAAGTCGAAAATTTTCAGTTAATCAAAAGTTGCTGAAAACAATGAGAAACGAAATATTTAAAGGCCTAAACAAACCCTAAACCTAATCGGAACTTAAAATAATGAGATTACAAAAATACATCAAGAAAAACAGCAAATTACGAAACTACCATTAGAAATAAAAAAATTACGATAATGCCACTAAAAATAGAAAAATGCCCAAAACTCCATCAAGACGACTCTGAATGGCCAAAAAAAGCCTTGCAACATGGCATAGCCATTAGATTTGATCGTGAGGCCGTTCCGGATCACCTGGTCAAATTTGAGCCCGATTCGAGCTCGAACCAGTTGCCTCGGGAATCGTGCCCAACATCACTTCTTATACTAGGAAACATGAGAATAGGGATTCAATAAGGATAGAAAACTCCAATACATCAAAGGAAATTTCCTAAACATTATATCCTACTAAACAAATGATATTAGAATTCTATTAATTGACTTCGAATCCAACAAAAACTAGGTTAGTGGACTGCAAATTAAATATGGGTTTTACAAAGAACTCATCCCTAACTTTGATATGGCATAACATTCGAAAAATACTCCCTTGTAATTTGATTAAAAATTATCTGAAAAATGAAAATGTACTAAAAACCAACAGAAACGGTATGAAAGTACACTTACCATATCAAGTTCCTTAGAAATTTTTTGTTAAAAATTTAAAACGACCAATTAGGAGATCTGATGGGTTCGGTTGGGATGTGTTCATTCAACTAAATCAATTAAATCGAACATAGAATATCATCTAAGTCATCCAATAATTCAACTATCACCCTAGAATTTGAATTAAATTGATTGGATAAGATTTTATACAATAATTGAAATGCTTTTTTTTTTTCTTTCTATTCTCCCTTTCCCTAACCCTCCCACTCCCGAGGTAATTAACTACGGTCCTCTACCTACTCTGATCATTTGAATACATATTATATTATATGGTAAATTAATATTCAGTGCCCACGTAATGTAAAATGGTTTTCATAATACATATTATTAAAATATTTAAAAATTTCAACAAATCAAAATTTTTTTTATATAATACAACATAAATAAATTATATTTTTCTAAAGGAAAAATATGGTAATGGTTTCTTTTTTCTAAAAATATAAACGTCAAGAAGAAAGTTAAAAGGTATTTGTTTTTGTTTTGAATTTATGTGATTTTGAATTGATTGACAAACTCTATTTGTAGAATTGCATGCGACTTTTCAAATTACATATATAACCCTTCTAAGTAATGATTAATTTATAAGTTATAAAAGATAACTATTTTCAATTTACATATCGTTATTGAAAGTTTAGCAATGCTATTAAAAATCTGAAAGATTATATTCGTTAAATATAAACATTATATTCATTGAATATTAAAATATGAAAAATCACATTTGTTCAATATAAAAATTGTATTCACCGAATATGAAAGATTATGTTCATAGGGTTTGAGTTTTTTCCATTAATATATTAAAAAAAATGTGGCTACTTAAAATTGTTGAATTTCAAATTTATTGAGGCCTCATTGATTTTGGAGGTCTTTACTTTATATATATATATATATATATACACGTAAACATATATTTATTTATTTATACAGTTCAACTAGTATGTGCAAAGTCACACACACCCACCGTGAGCGTCAAAGACAGATAAGTAAATTTCCTTAAATTTGAAAACATTGATGTAAAACAACGTCATTCTTTAAGCTATTTATTTCTATTATTTATTATATAAGTAAATATATTTATTACTTATTATTTAATATAAAATTTATATTTTTATAATTATTTTTTAAAAAATTATTTTATTATTTATTTAATTTTTTTACTTTTAATTATATATATTTACTTTAGATATACAATATATACAAAATATATAATATACAATCAATACAAAGTATATGATATACAAAACAATCTGCTACTAAATCACATTAGATTGATTCGAATAAAATTGAATTGGATTATATATGGCTATTTTACTATTTGAATAAGCCAAATCTTCATCGTCATCGTTCCAAACATGGCTCAACGGATGCTTGATTTCCTTTTTTTTTCGAATGGAGAGTGGAGAATAACTCTTTTATCATCAAAGGATTAAGGGAATCATAAAATATCCACTATAGTGTTGTTGGAGAAGAGAGAACAGATTTTTTCCTTGATCCATATACGACATGTGCATGATGTACAATTGGAATCTCCTCTTGAATGTAATGTTGAAAATTTTGGTAAGTTCACATTCCCAGTTCGAAGCAGGAAGGAACATGGTTAACAAAGTCCATAGATTTGGAAATCTATGAGCATTCTCAATATTACCAATGAACTGTAGAACTATCTGCACCACGATGTTGAGTGCAAAGAAGTGAAGAGCAGAAAAGATACCAAGTGAGCCACAAGGCATGTTCAGAATCGTCCTTTTGTTTTGAGTCCTGAATGGAAATAAGATTATTGTACGAGCAATAGGGGTTGAAATTGATTTTTTCATGGCAATGAAAAGATTCATAAGACACTAATCCTGAATACCAATAAAAATGTTCCCAAGCATGTGAGATAACTTCTTCATTATTATCAAATTGGAGATTTTGAGGAAAGATGTTTATTCCATGAAATATCTTGTGAGAGGAGGAACTAAACTTTGGCTTGGAGAGCATGAAGATAAGAGGGACAGAAAATGGAATGGAATTTATGTACAAACTGACACTTTTTTGGACAGGAGAGGAGATCTGCAAGAATATTTGCAAAACCTTTTATGTGGTCAACACGGAACTGATACGTTGAGAACTAATCTTTTAGGCAAAGGAGTCGGGATTCAGGGATCATTTTGTTCTTAAAATCTAAGATTTTTGGAAAAGAGGAATTATCCATGAGAACAATAAGCTCATGATTGATTAGATGAAATTCAAACTTTATAATACCATTTTGAATACTAAGATCTCCTTGATAGGGGAGTGATAATGGCTTTTAAATTCCTTGAATTTACCAATAGCATGGCGACAGTAGCATTTGGATCCATCTAGTTCTTCTAAAAGCAGGTCTCCCCAGTGCTTATCACAAGCATCAGTTTGTAAGAATTGATCCCTATTGTTGGAATGTGGAGAGGAACGGGTTGTTTGCAAAGGGTTTTTATGGCTCGGATGGCTTTGGTTTGCACTGACCCCCATTGAGGGGGATTTTTCCTAGGGAGTTTCACCAAATCACTGGTGTGTTGAGCTACATTAGGAAGGAATGTTTTGTTGTAGTTCACAATACCCAGGAATTGTTGGATTTTTTCTGTGAATAGATTTTTTTTCAAGAAAATTTAGAATTGTATCGATGAGGTAAGGACCAAGCTGGATTTTTTTGAAAATATTATCTTTCCTAGTTATTATATTTTAGATAGACCGATGAAGGATTTCTTTTTTAAAAGCATGATACCCTTTTGGTTGACAATGTCAAAGAATTATTGGAGCAAGGCTCTATGTTTCTCATCATGTTTAGGAAAAAGAAGGAAATAATCTTTGTAAACCAAAGTAGTGTGTAGTAGGTCTACAAAAAAATATTGTCATTGTCTTTTGAAAAATTGAAGGGCTATTTTCAAGCCAAAAAGCATGACAGTCCATTGAAACTAGGCATTAGCGATACAAAAGGCAGTCTTGTATCTATCTTTAACTTATATTCCTAATTGACAAAAAACATATTTTAAATCAAATTTTTTTAAAACAACCTTGCTCCAAAGAAATGGATAAAAAGATTTTCAATTTGGGATGGTGAAAATTTGTCATCTTTTAAAAACTGGTTTAGGTTTTTGTAATAAATTACTAATATCTTTTGTTCCCTAATTTGCTCAAACCTTTTGTTTACATAAAATGCATGGAAAGTCCAACCGAAATCTGTTGGTTCTATGAAACCTTGTCTCAAAAGCTCATTGCATTGTTTCTAGCAAGTTCAAGGTCATTAGGAGTCATACTTGGATGTACCACCCTAGTGGGATTTATATCTTCATTGAGTTTAAAGGGTAATGTGACCAAGAACTCTTCATTCTTGCACAAAGGTTGGAGTGTCTGAATTTCTCATGAGAAACTGCACAAAGAGATTTTATTTTGTCAGAGATATTTACATAGGAAGTAGGAGCATTAAAGATGGGGCAAATCTTTGTCAGTGAATGTATGGTTGAAAGGAGTGTTTGCAATGCAATCCATGGGGAAGAATTCTTAGATTCTTTGCATTGGATCATCTTTTTCATGGAGCTTGTTGTCATATACTTTCCACCTCACAACATAACCGTGGAAGAATTGAAGATTTCTCAATTAGCAGCCTGGAACTTCTCAGAGGATTCTTTCTAGGAATCTAGGGGTAATATATTTGAATTGTACATCATAAATTGGGTTCCACTGTCTAGAAATCCAATTGCTTTTATTGGTTTAGAGAACTCGGATATTAAGATATTTACCTGCATATGAGGAGTTAGAAATTGATCAGATACCATAACTGGTGATGCATCTTCAATTGCAAGATTAGGAAAACAATTTTCGCTCTCGTCCCAAGAGGATTTGGATTCCGAAACTATATCTTCCAATTCAAAGATGATATTTTCATCTAGTTAACTCTATTTTGAATATACCGACTCTACATCTAATTCGAGATGGTCAGTCATGAATTAAGAGACTATTTTTTAGGCTTTTTTTTTCTTCGGGCAGTCCTTTAGGAAATGTCCCTTCTTCTTGCATGTATAGCATTTGTTGGACTTCGGTCGATTTTCAAATCTCCATCTATAAAATGTTAAGGATCTCTTCATATTCTTTTTATGTTTTTTCTTGTTCGAGGACTTTGAAAACTTTTTGGAAGAGTATTCGCATTTTCCCTTGAAACTTATTTCCAAGTTTTCAAAAAGTTATTTTTGAGTGACTTTCTATTTTTTGAAAAACTCAGAGATTGTATTTTGCTGCTCACGAAGATTATCTATTATCTTTGTTGTGTAGTTCATCCAATCCAATATCTATCAAATTCCTTTTGGAAGATTGGACGAGCTTTTGAATTCCGGGTTGTAATTCCTACAAAAAGAGAAGACAAAAACACTTGTTTAAGGCTGGGATCATTAATTCATCCAAGCACATAACTGATCATATTTAACTCATATTTTAATTGATTTCTACTCATTAAGGGACAAATTTGAGACAACTTGCAAAATTACAAAATAATCAAGGTTTGAGTTGAAAACTGCTTAAAAGATTAAATGTCCTTAGATCTCTGTGAGGGTTGTACTCAAGGGATCAAAGTAGCCATATGGAAAGTAAAACTTTTACTCAGACTCAAAATACAATGGAATCAGCTAAATACTTTCAAAGAATCAAGGGACAATTCAAAGTTGATCAAGAAGATCATGGAAGAAGTTATTTTAGAGATATTTAAGGGGAATTCACCTCTATATAAACCAAGAGGGTCTTTTATTGTTTTTCATCTTATTTTCTTAGTTTTTCTCATGGCTTTGGAATTTCAATTGTCATTAGTGACTAAGTTCTTTAGTCTAGTCGTTTAGTTGAACTTCCAACTAAAGATTGTGAGACTATTGTTCTTGATCTTATACACAAATTTGAATATTCAGTTTTTTCTGATTCAATCTTATTTCTACTATCTTTTGCTTTTCAATTAGTTTTCATTGTTGAGTCAAATTATGGTAGTATTCTGTTAATGATAGAATCTAATGCTTCTCATTTAGACTCTTCATCTGGTAACAATTAGTATCAACATACTAAGAAATAACTGATTGAGTTTAAACATTCATATGCTTTGGAGTTTTTTAACTTGAACTAGCTTTCCTAGTTCTTTCATGTAATTAATGCTTTGAATCCTTGCCGGCATTCCTGAGGGTTATTTATTAATTAGGGAATTTTTTTTGAGTGTGTCATACTTAGTCTAATTTGGAGAAAGCTGGTAAAATCAATTGTTCTATTTTACTTTAACCAACGTATTCTCATTTATATTTATTTAGTTAAGTCAATGATCAATTAAGATGGAATAGAGATGAATATGACTAGATTCGTATTTACAAATCTCTCTTTTATTTATTAAATTGTCTTTAATCCCACTTTCAAATCCCCCTCTATTTATTCTTTACTAAAATTATTTTTATTTAATTTCTTGGTTTTATTCTGAAACAAAATTTGATAAAACAAGTCCCCGTGGATACAATCCCTACTACCATACCTACAAATAATTCTGTATTTATTTTTTCAGGATATTATTTTGATGGAATTGACAGCAATCAAATCTTTATGCCATTGTCGGACCTGTTTATAACTAATATTTGTTTCTTTTATGACTAGGACTGCAAGGGGAAAGAACGCCTCTTTGATCCCGAAATTGAGAAAACTGCAAGAAAAAATAAAAAAGAAATTAAATTGACACAAGGGTCAACAAGTCAACAAAAAGAAAACTTTCCAAAAGAGAGTCATCCTTCAGACCGAAATCCAACTTCAAGTTCACTGGAGATGGAAGACCCATCACCTCCTGGTACTGACGGCCAGCCTCTAGACAACAAGCCGACGACTAGACGACTTCCAGCCGGCCAAGTCCAAGACATAGCCACCAATCAGCAAGCTAACGGAGTTTGTCGACAAGTTTCCGGATTGCTTCCAGTCGTCACCGGCCAAATCCTTCTCAATGCCGTCCAACCCCAATTCATCTGTCAGCAACTCGTCAAACTTCAACCTCCTGTCATTGCTGACTAGTTTCCACAATTTCCATTCTTGGCCAGCCAGTATCTCCAATTTTTGTTCGCCGCATGTCAACTACTCTCCGGAATTCAACCACTCAACGCCAGACAGATAATCCCACCGTTCGTGGGACAACCTGCAAAACTGGATGAACTTACACTTGCTCAACATGCTGCTCCTCTCTATGCTAATCCTCTTTTATGTATTTCTTAAGCAAACTTGAATTCTGAAATAAGATCGAGCTTGTTGCATTATTTACCCAAGTTAAGTGGAGCAGAAACGAATGACCCAAATCAACATCTAAGAGAGTTCAGCTCGATTTGTGAAAGTCTGTGCTCAATTGGAATCTCACAAAAACAAGCAATGCTGAGAGCCTTTCCCTTCCCTTTAGAAGGGAGTGCAAAAACTTGATTATTTAATTTACCATCAAATTCAATTACAACTTGGAATGATTTGGTAAGACATTTTTTACAGAAATATTTTCCTACATCTAAAGCCATTAACATTTGCAGGGAAATTATTGGAATCAAACAACAAGAGGAAGAATCCTTACATGCAAACTCAGAGAGATTCAAAGTTTTATGAGCAAAATGTCCTCGGCATGGAATTCCATGTTGGATTTATTCCAATTAATCCCGTTTGGTGGGCTATATTAATTAATCATTAATGACCAGTTAATTAAGTGAGATCTTAGGGCTTTTAGTCTGTGAATATGGACTGACATAGTGTGGGCTGATGAGCCCAATCCGTGATGAGTGGACTGGGTTCGGACTCTAAATGCTGGGTCTCCTCCCTTTAGCCCAATGATGATTCAAACAATAAAGGGTCTGATTAGCCTTTTATGAGAGAATAAGGATTGATGACAGATAACAAGAAGAAAATAAGACAGTAC
>JAOXNR010000022.1:15513930-15532841 GCA_028571225.1 Parsonsia alboflavescens
ATATTCACAGATTAAAAGCCCTAAGATCTCACTTAATTAACTGGTCTTTAATGATTAATTAATCTAGCCCACCAAACAGGATTAATTGGAATAAATCCAACAACTTGGACTCCTTCTCAAGCTCCAGACCGTCTGTCCATCTCGGTTAAAAGCTCAGCAAACTTGACTGCAATTGTGAGAGGTGTGGCAATCCAACACTGGGGCATCCATTACCAATCTGGCCAGGGTGATTCATGATAATGACCTGTGAGGTGAAGCTGGAAGCAACCTTTGTTACCACAGCCTGAAGGCAACCCTTCAATCTACTCCTCAAATGCAGCCCTGAATGGAGTCAAGAAATTAAAACATGGCTATCACAATGCAAAATCTATACCACCAAAAATTGGCAACAAGAGCAAAAACATACTCATTTAGCCTCAAAACTGCAGCTACACAACTTTGCAAGGCATATGATCCATCCGGTGTTCTGTTAACAAATTTTTAAAAAGGAGTTCTGTTAACAAATTTTAATTATCACAAGGGAAACTTCTCCTACCGCAGCCATTTCTTGAAAGTTGAGACTAAAAGTTTCATTTATTTTGGCCACAATTTTTCTCAGTGTTGGAAGCCAATCACCCTGCAAAATTGACCAAGAACTCTAAGTTGCCTAAAGCAGAGCTTGACAAATGCACTGAAGATAAATTCAAGTATTCCACGATGTCCCTATGAAAATCAACACAGGCATTTTATCTGAAGGGCAAAGCAGGGAAGCGCAGTCGGGGATACCATCAGCCAAGGACAAGTACCTTAGTTCACACCATAACTAAATAATAACAAATATAATTACCGGGTAATAACCTCATCATTTGCTTACCTTCAAATTATTGATTAGTGTGTAATTAATTCCTTCTCATCTTCTTCCTGTCTTTTTGTAAGGGCTTCTATCTTTGCGCATATTTAATTAGACATGAGAAATTAGTTTCAAACACTTAAGCAAAACCAAATACATACCTTTGGTTGTCGAGTTTCATATTCTTTCAGAACATTCTGACTAAGGCAGAGAATTGAATCAGCCTGAGATTTAAAATCTTCAATTTTATGGAAGAGACTACCCATGGTGAGGCGCACAAGCTTTGTTCAGATGAAGAAAAGACCCTCAAGGTTTTGGCCATTCTTTTTTAGATCGGACTGGATCCAATCGTGAATCGATCATCAAATTGGTTTAAAAGAAGGCATTGAAATTTTTTTATCAAAACCATTTTTTAAATGAAAAATCTAGATGAATCGACTGGTTGGACCAATGAATCGGACGGTCTAATGTTGAACCGATCGATTTTTAAAAAATTCAAATTTGGGTCAAATTTGTCCAAATTTCAACAAAAATAAATAAATATATTTTAATATTAATTCATTCTTCAATTAAATTATAAATTTATTCACTTAGTTATTTTAGAATCAACAAATTTACTCAAAATGTACTTCATTATTAAATAATAATAACAATAAATCTTATAATTTTCAAATTTTACCCATACTAAAGGTTATCATTTTTAAATTCCTATAAAATAGAAGTTATGATTATTAATTACAAAAAAATTATTAATATTATATATATAAATTTAACTTCAATATTATTATATTTTAAAACTATTATATCTTATATTATTGATAACAAAAAAAAATCGATAAGAAATATAATTTTTATTTTTTATATAATATTATCGATTTAATTATTATTCAATTACTATTGGATCAATAAACTATGAATTAGTAACTTTTCTTATTCGACCTTCGATCCCATTTTTAAAACATGGGTTTCGACTATAGATCTCGGCTCTCTATCATCTCGAAAATGAGATCTCGCTCTCTCGCACCTTTGTCTGTGAAAATCAGATCTCGATCGGATTTGAGATCAATTGGCAGAATTAGATCTTGACTCTCGTGACTGCACTCTCTGTCTCTGAAAACTACCCATGGTCGGCTCTCTATCATCTTGAAAATGAGATCTCACTCTCTCGATGGAATCAAATCTTGGTTCTCTCATCTGTGCTTTCTCTCTTATTTTTCTGTTCTCTCTCTCATAGGGTTAGGGTTTGAGTTTTGATGATATCTCTTTTTTTTTTTTTTGATAAATAACGTATTTGATGTTTTTGTATTAAAGGATTTGGACATGATAATCAAATTTTATCCTAAAATTGTTAATCCACTTAAATGAATGACATTTGTCAATCTATTATGCGACACTACTTTTATAGGTTAATATATATATGATAATAGATAAATGTGTAATTTTATATATTTTGAAAATTTTCTTATAAACAAAAAATGAAAGAGAGAAAAAAATAACAAGAGCAAAACCCAATCCCTACCGGGTCACGCGCGAATGTATCCTGCATCTGCGTAGACTGCGATACCTTTTCAATGACCTGTGCGACGACTCTTGCACTATGACCAGTTTGCTAAAGAACACACGGAGACCCCAGAAATCCAGAGAGAGAACTAAAAATCAGTCCAATCCCTTCTTTTTTATCCCATTTCAAAGACATAAGGAGGAAGAAGGAAGGGATTTTGATTCTATTGCTAGGTGATTCGCATCCATACTAAAACATGTTGAAGAAGGGGAATCTTGCTGCTAATTTGAAGCTCAATTTACCTCCCCCGGATGAAGTTTCTCTTTCTAAATTCTTGTAGGAATCTTTCTTATCTTTCTTTTTTCCTTTTTCCATTTCATTACATGCTTATTCATATATGTGGTTTTTTCTCTCTCTTGGGCTGTTATGGGGTGTGCAGGACTGAATCGGGCACGTTTAAGGATGGTGATCTACTTGTTAACAGAGACGGGGTTCGAATTGTTTCTCATAACGAAGTTGAAATGGTAATATTGTCTCAAGATTTTGCCTTGGGATTCTTCTGGGTTCTGTTTGGTAACTATGAAATCTGATCAAACTTTTCTTTGCTGTTGGATTATATATGTTAGCACAATAGACATGCTCATTAAGGGTTTACTTGAGTCTCAGTTTGATATTGGAGTTTACTTATCTGTAATGGGTTGTGAATGTTTGCTATGATCGGACTTGAAATATGCCTTAGCTGATTCTGATGCATTTTTATTTTGCTTTTCCATTATTACCTTAAATCATCATTCTTTTTTTCTTTTTCTTTTTTTAATTCTTTTTATTCTTTGTTGCAACCATGACATGTTTACCTTGAGCTTCTGTTTGACTCGTGTGAATATCTGTCTCTCTCTAGCCATCACTCATACAGCCATCGGATAACCAGTTGAGCCTAGCAGACTTTGATGCCGTTAAAGTAATCGGAAAGGGTAATGGAGGTGTTGTGCGGTTGGTCCAACATAAATGGACAGGACAATTTTTTGCACTGAAGGTTCTTACTCTTGGATATTTAACACTATCTATTTTCTTCCTTTTGGTCCTCCATGGAAGCAATAATGAATTTACTGCTGTCTCAAAATTTGGTCGCACTTTCAATAACGCTGTCTTAAACCAAACCTTACCCTCATGGCTTCTAGTCCTTTTCATGATCATGTAGCATACCTGTCCACAGCTTGTGGTAGGGAGATGTGGAGAATAGCATGATTGTAAAGCATACCTGTTTATAGCTTGTGGTAGGGAGAACATGGAGAGTAGCAGTTGTTTCTGAACATTGTAGATATTCCCTTTATGCAAAAGAGAATATTCTCCTCTTGTGTATAACTTTGTTCTTGTTGCTTTATTTCTCCTTCTTTGTCTTCCTCTTTTCATTATTTCCTGCACTGAAGGTAACTAGCATATTGGGATTGGATTCCAGCATCCTCTTTGATACCTAAGTTAGCAATTTAATTAATCTGGGAAATGTTTGTTTTCTTGACTCTCTCAGCTTCTTTCTTTAAGGAAATAACTAAAGGGTCCTTCACAAATCGTTCTCTGTACATATGTGTTCCTAATTCATGTACACTTCACTGCCTCTTTGTAATCTAGTGAATTGATAACAGAGTCAATTTTACTACCCACCAGAGCCTATCATGTCATTATACCTCTAAGAAGCTTAATTAGATCAAAAGTAAGGCACATCAGAGAAGATGTTTTCTAAATATAAACTTTTAGACCAAGTTTGTGGAGAACAATTCACAGATACTTTATTAATGCATGAACCTGCTGTGGCATATGGCACTTTAGCAATGATTGAGCTCTTGTCTGCTCCTATTTATATTCTCATTTCCTTTCGGTTTTCTATTTTAGGAATGTCTTGTGATGAGGTCTTTAAATACAGGTTATTCAAATGAACATTGAGGAGTCTGCTCGAAAGAACATTGCTCAGGAACTGAAAATTAATCAGTCATCACAATGCCCCTATGTTGTTGTGTGTTATCAGTCCTTTTATGACAATGGTGCTATTTCAATAATCTTGGAGTACATGGATGGGGGATCCCTTGCAGATTTTCTAAAAAAGGTTGGAAGAATACCAGAGCCATTCCTTGCTGCCATCTGCAAGCAGGTAGAACATATAGAACTCTTCTCAACGCATGTGATTTTCTTTTGGGCAGCCAACACAAATATTTTCCTGTATTTTGTCAGGTTCTAAAGGGCTTGTGGTATCTTCATCATGAGAAACACATTATCCACAGGGATCTAAAACCTTCAAATTTGTTGATAAACCACAGAGGTGAAGTCAAGATCACTGACTTTGGTGTCAGTGCGATACTGGCTAGTACATCTGGACTGGCTAATACTTTTGTTGGCACATACAACTATATGTCTGTAAGTACCTATATTTCTGATCAAATTACATGTGAAGTTTGACTATTTTGTCTAAGAAAATGTAGAGGTGATTTTGTGTGTTTTGTGAAATTGATTCACTATCCTGCTACATCGTATTTTTCTTATGCAGTAGCACTCTTTTCTTTCTAATTGCTATTTGCAATCGTTTGCTAAATCCAGACAACAGTGATTAATGCAGTGATTTTTGTATGCATTTTTGTCTTGTTCTAATAACCTAAATAACTCTAGTTGCTTATATTCACTGGTATTCAATTGTTTGCTAAATCCAGACAATACTGATGGATTTAATCACTGGCACTTGCATTTCTTCCCTATTCTAATAACTAAATAACTCTAGTTGCTTATATTCCCTGGTGTTCTAAAGCCAGAGAGGATTGTTGGAGGTCACTATGGCTACAGAAGTGATATATGGAGTTTGGGATTGGTTTTGCTGGAGTGTGCCACAGGTCAATTCCCTTATTCCCCACCACAGCCCGGGGAAGGATGGGTTAATGTGTATGAGCTGATGGAAAGTATTGTTGACCAACCTCCGCCATGTGCACCTGCAGATGAATTTTCTCCTGAATTCCGCTCATTCATTTCTGCTTGGTAATCAGTGCACTCTACTATTTTCACATCCTTTAGCAAATTAGTTTGTCAATGAACTGGAAGATGAAAAAGTATTTCCTACATTACTACTCAGGAAGTCTACCCTGAACCAACACACCTTCCTTAATATAATGTGCAACAGTTATATTACTTCAACTTGCTATGACTCAGAGCAGAGAAAAGTCATGCACCAATTCTATTGAATTTGCTCTAGCATCTAAGTATTGGGGTTATTTTTTACTCTTTGATATGAATCCTTCAAAATATCAGAGCTAATATCTCCTGAATTGTTTTATTGAGTATATTTTTTTCAACTTACTTTTGAAAATGCATGTTAACAAAATTTTCAACTTTTAGATGCAGAAACGTTTTTAATGTCTGGTAATTGTAGAGTTATCATTTTCTAACCTTCGGATTTCTTCTTTCAGTGTTCAAAAAGAACCAAAGGATAGGCTGTCGGCGAATGAACTTTTGGTATAGACACCTAGATTTTGCATTAGTTTTGGTTGAAAATGTGGATTTGAGCTGATATGGTGGCTAAGAGGTTACGATTTACTGAAATGCAGAGTCACCCTTTTCTGAGGAAGTATGATGATATGGATCTCTCAACTTATTTCATGAGTTCAGGACCATCACTGGCAACGTTGTAGAGTTTTCTTTGGTACGTAAATCATATCCGCATGTCAGAAAATGAATCTTTTGATAATTTATCACTTGAACATACATGTTTTCTAGTGGTGAATATAATGTGAATGCTGCCTGCTACAATTTCAATCTTGTTTTACCAAATGTTCGAGCTAGCTTGGTGGAATGCTTTTCTTTGATTTCATGTCTCCATATAATTGCTAGAGTGGAAAAGCATTAGCTGTATCAAATCTCTAGGTGGGGAAAATTCGAAAGCAAAAGTAAAATAAGTGCTTCGATAAAGGCTCCTCTTTGAGCAAAGTGGAATTGCCTTTTTGCATTCAGAGGTAAAACAGTAACCAACTGGCCTTTCTCTGACTTTGGGTTGGTTCATCCTGTCCAAAGGCCTCTCTGCATGCCAATAATCTGAGGGATCCCAAGTTTAGGTTGAATCATGCAGAAAGCAGTTTCAGGATGGTTTTTAATTCCTGTAGATTCATTCTTCTCTCTATGGTATTTTAATAACTTGATAAAAGAAAGGTCCTCTCATGGTTTTTGAGTCACATGAGGCGCATCAAAACCAGCAGTCATTGGTTCTGTTTTTTGCTTTTATAATAATCCTTAGACTATCTATCTTTATGGGGAATAGAATAGATAAGGACTGAAATGAGAATTGATAGAAAATGGAATAGATAAGGACTGAAATTGATAAAAAACTTTGTTTGTGATGATGTGATCGTCGAGTAACCCCTTGTAGTTGATGGGTGTGGATTTGAACTTCATTACTTCTACTTTGGAATGGCTTTCTTAATATTACAAGGAATTAGGATTCTTTGCAATTCTCAGATTTTATTTTATTTTTTGTATAAAACCAAACAAAAGAATCTCAATTCTTGGGAATGAACGAGGAATGGAATGGCTATTCAAGTAAACCAAACACGTTAATGTCTGCAGTGTAGTCTAGATAGTTGATAGTGTTTCCAGAAATGGTAAGTTTCTGCCATTTCAATGTTGTGGCAACATAATAAGCACTCATCACTCCCTGAGCGATGTGGGTTCTTGCGACCAAAAGGAATATATGTTTTTGAGGTATTGTTGGAAAAAGAATTTCGTAGGACACCTTGTTTGTTAGATTATATCTATATTGTGTGATTGACTGAGTACACACACATTTGCTTACTGGAAGGGAAGTGAAAGTGTTCCCATTCGCACATGAGATTGGCATATGAAAAACATTTTTCCTGCTGCTTTGATTATTCATTCTACTGCATTCTGCGTTGACAACCCACGTATTGTTTTGCTTCTGCAGTGGTGTGGTTAGCTGTGTTGAAAAAAACATACCTCAATGCAATTGAGCAAGGATGTGATTTCATTTGATGCAAAAAAAAACAACATTCCATAAGCATTCTAGAGAGATATGTTGAAAGAGGGACCTGCCTGCACTGGCACTCTTCTTCTTCATGTTTCCCAGGGAAGAAGATGATAGTATTTTGGTCCGTGGCACGCTTCTTCTTCATGTTTCCCAGGGAAGAAGATGATAGTATTCAAAGACACTCTTTCCTTCCTTCCAACATGTCTGATGGAGGAATAGGATGTATCTTTTATCAATTAATTAAATCATTAATGCATGTAATTAGTTACACTTTGGTTTTCAAGGAAGTTCTGATATGCTTGATCTGAACCAGAACAGCACCTGGCCTAAAAAAAGTTTTCACCAAAATTTAAAAGGCTTTCCATTAAAAAAACAAGGAGAAACAATTTCAAAAATATATATATTATTCAATGAAATGCATCAATATCCAAGTATTTTCTTTAACTTGGATTTATTTTCAATTATCTCTCTTAATTTTTTTGACTCATATATATATTTAAAATTATAACATATATATATATAATAATTGATATTACAGATAAGATTCCATATTCTAAATTTAGGAAATTTACAAATTTATCCCTGCGCCTTTGAGATGAGTGATAAGACAGAAAAATCAAGTAGCAAGAAATTTAAAGATCACAAAGTAGAGCTCTCTATACCGTAATAATAGCTTACAAAGTCAAATGATCAGAGGCTTTTGTCCAGTTTGGTTCAAGAATTCAGGAGACCACTGCCCTGCCATTTTACATCATTTTCTACGGTCAAATGCAATACTGCACCTCCTAAATTCCAGTTAGTTTATGCCTAATTTTGCACCAAACCAAACTAGCCCTTCACAGCTAAATAGATAATGCTTACACCAAATTCAGTAACTTCCCTAAAGGATCTGTATGAATTAGGAGTAGTTTGTGTCATTAATCTAAATAGATTATAAAGAAAATAGCAGAGTAAGAGCATATTCTTAGATCAAGTTTTCTTTTTAAACTTTCTTATGGGTTTCAAATCCACCACAATCACAGATATATTGTCCTTGCTTCCCCTTTGGAGAGCAAGTCGGGTGAGATAGTCCGCTGCATCTTGAGCAGCAGGGTCAATGCCCTCACCTCTTTCTTTTGATAGGGCATCGCTGTTCTTTTTGTGCCAAAGAAGGATTCGCCTCCGTGCAACCTCACAAACTTCTTCATTTGTCATGACGTCCCACAATCCATCACTAGCCAAAATAAGGCATTCATCCGCTCTTATTCGAGGTACAAACATCAATTCCGGGTCTGGAATCACATACGGCCTCAAATATCTATCTCCTGTAGTTGACAAAATAATGAGGTCAAAGATCAGCAACTGACAAGAGAAAACACGCAAGAACAGAAATAGTTTCTTGGCTACTTAAGAATTTACATTAGGTTTGGTTAAACCTTGTTGCAACTGCCTATCAACTCAATAAGACAAGGGTTTAAGTCTGCCCCTTTTTTTTTCCTTTTTTAATCTTCTTCATTCTCAAAAATAAGAAAGGAATCATTCGTACTCACAACCCAAGTAAGATAACTCTTTCGTCACACACTACCAGCCCCATTTCTCTGCAAGATCTTGCTAAGCAAGCTTGATAGGTTCCTTCCTCCCTTGTTCAGTTGTCTCTAATTCTTTATGCAAGACGAAGAAGCATGCTCTTACAGTTATCCAGAAATTTGAACAAATATAAAGTATGAAGAAAGGTAATATAGGCTTTCATGGCTTCTATCCTTTGTAAGTCTTAAGTTCACTTTAATAAGTTGCAACCACTCCAAGCTTATTTTGATATGGTAGCAGGCTGAGCAAGAGATTTACAATTTGAAGTGTGAGCTATTAATGCGGGTAAGACAGTATTATGCAGACAGGAACATAGTCAAGCATATCAAAAGGCAAATCAAAGGATCGTTAATTGACCAATTACTAGGTACTTGTCAACCCTATTGGTAATTGACCAATTACATCACAATATAAAGTAAATCAAAGTGGTAGTGCAAATATGTCAGCATAGTCGTGCACCAAATGTTCAAGAATCTTAGGCAATCAGTTTAGGATACTGAGAAAATGTAATGCAGACGCTACTAATTAAATTCTGTACATGAAAAACACACCTATAGATCTGGACATCCCCAGCACACCAGAAACACGATATCCCTGCCAGTTAATGACCTTGCCTCCTGCAGCTTCTATCCTTGAGTATTCGTCCTCTCTCTCTGGCTGAAGTTAACATAACCATATCAAAAGGATGCTATGTATTATAGAATAAGAGTAAACAAAGAGATTTTATAGCAGCAAAACTTTAGATCCAATATGCAACCCTTACTTTATGGTCCACAGATAATAGAAATGGCACCTTTCCACGGCACAAGACTGCCCTGGAATCACCACAATTCGCAACAATGATATGAGTGGAACAAACAATGGCAACAACAGCTGTAGATCCTGTAGCTTCAGGAGCAAGGGCTACAAGACTAGGATCTGAGGCACCAGTACTGCCTAATCCTCCAACTTCACTATCAACTTTGCGAAAACAGCTCAACAGTATTTTCTCCCACCTATCCTTTGAATTACAATCAAGAATTCCAGTATCCTCCTTTGCAATGTCCATTTCCTCAGCTAAAGCTAGATGAAGGTGGTCTTGGCAGTATTTGGAAACCTAAAAAGAGGAAAGTATATAAAAGGATGAATTCACATTCAACAACCAGATAAACAAATAAGACTTTCACTTCTGCAGGAAGGGTTTACAGTAAAAGACTTGGAAGACAGAAAAAAAAAGAAAGGAACCAAGAAATAAATCAATTACCTGGTTGCCTCCATGTCCATCATAAACTCCAAAAACATCTGCTGATGACTTTTGGTTCACTGCATTAGCTCTTGGAACATCCATTAGCATGTCAGAAGGGATTCTTAAAAATCGTGGCATAGCCACAACAGCATCTTCCATCTCTGAACTTCTTCCACGGATAGATGTCAATCCCCAAAGGGGGATAGAATCAAAACCCAACTCACTTCGCCTGTTTATCATTGTTCTCTGTGAAACCTCAAGAAGTGCAGGAGGTAATTTTCTTTCTGACTCTTTAACTGCAACCTCGTTATTCCCTGACCCAGAAATGATGTCATCCACAATCTCTGATGCTATTGCTGGATCCCACGAATATGACTTCTTGATGCTCTGAAAATTACCAATATTCTTATCTACATTAACTAGGGAATTCTTGCCAAAATAAGGTTCCAAAGCAGTAAACTGTTCCCTGCATATGCTGCTAGAATCATTTGAAGACAACTGTGAAGAAACACTGTCTGCTAAATTTCCTCTGGAAAATGACTTCAAATTACCTTCCCTGCTCTCCCAGGTCTTTGAACCATCCAGAGCACATCCACTTTCAGTTGCCCCAACTGAAAGGTGGACCTCATCTTTCTTTAATTTATCATGATGAATGGTAACAACATTTTGAGGAGGCTTACAATTATAGCTTCTATTTTCATGAGCAAAAGGTACCAGAGGAAGCTTGGCTATACCAGGCTCCGATAACAAGCTTGTTGTGCTTGCAATGAGTTCGAGTCCGGCAACATCTACGCAGGTTGGAAGAACAGACTCATCATAAATCAGATTTCCCAACTTAAATGGCATGGCAATGGTGAGAGATCTCTCTTTCATCAATTATTCAACTTCTCAAGCAGAAGTCAACGAAGCCCTTCTAAGGAAATACCTTAATTTCCCTAATTCCCTTAGATTGTTCTCACTCTGACTTTATGTCCGGTTTCAATAGAGGCCAGTGGACAAAGTGTTCTGGCTCTTATAGACAAGAATCGAAGATGTAAAATGAAAAAGAAGCAACAAATCCAAATCAAGAACGAATATGAATCCAAACTCGAATTTAAATAGTATCAATATCCAGAAGACAAGGCATATGCAAGACTTCAAAGGCAACTATTCAGCAACACCCCCAATTCTCGGATTCCCTTCTTATCCAAAACCTCATCAAGGAGTGACAGAAAACCCTCACCAAAACGCCCCCAATAAAATCAAAGAGACCGTTTTTTGTTTTGTTTTTCCCTTTTCCAACCTACAACCAACAATCCAATCGACAAAATCAAAGCACATAAAGACCCATTTGTCTAGATGGACAAAAAACCAAATCGAATAAGGAAAAACTTAAAATTCTTGTTGTGGGAACTTACAGGTAGGTCTCAAAAGAGTAATAAGGAAAAATTTCCCCACAGGGTTGTTCCTCAAAAGTACAGAATCAACATCCAGTTAATAATAGCTCATGAATCAAGAGAAGAGAAAAGAAGACCCCTTTTTTATGCCTCAAGAATTGTACTTTCTTCTGCTCTCTCCTAAGCAAATGGAGTTCAAATAAACAACCATTCTTGATACAAACCACATAATCACCAAACTTTTGAGGTCCAACCCCAATTCCCCCGACACCTAGGTCAATTACCGGTCAAACAATTCTGTGCCATACAAACAAAGGGACACGTATCAAGAAACCCTGAAATACAAAAAGGTTATACACGAGGAAATTTTGGAACAAACAATTCGCAATCATGCAAAGCAAAACAAAGGAGGGTTAAGTTGCTTACCGATTCAAAACTTTGCATTTTGGTGGCACAACACCTATAAACAAACATACTAGTAGTATAATATTCAGAGAGAGAGAGAGAGATTTGAAAGTTTTAGCCGTCCAAGGAACACAAAACCCACGACATCTAACATGTGTCACCTAAAGGAAACACCCATGTTAATCTTGCAAAAAAGTGAAAGACTTCGGAGGAAGAACCTTTCATGAATCAAAACAAGTTTCCCATAAATTTAGAGTAGTCCACCCAATGTTCTCAACTTCCCAGGGATTGGGGGCCCACATGACAGGCATGTGTCCAACCAGGTGTCTCCACACCATTTGCAATAACATGGTTAGATTGGCCCTTTCGGTGAACTAATCAGATGATTTTTTGTGCTGAATATTTGCTTTTGGAAATCTTGGGGTCCAAATCCCACTCCATAAATGCCACGTTATGATCAAAGATTTTTTTGCCCCTTCTTTCTCTTAGCTGCAAAACCAAAAAGTGTGACCGGAGAGAGGTGGGGGGGAGCGGAGGGGCGTGGGCATGGCCCCTGGGTAGTAAATACAGAAACTTTCCTCATCTTTTTCTGCACAGCTCTGCTATCTTCCGTGATCTACTTAGATTCCCACAATAAATATTCCCCAAAAAATAATGTACCACGGATTTGAGTACTGAAAAATTATCGTTCCGGTTCAAAACAATTAATATCTATATCAATATTTATATCTTGAAAGGTAGCTAGCCTATCAAGTTATCAACTATAATCTTATGATAGGATCGTGATGCTTAAAACGGGTATGACTCATACAATTCAAGCCAGATGAATCTAAATATTGATTCGAATAAGAAAGACTCGAATCAATATTAAAGTGAAAGGGGATAGCGATATTCTGATCACCAAGTACCTAGGTCATTTACATTCAACAACCAAGCTAAAGAAAGGTCTCACTCTATTTTGAGTTAGGAACCAATGAGTTATCTTTTTCATGAATCTTTTATGTTATGATTAAATATTTATAACACTTACACATTATTGTTGGGATTTATGTCCAATAAGATTATTATTTTATGAGATAATGGGTAAAAGATTATAATCTTTATAAATAAATTTATACATATTAGCATGACATGCAATAAGGTCCAAATTGATTTAAATATTTGATTCATGTGTTGGGACGTTCAACGTAGTAAGGTATAGATCATCGAAAGTTTAAATCATAAGGAATTAGTTCTTGGCCAATTAATAGAATTGGGCATTCCATTGAACAAAGGTCATAACACATTAGTTTCCTTTAAGTAGGATGACTTCTCTTTAGTCATTAGGTAGTACTCTCTAGCACATTTTGTATATGTAGAATAGGACCATTCAGTAATTATTCTCTAAAGGTACTATAAAAAAAGAGAGAACTAATATCACTATTGCTACTACGTAGACACATCCCCATGACATGAGTATGGGTTGGTGGTCTGGCGAAACTAGTTCCTTGTGCTTTGATATGCTATGGGTGAGATTTCATTATGGAGATCAATAGCCTTGTATGTTAGGTATTTGAAATTAGTTAGTTAAGACAGACTCATATAATAAGATCTCTATGCCATTTCATTTATGAGATGGGTTAATTACCCCCTTGTATGTTGTTCTTAGTTGGATCACTGAATTCGATGCCTTGATAGGACAATTGTTATTGTACTGAATATTCTTCTAATGAGTATTCATTGTAATTCAATGGTAATAGAACTAGACACCTAAGGATGGTAGATGCTATTGAGTAAGGTGATAGTACGCAAGAATGAGGCTCAATAATGGGTGTTAGATAGAAGGGTAAATGTGTCATTACACTTGTATGTCAGAGAGTAAGGGTTGAGATTTATTTCAACAAACCTTCCATTTCTACAGTAATGTATTATGGAGTACATCATCTTTTTCTTATAGTGATAATAGAAAGTGATTAGAATGATTAAGTTAATTACTACTATGTAGTAAGTGTATTTTGGTCATTTTATAGAGCGATAAACATTGTGTCTTAAGGTCCCTAATCTAGCCCTATTGAGCATAAATGATTTTATGTCATTCTTAAATAGGAGATCGGAGAAGGAATTAATTTTATTCTCGATATCATTAATAATTAATTGAGGATTTAATTAATCCTTGAAATTAATTTCTTGAGTTTAAATAAAATTAATTAGTGATTTTATTTAGTCTTCTAATTAGTTTGGACTTAAATCCATAAGATTAATTATTGTTGAGTTTGAATAAAATAACGAAGTGGTTAGTTATTTTATTTAGTCTTGTAATTAATTTTGATTTAGGTTCATAAGATTAATTATTGTTGGGCTTTAATAAAATAATGAAGTGGATATTTATTTTTATTAGTCTTATAATTAATTTGGATTTAGGTTCATGAGATTAATTATTTAATGGGTTAATAATAAAGATAAATATTGGGCTTTAATTAAAGGAGCAGAATAATTATGTTGAGTCATGATCTAATGAATAATTATTGGATCTTTAATTAAATAAAAGGATTGTTAGGCTCTTGGCCCAGAAAAAACCCATATTTCTAATTTAGTTATTTTACTATAAATCCAGTAATAATTAGAATTGAAAGCAATCATTAATAAGCCCTATAAAATTAGAATAGACGTAATTTTGGAGAAAAATTACACTAAGTCTGTTTTTCCTCCACTCCACTCATAGAAATTCTCCGATCTTCTATTTTCCTTTTTGTTCACCTAGACAGATGGGGAATAGATTAGAAGATCTTTTACATAGTACATCAAGACGTCAAGATCTATTTCGCGGGACAAGATCTCTGCATCGTAAAAAAGGTATCGTTCTCATCTCCTTTATATGAAATTTTTAAAATCTTAGAACTCCGGATCTCGTTTCCTCGTGGATTCAAAATCCAGTTCCCTTCAATTGTGAGGCTTAAATCACTCATCGCGACCTTCACAAGGCTCATTGTGAACTTCAAGGCTTGCTGGAAGGTCGTTTAGATGGTATACAAGTTAGTAGAAAGCTCATAGCTCATACATTAGAGACGTGCATGGCAAACTATCTTCCATTATAGAATCTCTACAATTCTAGGAGCAATTATCAGGTTATGATCTCATAATTATCCTAAATGCCTACTTTCACGTAATTGAGATTCACAGTAACAAGGTAACTTATTATTCGATATACAGGATCGGATGAGAAAAAAAGGGGGATCGGATTCAATTTTTTACGAGCATCAAATACTAACTTAGGCATCGGAGTTATCCTCAGGGTGACAACCCACTCCAGTGGTTTGACTTTTCTTTTGGGTTGTGATTACAGGAGCCATAACGATTCAGGATGACCCGAAGAATGTTTTCAAACTCCATCACTTTTGGCACCATTTGTGGGAAGAGACGCTTGGCAAAAAGTTTTTCTTCCAAAAACATTAAAAAGAAAAAAAAAGGAGAAATTGTGATGGCATGATAGCAGCCAACATGGGCACAACTACCACGTTGTGGTCGACCACTAGGAAGAACATAATTGTGCATTGGAGAAATAGTGCCAGAAGATCTAATCCCGATATAAAACAACAACAATAATGATGCGAGACCAGCTGATCAAGGATGGTCACCAAGGTTAACATAGTCAGGGCCATCTCAAAGGAATCCTGTGGATATTCCTTTTGAGCATAGAAGGGAAGAACAGAGACTCTAAAATCCAAATAATAACAATAGTGTTCCTAGACCACAAGGATCCAAGGGAAGTCGAGTATCTGTTCTAGCTGACCTTTTCGAACTCATGGTAGTGGATTTGGAAGGAATCTCCAGGAAAAGGGATTACTTATCAACCGAGCGTAGTACCACACCATCTCGAAGGGTGACACAACAACCTGAAGATTCAAGGTAATAGAATTACACACAATTGGATCCAACCCGACCTTCGAAGGCAGGGAGTGACCTTCCATAAGTCAAAACTTAAAATGGTGAAGGTCGAGAAACAGAGCCTGCATAGGAAGGAACTCACGGGATAAGGATCCAAGAAAGAGTCAACACAGAAAGAGCACCACCGGTGATCAACCTTAGAGAAACTCTACGTAATGGTTGTGGTTATGACTTGAGAGATAGACTCAACTGAGTAGCAATCTCCAGAAGTCAACGACATGGAATAAGTCCTGACGAATAGAGGAGCTCGTGAAGAACTCTCTTGGAAAAAGGATACCTCATCGACGAAGCCAAATTGAAAGATAGGCAACGAAGCTCAAGAGGTAGCCCTAGACCCACAGAGGAGAGCGGCTTTCTGACGCAGAGCTGGTTGTTGATCAAGTTGTTTCATATGCGGGGCAAGTTTCGATTCCACAATCAGCTCCACGACATTCACAACGTTTGAAGAAGAGAACGGGAGCTATTTGAAACACCGAATTGATGCCAGGCACGATTCTCGAGGTGACTGAAACGAGCTCGAATCGGGCTGAAATCTGACTGGGTGACCCGGAATGGCCCAACAAACCAAAATCACTGCTATGCTATGATGCAAGGAGTTTTTCGACCATTCGGAGTTGTTTCGATGGTGTTTTGGGGAATTTTCTGTTTTTAGTGGCATTATCGTAATTTTATAGTTTTTAGTGACAGTTTTGTAATTTACTTTTTTTCTAGGGTTTTTTTTTGCAATTTCTTTACTTTTCCTTTCCGATTAGGGTTTGGTTTTGTTTTGCCTTTAAATTTCGTTTTCGACTGATTGTTTTTGAGACAGTTTTGATGAATTAAAGTTGCCTCTTTTCGACTTGCGATTTTTGACTATTTCGAAAATTCGTTTTTGCTTGATTTTAATTTTCGTCTTCTAACTACTTGCGTTGAAGTTTGATTAGATGGAAAATTGGATCAGGTTTTATTTTCGTTTCTTGTTTTGCAAGTTTTTGAACAAGAATGAATCTTCAGATTCTGTTTCCGACTGCGTCACTTTCCAAGCAAATCGTGAAGGAAACGAACACCAAGAAATTCCGAGTAATGTGGACCTATCAAAACCATCACCGTTTGTACATAGCATCAGAATAGCTCGAATACCTCCAAGATTGAAAGCTTCACAAGTTGACGTGAAATACGATGGCATAGGTGAATCATTGCAACATATAGATGAGTATGTTTCTTACATGGAGATGTTCAAATACCTCGATCATGTCAAGTGCCTGGCTTTCCTATCCATACTGACAAAAAGAGCATAGTCATGGTTCAAAAGCATTCCAGAGGCATGTATCTTGAGATGGACACAGTTAAAGATATCAGTGACCTCTTCAACATCAGACAGAAGGTCGGTGAGAGCACCAACAGTTATTATAGTAAGTTCAACGATGAAGCAGTGGAAATTGAGCAGAACAATGATGCAATCTACATCATTGCATTTAAGCAGGAATTACATGGGAGAGGGGGTATGTAGCTCTCAGGCTGGTAGAAGAGCCAAGGAAAAGCATCAAGGAGCTGCATACACTAGTCGAGAAATTGATCAAAGCAAAGGAAACAGTAATCCAAAAGAAGATTCCTGGTTTCATCTCAACTACCAAAAAAGAAATCAAAGGGCAACCTAAGAACCCACAAGCATGCAAGCGGGACAGGAAAGTGATGGGAATCAAGGAGCTATCAAGAGATGGGATAACTCATGGAAGCTACCAAATGAGGAGATGAGAAGATTCAAGTTCAATTCTAAAGAAGATGGAGCTTCAAGGGGTGATTCAAATAATGGAATGAAGATTTACAAGATGAAGAAGTTGATTCATGCATACAAAGATCAATATTTCAAGTATAAGCATATAATTTTGAGGATGAAAGTAGCAAGGTTGGTATTGAAGCTAGACCATGAAGAACAACTTGAAACAACTTGAAGTTCTCGACAAGATTGAAGAAGTTTTGCTTGAAGATGATTGGCAAGTTGAAGGACCTTGTAATGTATTCAAGTATAAAGACTTATATAGGGGATTAGAAGGCAATACAAGGTTGGAAATTGAACGAACAAGGCTGAAACTTTCAGCAAATGTGTTGAGACTTTGCTAGACTTTACAACATTGTTTGAAGCACAACCATCAATGGAGGCTGAACCAAGGAAAGAGCTCAACTTGTGGATGATAGAAGACATCAAGGAGGAGTGTTTAATGAAGAAAACAAGTATTTTGAAGCATGAGAAGTCAGGCTGAACAGCCTACCAAAATTCTACCAGAAATTTGCTATTTTGGTCCCCTGTTTTACAGCTCTAGTTATCTTGACTTTAGTTGGACTTTTCCACTTATTATTAGCTAGTATCTTTATGTTCTAAGCTAGCTTAAGAGGCCTAATTAAGTAACTAATCATGTTTGCGGCTGAGCCTATAAATAGTCCATTATTTGTATTGCATTAGAACTATTACCTTGACAAACACTTTTCAGAAATTTGATTGAATTCCAAATGGATTCAAATGGGTTACTTGACCAAAAGTTGCTAGGGCTCTTCTAGGGTTCTTAGTAAAACTTTAGGGTTTATCAATGCTTGACTAGGGTAATTGATTTGGGTTGAAGAAGTCCAAACTAATGGATCATATTGGAAGACAATCATGGTCATTAGTCGCTAGCTTGAATCTCTTGTTGAAGTCTCCAGCAAAATTTCAGATTATAAGTGTTCTTGGGTTTGGATAGATGGATGTTAAAATTCCAGTCATAATTCAAGGAATCACATCAGAAAGACTCATTCAAAGGGAGGGCTTTTGGATATGAAGAGGAAGATAATTCCCAACCGAATAACTACCCCCTGACAGCCTTGCGGGCATAATCTTAGTGATCATGGAAAAGAAAGGTCCCTTGTAGCCATGGAGACCTCTCAAGATCCCCTTGATAACGAGAGACAGGGCAAAATTCTATCATTACCATGAAGACCACGGTCACCACATAGAGGACTATTGATACGAACCCTGTCAACAATGTGACAAAACCCGAAACCAAATCTGATAAACAACCCCAAGATCTTTCAAGTTTGCGTGGAATCCGCGACCCGTTGCT
>JAOXNR010000022.1:15532941-15575781 GCA_028571225.1 Parsonsia alboflavescens
ATTGTATGATAAAATATATGCATAGATATAATTCAAACAATCCCTCAATTTTATTAAATAAAACAATTACAGAAAATAGGTAGTCTTTTTGGGCATAAATCCCAACACTATCAAGGCAGATGTTGTTTCTATGGATGGAAGCACATAATCTTAGGACGACCTTGGCAGTTTCACAATTGGGCAATGTACAACGGGTACAACAATATGCGTATATCATGGCCAGAGGGAAGAAAAGTAATTTTGAAGCCACTTCAGGATGCAACGGGACAGAAAGCCGTGATCTGCTTTCCAAGCAAGGAGTTTGAGGAGAGCTTAGAAGGGGAGGAAGTCTGTTTTGTTTTGATAAGCATGGCTGAGAGTTTTGCCCAGGATGAGAAGCAGAAGCTAAAAGTTATACAGGAGTTGGCGTTAGTTTTAGAAAGCTTCTGGGATGTTGGGCCAAATGATCTTCCTACTGGATTATCTCCCCTTCGAGACATCCAGCACTGTGTTTCTATGTATTTGACAAATAAAGCTCATTATCGAATGATGCTACAACAGCATGAGGACTTGAAGAAGCAGATCCTAGATCTTATGGACAAAGGCTTCGTACGAGAGAGTATCAGCCCATGTGCGTTGCCAACTCTTTTGGTGCCGAAAAATAATGGGTAGTGGAGGATGTGTGAAGATAGCAAAGTAGTGAATAGCATTTCCGTGAAGTACAGGATTCCCATTCCAAGGCTGGATGACATGCTTGACAAATAGAATGGATCTAGGGTATTCATTAAGATCGATCTGAAAAGTGGATATCAATAGATCCAAATAAAGCCGGGAGATAAGTGGAAAATAGCCTTCAAGACTAAGGACGGGCTGTACGAACGGTTGGTGATGCCATTCAAGTTGTCAAATGCACCGAGCACTTTCATACGCGTGATGAACCAGGTATTGCAAACGTTCCTCAACTCTTTTGTTGTTATGTATTTTGACGACATCTTCGTTTATAACAAGATTACAAAGGTGCATGTTGATCATGTTGTGCAAATCCTGACCGTGTTGTGTGAGAACTAGCTGTTCACTAACCCGGACAAGTGCACTTGGATGGTCGACAGACTCATATTTCTGGGGTATGTTGTGACCGGAGATGGGAATCTACCGGATGAGAGAAAGGTGTAAGCAAATGTGGAGTGGCCAACACTTACATCCATGATTGAACTTAGGTCCTTCCTTGGTCTTGTTGGATTCTATCGGAGATTCATGAAGAGGTACATTGAGACAACCGCGCTTTTGATGGATATGCTGAAAATGGAAAAGTTCAGATGGAGTGATGCCGCACAGGAGGCATTTGACAAACTAATGGACGGATTGACACATGCATTGTTGCTGTCTCTTCCTAATTTCTTCAAGGTTTTCGAAGTCAATTGTGATGCATCAAAGATGTTGATTGGGGCAGTACTTAGCCAAGATGGAAGACAAGTTACATTCTTCAATGAGAAACCCGAAGGAGCAAAACTGACTTATTTAGTATATGACTTAGAGCTCTTCACCATTGTGAGATCTCGGCAGCATTGGAGGCATTACTTGATACAACGGGAGTTTGTTTTGTACTCAGATCATTAGGAGTTGAAATTCTTTCAAGGACAGCACAAGTTGAGTTCTAGGCATGCGAAGTGGGTCGGTGCTTTGCAGGAATACATATTTAGCATCAAACACAAGTCAGGTACTTTGAACAAGGTAGCTGATGAGCCCAGTAGAAGAAGTTTGCTAATTGGTCCTATACAGGTGTATGCTCTCGGTTTTGAGAGTGTCAAAGATGATGTTCACAAGGATGAGCCCTCCAGGGACATTATTGCCTACGCTGTGGTGGGAACGCGGATGGACTTCATTCTTTGTGATGGGTACTTGTTTCGAGGTGAGAACTCAAGCTTGAAACAAGCTTTTCAATAGAAGGGGAGAGTAATGAGGACATCTACAAATCGATCCAACTCAAGGATGTTGAGGACCAATCAAACCAGGACGGTGACGTGCAGGCTAAGGCGGCCCAAACACAGGTTGCTTCGATCCAGAACAGCTTGGATCAACAGGCCGCTCCAGTCAAGCCCACTCTAACAAATGCTACAACAGTCCACCTGTCCAAACGGCTTCAGGCCTAACAACCAAATTAGGGTTAGCGGGTCCAAACAGCTTCAAGGCCCATCAGCCTACCCAACAGCTGAATTAGGGAGTATTTGCTTCAGTTAGGGTTTGTTTTAATTAGGGTTATTTTTGTCTCTTCCATTTCATATAGCTGAATTAGGGTTTATTAATTTTTCGTTTCCTATTGCTATTAGGTTTATGGTTAACACCCTTTACGTTTCCTATTCCCTTTACATGTTAACACCCTATATAAGTTGTTTTAGGGTCTCGTTATAATCAGACTTTGTTATTTTCAAATTCCTTCTTTGATTTCTGAAATAGAACAAAAATTTGCTTCCTAGTTTTCTTCTATTCTCGTATTGCCTTGAATTGGAAATTTAATTGTGCTTTATTCGTGAGTGATCATGGAAAATTCCAATTTTCTTTCTCATCAAGTTGTTGAAAACCGACTTGGAAAAATTCTGTTTCCGACCAAGCAGATCGTTCAAGAGCCGCAGGAAATCAAAAATTCTCCTGCATCAGACTTCCTTCTTCATATTTGCAATTTTGAACCCTCAACCTTTTATATTTCTGCATTGTATTGAATATTCTCCTTGGAGGTCTGTTTGTGGTCTCTTTCTTTACATGAACTTGATTTTTTCCCTTTGTATCTTGTCTTTGCTTTAATACCTTAAGCATAATAATCTGAACTGGCTCCAAAACTAAGGCAAATAATATGAAGTAAGATCTCAATAAGCTTTGGAAAAACTTATCTTTTATTTATGAATTGTTCAAATTAGACTGAAGTGGTCACTGAGGTCACCTCGTGGTTCAGCAAGCTCTTTCCAAACTATTTCTTGAGCTATATAGTGAATCCACGAGGTCTAAAAAGTTCTTAGAAGCCTCAAGCATAGAATTTCTTTAGAACAATTTCTTTAGAAGGCAATTCCAAGGTCTTAGGAGTTGTCTTCCTAAGAAGATCAATGAAATTATAGCTCCCGCCTTTGTGGACTTCTTGGATTATGTAAGGTCTTTCCCAACTTTCTTGTAGCCTGGCCAGTTGTCCTTGTTTCCCAAAGTCTAACCTTTTGAGGACCATTTCTCCAATTGTGAAATAATTTTCTTCCAGTTTTTTGTTGAAAAAATTTGTAACTTGCCTTTTGAACCTTCTGTTAGCTTCCATTGCTTTGTTTCTGACTTCTTCAAGCAAGTCGAGATTTGCCCTTCTCTCTCCCTTGTTTAAGACTGAATCATATTTGGTCAGTCAAAAAGATTTCATTAAGACCTTGACTGGCATTATTACCTCTACACCAAAGCATAGACTGAATGGTGTTTCTCCAGTGGCTTTCCTGGGTGTGGTTCTGTATGCCCACAAAATGCTTGGAATTTTGTCTAGCCAAGAAGGTTTGTGACCTTCCTTCTCGAGCTCAGTGAGTCTTTTTTTAAGACCTTCTAGGATAGTTCTGTTTGTAACCTCAACTTGTTCGTTCACTTGGGGATGAGCTATAGAGATTAATCTCTACTCAATATTTAAGTTTTCACAGAAAGTCTTAAGTGGGTCACCAACGAATTGCATCCATTGTCTAAGATAATAGCTCGGGGAATCCTGAATCTGCATACAATGTTTCTCCAAACAAAGGACTGGACTTTTGGTGATCAAATTGTTGCCATTGGTTCAGCTTCAACCCATCTAGTGAAGTACTCTACAACAACAATCAGGAATTGGGCACCCATTCTTTTTTGGAAGGGTCCTAATATATCGATACCCCAGATGTCAAAAGGTACCGATGGATTGATAAATTTGTTGGCAACACATGGGATTTGTTTTTGTGCAACTGGCAGCTCGTGCATTTCTGTATGATCTTCTCAATGTCTCAAACCATTGAAGTCCAATAATATCCCATCCTCAGTATTTTCTTTGCAAAGGGTTTTACTCCTATGTGTAATCTACATATTTCACTATGTACCTCTTTGATGGCATACTCTCCTTCTCAATTGCTTAGGCATTTAGGAATGGCCAGGTGTATGACTTTCTGTACACCTCATCATCTCCTATCAAAATGTAGCGAGGTGCCCACTTCCCCACTTGGCGACCTTCTTTAGGATCTTGTAGGAGTTCACCATCTTTGAGGAATTTGTAGATTAGGATATCTACTGTCTGCCCAATCCTTTGTAATCAAGTTCTCTTCTTGGCTTATGTTGGGAGAGTATAATTGTTCCACTAACAATTCTGCTTTTGTCCCGGCTATCTCTTGGTAGACCTTCAATACTACATCTACCTTTGCATTTTGGAATCTAGGTATTTTCTCGATGAGGAAATGCTAAAGTTTCGGTGCTATATCCCTTACTCTTCTAAGATATTTGATCATGTTCTCCTCTCTAACTTCGTATTCCCCAGCGATCTGGCTGGCTATAACTTGTGAATTAGTTTTGATATGCAATTTTTACACTTTCAGAGCTCTTATATGTCTTAGACCTGCTAAGAGAGCTTCATATTCGAATTCATTATTCGAGGTTGGGAAGTTGTACTTCACAGAGTAACAGATTCTCACTCCCTCACGGTTGATCAGTACAATTCCCACACCTAAATTTTCCGTTTCTATGGAGCCATCTATGTACATGGTCCAAATATTATTTTCACAAGCGCTTGTAAGCTCCAGTGGAGCTCTTGTGCATTCTTCGACAAAGTCTGAGAGAGCTTGAGCTTTGTTTGTTTTCCTTGGCTCAAATTCAATTTGATATCCTAAGATCTCAAGAGACCACTTCATTATCTTGCTTGATAGCTTGGGCTTCGCCAAAGCTTGTTTTAGTGTAAATTGGTTTACACTCTTATCGGGCAAGCTTCAAAGTATGGCTTTAGTTTCCTTGAGGTAATAATAATGAGGTAAAATTTTCCTCTCTCAACCTCGAAGAGACCAGCTATGTGGGCTTCCCAGGAAGTCTTTTAATTTGCCAAAAGCTTTTTGACAATCTTCAGTCCACTCACTGTCTTTCGGCTTCTTTATGATGTCGTAGAATTTTTCTCCCATACCAGCCATTTTGTTGATGAAGCTCCCTAATGTTGCCATCTTTCCTATCAGACTTTAGACCTCTGAAATGTTTCTGGGAGGCTCCATGTCTAACAGCTCTTTTTTTTTTATCAAGGTTGGCATCAATGCCCCGTTCTGATTTCATGAAACCTAAGAATTTTCCCATTGAGATCTTGAAGGTACACTTCTCTGGGTTGAGCTTCATACGGGTAGGTTTCAATGACTGGAAAGTCTCCCTGATATCTTAAATGAAGCCCTCAAAGCTCTTGGACTTCATCATGATGTCATCGATGTACACCTCAATATTCCTCTCGAGTTGGCTCTTGAATACCTTATGCATAGCTCGCTAGACTTCTGCCCTTGTGTTTTTCAAGCCAAATGGCATTTTGGTGTAGCAATAGGTCCCGACCTCGATGATGAACGAGGTCTTTTCCATGTCCTCCATTGCCATTTTAATTTGGTGGTACCCCTTGTAGGCATCTAGAAAACACAGCCATTGACAGCCGGTTGTTGAGTCCTCCATCTGATCTATGCTTGGGAGTAGGTAGGAGTCCTTTGGGAAGTATTTGCTCCTTTAAAATTCCAAGGTCGAGAAGAGCTTGGACTTCCTAGGCTATGAACTTATTTCTTTCAAGAGCAAAGGTCCTTGTCTTATGTTTCAGTGGTTTGACCCCTGGTCTTAGCCTGACCTTGTGCTTTGCAATTTTTCAATCTACCAATTTAGGTTAGTGGGTTGCTAGGCGAAAACCTTTAGGTATTCTTGTACGGAATCAGCAAGCTTTCCTTTTATTTTGGTAGGTAAAAGATCACCTATCTTTATCCCTTTCTCAAGGAATTCTGGATTGAGAAATATCTTCTCCCCTCTACTAGCTGCTTGAATTCTGAATTCATCATTCTCCATCAACAGGTCGATGATATCTTCCTGCTTCAGCTCTGTCGAGCTCTTTGTATTACTTTCAGCAAGGTAACATTCTGCAGTGAGCTGCCTATCTACTTCCAGAGTGGCCCCGGCTCCTTCAACCAACATCTTCATGCCATAGTTCAACAAAGAAATCTCTACTTTCAGGTCCTTGACCCCCCCTTCTTCCCAGGATTGCATTATAGGTTCCGAGAGCATCGACCACCAACCAATCCATGAAGTCAATGACTCCCCTTCTATTCACGTAGACTGTATTGGAACCCGTAGAATTAAATCCTGCGTATTTGGTGCTACCATTGAAGCTAGTCAGGGCTGTGTCTGACCTTATCAGCGAGCTCCTATCTATCCCATTTGATCGAATGCCTTTTTGTATAAAACATTCACTGTACTCTTGGTGTCAATCAGTACAATGTGTAGCAGGAAATCCCCAATCTGGAATGACACTATTAAAGTTTCTGAATCTCCCTCCCCCCCCCCCCCTTAGCTTGCTTTGACCTCCTCTCTATGGCATTCATCTCACGGATCAGAGATCGCTAATTGTGTGCAGCTACTGAGGGTTGATTTGCAAGCCTTACTAGGAATTCTTACAAGTGGCCCTCCTTTACCAACCTCTCAATCTAGCGCTTGAGGTCAAAGCAGTCCTCTATGAGTTGGCCATGGTCCTTGTGGTACTGGCAAAATTTGGCCGGGTCTCTCTTGGCCACGAAAGTTTTGAGAGGTCTTGGTGGCTTTAGGAGACAATTCCTCTCCATGACCACCAGTATTTCCGCTCGCGAGGTCATGAGGGGAGTGCACTAGGTCTAGAATAGTTTTTCTCTTTTTCTCTGAGGACACATCTTTTGAGTGAGAGTCCTTTCTGTCTCTTTTTTGAGGTCTAAGGGCTTTTTGGATGCCATTTATTGTCTTTTTCAACTGTTGAGGTAAAACCTAGAATCTTCTTCTGGACTGCTATTTCTTCAGCCTTTATTAACTTCTCCAGGAGCTTCTGCAACTCTTTTATGGTTTTTCCTGGCTCTTCTGCTAGTCTAAGGGCTACATACCCCCTCTGCAACCCCTGCTTGAAGGCAGTAATATAGATGGCATCATTCTTTTGCTCGATCTCGACTGCCTCATCATCGAAGCGACTATAGTAGCTTCTCATTCTCTCACCAAACTTCTGTCTAATGTTGAATAGATCATTAATGTCTTTTTCACATCTCTTGCCGCTCAGATAGTCTTTTAGGAACAAACCCCTTCAGCTAAGTACAGCTCGAGATACTTGCTCCTAGAATGCCTATGAACCAAGATTGTGCCTTTGTGGTCAGCGTTGATAGGAAGGCTCAGCATTTGACATGGTCAGGATAAGCAAACATCTCCATATAGGACACAAACTCATCTATGTGTTGCAGTGCTTCCCCTATACCGTCATACTTCGCTTCACTTGTGGTCCTTTAAATCTTGGTGGCATTCACACAGTTCTAATGCCATGGACAAATGGCGACGGATCCGATAGGTCCACCCTGATTTGTATCTCTTGGTTCCCATTTTTCTCCTGATTGGCTGGGCAAGTCGCTCTAGCTACCCCTCAAATGTTACTACCTGTCTTTTCAATCAGGTCTCATCGAGCGGGTATCATTTCATCAAGAGTTCTCAGCAAGCTCCTTTGCTCTTCAAGACCAGTCTCTTGTCTCTAACCTTGCGATATGGAGACTCAGTTGAGCCTTTCCCGTAGATCATAACCCCTTCCATTGCTTAGGGTTTCTCTAAGGTCTGTCATAGGAGGGATTCTTTCCCCTTCGGACCTCCCCTGTGCTCGACCTGTCTCCAAACCTTCTTCATCAGGCCAGAGATCGTTCCTTACTTCTAAGGGCAGGGGCTGGTCGGACTGCGCACGACCAGCCTCATTTCGAGGTAGCTACCGCCCCTCCTGAGATGGTACAGGAGTATGCCATGTCAACATATAATGTTGTTTACTTGGAATTCTCTCTAGGGCAGCTACCATGCATTCTAAGAGGTCCACTGGAACAGACACCTAACTCCTCTCTGATCTCTGTGGTCTGAGATTATTGTTATTGTTGGTCTGGTCAGGATGTCTCTATTTAGGCCTCTCTTGCTCAAGCGATGGGTTCATCTGGACCCTTTGGGGTAGCCCAGACTATATTGGTCTTGGTTGTTCTTGTTAATTTGCTGGCCCTGGATTATTGTTAGCATCCTCCATTGGGGGCAGGGCTTCCGGCACCACTTTTCTGGTGCATAGTTTGTGATTGAGTCTTCACAATTCTTTTTTATTTTTGTGCAAGGAAGAAAACTTAGCATTTTAGAATGTGTTTCTTCCCATAGACAGAGCCAGAAGAGATGGAACTCGAAAGTAGAATCCAGGTCACCCTGAACAGCAATGGCTTCTATGATCACAGCCTGAGAAGAAAAGGAGTAGGTCACCGGAGTGGGCTGGCACCCGGGGATGAGCCCTAATGCTTAAGTCAATATTCTGAGAGAGTAATCTTGTGTAATTAACTTCAGAAACACTGTCCTTGTCCATAAACTTATTGTAATTTGATTATATATTAAGATGAAGTAAGTTACCTCTTTGATTCAAGCTCTTCTATTACCTGATAGTAGGCAATTAGAATAATTATAAGATCATATCGTATCCCACCAATTGCTCCTAGAATCGTGGAGTTTCCCTTCAATTTGGATTTCTTTCCATTCACATCTCTGGTCGAGAGCTACAAGCTCAGTAACCGACCTTTAGACCAACTTCGCAACCTGCCCGTGGATGTCGAAGGTCAAGACTATCTCTTCTGGGGGGTCACACCAAGTGATCGTTGGCTCATGGGGGATGTTAGGAGTCGCATACTATAGCTCCGGGCATGGAAAAAGTAAGACCTCTCCTGAGCTCATTTAGAAGGTCAATGACCTGGGAGGTCGGTGGTAGCAACTCAAGTTTAATCCAACTGAGGAGGAATGGAAAGTTTCTTCATTGGTTCATGGTTGCTTGAATGCATTATATGATGCCACAATTCATTTTAGTGGTAGTCATTTTCCTACTTCAAAATGTCTTTTTTCCTCATGTATGTAGAATTCAATTTAGGTTGAAAGAATGGGAAAATAGTGAACATGATTGTATAAGAAGCATAGCCGGTCCAATGACAATTAAATTTGAAAAATATTTGGATAAGCGTTGTTTGGTGTTGGCAATTGCTGTGGTTCTCAATCCCAAATTTAAAATGGATTCGGTTGAATTCTATTATAATGAAATTTATGGGTTTGAGGCTGATCTCTATGTTGAGAGAGTTAGAATTGGTTTTAGGGATTTATATCTTGAATATGATGGTCATTTGGGTTTTGGGAATTCTGGTGAAAAAGATGTTGCTGGAAATACAAATCAAGCAAGTGTGGATGAGTTAAATACCTTTGATAGATGGTATAAGGAATCTGGTTCTTCTTCCCTCCTTGCATATCAAAAGTCTGAAATTGATCAATATTTGGAAAAACCAATGTTTCCTACTAATGGGAGAAATAGTTGGATATGCCCTAAGAACATATGATGATTTTACTTAGTTGGCATAACTTTGTATCATGATGCTATTTATATCATTATATAATTTACTTTTATATCAGCATGTCATTAAATAAATTATGTAATGTCCTTAGAATAGTCAACTTAAATGGGCACGACTCAGACAAAGTCAATCCAAATGGGCTCAAGGCCCCAATCTTCAATACTTGAAAGTCAGACTCACGAGGTCAACGAGGAAAGGTGGGCAGTGACCTGGTACTTCCGACCTCCCAGGTCACTGACCCCCAAAATGAGCTCAAGAAAGGTCTTATCGAGGCATGAACTTTGACCAGGTAAGCTCCAATCCGTCTCATACATCTTCCAGGCCGCAACCAACCGTGTCTGACTCCTAACATCCCCCATGAGCCTACGATCACTCAATGCGACCTCCCATAAGAGATAGTAGAGACCTTTGATGTCCATGGGCAGGTCGCAAAGTTGGTCTAAAGGCCAATAAACGACCTTGTAGCTCTCAACAGAGACGTGAATGGCAAGATATCCAAACCGAGGATCTCACATTTATCCTAATTGCCTACTGTCACGTAATTGGTGGGATATAATATCATCTCACACTTATCCTAATTGTCTACTGTCATGTAATAGAAGAGCCCTAATCAATGAGGTAACTTACTTCAATTTAATATATAATCAAATTGCAATCAGTCTATGAACAACGACGGTTTTTTTTTTTAGTTAATTACACAAGATTACTCTCTCTTAATACTAACTTAGGCATCAAAGCTCTTCCCCGGGCTCCCATTCCTTCTTAGGTTGTGATCGAAAACGTCATCACGGTTTGGGGTGATCCGGATGCTAGTCCCGAGCTCCATCACCTAGGAATGAGAACTTTAATATTTTGGAATCATGGAAAGCATTCTCCTAAATATCCCATAATAGGAAAAATGGCAAGAGATATTTTAGTTGTTCCAGCTACTATTGTTGCATCTGAATGTGCATTCAATGTTAGGGGAAGGGTGATTGATGAATCACATGCTTCTTTACTTCTTGATGTGGCGGAAGCATTGATAACTATGGGTGATTGGATTGAATCAATGAAAAGGAGAAGTAAAGACCATACTCATTTGATTTTATATATTTTTTGTGTTAATATATTATTTTTTCTGGTTGATTGATTTAGTTTGTTTCAAAGTTAGTTGATCTTGTGGAGGACAATTCTTGATTGGCTAAAATAGGAAAGATAAATTGAAGTCTTTCGGGTATTTGGATTTAAAATCAAACTATAATATTATCTTCATTTCATTTTTTATTTTATTTTTGTGTATAAATGCCATTACTAAAGAAATCAATTTGTTGTCTTAACTTGCAGATATTCATTATCCATGGTCATGAGATGTCACTAAAGTTTTGGGGAAGAGATTAAAAGATGACATGCTTGGATTTTAACATAGATGTAATGCAATCTTTGAATATTGATTTGGAGTCTTTGAACTATAACAACTAACAAAAAGGCTCAAGTATTTTGTTTATAATATTTTAATTACTTTATTTTGAAGATTCAAGATTTATGTTGGCTGGTCATTTTCCTTGTTGGAATTTATGGATTTAATGATTTAATTATGTTGTATGTTTCTAATATGTGTTTTGTATATGTAAGTTAATATTTTTGGCATGCATTTGGCTTGTATTTAACTTATAGTAATTAAGTATTTTAGGAATTTACAACTTTTCGGATTTTTAGGAAATAGATAATTGAGCTGGATATACCTAACCCATTACCCATACCCTAATGAGTCGAAACCGAGCAAGCATAGGTATTACCCGATGGGTCTAGTACATGGTTTTTCTCATCCTATTTACAGCCCTACCCATGAGGCTGTCAAGGCGATAGTCACGAGGTCAGGAATTTTTTTTTTTCTCTTTTTCTCTGAGGGTCCTCCCTTTGAATGGAAATACTCTCTATAAAACTTACCAACCTGAGGACTCCTAGGACTTCCTTTGGACTCCTTTTTTGTCGCTGGAGTGAATCCTGGAATTCTCTTCTGCATTGCAGTTTCTTTCACCTTAATCAATTTTTCCAGGAGTGGTAGCAACTCTTTAACAATTTTCAATGGTTCTTCTACTAGTTGGAGGGCTTCATATCCCCCTAGCAATCCTTGCTTCAAGACAGTGATGTAAATTGCATCATTTTTCTATTCAATCTTAACTGCTTCATCATTGAAACGACTGTACTAGCTTTTGGTGCTCTCGCCAACCTTTTTCTTGATGTTGAAAAGATCGTTGATATCCTTGTTGCACTTTTTTGTACTTTGGTAATTCTTCTAGAATAGTTCTTTCAATTGTGTCCGGTTTGAGATACTTGCTTCCTCTATACTCTTGAACCAAGACTATGCTTTCTTGGTCAATGTGGATCGGAAAGCTTGGCACTTGACATGGTCAGGGTATTCAAACATTGCCATATAGGAAACATATTCATCAATAAGTTGTTAGGGCTCACTGGGTGTCATCGTATTTTATTGCAACCCGAGGTGCCTTAGACCCAGAAGGCATTTAAGCTAATTTGATGTTATGCACAAAGGGCGATGCTTCAAACGGGTCTACATTACTTTAGATTTCCTAATCACCATCTCCAATGATTTGTATGGAGAGCTCTTCTCCTTGGTGGATCTCTCATTGCCTGTTCATTCAATTAGGCTTTGTTTGGGAGGAACCCTTTCTCTAGAAGGTGTTCTTAGCTAGCTTCCATGTTCATCTAGACTAGTCTCTTGTCATTGATTCTTGGAAAGAGCTACTTGGTTGAGCCTATCATGAAGGTCATAATTGCGACAGTTGCGAGAGTGTCTCTAAGGTCAATCACTGGTGGGGCCCTTCCTGTGTTACCTTTTTCTTGTATCCTTACTCCACGAGTTGCCCCATTGGAGGGTTTGTTCTGCAACCTTCTCCATTTTGAGGATGATCTCCTAGAGGATCATCTCCCCTTTCTAGAAGTAGGGGTGGGCCTGGCTGTGTCTCGTTTTGTTGTCCAAGTCCTCCAAATCGCTATCTTCCAGTTGAAACGTAGTCTCTCTTGCTTGAGAGACTTTCCAAGGACACTACCATGCGTTCCAGGAGGTCAGCCGGGATAGAAACATGACTCCTTCTAGATCCTTGTCGTCTTTCAGCATTGTTATGGTTATCAGGATTTTGATGTTCCTTTGCTATTCCCCTTTGTCCAGGTAGATTGTCAATCAAACTCCTTCAATATTTTCCCGAATGTGTTGGCCTTGCTGATAATGTTTGAGCCACTAGTCCAATAACATTGTTGTTGTTTTCTCCTAGAATTGGGTCTTCTGGCACAGTTTGTCTAGTGAGCAATTGAGTTCTTTGTGGTGGTCGACCATGATGTGGTGGTAACTCTCATGTGGGTTACCTTTGTCCCATTACAGTTCCTATTTGTTTATATGTGTTTTCTAGAAGAAAACTTTCTTATCAAAGTGTTCCTCCCACAGACGAAGATAAAACTGATGGAGCTCAAAATCATTCTACAGCTCACCCCGATTACAATAGCGCCTGTAAGAACAACGAGAAATTTAGATTACTTGAGTGGGTTGTCGCCCTGAGGATAACTCCAATGCCTAAGTCAATTTACGTTTAGGGAGAATAGTGTGAATTCACTTGTGTATTTTGTGTGTGATTCGATTGTGTCTACCGAATAATAATCACTAAATTTGGTTTAGTTACCTTGAGAATAGTATGAATTCACTTGTGTATTATGTGTGTCATCCGATTGTGTGTACCGAATAATAATCACTAAATTTGGTTTAGTTACCTTATTGGAGTGGATCTCAATTATGTAAAAGTAGGCATGTCGGATCAATTGCAAGATCATATCTTGCCAATTGCTCCTAGAATCAAGGAGTTTCCATAATAGTAGGTGCCTTTCCATGCACATTTCTAGGGAGAGAGTTACAAACTCGCTGACGACCTTTAAACCATCCCCACGACCTATTATTGGACTTTGAGGATCTCAATTAGTCTTCTCAGTGGTCGTGGTGAGTAATTCAAGGTTCACAATATGTGTTAGGAATTGTAGATGTTGAATTGTGGCATAAAAAGCATGTGAAGTGGGTTGGAGCTCCCTAGCTTGGAGGTCATGGACCAAAAAGACTTTTCCTAAGCTCGCAGGAGGTGGGTATTCATTGACCTGGGAGGTCACTAACTTACCTTCAATTATATCTAGTCGAATCCTTGGTATTTGGATCAGAATTAGATTTTATCCGAGTCGTACAGTTCGAGTCATACCCATTTTAAAGAGACTTTTCCTAAGCTTGCAGGAGGTTGGTATTCATTGACCTGGGAGGTCGCTAACTTACCTTCAATTATATTGAGTCGAATCCTTGGTATTCGGATTAGGATTAGAGGTTATCCAAGTCGAGCAGCTCGAGTCATACCCATTTTACCCATCACTTATATTTCAAAAGTTGCAAACGAACAACTCGTTTGATTATCCGAGTCGAGCAGCTCGAGTCATACCCATTTTAGCCATCACTTATATTTCAAAAGTTGCAAACGAACAACTCATTTGATTCTTTCTCTTTTCTCCCTCTTTCTAACCTTTTTATTCTCTTCTATTAATTTCTATGTCATTTCCCTGCCTATATTCGTTTTCTTTTGATGAATAATCCAAAGTTCTCTAATGGGATGTTTCAAGTAATTTCTGGGCTTGTACTAAATTTGGTTTGTTGGAATGGAATAGAATAGATCGGGAATGAAACTGGAGCTCTTATGATCTATTCCTTTATTTGATTGGATGGATTTAAAAAAATGAAAATTCTTGGGATTATGATTAGATATCCAATAGAATATGATTGAAGTTGAAAGACTACTAATTTATTTATTTTATTGCACTATTACATAATTTTAAACAAGACTAACTATTTTTTAAAAAATATTTATTTTAATGTAAAAATTAAAAATACATTCAAAAAACTTATTTAAATATAACAAAAAAATTAACAATCCAATATATATATATATATATATATATATATATATAAGAAAAAAAACTAAATTTTGAAAGAAATAATACACATGACAAAAAATGAACTAAATATTGAAGAAAAAATAAAATTATACATTATAAGAAAATTTTAAAATGTAAAAAACTCAAAACTATGCATAAAAAAAAAACTTTTTAAAAAATGTAACCTATAAATATAACCCATATTATATAATTTAATAAGAACAATTCTAAAATAGAATATTAGTATGATAAAAAAATTTAAAAAATAAAAAAACATCTCAAAAATATTAGAATAAGATTGAAAAAAAAAACTGTCAAGAAAAAACTTAAATAATAATAAATAAATTTAAATTTAGTTTATAAAATCTTTCAATGTAATATGATCAGTACTATATATGTCTGTGTACTTCTATTATTGGGAAAAGAGAATGCATATAATGTATATGTCAATGTACTTCTATTATGGGAAAAAGAGAAGGCATATAATGTATATGTCCATTCATATATGAATGTAGTTGTATATTCATATGCCAACATGGCAATTAATCAGATCAGATTCTACTAGCTTGGTAATCCATGTCATAAACCTACTATAAATATCCTTCTTTAACAGATGATCGGGTAAGTTGCTTCTCTCTCTCTCTCTCTCTCTTTCTAACCATTTTCCCTACTCTCTCTTCTCTTGAAATGATTTGAGCTTCGGAGGAACAGGGAGCCTTTCTCCCCTCGTGCCTTTCCTTTCATTTTGTAGTGCCATTGGAGCTGGTTAATCAGAGGATTGAGGAGAAGTTGCAACATCATAAATGACACCGACCGTTTATAGGCTTGTTTTCTGATCACTAACTTGTTCAACTCTTTTGTAAGAGAAACTAGTTAAAGTTTTCAGATCTCGTTAACATTTGGTTGATTTTGATAAACTCCTTTGAGGAAATTGAGTTACTGTTGAAATTAAATCTTCAATCTCTCAGGAGATTTGATTTTATCTTTGATCTAGTTATTTTGAGTTGAGATTTTTTTTAATTGATTGTTGATGTGAATTGAGATCACTATTTTCTATGAAGTCAAGTGTTGAAGACTGAAAACTAGGTTTCAGATCTGAAATTTACCATTTTGTTGAACAATTTTTTTGGAATATATCTAAAATCTTCATACTATTCTGAAATTTTCTATTTCAGGTGAATTATTTGTTGAATCGATTGCCTGCAATTCAGATCTAGATAGATACGTATTTTTTTAGTGAAGTGAAAGTTTGATCCTAAGACTCCTATATTTATTGTTGTGAGGATTATTTGATTGTTTAATCTGAATCTCGATTCTGAGAATCATGAATACACGAAGGGTTGTTACTAAAGATATTTATAAAGGAACAGATAATGAAAATCAAACTACCGAAATTGAAAAATGGCCATGCCTGATCTTCAGCGAAAAGAAAAGCTGGTTATCTCTATGTTGGAATTCAGTGGTTCTCTAAGGTCTTATGATACTGCATCTTTTCATAGAAGAATGATGGCAAATATAGATTTATGGAAAATTGATATTCCAAAGAGAGACAAACCATTGGTGTTGAATAATATGGATGTGTTCAAAAAATTTCTTCATGAACAAAGGAGAAAAGAGATTTTAGAACCAAAAGACTCCAAAGGGGAAGGTTCTCCTAATCAAAACAAAGAAAAAGAAATAGAAGAACCAAAAGTTCACCTAGAGTCTCTTTGAAGAATATCAGAAAAGATCCAGTGATTGCAAGAGAGGATAAACAGGCTATTCCTCATAATTCTCCTAAATTAGTTATGAATGTTGATAAGGAAAAGACAAGGGAAACAATGCACAACATTCTGCAACCATAGCACCTGAATGGCATGATGAGATTCAAGATATTAGGAAACAAATAGAGTTGGTACTTAATCAGTTTAAGACAAAAGCAAGTGTGATGAATAAGATTCAGGCTAATCCTTTGATTGAAGAATATATGAAATTTAAGTTACCTGCAGACTTCAAATTGCCTAATCTTGAAGATTATGATGGTTCTAAGGATCCGAGAAACCTTTGACTCAATATAATTCCAAAATGGCTTTTTATGGAGCAAATGATTTGATTTTATGCAAAGCCTTTCCTACTACATTGGTAGGAAGTACTGCTAATTGATTTGGAAAATTGCCTAGGGGATCTATATCGTCATTCAAAATGTTGGGAGAAATGTTTCCAAGAGAATTTCAAGGAAGTGCTGTTCGAAAGAAGCCAGGTTCTTATCTTAGAAATCTCAGACAGGTTAATGATGAAACTCTTGGGGATTATTTGCGTAGGTTCAATTTTGAAGCACAGGCTGTGGAAGATTGTTCAGAGCAAACATATGTGGAAGCATTTTGTCATGGACTTCGTCAATGACACATTTCCACAAAAATTAAGTTGTTAAATCCAAAAACAACAAATGAATTGATAACGAAAGTCTGTAAATGGATCAAGGTAGAGGTTCTTTTCAGATAAAAAAAGAATTTCAGACAGATGGAAAAGGATGATTTCTAGAAGTCAGAGTACAAAGGAATAAAGAAGTCAAGGGCAATGGGGTATCAGCTATATGGAATTTCAATTTCAAAGCATGGATCCAGTTATTCTTCATATAAATCCTTTGTTCCAAGAAATAATTCTGATAAATATTCTGATAAAGGTCCTTATCTTGGTGAAAAAACAGGATGCTCAAAAATGTTTTGAAGGAAATAAATAACATTCAGAGGAAAAAGGATGGAGGTAACAATAAAAAATTTTCTGGAAGACCTCCAAGACAAAATCAACATTTCACATCGTTGAATGTTCCTCGAACTTTCATCTTGCAAAATGTGGAGAGTTTAGGTATTTTGAAACCTCCAAAATCGATGCAAGGTCTTTCGGACAAAAGGTTTCAAGATATATATTGCTTATATCATAAGGATGTTGGGCATCACATAGATGAATGTTTTGCATTAAAGAAAGGGATTGAAACAGCCATTCAAAATGGTCATCTCAGAGAATACATACAGGTGGTTCAAGGGGATCAAATGAAACAATTAGATCCTCAAAGACATGCAGATTCTCCAAAACTAATTGAGATGATTTTTGGAATTTATTCCCAGTATGATGCTTGCCCTGAGAAAAAGCAGAAATTGGAGCGAAGTAAAGTCATTAATGTTGATGTGCCATTAGTGATTTCTTTGAATATTGCTAGATACATCGTTAAGAGAAGTGGATATAGGAAGTTCTGTTGATCTCTTATATTATAATGCCTATCAGAAAATTGATCTTCCAGATTCCAAGATTATAACTCAAAGAATTCTTTTAATTGGTTTTTCTTGAGAAATTATTTATTCACTCGGAACAATGAAATTGCCAGTGCAATGGGTCAAACTGATGATCTTACGCATTCAAAAGCAGAGTTTGTAGTAGTGGATGTGCAGACTTCATACAATGTCATTTAGGGCAGACCAGGCCTTAATCTGATGAAAGCACAAGTTGATACATTTCAAAATCAGTTGGTTATTCCTACTTTGAAGGACAAAATAATCATCTTGGGAGATATGCAATCTGCTCATATGTGTTATCATACTGCTATTGTAAAAGCCACGGGATATCCTAAATATGAAGAACACATTGAAGCTGCAACCGAATTGGAAGAATTTCAAATGAATGCAAATTTCCCAGACACAATGGTCTTAGTGGGTAAACATTTACCTATTATGATCAAGCATGGGTTGATTGATTTATTAGCAAGATACCAAGATGTAATTTCATGGTCCACAAAAGATATGAGGATGATTCCAAGAAGTTTTATTGAACATAGGTTGGGTATTCCAAAATCTTGTACTCCAATTGTTCAAAGGTTAAGACCTGTTTTGCAAGAAAAACAGGAAGCAATAAAGAATGAAGTGGCAAATCTGTTAAATGAAGGAATTATAAGAAAACTACAGTTTCCAACATGGGTATCTAATCTAAGGGTTGCACCCAAACTTGATGGATCATGGCGAATGCGCATAGATTTTACCATGGTAAATAAGGCAATTCCAAAAAAGCCTTATCCAATGCCACGCATTGATCAACTTGTTGATGCCACAGCAGGATTCACATTATTATGCTTTTTGGATTCCCACAAAGGGTATCACCAAATTCAAATGGCACTTGAAGATGAAGATAAGACTTACTTGGTCACTTCTGATGGATTGTACTGCTATACTCAAATGCAATTTGGATTGAAAAATGCACGTGCAGATTTTCAAGACATGATAAATTGAATGTTTACCATGCAATTAGGAAAAAATATGGAAGCATACGTGGGGATGACATTTTGATAAAGTTAATCAAAATGGAAGACATATTTAATGATTTGGAGGAATCACTTCTTACCATGAAACAATGTGATTTGAAACGTTATCCTAAAAAATTTTTAGGATATATGGTATCAAGAAGAGGAATAGAAGTGAATCCATCAAAGACAAAAGCTATCATTGATATGAAAGCTCCTATGACAATTAAGGACGTTCAATAGCTTGCTGGAAAAATTGCTGTATTCAACCGCTTTTTATCCAAAAGCGGTGAAAGATCTTTACCTTTTATCAGGTAATAAGAAATCCAAAGCATTTTCATTGGACACTTGAATGTCAAGAAGCTTTTGAAAAAATCAAAAAAACATTTGGCTAACCCACCTGTGAACGTCCCCGCTTTAATAGGGGAAGTTTTATATCTTTACATGTCTATATCTGATCATGCAGTCAGTTCTGTTTTATGTGCTTTAAGAAGTTCTCAAACAAAGCCCGTATACTACATAAGTCGTATCTTACAAGGGGAGGACTCTTGATACACTTCCTTGGAAAAGCACATTCTGACTATCATAGTCACAAGCTGGAAATTAAAGCCATATTTTCAAGCTCATACAATAAATGTACTCACTAATGCTCCCATTAGGAACATTTTTCATAAGCCAGACATAGCTGAAAGACTTATGAAATGGGCAATTGAACTTTCTGAGTTTGATATAAATTATTTACCCTGCAAAACACTTCAAGGACGGATCATTTCTAATTTCCTTTTGGAATGCACTATTCCAAAACTTTCTTCTCAAAATGAATCTAATGATTATATTCCTCCTTTACAGGAATGTTTGATTATCCACACTATGTTGGATTATCAACACTAATGGATCTGCAAATGGTGTAAGATTTGTCTTAACAAGTCTAGAAGGTGCAAGATTTCCGTATGCATTAAAATATACATTTTCCCTGAGCAATAATGAATCTAAATATGAATCCTTTATTACAAGTTTGAAGGTGCCAAAGACTTTACATGTGAGGAATATCATGGGCAAAACAAATTCACAAGTATCAGCCAAACACATCAACGGTGACTATGAAGCTAAGAAGAAAACATGCAAAAATATTTGGAGGTTGCTCAACAACTTTTTTACAAATTTAAATGCATAAAAGTGGAACATATATCCAGAAGGGATAATATGGTAGCTGATTTACTTTCCAAATTCAAAAACGAAAGAATTTAGAAGGTATCAATCTTTAGAAAAGAAATCCATTGATGTTTGCAAATACTTTGTGTTGATATCACTAATACTTGGATGTTTCCAATTTTAGCTTATAAAAAATCAGGACAAATTCCTGATGATCAAATGGAAGCAAAAAAGATAAAGTCCATGGCTTCCGGATATATCATAATGGATGACAAGTTGTACAGGCAAGCATATTCTTGGCCTCTGTTAAAATGTGTATCACATGATGAAGGAAATTATATACTTCGAGAGATACATGAAGGAATTTGTGGATCTCATATTGGATCCAGAAGTTTAACAAGAAAAATTATGCGTTCATTTTACTTTTAGCCTACGATGGAAGATGATGCACTTTCATTAGTTAGGAAGTGCCACAAATGTCATATTGATGATAATGTACATCATCTTCCAACTTTAGAGTTACACTCACTCAACAATCCAATTCCATTCCATCAATGGTGTATGGATTTACTTGGACCTTTTCCTAAAGCTATAGGATCTAAGGAGTTTTTAGTAGTTGCAATTGATCATTTGACAAAATCAATTGAAGATATAACATCTAGCATCTATCACATCTAGTAAAATAAACGATGTTTTCTAGGAAGATGTTATCACAAGATTTGGTGTACCCAAAATTTTGATAACAGACAATGGCGAACAATTTGATGCGAAAGAATTTCAAACCTTTTGTGAAGAATTAAGAATAGATAATCGGTTTACTAGCAAATAGAATAATTTTACAAGGTTTGAAGAAAAGGCTAAATTCAGCCAAAACTATGTGGATCAATTGCCTAATGTTTTATGGTCTTATAGAACAACACCTAATTCTAGAACTAAGGAATCTCCATTCAATCTTTGTTTTGGCACAGATGCCTTAATCCCAATAGAAATTGGGAGTTCATCTTCCAGATTGGATCTCTTCAGTTCTGAATGGAATGATCAAAAACTTGCTAAGAATCTAAACCTTTTGGAATAGATAAGGAAGAAATTTGCTCAACGAGAGGCAATCTACAAGAGGGAGCTTGCAGACTATCATAACAAAAAGGTCAAAAATCAAAATTTGAGAGTTGGAGGTCTAGTGCTTCGAAAAAATGAAGTGAGTAGACAAAATCAAACTAAGAAGCTGGATAAAACTTGGGAAGGACCTTATATTATCATAAAGGATAATCAGAATGCCAATTACAAGCTTCAATATAAGGAAGGAAGAGCAGTAGCAAGAACTTGAAATTCCATGAATTTAAGAATATTTTCCTTGAACAGATGTTTCTTATTTTCAGGTTTACTAAAAGTGAATGTTAACTAAAGTTCAACTGACTGTTTAGATTATTTCTTCAAATATATTGCAAGTTTATGAATCATATTATGCGTAATTTCATTATACACATACAAAATATTGACATATATATTTCACATAATTATCATGTCAAGTGATAAAAACAAAAATAATGAAAAACTTAAGAATATCATAATTAATCAAAAGCATATTAAAAATAAAAAAACATAATGAAATAATTGTTCAAGCTCTTCCAAGAGCAAAAAGTGTAGAAATAAAATATTTCAGTCACATTCATCCAAATATTCCAATAAATTAGAGTTAAAAATAACTTTATATTTCTTCACCAGCAGTTATCCCAAAACTTTCATTGTCAAGATGGCTAGCATCTTCAATATCCTCACTAGCTGGAAGTTTCTTTTATGCATCCTTTACAAAAGAACTTTCACCAACATTACTTGCCAAAACACATTCATTGACATTGCCTAACTGCAAATCATAGCCATGACTTTGATCAACTTCCGTTTGATCCATTTCAAATGGTTTATGTCCCATTTATCCAATATCAAAGTCTAAATCCCAAGAATAGGGAAGAGCCTTTACTTCCTTCTTCAAAAAATTTTGAATTTCTTTTGGATGCTGGATATCTGGATACTTCTTGACAACAATCTTGTGGAAGGTCTGATAACTATCCAGCATAGTGTTCATCACATGATCTGTAAACTGCATTTCACAATTGTGAGATTTGAAGAACGCCATCAAAACTTCATTAAAGATGCTTTTCTTCAGTTTCGATTCTTATCCCCGTAGCAATCTTTAGTCTCAATTGCTTTCTTCATCCATTTTTTCCTTGCATCAACCTCTAGATTGTAATCTAAGTTCAATTTATCATGTTTAGACTGCAAAATCCCATGTTCCAAATTTTCTACATCAGCAATGTCTTTAGCTTTTTCATAGTTATACTCCTAATCAGCTACTCAATTTCCAAAGTCTTCTTATTGTCTTCCATAGCCTGTTGTTCTTTTCTCAAACTTTCATTTTCATCTAACAAAAGCCTGCATCTTCTTATAATTTCCCAATAGCACATAAATCCTAAAGACACAAACATATATATGTTTTTAGGATATCATTTACACAAAGCAGAATAAATACACAATATATACAAATACCTGGGTTGCCTTCAAACTTTCCAAATCCAACAAATTGTGCATCTCCATTTTATCAAGAGCTTATTTTTCTAAAGGAGTTATGCAATTCTGTATGAACTCTAAGTGTTTTCTAGATGTTCCAATGGTCAACCAATCATTCACAGAAATATCCTAGTTTGGGATAAACACATTATCCTTTGCCACAGCTTCAACATTGGCCTTCTGTTTTTGCAGACCAATCAACTATTTTAGTTTCTTTACCCTTCCTTTTTGGGGAATGTTTTGGTTCTCTAATTAATAAACCTTCCAGTTTATCCAAAGCAACAATAATAGCCTCAATTTTCTTTCTACTTCACTTTTCTCAAGAGATTTACCTCTCAAACCCCATGCTACTTCTTGGAGTTGTAGCCCTAACAAATAATTGACGACTCTTCGAGTCACTACTTTCCTTTACAATTTTTCTTTTATTATTAGAACTAGAAATCATTGCTTTGGTTTCTATAAATTGACCAAGCACATAGTATACATTATGACAACCAGTAACAAAACTATAAGATCCATGCTCAAGAACTCTATTTACAATGGTATAAGGAAATCTTACCACTTGAGGTTTCTGTCTCTTTTATTTGCCAAAATCTTCATACACAGTCTTGATCCTACATAACATAAAAGAGACATATAAAAATACAAAAAATAATATTTTAATAAAATTTACAAATTCAAAAATAACAAATGATAATTCATACTCAATTTTTGAACATCCAAGGATGTTCCGTTCTCCAAACCAGCAACATACAACAAGTTCTTTGGAATTGTCTCTGAAAGCTTGACATAATACATAAATGCATCCAACTTCCACCACTCCTTGACAAAGAAAGGAGAAGGATTACCAGAATCATCTAGTGGACCACAAGTCAAAGCCTTTCTATTATTTCATTCTACCAAAATACCAAGTTCATTAAAACTACGATGTTTAATAAAGAAAAAATTGTTTTGCCATCCATGAGCAAAAGATGGACTCCAACGAACAAGTTTAATTTTGTTTCTCTTCTTCAAATAGAAAAATCTCCTACCTTCCACAGTTTGAAATTTATGACAGAGAACACAATAATGACACCATAATTCTAAACTCACCGAAATTTGACAAGCCCTACAAACTAAAAGAAATCCTATTGTCATCCTTATGACGTTTGGATTTAACTGACCTAGTTGTACTTTATAAACTTCAAAATAGCCATGAAGAAAGGATGTAAAGGCAAGCTTAAACTTGCCCTCATGTGAGAAAGATAGCTAACACATCCTTCTGGGGCATAAAATCCTTGGTTGAATTATCTCATAATCTAATGGAATCATATAATCACTCCACACATCCTCTTTTCGAGAACAAGTGGACACTATAATTTCTAATTGAGGAACCTTCGGTCTATTCTTTTCCTCACAGCCTAAGATCTTGGTATCAAGATGAAGCATAATTTCAATGCTTATTGGATGTTTATATCTAACACATAGTTCAGGCATGCTCTCATCGATAAAGAGATAAACAAATATTCCTCTTTATACGGATACCATTGCCTATTGGGAATACTATTTGGCTTTCTAACATCCCTCACTAAATCCTAAAATTCCCCTTTATTTTTTCATCCTCAAAGCTTTCAGTTATTTCTATAGAAGTAGCACTTTCACTATTTTTTATTTCCTCAGAAGGTTCTTTTTCTACAGACTTAGTCTCAAACAAGTCATCATTCTGAGTTTCTATTTTGGATCTTTCACTCGGAGTATATTTAGATTTAGAAAAAGAAATCATTTTTTCGCAACAAAAAGAAGTAGAGCAACTTGTGTGTACCCGTGGATTTATCCATGAGTTAGTCTCTTGATCTTGAAAAACACCAACAAAACTACAAACAACATTTATATTTATTAAAAATTTTGGTGCAACACAGTATGAAAAATACGAAAATTTTATATGAAGTTACAACCTAATTGATAAGGCTTCTTCAAGCTTTTTTTCTTTCTCGCTACAAGAACCTAATCAGAGAACACTCCTCTCTTCTGAAAATAAAGACCACAATGATCTTTTAATCTTTGACTCTGCTAGTTGCAGAAGTTTACTCTGACAAAAGCTATAAAATTTACACAATTCAGATTTTTACTTATCAAAGAAGTTATTTTCCTTTTTATCTTGACCATTGATTGCTGATACACGTATCTCGAAGTAATAATAATCCACCTCCGCAAAAGGAAATTCATATCTATTATTTAAATATTTAAATTTTGAATACCGATACCAAAAGATCTTTGAGCATATCAACGGATGGGATAATATACAAGTTATTGGAAAAAGGGAAGACATATAATATATATGGTTATGTGCTTCTATTATTGGAAAAAGGAAAGGCATATAATGCATATATCCTTGGACTTCCATTATTGAACAAAGAGAAAGCATATAATGTATATGTCGATATACCTTCATATATGAAGTAGCGGTTTTGCTAAGGCACGCTCTGGAGCCCACCTTAATGCACGCTCCAACCGTTACTGTAACGAAATTCTTGCTACAGTGCTCATGTAGCCAACCAAATGGAGCAACAATTCTGTTACGGTAACGGTTGGAGCACGCATTAAGGCGCACTTCGGAGCGCACCTTAGCAAATCCATACGAAGTAGTTGTATATTCATATGCCAATATGGCAATTAATCGGATCAAATTCTGCCAACTTGGCAATTCATGTCATAAACCTACTATAAATATGCTCCTTTAACAGACGATCAGGAAAGTCGCTTTTCTCTCTCTCTAACCATTTTCCCAGCTCTCTCTTCTCTTGAACTGATTTGAGCTTCGGAGGAAGAACGGGGAGCCTTTCTCCCCCTCATTCCTTTCCTTTCGTTTTGCAGAGCCATCCGAGGATTGAGGAGAAGCTGCGATATCAATCAAAATATGATCCAGACAAAATATGACTAAGGAACAGTTTCCGATGCTTTCTAATTTCATTCCTGAATCCTGAAGTGTGTGGATTTTGAGATTCCTCACAGCACATGATAAGGAATAACTATTCCAAAAGAATTGCAGTTCTAAAAGTTTTTGCATAACCAAACAAAAGAATCTTGATTCTTAAGAATTAGAAAGGAATGGAATGACAATTCAAACCAAACAAACACCCTGTTAGTAATATTATTCAGCAAGAGGAAGGGCCGTAGGAAGAGATGATAATGATGAAGAAGAAGAATTCAGAACTGATATATGGGTGTAGCAAATCCTTGTGTTACATCTCATTCAAAAGAAGCTCAGAAGCCAGCCAATTCAATCCTCCGGGGGAAGGCCAATAATTCTTTGAATTCTATGTCCCAAGTTTATCCTCAAGGAATCTTCAAGTTTTCGAGAGATCACAGCAGGAACAACGCAGCAGCACCACATCGCTCTGCAGACCCTTAAGGATAAACTCAAAAAGATTAAAAATTAAAAATTATTTTAAAAAAGTAAAAATAAAATATCAAAAATACCCTCAAAGATTTATAATAAAATACTTTTTCCACAAAAATGGCCTGAAAATGCACTTTCCACGGAAAGAAGACATATACCTATAAAAAGTTAAAAGAGCCCCAATGAAAAATAATAATAATTTGACCTATATGACCAAAAAATAAATTGTTATAGGACTAAATAGGAGATTTAGCCTTTTAAAATTGATTTTGTTAGTTTTTCCATAATTGTTTAGAAATAAATTATAACCACATAATTAATAAAGTTATCTAAGAAAAAGGTTAATAGCTGCAGAAAACCATATATGGATTACATGACATAATAATTATACTCATGACATCTCTCGTTCATTCAATTCACAGACTTCAACATTCCAGCCTTTTCAAATTATCTTAGGAAACCATATCCCAACTCTTGTCAAAAGTTTTCCCATCCCCATCACAAACAGCTGCGACAAACAACCTCTATATCACAATGCTAAGTTTGAACTCCACGAATTCAAATAGATAAGGCAAAGAGAAGAATCCTAAGAATACTAGAATGGTACACACACTTGAAGCTGGGCAACGTGATTCAGATACATAGATTTGATCCATTACTTGATTTTCAAAACTTGAAAGCACTATACACAAGGGCATAACAGAAAAATGGGAAATCTAAGTTGGCAGTTCCCATTCAGTCTACTCATATCAAATAATCCAAAACCCCAAGTCAGAAATATTCCCCACAGAAATTCCAGAAGAATTGTATGACAAAGCTTCAGATAGTTGTGCATAGAGAAAAGGAGAAAAATATTTGAACAGTAAAAATACATATCTGTAATTAGAACTTCACCTAGACTATAAGTGGAAAGCCCAAAGACAGCACTACGTTAAAGAGAGTAAAGAAACTGTAGCAAATCTAGTGGTTCAGTAAGCAATTATTAACAAATCAAATTCTAAATACTCAAGATTTAATTGGCAAAGATCAATACCTGCAAGCAAGCTGGAAGAAGATCTCATTATGTCCGATGCATTTCAGCTCAAGAGGCAAATATGCACTCCAGGTTAAGCATCAAGAAAAAGTTCAAACAATTGCAGGCCATCATACTTCAAAGTAGCTGGTGTAGATAGCATCCCTCTTATTGGGAAAGAAAGTGCTTCAAACGCTCAAAGTCAATATTTCAAGAAAATCACAAAGATTGTTTCCGAAAACAGAAAATATGTTTCAGGATAAAACATATGAGCCACAAGTACAAATGACCCAAAAATGCCTTCTACAGCAAAAATCAATCAAATTAATAGTAAAAACATATGTTTCATTGTTACCTGCACATCCGCAAAAGCAATAGGGCGTATAAGTTGCAGACATAATCTTCAAGAAGTTAAGAAACATACGGTATATGCTGCTAAGACATTTAATTCTCCTGATCTGTATCAGAAGTCTATCTATTGTAAGTAAAAAATTAATGAGTAGCATTTACTAAAGCCATCACTGGAAACAGATAACTTACAAACTTCCATAACAAGCTCAAAATTTTGTGGTTAGACTAGAGCAAAGAATATCCCAAAATATATTTTATAATGCAGCTTTGCAGTGCGAACAGATATGTATTGATTGGAAGGGTCTGTAAGGATATAGACTCTTATCTCCTGTTTGCTAGCATTCTGCATAAAAGCCAGAGAGTATCTCATGCTTGGAAACCTGTATTCATCCTTAAAAAGGGAAATGCAAACAGAGACAATGTCTATCAATCTTTAGTATTGTTCAATATAAAAATTGCTACCAAGGCAGTTATCAATACTGAAACTGCAAGGAACAATGAATTGGGATAATACAAAAAAAAATAAGGCAGCAGAGTACAGGATGAATTAAAAGGTGGCTTTATTTGGAACATAAAATTTATGTACAAAAGACAAAGGATGCTGTTCTCTGATATGTAATCACTACAAACAAAATACAGTTTTTTCTAAGACATTATGGCTAGGACATACTAAGCTTATAGGTTGGACAAAAAGATCTTTACAGTCAAAGGCAGTCGGAGTCAACCTTGAAAATGAACAAAATCCAAAAAGTTGGATGATTTCACTCAAAAATCAACTTGTGGAAAGAATATATCGGCGTAATTTTTGACTGAACAGTCACAGCACCATGTAACTGATCATTTCTTGGTAAAATGATGTCTGCTCTGTGATTCATAATGAACAGGAATATACAACAACACAACTTTAAACCATCATATTCAAGTCTGCTAGATCATCCATTGGAATTTCAAGGCCCATAAAATCATGATCTTGCAGTCCATCATCATCAATGTTCAACCATGACCCTATGTCCTGTCCATGACCTCCAAGATCATCAGGAACCCCTAATACATCCATCCCAGGGAGTTGTAGGCCAGATAAGTCAATTGGGTCTTCCAAGTCATCCAAACTATAATCATTTTTGTCCTTGGTAACTCCATTTGAGCTTGTATCACTTGATTTTGGAACTGAAGATAATGTTCCTTTAGTTTTCTCAGGCATCTTTCCAAGAAGGCCATTGACAGAAGCAGATAGTTGTGTAGTTTTCTGCTTGGGTTTGGATTTAGACTTTCTTTCTCCCTTAACATTAGCTGCCACGGGCCGACCTGTTTTCGCTGTTCCACCTCTGGATAAAACCTCTCTGCCACTTCCTTTACCTTCCCTGTCCCTCTCACTCCTTTTTCCTTTTGCACTGCTTATAAAAGAATTTCCAATTCCTGAGGATGTGCCAATTGCACCACCACCAACGTCATCAAGCAACAATTCCTTCTTTTTCACCCTACTTGACCAGGTCTCTTCCTTACCAGTTGACTCGGAAGCCAAATTCCCTGACAATAGAGCTTCAGAAGAATACATTTCCTGATTGGTTAAAGGACTCTGCAGTGCACCTAAAGAAGCAGCACAAATATACATGTCAACAATAATTGCTGCGACAGCAATACATCCAATAAGATACGGAGTTACAGTAAGTTCCTACAACATGTTGAAAACTGGGCTTGGGCCAACTAAACTCCATTGACGTATGATTGCCCAAGCTATTATGTTAACTATGAAGTATATTTTCCTTGCCTATCTTAGAGGATGTGGTTCAACAACCCCTTTCATGCCTGAATGGGAGATCTGGGGTGTTGATTTGCAGCACTAAATATCCACATAACACAGAACTAACATGCCAACGAAATTACATGCCTTCACAGTCCAAACCATCTTCCAAACAAAGAATAAGTGCAGGATCAAGAAAGAAATACCTGAAGCTCTAACTTCATTCAAACTGCTGGAAGCGTTCCCGGGAAGTTTGCCAAATTCGGCATCAGTAGTAGAATCCCTGGTTTGACCATCAGCTAGCCGGGACACCCCAGAAAGGAACATGTCCCTGAACAGTGGTTCGTCAAAGCAGCTCTTTCCTGAGATCTCAAATTCTTGACAGCGTTCCAATGTCCGCTTGACAAAAGCTAAGGCCGCCTGTTTAGCTATTTTACCACTGGCACTCTTCATTCCAGGAGCATGTGGACCCCAGCAAGTCTGAAATAAGGAAATTTCATGTTTCATATTTCAAGCAAACAGAAGATGAATTTCCATTTTCCCAGGGCATATCATATATTTATGGCATTCAAATTACCAAAATAGAGATGTGACAGCTATAAGCCTCTACCTACAACAGTACATTATACCAACTGTAGAATTGACACCCTAATTAAAATGGTCACCTCTTGTAGGTTTAAAGTGACCCCACCTGCTCACGTCAAAATAGGGGGGTTCAAACCATTTCTCCTGACTCTTTCAAATTTGAGAAATGTTGGTTGATTCTATATTTCATTATAGCCCTATGATTCAGAGTATCCTTTCCAATTTGATCCCTCTCAATTCCATATTTCAATTGCTGTTTTACTAGTTAGTACCAATCAGTACCTACTGAAACTTTTTCCAAATATAAAATTTCAATATCTTCCCATGAATTAGTTACTTAAGCAAGCCCTGCAAACTGATTAAGGATATGGTTTTCAAGTTTGCTTAGTATCAGATCTTCCTTTAAGAACTGATTAGATTAATTTGAAGTGAATTCTTAGAATAGTCAAAATACATATCAAGTTTCCTTCAGTACAATACAATACTATGATTTTAAAAACCATTAAATATTTCCCTTCAGTATTCTTTCTGTTCATCACATTGAAAAGCAAAATGTTACACGCACAGCTCAGTTTAATCTGAAAGAATACTAGCTGAGGCAGAGAGAAAAAACCCGACATAAGAGGATGGAATAATAAAAATGATTGAGAATTCAGATTAATACTAAATCTTTAGATCTGAGTCATTAAGCCATCACTAGCATTAACAGTTTACCCCAAGGTAAAGAATCGCCCCCAAGTAATCATTTTATATGGAATCTTGACTCTATAGATATATAATAAAAAGCTAATCACAAATAAAACACAGCAGCAGAGATGGACAACCACTCATCTAACAATACAACCCCTGTTGTCCTGAATAATATTCTCTCTCTCTCTCTCTCATGCTTTACTAATATTCTCTAGCACTGGCTTCCTCATTAATTTTTTTCTCTTGTTGCATGTCTATGGAATTAGCAGTGTCTTCACTGTTAATTGTCCATTTTTTCTCTTTTGATCTTCTTATCTCTTCTCCCCACATTTTCACCCTGCATCCCATTTCCCATTTCTTTTCAAGTTCTTCTAATGTTATAGATCCCTTTCCAGGAATGGGAAGCAGCTAGACTAAAATTTTGGCACAGATTGAAAAAGTAACATTTAGTTCATAACATCAAAACCCCATTTCTCAGGGACAATTGCCACCAAAGAAGAAAAACTAATCAATTTTAGTTCAATCCATAATTTAGACACCAAAAAACACTATCAACAACAAGGATCTATGCAGAACCTAAAGAATCACAGTATAAATTAAATAAAAATAAAAAGAATGGAAATAAAATGTCAGTTGTTACCATATACTTCTCATAAGCCATGGTTACAAGTCTGTCCAGTGCATTCTGTTCAAACTTCCTATTCATAAGATTTGAGAATAGGTTATTATGAACTTGACATAAAGCTAGAAAAGGATTCAATACATGTCACTCATCAGCAAAGGTATGAAAGAACCTTTACCTTCCTTGAAGCTCTCTTGTTTCACCAGCAGCATTTATAAGTCTGTTAAGTAAGCCCTTTCTCTTCAAAACCTACGAATCAATAAAATATTGAAAAGAATGCCTCCAATAGGTCATGAGTTTTTTGGTATGAACGTGATAATATTGCAATTGCATGCAGGAAGAAGCAAAGAATCATTACTGAAATTAAATCTATGAGCAGCTAAAATTGTCCAAAACAGAAGTATAAAAAATATATTCCCTCCGTCACTAAATATAAGTCTTTTTCACTGACTTTTCTTGCAATTAATTGTAAGTCATTATTATTAGTTGATTAGGTATTTGATGATATTTTTTCTATATTACCCCTCTAATGATATATAGTGAAATGGTATTCAAATTTTTGAAAAGGTGATAAAGGACATTTTAGAATAAAAAAAGTTACCTTAAAATAAATGAATAGAAATTTACCAAGACTGCAGAAAACTCAAGGGGTTGGTGGTTTAAAAAAAAGAAGTCAAATCCAAATAACTCAACTCAAATAAAATTCATAGTCGGCCCCATTCAAGGATTTTCAATCCCAATGGTCAAGGAAAATTTCAAACAATACGGAAAGTAATGACTAAACCCATTTAGTTGCTTAAAACACTCAGAGAGATTCTCTCTCTCTACATGCGGTCAGATCTTACCTGATCTTGGTATTTCTCACTCAATCTACTGATTTCGCTGGCAATATCTCCATCCCTAGTATGTCCTGAGTCAGGCTGAAAGAGAGAAATCAGGGGAGAGTTAGGGGATTAACACAACTAAATGTAATGTGTCATAATAGAACACGAACAATAAGAGAGAAGATTCAAAATTAAACATAGTTGTCAATAGCAGATGGCGATCCACGGCGGTTTGCCAAAAAAACACCAAGGCGAAAGGCGGATAGCAGATGGCAAAAGTAGGGGATGGATGGCAGTCAATAAAAAAAATTACAATATAGCATTGCAATCTTAATAAAACTAACACATAATTCATATAAAATGACAATATGCATAATTATAAAGATTTCACGTGAAAAAATTCCATCATTGCTTAAGAAAAACAAGATTAACAAAATATTTTGTTGAACATTAGTAGACAGTGCAGAAATTTTTTTTTTCCCAGAAAAATGATCCAGAAATCTGTGAAATAATTCATTAGGGATTGAAAAAAAATGATAAAATTCCAAATTCCAGAAGAGAAAAGGAAGAAAATCCAGAAAAGAAAAATCACTAGAAGAGAAAGAGAAGATGGAGGAAGAAGGAAGGAGGAGAGAGTAGAGGAAGGAATTCCGGGGGGGGGGGGGGGGGGGGGGAGAGTAGGGATAGCGACAGCAGTCGCAAAGTGTACTCGGGATTAATTCAGTCTAGTTGGTAGGATTTTATGTCTTCCTAAGAGTCAATTTACTAAATACATCAAAATAAAAATATACCCACTCAATCTAAAAAAGGGTGGATATGCAGTTTTGGGTAATTTAGGCCGCCATGGATTTCTGCCAGGCCATAGAACCTTGCATAGCATTTTTTCTGATTTAAACCTCAGCCATGGTGGATGAAGGCGCCATGGGAGAAATTTAACAACTATGAAATTAAAGAAAGAGAACCTACCACAACTTCTGGGTAGATACCGATACAGTGAATCTCCAGGAGCAGTCTTTCATTTATTGACATATTTTTGTACTGAAAGTCACTGCATGTACTGCCTGACATTAATGCTTTCTCAGGAAGTAGGCCATTTTGTGAACTATCATAGCTTGGAATAGCATCTGGAGATGATATAACATTATCATCAGGCACAATGTGTTCGATTTCACTATAGGACCTCCCATTAGCGTTTATCCTATAACCATTCGAAACAGGGTGTCCTGATACATCAGAGTTGTGAAACATCTGAGATTGGAAACTATCTGATTTTACATCTTTCACCAATTCAAGTCCAGACTCATAAACATCGAATGTCAGCCCTTCGTTACCAATGCAACAAAGCTCTTCATCTCCTTCAGGAATTATAGCTGTAATCAGTCTCTGATACAGGGAAACTTCATCAAGATTCCCCAATTCAGAGGCTAAATTTTCATGATAATTGTCAACATGTTTTGTTATAATTCCTTCTCTTCCAAGTTCACTAAACCCAACATTAGTCTCCACGGCTGAAGGTACCAAGGTAGATGAAACCACAACAGATTCAAGATTTAACTGCAGAGCACAAACAAAAGGCCATAAAGTTAGACAAAACTGCAATAAACTAGTTTAACATGATATTAAATGATAATATAACTAACTACTTTTTCTTACCAAACTTAACCATCCTCAAAACAGACAGACACAAGATCTCAATTTTAATATGAGCAAGTAAATCATACGAGTGTGAAAATTTTTCGCATAAGAAAGTTGTGAAATTGTAGCATGCACAATGTAGGAAAACCATTCATAAAAGAAAATTTAATTCCACTTTCCTGTGAATTAAACAAACTTCATGACTAATTTTTGGTATTAGCAATAAAGTCAAAGATACAATAAAGTAAAGAATCTATAATTCAGTAAACATCAATATTACACATACAAGGCAGCCAACATGATCTTTAACAGGAAGGTTAAAATGCAGCTCCCAAGGAACATATATAACCTCGTGAATCAAATTATAGGAACTCACAATTAAAATTTTCTCTTGTTATCTGTATGCTCAGTTGCAAAAAAAAGGAACTAGAGTTATTTGATTAAATAAAGATTTCAAAGAAAGCACTTGGAAAGGAGGGGGGGGAACCTTTGTACCAAAAAGTACATTTCCATATAGATGGGCAGTTGGTGGCAAGTTCTAGTTTCTTGACTAAATAGTAAGCACAAAGAATTCATGCAAAAAGAACCGACAGTGAAAGCTCGCAACCTGCTGGTTTAAAAATTTCAGGTCGACATCAGATATAAAACGGAAGATGGGCTCCATCTGCTTCCAAAACGAGCTGGAAAGAGCTTGAGCTGCGGTTGATACTGGATCAGTTTATGCAACAAAGTCATTTCATGGTTAAAAATGAATCCACTGGTTACTGAATCAAAATGCTACCTGAGTTTACAACAGCATTTGCAGCAGCTAGTAGCTCTTCATGTCCATCATCTGACCCAACTAAAAGAAAGAAAAAAGTAAAAATTACATGTACAAGAAGTTACAAAATTTTAATAAAACTTTCAATGTTATTACCGAGAAAATCAGCTGATGAATTAACCACAGCATGTTTCTGACGTGTGTATGCCTTACGATCAGATAGCTTCCGGGTGGGAGGTCGACCTGTTTTGCTGAACATGAAAATCCAGAAAAAGAAAAGAAGCTTTATTCTAGGAATCAAAAACATATTCAATATAAAGGAATGATTTCATCCAAAAGACTAAATCACTAAGATGGGAAAACTGTTGAACCTTTCCGTCTTGTCAAAACCAAGTCTTGTACTTCTAAGTTGTTTTGCAGTTCCTATATTTCCAAGCTTCTCAACTGACAAGGGCATGAGGGATCTAGTTGAAGTAATGCCCCGACCTGTCCGGCCCATCCTCCGAACACCATCTCCATGGTCCTCCCCATTAGTGACCTTATTTTTTCTTGGGGGTAACATCAGGTTCGACAGCTTCTGAATATTCTGCCCAGCTTTTTCATCCATGTCATCAGACTTTTTGGTCTTTTCCTTGGATTTCGTTTCAGCAGCCCCAGATTCCTCACTCTCAGATAGTGCAGCCGAGGAGAAGTTGTCACTTTTTACCTTGACCTGCTGAGGAGAACTTCCAGCCAAGCGCCTTTCATTTAAAATACCAGATGTAGTATCAAGAGTAGTAGATTCACCGTTGCTTTGAACAATGGGTATAAAGTTAGTTCTTCTTGCGGTTCGAGAGATCTTCTGAGGCCTGTGACTGGCCCATTGCGCAACCGGAGGAGATGAAGATCTCATTGAAGGGGTGCGTTTACGACCATTAACACCCACTGCAGAAGGTAATTTGCTTGTACATTGAGATAATTCCCAGTCATTTGTCAATGTTGGCCGTGAAACCACAGGTGACATTTTAGGTCCTACATTAGAACCTGACCGTGGAGCCCGAGCACTTGCACTTAATTTTGTGCTAGAAGTAGGACTTCCTGAGCTTAAGTCTTCTCGAGCACCTGACCTGGAATAAAATATCAGAAAATAATAAACCAATGCTTTACTTCTACAAAAGGCCAAAATATAAGAACAGGCAAAAGTGTTTTTTTCCTCCTTTTTTTTTTTGTTCTCTTCTTCGGCATGGGAGCTGTGCATCTACCAAAAAAGGTAAAAGAATTCTGAAAGGAAAGTAAAGGAAAATTTGTGGAATGTGCAGATTAATTCTGTGAAACAAAGGAATAGCAAAAGGAAAACACTAACATCCTCATGCATTTAAACAGTTACAAGAAAAATAATGTTACTCTATACTTCCCTTACTTGTTAATAGCTTTGAGATTCACTTTCTCTTTCTCGGTAGGTCGGTCTCTTTTATCCTGAAGAAGAGGACTGTTATCCTGATCAGATCTATAGATTGATGAACGCATGCCTGAGCCTGTTTGCTGTGAAGCACCTTCAGCTTTTGCTAGACCTCCATTACCAACTCCAGGTCTACGCCATGTTATGTAGGAATATCATTTTGGAAACCAAACAAGATAAAAATGATCTCATTTCAAAGAGATATGTAAAAGAAATAAAAAATGCAATCTAAGTTTGAGGGCAATGCTGCTTCAACCAATTATCACAAAATCTTAAACAGAAGGATACCTATATTCAAACCATTTCCAAATCATCAGATTTCTTAACAAAGATAATTTACTTTCCCTATAGTAAAACAGCTGAGATCACTGCAAATGTTCATTTCGATTATGAGCAACAACCACAGGAACAATAAGTATTCCAGTTCAGGATCCAGAAAGGACAGTAAGAGACTAAACAGTGATATCAATGAAAAGGCAGATCCCTAGAGGTTTCACATTATATCTTTCAAAAAAGAAATTCTGAAAAATTACACAATACTTTTCGAGTACAATTTCCAAGTTCCAGAATGACTTGATTAAAAGTCATAATTCAAGCTTAGAGGATTTATTACTCTGAAATTGGCATAATCAGACTTCTGACTCTGAAAGGGAGATAAATCCAAATTCAGAAACAAGAAGGCAAGTGTCTGAAATAGTTTCAAAGCTCATGGGAGTTCACAGTAATTTTTCCGACAAGTCATATTGCACAAAGTTCAAATCTATGCACTTAGAAGTATAATTAACCTCCCTGCTAAGAGACAAAATACCTGAATCCATGGTTATCATTCAACCGTAACCGAGGATCAGTAAAAAGTCTTTGCTGCATCCCCTGTTTAGAATCTCTAGTTCCATCAATGGGTTTTATTGCTGCAGAGTTTGTGGAAATGTCTGACTTAATCCCAGAGCGTTTTTTCTTCGTCTTTGATTTCTCCCAACCATCACCAATAGGTAATGTTCGATCTTCACTCTGTATTGCATTATTATTTGGCATTTTTAATATTTCCCTATCTCTATCTGCAGTCCCGGATGGTCTTGCAGGAGTATTTGCTCTTGCATCCATCTAAGTCAAAAAAAGCATATCCCAGTCACACTCGGAAAAAAAATCATAATTAATCACAGTTTGTCAAGCCATATTAAGAAAGTCACAAGGCTACAACGGGATATATTCTCAACTAAAGTTATAAGTGAAAATAAAAGGCAAAAACACTTGATTATTCACAATTTATCGGACACAATAAAGTAAAGAACTTGAAATGTAATTTGGGCCCTAAAACAAGAGTTTACTATGCATGAAAAGATAATATCAAGGGGGGGAGGGAATATCCACCTGCTAAAGGTGAAATCACTTTAAACGCCTAAAGACAAAAGTTACATCAAACAGTTCTCTTTTGACTATCGAGATGGCCCACTAGGACAAATTGTTGTAAGGGCCACTAAACAAATGAAACAAGAATCATCGAAGAGTTTCACATTAACGCCACATCATGCACTTAAAGAAGATAAGAAATTCGTAGAATAGGCCATTATCATAATAAATGGATATGCATAGAATGACACTACAAAATCCCCAATAAAGAAATATAAAATTAATAAACTGAATCAAGAAGCAATACAAGAGTCTCAGAAGCAACAAACCCTAGGATCCAACATAGAAGTTCTGGTGCGTTTATTTGGGACACCTTTTGTCCTTTCTTCTGGTTTTTGCTCCACTTCAAAGCCATTTGGACTGACTTGATTGTGAGACCCCATCTTACTAACACCAGTCCCTGTAATTGATCTATCAGTTGGATATAAAATATTGGACCGGTCATTTGCTAAGGCATCGGACCGGGATCTCTTCCTTGATGGAATGGTTGGAAACAACTTGTTCATTCCAGATAATGATTCATTGAAGATCTTTATACGTTCCCTGTTATGGTATTATGTAATTGTTTGAAATTATTTGAATGAACAAGTGAAACAAAAACAAAAAGAAATATATGAAAAAGTACCTAGCCCTGGAACAGCTCTCACGAAGAGAACCCTTGAGTCGCCTGAACTCCTCGGGTGAAGGAGACAAAATTGGTTTGCCTTTTGAGGTCACAGATGAAGAATCTTCCAGTGGAACTCCAAGAGAGAGACTAGCAAGTCGCTTAAAGTCCACAGGCCGATTAAGTTTGTGATTTGAAACCATTAATTTCGGATCAAAACGTAAGCACTGAAGAAAACTGGCAACATCCCCTTGTGTCGCAGCTGAACTGCTTCTTGCCATGTTTGGAAGGGCCGGTAAAGTTGGGCTCTCCATGTTTTCTCGGAAGCTGCCTGATCTGTCCAATGAAGTTGTTGCATAGGAACCACGCTGCCCAGAGGTGTATAACGGCCTATCTGGGCTACCAGAAGACAGATCAAATTTGCTAGATGCTGACATTGCATCAGGATCCACGCACTCTCTTTGTTGTGTACCTCGTTAACACAGTTGTGCATGGCAATACCGTAATGTCACGACGCATGAAACCCCAGTACAAACTCTTCACAAAAACAGCAGAACAAGAGATGAGTGATCTGAGGTACATAGAGTCAACGCAAATCAAGTGAGGCTCTAATAAGTCAAACAAGATCATTACAAGTAAGATACAAGGCATTAACTCGAAACTTACAACCAGATCTCAGGATTTGCCATGCAAGACCCAGAAAAGCATTGACAATTTCAGTAACAAAAATAGGGACAGTCAAGACTTTATGTCCAGATAAAAGGTAACTGCAAAAAATTTGGGTAATGATACATAAGTGTTACAAGCCCTCAAGAGCAGATCTTCTTGCAGGAAGCTAATCAACTTCCTCCAACTCGTTAAGTTCTCTTAGCATAAAATTCCACAGTCTGCTGAGAGCCACAGCATGATCATATTTATTCCTGGGCTTAAAACATTAATTCTAAATCCATAAATTCATCAATCCACTAGCTCCTCAGTTTCTTCACTATTTTCACTTATGGAAATTGGTACGAGTGTCTTCTTCTCTAAAAACAAGCCAAAGAAAGATTATCGGAAAAATTGCTTCCATATGCAGCCCAATTCTGCTCATGTTACTAGTGCTATTAGCTTAAATGCTCAACAACTACATCTTCATAAGATGTCAAACTATTAACTTCAGTTTTCCAACATCCAGATTTAATACATACGATTCAAATACCATTATCAAAATACTGACTTGCAAAAATTTAAAGGTAAATATCAAAGGGATGCACGCAAATAATTGCCAAATTCAAATTCACAAGTAATGAAGCAAAGCTTACCTGATAACTTGGCGTAAATATCGACAGAAAAAGAGAAGTCCAAGGAAAAGCCGTGATCCAAACCGGCACTGATTTGGAAAATTCTGCAAACATGGATAAGAATAAAACAAGTATCAGCATCATCAGCTTAGGGTTCAATTAGGGTTTTCAGGTTAAAAAAAAAAAAACATTTCCAATTGAGAGAGACCAAAGACGGGGAAAAATCACATACATGAAGAACATGAAAACAGTTTAGATAAAGCATGCATAAAAATTGGGCATAAATTTATACCTGTACGTGAATTGTTGTTTCAGAGCGAAGGTAACCGGAGGAGGAAGAGAGATGAGCTTAGAGAGAGAAAGTAATCATGCTTAAACGGACGTCGTGAGGGTCGTTGATCGGTTGAGGAGTGGAGAGTCGTCGAGGCCAGGGGTCGGTCGAAAAATAACGCGGATTACTCACCGGATTTTAGCCCGCCCTGGGATGGAGCCCGAAACCTATCAGTAATGAATGTATTTTTTGGGTCTGTTTCCGGTCCAGCCCAAATATCTGAACTTAATGTGGCAGAACAAGAAATCATTATAAAAATATAATAAAATTAAAAAATAAAACATAACTCAAAAAACAATGTGATTGAACCTGTCACTCCCCAAATCAATTTCTTTTTAAAAATTAAAAAACTTTGAGAATATTTATACATCTATCTATCTATATATTATTTTTAAAAAAAAAGACAGCTATTATATCTATTGCCAAGTGTCACCATTTGATTGGAGAGAATTATAAAATAAATTAAAAATAATAAATTTAATCAATAAAATATTAAAAAAATTCATAAATTCACACAACATCTCTTTATCTTCTTAAAAACATTAATTAAATTAAGGATGATCCAAAAAAATTTTTTTTTTTTCAAAAAGACTTATATTTTTACCCATTTATTTTTATAAATACTTTTTCCCCCTTTTCAATAGATTTTACAAAGTTAGTTTTTTCAAAAAGAAAATCTAAATATTTAATTTTTAGGTGAGTGCCAAGTGTCCATCTCATTTATTACACAAGAAAAAAAAGAATTAAATCTAACTAATTAGCAAATAAAATACTTTTTGGAAAAATAATGAATGGAAGTTTTTTTTTTTCATTTTTTTAGAAAATACATATAAATTAGAGTTCTTATGTTAGGATTTCAAGTATAAAAAATATTTTTCTATTAAAAATTAAATATCTATCTTTGCATTTTAATTACTAAAACCTACTTTATACAATATCCATATATAAATATATCCATATGAATATGTAAGAAAAATAAATTAAGGATCATTTGGATTATTAATTATTGAAAATTGAAGGAAAAAGAATATTCATATATTTTATATGTTATGCACGGACATACTGAATTCTTTTTAGTTACATTTCTTTTTTTTAGTTTTATTATACACTAAAAGATATTCAAAAGTAATAACAATGTTTCTTAGTGCAAGAAAAAAAATTAATACCATTTAAACCAACAAAAAAAAAAAAGGAGATCATTCAACTTATTTAAGCAAATAGAACAATGCTAATATATTATTAAATTATATTTTAAAATATAACGATACAAAAAAAATAGATTTGATATACAATATAATTTTAAAATATTGTAATAATCCAGAATGATTTTGCTTTTTTTAAAAAAACTATATAACTCAAAGCTAGAATTTTTACAAGGTTTTCCTAACTATTACAAGGTTGAAAATGGAAAGGTTTTCTTCTTCTTTTCTCTCTTTCTATCTCTTTCGGTTTTCCTTCGCTAAGCCCCTCTATTTATACTAGTCTTGGCTGAGATACAAGGTACATTTAAATAGTATGTAACGGTGTATAATAGTGCATAACAATGCCTTCTGTTGATGGCTTCTTGTTTTTTCTTCAAGCTGGCCAAAATTCCTTGTTGTGCTAGCACAAATCTTTTATTATCTTCTCAGAAGTTTCTTACACTTCTTTATCTTCTTCTATTGACCTTATCAAACTTCTTAAATTCTCTCTTATCCTCGTTTGTTTGTCTGTTATCTTCTTATTCGTTGCTTATACTGGTATCACATTTCATCTTATCTTTATGTCTAATGTAATTTATAAGATCTTACAGCATTATCCTAGTTACAGCATATGAGCTAAAACGATTGTCTATCAATGACAAATAATTTATCTATTATTAGTTCTAATATATCAGGATGCAGTTTAGAGAAATCTTTCTCGGGATTCATGTGTTCTTTTTCCATTCATTTTTTTGTTTTTTTATAAAATATTCAAACAGTAGTAGATATAAGTACAATAGTAATAATATTTATATTATCTTAGGATAAGATTAAAAAGATATACAAAGTCTCTATTATTTCTAGCTAATCAACCATTAAACCGTTCATTAAAGTAATATTGGCTATGATTATTATAGTTCCTAACCGCAAGATTCCAGTTTATACATACTCCTTGAAAATTCTGTCTATCAACAATAAACAGTTTAGATGCTATTATTTCTAATATATTAAACGGTAACTCTGAGTCATCTCTTTCAGGTTCCATATCCATTCTCTACAAACAGAATATATATATTATTTAAAGATCATAAAATTTTTCAATTTATAGAAAAAGGTACATCATGCTTCCATGCCTTTATTGAAAATTGAAGGAAAAAGAATGTTCATATGATTTATGGATCTGTCCTGCGGAATGGATCAGAGAGTCTTGATCTACTATACAAAATATCTTCTAATATATTCTCTATCTATCTGGCTGAATAGAAAGGAAAATAGAAGATCGGAGAATTCTGTGTGGAGTGGAGAAAACAGACATTCTGTAATTTTTCTACAGAGTGAAAAATTACATCTGTTATATTTTTCTAGGGTTTCAAAATTATTATTTTTATCTTCTAATTATTACATGATTAATAAATAATCCTTTAAATAACTAAATTAGAAATATGGATTTTCTATGGGTCAAGAGCCTAACAGCCCAACAATTCTTTTATTTAACTAAAAGTCCGATAATTATTCATTGGATCATGGACCCAACATAATTATATTGACCCTTTAATTAAAGCCCAATGTTATTTTTATTCTTAGCCTATCAAATAATTAATACCTAAGTCCAAATTAACTATAAGACTAATAAAAATAAATATCTGCTTTGTTATTTTATTTAAACTCGACAATAATTAATTTTACAGACCTAAGTCCAAATTAATTACAAGACTAAATAAAATAACTAATTAATTTTTTATTCAAGACCAAATAATTAATTTCAAGGATTAATTAAATCCTCAATTAATTATTTAATGCTATCTAGAATAAAATTAATTCATTTTCTACTGACGTAAAATCATTCAATCTCAATAGGATTAGATTAGGGACCTTAAGATACAATGTTCAAGGCTCTATAAAATGACTAAAATACTCTTACTACATATTAATAATTGACTTAATCATTCTAAACATCTTCTATTATCACTATAAGGAGATGATGTACTCCATGATATATTGCTGTAGAAACAGAAGACTTGTTGAGATAAATCTCAACCCTTAATCTTTGACCTATAGGTGTAATGACATATTTGACTTTCTATGTAACACCCACTGTTGAGCATAGGTCTTGCGTACTATCACCTTACTCAATAACATCTACCATCCTTAGGTATCTAGTTCTATTGCCATTGAATCACAATGAATACTCACTAGAAGAATATTCAATACAATAACAATCATACAACCGAGGCCTCGGGTTCAGTGATCCAACCAAGAACAACACACAAGGAGGTGATTAACCCATCTCATAAATGAAATGGCATAAAAATCCTATTGTATGAGTCTGTCTTAACTAACAAGTACCTAACATATAAGGCTACTGATCTCCATAATGAGATCTCACCCATAGCATATCAAGGCACAGTGAACTAGCTTCGCCAGACCACCAACCCATACTCATGTCATGGGGACGTGTCCACGCAGTAGCAACAGTGATATT
>JAOXNR010000022.1:15575881-15589974 GCA_028571225.1 Parsonsia alboflavescens
ATATTAATTAATGGTATAATCTTATTCATTAATTAATTGTAATTGTGCATATATTCTCTAGACCAAAAATACTATACATGATACTTATATTTGAGTATTTGGAATTTACTATTACTATATTCACTTATTCAATTAAGTGTCAAAGAAATATGTAATTTCTAGTATTTAATTATGAAGTTACGTATTAGTAAGTGACGGGATCCATTACTTTATAATTAAATAGGTGAAATACAATATTTAATATGTATTCTATTTATCTTGACTAGAAAGTTCTTGGCTAAAACAATTATAGAGAAAAATGTTTCTCGAATAGTCAGGTGATTAAATAGAATTAGACGTATGATTAAGTAATGGAAATTACTTAATAAGAATATAAATGGAGAGATTAAATGTATGGTAATTACAATGTGGTTCTAATAGCAAGAAATTAATCTTTCATTATTTAATGAGTAGTCATGATATATTACTAGACGTCACTCACGACTTATAGAAGTTTGAATATATTTTGGGAGAATATTCAAGTTAGAATTATCTAATTAATATTAAAGAGTTAATATTAATTTCTTTTGCCAGTAAATAATGGACCTAGAAAGTCACACACAATAGAGTCAAAGCTTGCAATGACATTGAGCTTTTTACCTTATTTGTAAAAGAGTGCTAGTATACTTTGAAGTCCAAAACTAAGTGACAAGGCTCTGGGCCTAGAAGAATTAATTAATTAATCCTTAAGACTAGTTTTAGGCCTTTTCCTAAAAGGAATAAGAAAAGACCCAACTAATGGACTTAGCCCATTAGGACTAGATCTTGAAGGTTTATTTATAAACCTTTTATAATTACCCTAGTTGTAACTTAACTTTTGAATATAGAAGACAGAAACAAACGTTGTTTTCCTGTGTTTTTGTGTAGGGACATAAAGTCGTTGTCTGCGGGATTTGTGTGGATGATCAAAAGGCTCAACAATTGGGGAGCTGATTAAGATAGTAGATCTACACGACAAAAGGTATTTATATATCTGAACCTTTAGACATAGAAAACAATTACAAATAAGAGAAGTCTAATACAATCGTTTTTCGTAAAGTATAATTTTTGTTTCCGCTGCGCGATTTCTAACAAGAAATTCAATAAGTCTCAATAGTCATGTTATCTTAGTTTGATTGAGAACACTAAGTTTGATGGAGTTCGTAGTGCTTGTTAACATTTATTGAAGCTTTCAAATTATTTTAACAAATTGAAGACTTTAAAGTTGAATTTTGATGAAGATTATATGGTTCGGTGTCTATTTCAATCTCTTCCATCTCAATACAGTCAGTTGAGGACATCTTACAATGCTCAAAAGGATCATTGGTGTATTAATGATGTAATCAGTTGATGAAGATTATAAGGTTCATGTATGTTATTTGGTGGTCTATACATGCTTGATTCGGATCCTAAATTATTCAGTAGATCTAATTCTGCACTAAACACCGTTGTTGGTAAAAAATGTGAAAGGATTGATGAAAGGTTATTGATGTCATGGAATAAACGTTTGGGTTATATTTCTAAAGAAAAGTTGGAAAGATTGATTAAAAGTGGAATATTACAAGATTTGAATTTCTCCAACTTTTTCACTTTTGTTGATTCATACTGAGATATGTAGACCTTTGACTGTAGCTGCTATCTGAGGATTTAAGTATTTCATCACCTTCATTGATGACTTTTCTAGATTTAAATGGATTGATCTTCATCGTGAGAAATCTGAGTCTTGAGATGCATTTAGGACATTTAAATATGCTATTGAACTGAAAACTGGACCAAAGATTAAATTTGTAAGATCAGATAAAAGAGATGAATATTACGGTAGATATATCAAAATTGGGAGAAACCCGGAACCTTTTGAAAAATTCCTAAGTGACTATGGAATTGAGGCACAATATACTATGCCTGGGACTCCTCAACAGAATAGTATTGCTGAAAGGAGAATTGTACTCTCATGGATATGGTAAGATGCATGATGAGGCATTCTATATTACCAGAGTTTCTTTAGGGAGATGCCTTGAGAACAGCAGTATACATTTTGAATCAAGTCCCAAGTAAAGTTGTTCCTAAAACTCCTTATGAGTTATCTATTAGAACGAAACCTAGTTTAAAGCTTTTCCATGTGTCGGGTTGCAATGCAAAAGTAAGGCCATATAATCCATAATTGAAGAAGTTAAATTCTAAAAATGTTAGTGGATTCTTTATTGAGTATTGCATTGGTTTGAGAGGTAGTCGATTTTACTACCCTTTTCATTCTACTAAAGTAAAAGAATCAGATCGAGTTATATACTTTGAGGATTAAACTTTGGGAGTCAACTGCCTAGGAAAATTGATCTAAGGGAAGATCGAGTTGTTATGTCTAAGCCAGTTTTATCTGTTGATTTTGCCTCCAATTGATACTGATAATAATGAGATTCCTAGTGATTTAGTTCTTGATAATGAAGGACAGGTAAGTGAAGATATCGAAGAGGTTGTCCCTCAAGAAGTTCTTTTAAGAAGATCTCAAAGAATTCATAGGTCTACCATATCAGATGATTTTGTTGTTTATTTACAAGAATGATTTTGACATATCTCATATTTATGATTCCAAATCATACAAAGAGGCTTTCTCTAGTCCTGTTTCTTTTGCTTGGATGATTGCTAGAGAAGATGAATTAGCCTCTATGTTTCACAATGAGGTATGGGATCTTGTTGAATTATCTGATGGTTATAAACCTGTTGGTTGTAAATGGGTCTTCAAGACTAAATGGAATGCATCTAGAGATATTGAGAGGTACAAAGAAATATTAGTGGCGAAGGATTACAATCAAAGAGAAGGTATTGATTATAAGGATACCTTCTCACCAATGTCTTCAAATTACTCATTCCGTGTTGTTGGAACTTCATCAGATGAATGTGAAAAATACTTTTCTAGATGGAAATCTAGATGAAGATGTCTACATGCTTCAACCAGATGGTTTTGTTGAGAAAGGCAAGGAACACTTGGTTTGCATATTGAAGAAATCTATTTATAGGTTGAAACGGGCTTCTAGACAATGGTATTTTGGGTTTGATAATGTTGTGACTTTTCTTGGTTTTAAGGAAAATGTCTTAGATCGACGTGTTCACCTAAAGAATAGTTGGAGCAATTTTATCATTCTTGTGCTTTATCTTGATAATATTTTGCTTCCAATTCTAGTATTGGATAGTTGAATGAAACAAAAAATTTATTATAAAGTCATTTTGATATAAAAGACCTTGGCTATGCATCATTTGTTTTGGGTATTCAGATTTGTCGCGATAGAGCATAAGGTATTCTTGGTTTATCCCAAAGAGCGTATATTGAGAGAGTCCTTAATAGATTCAATATGGAGAATTGTTCATCTAGCCCTTCACCAATTCAAAAGGTGAATAGCTTTCTAAGTCCCAATGTCCTAAAAAAAATGCAGAGAAAGCTTTTATGGAAAGAGTCTCATATTTAGGAATCGTTAGTATGCTCAAGTGTGCACTCATATGGACATTGCTTATGTTGTAAGTGTACTTGGTATATATTTGAGCAATTCTAGTGTGGATAATTGGAACGCTACTAAGAAAGTCATGAGATATCTTTGAGGTACAAAGGATTACATGTTAACCTTTAAATCTAATCACCTTGAAGTCATTGGGTACTCTAACTCCGATCATGCTGGCTGCTTACCATATGATGGTAAATCCACTTCTAGTCATATATTTATGATGAGTTGTTTTGTGGAAAAGTGTTAAACAAACACTTACAGCTACTTCTACTACAGAAACAAAATACATTGCTTGTTTTGAGGCTACTTGTCATACCTTATGGTTAACTAACTTGATTTCTGAATTTTTTGTTGTTGAAAGTATATCCAGACCCTTAACCATTTATTGTAATAATAGTTCTGTCGGTTCTTCTCTCAGAGTGATAGATCTTCTAAGAGATCTAAGCATTTGATATCAAATATCACTTTGTGAAAGAGAAGATTCTTGAATTTCAGACTCAAATTGAGTATGTGACTACAGATCGCATGTTAATGGATCTGATGACCAAGGGCTTACCCATTGGAGTCTTTAAGACTTACCATGCGAGTTGTTGTTTTTTGATGCCCTAGTTTAGTGGGAGTCTGATTCTACTCGTACTCTGAGTTTTGTAACTTTTGGTTCATCTTATGTTTGTATTTAAACCATTAGTTTTGGATACGTTTCTCGTATCACATTGTATTCCATCTTTACCAATTTTGAGACTTGATATGTAATATTATATTCCTATCAGATTTATATCTATATTGTCTTTGTTCTGGTTTCATTACTTTTAATTTGTGATTGAATCAATGTAATTCAAGTGGGAGATTGTTGGGATTAGTTATAAGTCTTATATGAATTATATTAATTAATTAATAACTTAATTAAATAGTTATTATAAATGGATGGAGCTTGTTATTTAGGTAATCCATAATGGGTTGGAAAACCTAATTATGTTCACTATTGGAGAAGTCACTAACTTCACCCTATTTAGGGATTAATAACCCCATTGAAATTTAATCATTCAATTTTCTCTCACTATAAAATTATTAGTATTAAAGTTAGTTATTTCTCTCGATAGAAATATAAGTTTTAAGTTTGTTTCTTTCAGTCAAAGTTCTTTTCTTTTTTATTTGGAGCAATATGTCAACGTACTATATTTGCAATAATCTTTATCTATTTATTTCAACATCTTTTGATTATTTTAAGCTATAGATAAATCTTACTAGTTTGATGAGGGTAAGTTAATTTCGTCATACTAGTTTGCCTTTTCATTTAATAACTAAACAGCCACATCAAGAAATCCACTGCTGAGTCACACCCTTGGGTACTTGAGTGACTGTCTTTTCACTTGTGTAACTGGATGATAAGTTCAGACATGAAAAAGGATTGAGAATGGGATACCAAGTGATGGAAAAAGAACACTATTTTGCTCAATTTATAAAATAATATAACAAGGTCGTTAATGGCAAAAGACTGGAGATATCTAGCAGGAACCAAGTCAAAAATTTACTTTTTCACATGTAACCCAGTCAAATAGTTAAAAGGAATTACTGGAAAGAAAAAAAAATAAAGCCCGAAGTTTCAAGGTAAGTTGGTTTGATACTAATAGGTAAAATACAATGGTTTAAAAGAACATATTTCCCATCAATGAATTAACAACGAAGCCTTCTTTCTCAAGTGCTCATTCTTTTGCAGCATCATACTTGGAGAACACTTTTGTCATATTCTTCACCCCACCCCCCCAACAAAGATTTTCCTTCCATTCTCCTCCTTGCTTATGTCTAGTAGTGGATGGCTCTTAAATTATTTGTTGCTCACCTCTGTATGCTTAACAAAATAACACAGTTTACACTCCAAAGCATTAGTGAGAATCAAATAAAATTTCAAGAACTTACCAGGGGTAGACAGATTTGAGGAGAACCAACATGTATTTAGAAGCTGAAAGAATTTTGACCGATCAAGAATCATGTGAAACACTAGCTAAAGTGTTCTCATCTATTTTCGCTTCAGACTTCATTCCTGGAAACTGCCCAATGTCATGTCCTTCAACGGGTTTGAATTCACTGTGTAAACCAACAGCCAATTCTTCTGGACAAGTTCCACCACTTTGGAAGTAATCTGCAACCTAAATTTAGGGAACATGGGGAATTTTAGTTTGAAAAACTAAACACTAACGGGTTAAAATCACTTTAAGAATCTCACTGGCAAAACATGACAACTACAGTGTAGAGGAAATTGTAATGTAGAGTGCTAGAGAAATTTCATGTTCCAGACTGACATTAATTATAAGTGTATGGCTTAAAAACAAACTTACACAATTAGCAAGAGCCATTCCACTTAATGCTGCAGATTCCAAGCTTGAACCTAACAACCAATCACCACATATACCAGCTCTCCCATATGGATCAAATATGCAAGGAACGTTGGGACTATTAGTGGGCAGAGCTGCACCCCTGCAATTTTGTAAACAATATAAACTTGTATTGCAACAAAATCACATGAAACCACAAAAGACCTTACTGAATGCAGTTATTTTAATGTTATTGTTTAGAAGATGTCCTCTAATAATCTTTTGCTTTCCTTCCTTGTGCATCACATCTTAATCGAAAGAAAACTTACAAGGGGCATCAAGTAGTTCATAGAGAAACGATTTTTGGGTCGAGCAGTTCAATTACTAATGATTTCCAGATGAAGAGATAATGCTGGAATGTGGAAGTGTTTAATGAATAAATATTTCATATTAAAACTTCTAAGATATTATTCTAAGTGTTTGGGATGCAGGAATACTGATTGAAGATGACAAAGATCTCAATATAAAATAGTCAGAAGTTCTACAAATAATATTAAGGAAGAGAGCAATACTTCTAGCAGCCATGGAAGTCAATAAGGCTAAAAAGTCCAAGTTCATGAGTTGCAGCACTACTAGCAACATTTCGACCATGTTAGGGCAACTCGCCTCTGGAGGATTGGCCCACTTGGACTGGAGACTCAGACCAATTTGCTACTAAAACTCTTTCCTGACTGAACTCTTAAATGGAGTTTTTCAAGAATACATGGGCCTTGTTCACAGTTTCTTACAAACAATAGCATTTTAGCTTTTTCATAAGCTAAAAGCTGTTTTAAACCCCTCTTAAATATTTTTCAATTCTTCTTCTAGCTTAAAAGAAAGCTGAAAAAGTTGTTTGTAAAAGTTAGTCTGGAGATGCATTTTAAACTAATTTCTGGTTGTTGATGTTGTTAAAGATAAAAATGTTGCATTGGTGTTTGAGAAGCACTCGAAAATAATAATAAATAAACTCAACCACCACATCATTAATCCTCTCTCTCCTCTATTCTATCTCTTTTCCTTCGATAAAAAGGGTCAAGTCAACATTAACTAGTGAAACTTTAGTATTTGTATTCTTGAAACTGTGAAAGTTCAGAATTAGGGTAGATTTTGAAAAGTAACAGAAAAGGATCAAATAAGATGGGGCAACCATGCAAGAGAGCGAGAGAGATGAGATTAAACTATTTATTCTGGACTAAGTTGTTTCAGTATCTGGCCAGATATTGCCATTATCATTGAGGCCACACTCAAAACTTACTGCAGGATTCTTAAGATTAAATATGCATCGGAGAAGACTCACATGTTCTTACCACAATTGCACTCGTGCATATATGGGTGTCGGAACTGAGTTGCGGGAGATTCCTAGAGCACTCTCAACACCTCGGAACATGGCTTCCTGCACTCTTTCTGCTGTGGCAGTTGGAACACTTTCCTGATACACAAAGAAAATTAGTATAGAAATTTCGTCTGATTGCCCTTCATGATTATTCTAAAGTGCACTGTAAGTGCTAGCTTTGATGGAGTTAATTTAAAGAGACAGGAAAAGGTCTTCTTCAGGCAGTAGGAGAAAAAGAGAGAAAAGAAATATGAAAAGAAAAAAGCAGCAGCTACTATGAAATTTTTTCATCCCAAAACAGGGAAGAAAAAGAAAGAAAAGTAAACAGAGATGCTTCAATATGCCATTTTACCCTCAAAATGATACTCCATAATACAAGTTGGAGAACAAAATATGTGCATATATATACACACATTTGTAAACTAGCTTATGTAACATTTTTATCTCAATTTCTTTTCAAATCATCAAATTTGCAAATTTCAAACTTATAGAGAATTTAACCAACACTCTCTCCTTTTCCCTTCTTGAATCTGCTAACTCAGGTTTTCCCATTCTCCCCAAAACCAAAAGAATTTCAACAGATGATGGTTCTCTATGCTATATTGTCTACAATTTCAGAGGTTCCGTATGTATTCATAAAATGCACTTCATTTCATTTCGGAACCGACCCAACCTGTTCATGTGAGAATAATATATGACCAGTATGGAATTACAAAATCAAGAATTCGACTAACTTGTGGAACTTTGTTCTGCTTCCCAAAGGTAGCTGTGCTGAGAAATGTCCAACAATATGGACCACTGCTAGAAGAACCTAACAGCTTCTTTGTATTGTTAGCCATCCAGGAGATGGAATCAACCCCTTTCACGAAGGCTCCTTCAAAGGGAAATGCAGCTGCACCAGCCGGAATAGGAAGAGGGTCAGAAAATGCTGCAAGGAGAGCCCATATGGAACTCAGCTCAAGTCTCTGCAAGCAATTAAACTATAAGTTCAGTAAAGTACTCAAACAAGAAATTCAAAACTACACATGATGATGAGTCAATAAAGCTGCACCACACAGATCCAATTCATTACATGCACATTAGGATTGAGATATGAATGCTAAATAAAAAAATTATTATCCAATCAACGAAAAATATAAAATGAGAAACTTACACACTCTTAAGTCAATGAAACTGCATTACTTTATGTAAAATACTGCACATACCATAAGCATAATATGATTAACTCTCAAAGGTTTAATTGTTTGCAAGTACCTTCATTTGTCTTGCAATTAGTGGTAAACCTGATGATGCAAGCAACCGATTTGCACATTTTCCTGCAAAAGAATATTTTCAGTATTACGCCTTAAACTAGAAGAGTCAAAAATGATAATATGGAGGATGATGAAAAGCAATCAGGGATTCTGCATCAACTCAAATCAGCAGAAGTACGACAGGTTTTAGGTTTCAAATTAAACCAAGTTCTATTTTGGGATATTTCATTAGTAAAATGCATTCTTAAAGAGGTTATAATGTGCACTAAATGTTTTTGATAGATGCAGCAATGACATGTAGGATCACACATATTCTATTATAGAAAACTGAAGAATTTAGAGAAGAGAATGGTGATTATTCTTCATATATCTCAAGCTGAATTACAAAGCTATTTATAGGACTTCTACAAGTACTTACTAAACAAAAAGAACAGAATACAGCTATCAGATCCCACAAAATCAGGATACAGCTATTATCCCACAAATCAAGGGACAGCTATTATCCCACAAATAATTCCTTGACTAATTATTTACAGCTATTTACTAATAATCAAATCCCACAAGATCAAGATAATTCAACACTCCCCCTCAAGCTGAGGAATAGATATCTTCCATTCCCAGCTTGGAGATTATTTCGTAAAAAATCCCACCATTAAGTCCTTTGGTGAGCACATCAGCCAGTTGATCTCGAGAAGGTATGTAGGACATGCAGATCAACCCCTCTTCTATCTTTTCTTTGAGGAAATGCCTATCAATTTCAATGTGCTTCGTCCGATCATGCTGTATGGGATTATGAGCAATATTAATTGCTGATATATTGTCACAATACAGCTTCATAGGACCGTCCCACTTGATTTTCAAGTCTTCTAGGATGATTTTAAGCCATAATAGCTCACATATTCCTTGGGCCATTGCTCGAAATTCTGATTCAGCACTTGATCTTGCAACTACATTATGCTTTTTACTCCGCCAAGTCACTAAATTTCTGCCAAGAAATGTGCAATAACCAAATGTTAACCTTCTATCCACCATGGATCCTGCATAGTCAGCATCGGTATAAGCTTGCAGCACCAGTTTTTGATTTCTTCTGAATAGGACTCCTTTTCCGGGACTTCCTTTTAAATAATGTAGCACTCGATTGACGGCTTGTAAGTGTGATTCTCTTGGCTCATGCCTAAATTGACTAATCACACTTACTGAATAGGCAATATCAGGTCTAGTATGAGCCAAATAGATGAGTTTCCCGACCAATTTTTGATACATTTCTCGATCTGGAGCATGTTCTTCCTTTGCATCCCCAAGCTTTTTATTGGGCTTAATAGGTACAACTACTGGTTTACAACGAAGTTTTCCTGTTTCCTTCAAGAGATCAGTCACATACTTCTGTTGTGAGACAAAAATTCCTTGTCTAGAGTAAGAAACTTCAATGCCAAGGAAGTATTTGAGTCTTCCTAGCTCTTTTATTTCGAACTCTTTAATCAAATACTGCTTTATCTGCCGTTTCTCCTCATCATCATCACCTGTGATAATAATATCACTGACGTACACAAGAAATGTTGTCATTCTCCCTCTTGCCAAATGCTTAATGAAGAGGGTATGATCACCTTGGCTTTATTTGTAGCCTGAAGCTTTCATAACTCTGGAAAATCTCCCAAACTAGGCTCTGGGTGATTGCTTGAGCCCATATAGTGCTTTTCGTAATCTGCATGCCTTGTTTGTTGTTTTTTCTCCTTCAAATCTTGGTGGAATACTCATGTAGATCTCCTCTGCTAAGTCTCCATGTAAGAATGCATTATTCACATCATACTGTTGAAGTTGCCAATTAAAGTGAGCCGCCAAAAAGAGTAAAATTTTCACAATGTTCATCTTTGCCACCAGAGAGAATGTCTCCTGATAATCTACTCCATAAGTCTGAGTATAACCCTTTGCCACCAATCGTGCTTTATATCTCTCAAGAGAACCATTAGCTTTGTATTTCACCGTAAAAACCCATTTGCAGCCCACAAGATTCTTTCCCTCAGGTTTTTCGACAATCTCCTAAGTCTGGTTTTTTTCTAGTGCGTCCATTTCTTCTCTCATTGCATTCCTCCATTCTTCTTTAGACAACACCTCAGATAAAGTACTTGGAATAGAAATGGTGTTCAGACTCACAATGAAATTTCCATGAGATGGTGAGAGGCGATCAAGTGACACATAGTGAGATAGTGGATATAAGGGTTGCTTTGTGCACTCCCTAGTACCTTTTCTAACAGCAATAGGAAGATGCAGGTCATTTTTTGGCATATCAATTGACTGTTTATGCAAAAGAGAGTTGGAAGTTACCGGAAATTCATTTGCAAAACTCGGATGGGAATCTAGAACTTGTGTTTGGTTTGGAACAGCTGTCTTTCTTGAGTATACCTGAGGGAATCTCATAGGGTCATAAACACGGGGAGATACGGGAGTGGATTCTTGTTACGGAGTAGGCTCAATATTTGAGGGTGAGTTTGGGATTGAAGTAGCAGAAACTGATTCATTAGGAGCCCGTTGATCAGAGTTGGAGGCTGATTGGTCAGGAGTTCATTGATCAGGGATTGGTTGATCAGAAGTGGGAGCTCGGAATGGAAGATTATTAGGAGGTAAGTCAAGATTAAGGCCGTCAAAGTCTTTATCTTCAACTAATGACTTCTCCCCCTAAAGATAACACTGTGGAAAGTAAGGTTTGTTTTTTACAAATGTAACATTGACTGATATATAGGTCTCCCGAGATGGAGGATGATAACATTTATACCCTTTTGTGTAGAGGAGTAACCAAGAAAGACACACTTGATTGCTCTAGAATCTAGTTTTCGCCTTTGCTGATTATGAACATGTACAAATGAGGTGCAACCGAAGACTCTAGGTAGGAGATTATTTGTTGTCTAGAAATGGGGATAAAAGCTAGAAAGAATTGCCATGGGGGTTTTGAAATCTAATACACTTGAGGGTAATCTATTAATCATGTATGTAGATGTAAGGACAGCTTCCCCCCAATACGACTTAGGGACATTTCCATGAAACAACAATGCTCGAATAGTGTTGAGCAAATGACTATTTTTCCTTTCAACAACCCAGTTTTTCTGTGATGTGTTTACACAAAAGGACTCATGGATGATCCCTTCCTTACGGAAATAGGTTGACAAGATTTGATTAAAGTAGTCTCTAGCATTATCTGATCTAAAGCTCTTAATTTTAACTCCAAATTGATTTTGAACCATAGAATTAAAATTAGGAACAATACTACTTACATCAGATTTGTGTTTGAGTAAGAATATCCATGTGACCCTAGTGCAATCATCGATTAGAGAAACAAACCAGTGAGTCCCTGAGATATTTGGAATTGTGGAAGGTCCCCAAATGTCACTATGAATCAAATCAAAAGGATGAGAACTTCTTTGTTGTTTATAGGAAAAGATACATGGGTGTGCTTAGCAAATTCACAAGTATCACATTGGAATTGACTCATATCTAATCCCGTACACAGAAGGAAACATGATATTTAAGACACGAAAAGATGGATGACCAAAACGAAATGGTAGAGCCAAATGGCATCCTTATTTGAAGTACTAAGAAATGACCAGGGTGAATTGTTCATGACTTTCTGTGAAATCCTCGGCGTCTCAAGATAGTACAACCCATTCTTTACCTTAGCAAGTCCAATCTTCCTCTCCGAATCCTGTTCCTGAAAAACACAATAGGTAGGATAAAAAATTGCATAACATTAGAGGAGATTTGGTGAGCCTTTGTATGGAGACTAGGTTGGCTGGTAGTTTTGGTACATGGAGGACATCTTTTAGAGTGAGAACAGGCATAATATAGATATCAGCAACTCCTACAATAGTGGCCAGAGAACCATTTACCACCACTATTTTCCTATTGCTTGGACATGGGGTGTAGGTACTAAAAAAATGTAAATTGTGAGTCATGTGATCAGTGGCACCTGAGTCTATTATCCAAGCTTCACTTGAAAGTTTTTTTGAGGCATTTAAACTAAAAGACAATGGAGATTTACCTGAGAGTGCTAACGAACATGCGCCAGAGGGTTTATCAAGATACCCTAAAAACCCTTTAATTTTTTCTATTTCCTCACTACTGAAGGATTCTTTCATCCAACCTTCACTGTGACAGATTTGTTAGCTGGTTTGTTCAATTATTTGAGCCTGGGGCCTTGGCTGTCCTCCTTTGTTTCCCCCCTTTCAGCTTGAAGTTGCTGGTTTGCCATCCAGCTTCCAGCAACGTTCCTTCGTATGCCTTGGCCTCTGACAATTGGTGCACCACAAACTGTCTTGATTATCCCTCCATGTAAACCTCGAAGCATCCACCTTTCCTCTTTCTTGTGTTGACCGAGTTACTAATGCTGAGCCTTCCAAAGAAGGGATTTCTTCCTTGCCAAGTATTTGAACCCTGACCTAATAAAATTCAGAATTAAGACCTGCCAGGAAATCATATACTCGATCCTTTCCAATGGGTTTTTAGAGTTGCAGCATCATCCGCTCAATTCATCTCAAATACTCGATAATGATCGAATTCTTGCAATAGATTTTGAAGGGAATTGGCATATCGTCACTGTTTTGCTCCCTTGTTTTGTTGCACTTGTCTTTACCTCGATTTCATATATTTGTGCTGCATCTTGAGCCTTTGAATAAGTCCTGCGAATAGAATCCCAAATCTCCTTTGCAGTTTTGAGAAACATACATGTATCACTTATGTCCGGATCCATTGAATCCCAAAGCCATGACATGATCATTGAATCTACCTCATCCCATGCATTGAACTTGGGATCTTCTGGTTTTGAACCTGTTCCAAGGAGATGGCTAAGTCTTCCTTTACCCTTCAAATAGGTCTTGACGAATTGTGACCATTTGAGGTAATTCTTTCCATTCAGCCTATAAGTTGCTCTCACATTTTGTAGATCTCCGGTCATATGGTTGGTGTTGGCCTCCTCAGTTTGACCCGAAGTATCTCCTACGAGTTTTGTCTCAGACATGGATAATTCCAGGCACAAAGAAGTGACAAAGGCTGGCTGCAAATGAATGAAGTTTTAGGGCAACAATGACAGTTGCAATCAGATTGTTGAGGACAGTCAAATCCAGTAATGAAGGCTGTGATTGGAAGATAAATACAGCAATGAAGGCTGTGATTGGAAGATTACAGAATCAGCAATGAAGGCTGTGATTGGAAGATAGATCCAGCAACGAAGGCTGTGATTGGAAGATTATTACATCAATGAAGATGTACTGCAATACTATCCAAGAAAAATAAGCCTAAAGCTCTGATACCATGAAGAATTTAGAGAAGAGAATTGTGATTATTCTTCATATATCTCAAGCTGAATTACAAAGCTATTTATAGGACTTCAACAAGTACTTACTAAAAAAAAAACAGAACACAGCTATTATCCCACAAATAATTCCTTGACTAAATCATTGCTTGACTAAATCATTCCTTGACGAATTATTTACAGCTATTTACTAATAATCAGATCCCAAAAGATCAGGACAATTCAACAAAAACTGCTATGCACGGTTATGAAGGCATTAGGTAAGAAATCCATCTCTTGGAGAGTGAAATAAATAAATTTGTGCACAGCTGAGTAATGTTATGGCACTTCAGTGACAGTTGGGGGGGG
>JAOXNR010000022.1:15589984-15643959 GCA_028571225.1 Parsonsia alboflavescens
GTAATTTTTTGGCACTTAATTGACAGTTCCCCCCCCCCCCCCCCCCGGGGCCGCCCTTTCCTTGCTCTATTAGTTAATGCAGACTTCACAGAAAACTCACAGATCAGAATACTTTCTCATTTCCAGTGATGGATTCAGTCAACAGACTTAAATACTTTGAAGAAACAAAATTGCCAAAATTTAATCCCTTTGAAATGAATTTCCAAATAAAAATATCATAGCATTTGTAGACTCTTTATTATGGAAGGAGGAAAAGGAAACAACAATGAATTAAGGTTTATCATTATTATTATTATGAAGAGACGATAGTTTGGATTTTCATTAAAGCATAGTTTAGGGTTTCTTGTTATTATTTTATTAGTTAGCTTCCTATTTCTATTATTGTTATTTTTAAGAGTTATTGGCTGCATTTGGACAAAGACTTTTAGTTTGTGAAACAAAAAATTATTTGGATCTTTTAGACTCACTTTTTAAACATTTGAATCAAATATATCCAAAATCAGAAAACCCCTCAAAGCTATTTTCAAGTTCTCAACCATTCCACGTGGAAAACCGTACAGACAAACTTTTTTAGTTTTCTTTTCTTATCCTTCACTCCTTCCTCTTTCCCTCTCTTCTTCGTCAGATCTTCAACATTCATTTTCTTTCTCTCTCTCTTTGTTTCTTTCTGTTCCTAACAGTCATTTCTGTACCAGTTAATGGCTCACTGCCCGTCCTAAGTGTTTTTCCGTTGAAGATGCCTATTCTGGAGGTGAGCACAAAAATATTTAAATTTCTTAGTTTCAACTTTTTGAGTGGACTCCTTGAAGCACCAATTTGCTCTTTCTTGTGAGATGACAGAAAATATGGATATGGAAGTGGTTAATGGTAGGATTTTCACTCTACATAACAGAGATGATCCTTTTGGCTTTCCGACCGTCAACCCTTTCCGTTTTCATCTTTTGGATAATTGGCGCCTTTAGTCCACAAATATATTACGTTGGTACCTTTTGTTCCCATTTTTTTTTCTAATTTTATAGGTCCCCATTACGTTGGTACCTTTCGTTCCCACTTTTGGCAAAAAATTGCCGGACCCACCGTCCGAGCCTTATCTTCGATTTGTTTCTAGGGCAAAATAGGTATTGCACATTTTTCTTGCCTTTCTTCTTCTCATTCTGCTTCTTCTTCTTCTTCCTCCTCTACCTTTCTTCTTCTCCTTCTAGGAATTGACAAGGGAGATGTTTAGGGAAATAAATAATTGGTGTGGTGTGGTGTGGATTGAAAAATCTATATGATGCTTGGTTATTTGTGTGCCAATTCCTCCTCAACCAAAAAACAGAGGGAACTCAACTTGCCCTAATTTTAATTTCATTAGTTTAAGACTGTGGCAATGGTTGAACTGTGTCTTGACAGGGCAGCTCAGAGGGTCTTACAAAATGGGGAATTGTATCTCTCATTATCCATGGTGGTTTGGCAATTTTTTTTCTTCTCTTGTTTGAGCCCCTGGAATTAGGTGATTGTGGTGGTACTGGTAGGAACAAGCGGGGGAAGAAAATGCAGAAAAATAAATTTGAAAGGCAAAAATGAAGCACTAAAATCCTACTTCATAGCAAATTATGTACAGAAATGCCAAGAGATGGAAGTAAGAAATTTAGAAGAACAGAAAAGGCCTCATGACTATATGATTCATTGATCACCATCGCAGCTCCTATTGCAGGATGAATGAGGGTGAAAAACTCAAGAGAGAACTGGATTTCTTGAGGGTTTTTGCCTCTCTTTGAAAAGCAGTCCATGAATTTTTCTTCATTCAATACTAATGAAAATCATAATGAAAAGAAACATACTTCACTTTAAGTGAATGCTGCTATTATGATCTCTTCAATTGGAGTTGGAAGAGATGCCTTCACACAGAGGAGGAAGAAGGAGGAGAAAGTGTGAACTGCCTATTTTACCCTTGAAACAAATCGAAGAAAAGGTTTAGATCGGAACTCCAATGTGGAAATTTTTTGCCGGAAAAAGTTGCCCAAACGTAATATATTTGGGGACTGAAGACACCAATTATCCTTCATCTTTTCTTTATATATATATATATATATATATATATAAATTCCTTGTTTCTGCTCTATATTAAGATATATAATTGTATAAGGATTATATTAAAGAATTATCTTAGTTCTAGTAGGTTAAGGTTTCCCAGATGGTTAAAGATTTGGTAATAGGTTTCAAAATTTTAGGTTATTGAGGATACGGTACACGAGAGACTAGTTAGCATACTACTTCAGGCAAGGAAACGTTCAAATCCTCGAACAACCTTGAGTCCACAAGGAAAGAGAGAGAAACTCTGAAATATTATTGATAATTGATTTAATGAACAGCTCTTAGGCATACACCTATATTTATACTAGTAGAAGTTTTTCTATTCCTAATCAGATTAAGAAATAAAACCCAAGTCAACCACTAAAGCTAAGTTCTTTATTCCTAATCAGATTAGGAAATAAAAATCAAATATACTACCAAAGCTAATTAAACTAGGAAACTATTTCCTTATTTCTTTTGTTTACACTTGGCACGGTCCAATTGCTCCAGAAAAATCTCGGACACTTGTTCTACATCAGCAACCCTTATATCCACTATCTCACTATGTGTCACTTGATCGCCTATCACCATCTCATAGAAATTTCATTGTGAGTCTAAGCACCATTTCTATTCCAAATACTTTATTTGAGGCATTGTCTAAAGAAGAATGGAGGAATGTAATGAGAGAAGAAATGGATGCACTAGAAAAAAACCAGACTTGGGAGATTGTCGAAAAACCTGAGGGAAAGAATCTTGTGGGCTGCAAATGGGTTTCTACCTTGAAATACAAAGCTGATGGTTATCTTGAGAGATATGAAGCACAATTGGTGACAAAGGTTTATACTTAGACTTATGGAGTAGATTATCAGGAGACATTCACTTCGGTGGCAAAGATGAACACTGTGAGAATTCTACTCTCTTTGGCAGCTCACTTTAATTGGAAACTTAAACAGTATGATGTGAAGAATGCATTCTTACATGGAGACCTAGAAGAGGAGATCTACATGAGTGTTCCACCGAGATTTGCAAGAGAAAAGACAACAAACAAAGCATGTAGATTACGAAAAGTACTATATGGGCTCAAGCAATAACCCAGAGCCTGGTTTGAGAGATTTCCCTGAGTTATGAAAGCCTCAGGCTACAAACAAAGCCAAGGTGATCATACCCTCTTCATTAAGCATTCGGCAAGAGGGAGAGTGACAGCACTTCTCGTGCATGTTGATGATATTATTGTCACAGGTGATGATAATGAGGAGAAACGAAAGCTAAAGCAGTGTTTGATTAAAGAGTTTGAAATAAAAGATCTTGGAAGACTCAAATACTTCCTTAGCATTGAAGTTTCTTACTCTATACAGGGAATTTTTATCTCACAACAAAAGTATGTGACAGATCTCTTGAAGGAAACTGGAAAACTTGGTTGTAAACCAGTTGCTACACCAATTGAGCCTAATAAAAAGCTTGGGCATGCAAACGAAGAACCTGCTGTAGATCGAGAAATGTATCAAAAATTAGTCGGGAAACTCATCTATTTGGCCCATACTAGTCCTAATATTGCCTATTCAGTAAGTGTGATTAGTCAATTTATGCATGACCCAAGAGAATCACACTTACAAGCTGTCAATCGAGTGCTACGTCATTTAAAAGGAAGTCCCAGAAAAGGAGTCCTATTCAGAAGAAATCAAAAACTGGTGCTGCAATCTTATACCGATGCTGACTATGCAGGATCCATGGTGGATAGAAGGTCAACATCTGGTTATTGCACATTTCTTGGCCGAAATTTAGTGACTTGTCAGAGTAAAAAATAGAAAGTAGTTGTAAGATCAAGCGCTGAATCAGAATTTTGAGCAATGGCCCAAGGAATATGAGAGCTATTATGGCTTAAAATCATCCTAGAAGGCTTGAAAATCAAGTGGGACGGTCCTATGAAGCTGTATTGTGACAATAAATTCGCAATTAATATAGCTCATAATCCCATACAGCATGATAAAACGATGCACATTGAAATTGACAGGGATTTCATCAAAGAAAAGATAGAAGAGGGGTTGATCTGCATGTCCTACAAACCTTCCGGAGATCAACTGGCTGATGTGCTCACCAAAGGACTTAATGGTGGGATTTTTTACAAAATAATCTCCAGGCTGGGATTGGAAGATATCTATTCCTCAGCTTGAGGGGTAATGTTGAATTATCCTGATCTTGTGGGATCTGATTATTAGTAAATAGCTGTATATAATTAGTCAAGGAATGATTTATTCAAGGAATAATTAGTTAAGGAATTATTTGTGGGATAATAGTTGTTACTTGATTTGTGAGATCTGATAGCTGGATTCTGTTTTTTTTTTTTAGTAAGTACTTGTAAAAGTCCTACAAATAGCTTTGTAATTCAGCTTAAGATACATTAAGAATAATCACAATTTTCATCTCTAAATTCTTCAGTTTTCTCTAACAGAATATGTGTGATCCTACATCTCATTGCTGTATCTATCAAAAATATTTAGTGCACATTATAACCTCTTAAGAATGTATTTTACTAATGAAATATCCGAAAATTGAACTTGGTTTAATTTGAAACCTAAAACCTGTCGTACTTCTGCGGATTTGAGTTGATGCAGAATCCTTGATTGCTTTTCATCCTCCTCCGTATTATCATTTTTGACTCTTCTAGTTTGAGGTGTAATAATGAAAATATTCTTTTGCAGGAAAATGTGCAAATCGGTTGCTTGCATCATCAGGTTTACCACTAATTGCACGACAAATGAAGGTACCTGCTAACAATTAAACCTTTGATAGTTAATCATATTATGCTTATGGTATATGCAGTATTTTACATAAAGCAAGGCAGTTTTATTGACTTAGAGTGTGTAAGTTTCTCATTTTATATTTTTCGTTGATTGGATACTAATTTTTTCACTTAGCAATCATATCTCAATCCCAATGTGCATGTAATGAATTGGATCTATGTGGTGCAGCTATATTGACTCATCAGCATGTGCAATTTTGAATTTCTTGTTTGAGTACTTTACTGACTTTTTGTTTAATTACTTGCAGAGACTTGAGCTGAGTTCCATATGGGCTCTCCTTGCAGCATTTTCTAACCCTCTTCCTATTCCAACTGGTGCAGCTGCATTTTGCTTTGAAGGAGGCTTTGTGAAAGGGGTTGATTCCATCTCTTGGATGGCTAACAATACAAAGAAGTTGATAGGTTCTTCTAGCAGTGGTCCATATTGTTGGACATTTCTGAGCACAGCTACCTTTGGGAAGCAGAACAAAGTCGATGGCACCAAAATATCAGTAACCTCTAGCAGGCTGTATCTTTGATGCCACCAAAATATCAGTAACCTCTGTTTTATCCTCTACTACTAACGGTTTCAAAATCATGGCATAAACCTGCTTGGACTCCTTGAAATCTGTTACAAAATCATCATCACAACTAGCAACGATAACCATAACAATTTTACAACCTTGCAAATTAAAATAATAGACATTTTCACTGCAATTATATATCACATCTACATCATGCTGCCACGGTCTTCCCAATAAGACATGGCTAGCATCCATATCAATGACATCACAAGTAACAGTAGATCTTTAAAATTTCCCAATCGAAATAGGAAGCTACAGATTTCTATTACCTTTACAGCGGATCCCTTCTTGATCCAACTGACAGAATAAAGAGCGGGATAAGGTTTCGTTGGCAACTTTAGATGCTCCACTAGCCGCCTGGCCACAAAATTTTCACAACTTCCACTATCCGCAATCAAGTCACAAACATTTTTGTTAATTGACCAACTTGATCGAAAGATGTTGTGGCGTTGGGTGTTGTCTTCCATCATTGGTGCGAATAGCAATCGTTGCACCACGCAATTCACCCTCTCTCCTTCCTCCTCAGCAAAATCAACCCCTTCGTATTCCCCTTGCCAATCCGCTACAAACCCCTCGGCCTCGTTGCCTTCTTCCCTCACTAAGTGTAGATTTCGATCGGGGCATTCATTGGAATGGTGACGCAGGTTACCACACCTAAAGCACTTGCGCAACATGGGCCTAGCATATGGGTTGGAAAGCTTAGGGGCGGATTTGTTGGTGCCACTTGATTGAGCAAGCCCTTTAGCCCTTAGGCCCTCAGCAATTGTGCTCCGCGTTTGAAGGGTAGAAACTGCGGCTAGGGAGGCTTTTCCTTTTTCTCAAGCCGAGCCAAACGGCTCATTGGCACCTCGATGGTACCTGAAAAAAGTCGGCTTGCGCTCCTTCTGCTCTGCCTTCCACGCCACATTATGAGCTTCATCCACGTCCCATAATATCTGCAATCCAATTTGATCTCGAATAGAGGGTCGCAACCCATCGCGATATCTAGCAACTTGCTGCCCTTTTGACTCATTCAGATTATTACAATCAGCCAACCAATTAAATTCACCCGTGTAATCATACACAGTTCTTGACACCTGCCTGCAATTCTGATAAGCATGAAATCGATGTTGTTCATAATCTTGGGGTAAAAATCTGTCCATTAGTAATTGTTTCATTTTGTGCCTGGTTCGCACAGAATCCTTTCCCTGCCTTCGTGTTTTGGCCTGCAATTGATCCCACCAAACTGCAGCACCACTCTTCAATTTATACGCAACCATATTTACTTGTTTCGATTCAGGCACATCCATCATATTTAAAAATCTCTCGACTTCAGAGATCCAATCTATAAATTCCTCAATAGGAAGATTACAGCTAAAACCTGTTCCACGGTTGATGTTGATGGTCAATAACAGCACCGCATCACGGATTCCTGCTATCGAATCATAGAGTTCCGTGATCTGTGTTTGCTGATTCATCACCATCTCCCAAAGATTAGAAAACCCATGAGCAACATCAATGGGTGTGTCATCCTGTTAGTTGAGTGCCATCGAACTACGCAAAACCTGACTCTGATACCACTTGACGCAGTGGAATCTACATGAGAGACTAGTTACCGTACTAGTCCAAACGAGAAAACGTTCAAATCCTCGAACAACCTGGAGTCCACAAAGAAAGACAGAGAAACTCTGAAATATTATTGATAATTGATTTAATGAATAGCCCGTAGGCATACATCTTTATTTATACTAGTAGAAGTTTTTGTATTCCTAATCCGATTAGGAAATAAAACCCAAGTAAACTACTGAAGCTAAGTTCTTTATTCCTAATCAGATTAGGAAATAAAACAGAATAAACTACTAAAGCTAATTAAACTAGGAAATAAAAATGAAGTAAACTATCCTAATCAAACCAGGAAATTATTTCTTTATTTCTTTGTTTAGACTTGGCATGGTCCAATTGCTCCAGAAATATCTCGGACACTTGTTCTACATCAATATATATACACGCATATATATATACAGGTGTTATGGTATATATGAATAAAGATATAAGATCTTTTGGTTTTAACATGTTATCAGAGCAAGGATGGACATAATTCTCATCATCGCTGCCTACCATTAGAAAAACGAGCCAAAACCCACCAATCAAAATCTAACAACCAAATAAGCAAAGTAAAATGAACATATAGATCAAATCCATAATATACTCAAGTTGGTTCCAATAAATAAAATTTTCAAGTCAAACTATTACCATTGTGTGCAATAACAATTGCATCAAACTGCCCACAAGGTTTTCCCTTCTCACTCAAGTACCACATTCCGTTAAATGGCTCGAGTGTACTGACCCAGCAAGGCCGGACCACATTTACCAAGTGAGTCTGCAAATGTATCAAGCATCTATTCTTAGGGAAAGTCCGAACATGGATAGATTAACCCCATTCCATCTAAACAACAAATGTGCAAGAATATTCAGCATTTATCCACAAATGTTTAAACACCAATAACAACTACGTCTACACATTATACATATCACAACATCAGATTTTTTTCAAAATCTTGCAGCACTAAGAAAACCATTCCAAGAATTACTTAAAAAAGATAAAATATTTTGAATTTAAAAAATATTTAGAAGATAGAGTAAAAATTATAAAGGATAAATGCAAAGATTTACCAAAGTTACAATTATCTAAAGATAGTGATGATCTAATACTAGAAACAGATGCATTCGATCATAGATGGAGAGGAGTCTTTAAAAAAAAAAAAAAGATTATGAATCATCTAAAAATAAAATAGTAGAAAGCATGTGCGGCTATTGTTCAGGGTCATTCACGAATCCTCAATTTTATGTCTTTCTTCAAAAAAGATTATAAGAGGTATATTAGATGGTAGAAATTGTTTGTCTAAATACTCTTTAAATATCGAAATCATAAAATCTAACAAAAATAAAATGTGCCAAGTTAATGAAAAAGATTCTTGATATGATTGGAAAAAACGATAAACAAGTTATGTCGGTTCAACACAACATTTCTACGATTATTGACATTGCTACTTTTTCTAGCAATTCTCACGAAGTTACAGATCTATTACTAGCCAAGTGTGTCGTGATAATCTCAAAAATTGGCAATTAAACCGTACCTAAAAGATATTACTAACAATTTGTCTAAAAAGATTGAATTTGAACAGATAGATGACACTTTATCAAAAGAAACTATGGTCTTTGCAAGTAAAGATACACAAGAAGTCATCTCTTTGCATCCTCAAAAAGCAAAGACTTCAATTGAGATACCAGTTAGAAAAATGGATATGCTGCCCCCTTGAACAGAAAAATCAAAATTTGATAATGAGAGAATTATGCTCTGTAACAAATACTCATACAAGATATGTTGATTTTTCTGGGATGTTTCTAGAATAAATTATCTTCAAGATTCTTGTCCAAAGGAGATAAGACAATGGTATGATTTTGGAGCCAAAAACTCCATTTTCATAACCTCTCCAAACTTTCTTGAGATCAGTGCATTGCCTTCTTGGATTTAAAGACGGGGTTTAAAGATTGCTATATAAATAACCCGACGATATCTCCTAAAGATGTTCTTGCAAACAGTCTTGATTCTTATGGAGAAGAAAGTTACAACTCTTATCATTTAATTCAACTTGGTAAGGTAAAATCCTCTATGATTACAACTTCTAGTTAGAGAAAGGATTTCATCAAATTTAAAGAAAAAGATATTCATTATGGAAGAGCTATTTGTTGAAGATTAAGTTGGTCACGCACACCCACAAGACAGAAAAATAGAAGTTTTTGGATAGGGAAATACTTTTGGAAAAACTTCTTTTACATAAAAAAGCTAAGGAATACAAGGGGCTCTCACTCTCTCCATTTTCTCTGCTTCTGCAAACTCTCTTATCATATTCAAATAGGCCAAGGCTCAGTTCCCTAGACCCTTCCAGCTATAAGATTACAGTTGTATTTCTAGACCCTTCCAGCTGTAAGTTTGAGTTCATTTACCATCACTCACTCACTCAAAGTCAAACGTCGAAGCTTCCATCACACCTACTGAAATCCACAGTAGGTCTTCAAGTGTATCTTGCAAGAGGTCCAGTAGTGCATGGTTCCCGCCACTGCCTTCGCTAAGAAATCTGCCGGATTGACTTATGTATGAACCTTGTGAATATCAAACTTCTTTTCTTCTAGAGCTTAACTTGTAAAATGATAGCGATAGTCGATATACTTTGTTCGATCATGATAAGAAACGTTCCATTGCGAACGAGACATCTAGCTTATTGGCATGTCTCCAACCAACTACTTCAACGTTATCATAACCAGAACTTAGGCAATAATTTTGTGTCCCCTTGAGATAGCTCAAGATCCATTTTACCGCCTCCCTGTGTTTAGGTCCAAGATTACTCATAAATCATGAAACAACACCTACTACATAAGAGACCTTTGGTCTTGTGCAGACCATAGCGTTCATTAAGCTCCCAACAGCAGATTTGTATGGAAATTTCTCCATTTTCTGAGAATCCTCCTTGGATTTGGGACAATCCATTGATGATAACTGAAAGTGACCAGCAAGGGGAGCATTTACATGAGTGCACTCATTCATATTAAAGCGTTTTAAAAGTTTTACAATATAATCAGATTGGCTTAACCATAGCCTTCCGCGAGATCGATCCCTTGAAATTTTCATTCCAAGGATATATTTAACAGGGCCCAAGTCTTTTGTAGCAAAACACTTGGCCATCTCCTTTTTTAAATGCGGAATTTTCCCAACATCATTACCTGTAACAATCATATCATCAACATACAGCAGCAAAATAGTGATCCTGCCTAAGAATCTTTTTACAAATATACACAATGATCATCATCACACTTCTTGTAGTTCTATCTTTGCATGAAGCGGTCGAATTTCTTGTACCACTGTCTAAGAACCTGTTTTAGCCCATATAGACTTATCTTTAATCTGCACCAGATTTTTTTCTTTAGTCGGGCACCCGTTTGATAGGCTCATATATATTTCCTCCTTCAAATCTCCATGTAAAAAAGCGGTTTTGATATCTACCTGCTCTAATTCAGGATTCAGCTTTGCAACCAAAGCAAGGATAATCCAAATAAAGGGACGCATTAAAACTGGAGAGAATATATCTGCAAAGTCAATTCCAGGCTTTTGTCCAAAGCCTTTCACGACGAATCTTGCTTTGTAGCGCTTGTCTCCATTTGATTCTTTCTTAATTCTATACACCCATTTACTAGTTAATGCTCACTTCCCAGTAGGCAAAAGAAGTAACTCCCAAGCATCGTTGTGTTTCAGAGCATCCAATTCTTCTTTCATTGCAGCTTTCCATTTATCAGCATCAAGAGAAGAGATAGCTTCCTAGAATGACTCTGGTTCTCCTTTATCAGTGTATTAAATGTAATGCAGTGATGGAGAATATCTAAGTGGTGGCCTCGATACGTAAGTAGACTGCCTAATAAAATGATTAGGAACAACAGCATCATCTTCTTGACTAGAAAGATCATATGGCTGGTCATTGAAATCCTCAACTTCACCTCCATCTTCATCATGGGCGCTTTCTTCATTGTGATCATCAATGTTCAGTTCATCATCATCTTTGCCTTTAGCCAACGCTTTGGAATGATACTGAGGAATATCTACAAAAATTTTATCATCCTTTTGAACCCTTTCTTCATTCTTGTAGAACATCCATTCTTCATTGAAAATTACATCTCGTGATCTGATCACCTTTCTAACTTAAGCATCCCACAAATTGTATCCAAGGTTGTCATTCCAATATCCTAGGAACATGCATCTTCGTGCTCGACCATCCAATCTTCCTGCATTTTGTTGATGCACATAGTCTTCACAACCGAACACCTTCAAGTGGGTGAGTGATGGACCTCTCCCACTCCACATATATTCTGAAATTTTCCCATTTCAGAGCTGTATGAGGCGATAAATTAATAAGATAAACTACAGTAGCTGCAGCTTCGGCCAAGAAATGCTTTGGAACTCGTGAATGTTGTAACAGAGATCGCAGTTGCTCAAGGACAGTCCGGTTGTAGCGTTCAGCGACCCTTTACTTAGAGAAGTATATGGTGGTCACATAGAATGAATAATTCCTTGACTCCTACAGAAGTTTTCAAACTCATTGGAGGTGAATTCTCCTACATTATAAGTCACCAAGTGTTTGATAGACCAGCCAGATTCATTTTCCACATGAGCCTTGAAATGTAAGAATTTGTCAAAGACCTAATCTTTTAATGACATAGGATAGAACCCTATCTTTCGACTGAAGCACCACCCAAAGAGGTAACAGAAATGGGCCCGACAACATCTGAATCAACAACTTCAAGTTTCATCTCACTTCTTTTAGAAAGATGCTTCTTAAAATTCACATGCTTTGACTTTGCCATTGCACAATCTTTACAGAATTCTAATGAAAAATTATAAAGCTTTGGCAGTAAATTATCAGAGATAAGAGCCTTCATACCAGTTTCACTCAAATTCCCGAGACTTTTGTGCCAAAGACTGAAATTTTCAGCTTTAGCAACTGCAATATTGCCACTCACTGCTACAGCATGCAAGACATACATGCTCCCTTCTTTCTACCCACGTGCCAACACCAGTGCTCCTTTAGTTACATTCCAACATGCAGCTTCACAGGCTACGAAACAACCAGCAGAATCAAGATGACCTGCAGAAATGAGATTTTTTGCAAGCTGGGGTATATGACGTACTTCTTGCAAAAGCAATTTCCTACCATCCTTTCCTTGTAAGGAAATAGATCCAACTCCTTTGATTTCGCATGTTGTATCATTACCAAGGTGCACATACTGATTTGGGACGTTAGAATATGTCAAGAAAGTAGAGGCATCTGGACATGCACGAAAAGAAGCAACGGAGTCCAGAATCTAAATATCAGGATCTGAATAGATCCAACTCCATTGATTTCGCATGTTGTATCATTACCAAGGTGCACACACTGATTTGGGACCTTAGAATATGTCAAGAAAGTAGAGGCATCTGAACATGCATGAAAAGAAGCACCGGAGTCTAGAATCTAAATATCAGGATCTGAATACTGGGAGAAGTTAACCTAGAGGTCACTTGCAATCAGCACAACCTCCATTTCTTCATTCCAAGATAAGGCTTAATTGCTTTCACGCTTTTGCATTTGAAAACCTTTACTGCTTCTACCTTCATTTCGCTGCTTTTACTTTCTCTTAAGCAAATAGCAATCTTTAAGCAAGTGACCTTCCTCGGCTTCTACTTTGTCCACATTCAATGCCTCGCCAGCACCTTTGCGGTCAACAACTCTTGTTTATTCAGCATCCAATAGTTTAGAGACAACAGTATTAAGGGGTGGCAAAGACTTTGATGCTACAATTAGAGTAGTTCTGACTATTTCCCATGAGTCTGGCAAAGAGCTTAGAATAGCAATTACTCTAAGATCCTCTTCAAATGTTACCCCTAAATCATCAATCTAAGCAAACAAATTGCTCAGTTCATCAAGATGAGTTTGTATCGTTGTTCCTTCTTCCACCTTGATCTTGAAGACTTTGTTAATAGTGTAGTACTTGTTCATTCCGGTTGGCTGGTCAAACCTTTCATTTAGAGTCTTCCAAAGAACGTTAGCTTCTATGATTCCTCGATGAGTCTAAAGCATACCATTGCTTAAGCATGGATGGGTGGTGGTGAGAGCCTTATGGTTAATCTTGTTCTATTCTTCATCTGACATCTTTAACCTAGCCTATGCTTCCTCTTTGGATTTAAGAGCGATGTCACAATCCTTAGAGAATAAGATATCCTCCATTAGAGTCTTTCAGTTTCCCCAATTTTCAATTCCTGTTAATCTGTCTGTAGTGCAAGCACTCCATTCCTACAACCTGTTTTCCCTCTAGCTTCCTCGGGACTTGAACAAACATTTGCCCAAAAGGACAGCAGATCAATCCACAACAAAAGATGCTCGGATACCAGTTGTTGAAGATTAAGCAAGGTCACACACACACACAAGACAGAAAAAAAAGAAGTTTCTGGACAGGGTAATACCTTTGGAAAAACTTCTTTTGAAAAAAAACCAAAGAATACAAGGGGCTCTCACTCTCCTTTTTCTCTGCTCTGCAAACTCTCTTAGCATCCTTAAATAGGCTCAAGGCTCAATTCCCTAAATCCTTCCGGCCGTAATTACAGCTGTAAGTTTGACTTCATTTAAAATCACTATTGGATTAAGAATAGTTCAAGTAATGGAGAATTGCTTCAAAAAAGGATTTCGTACATGTGGCGGAATGAAGATGTACACCTCAATTATGATAGCACCAGCAAGAGTTACTTCACCCGCTGCACAGAGATTCTTGAAAACAAAGATACAGCTAGTATAGACAAGGGACATGCCCAACATGCTAAAGGAAAAAGATTTAGCAAGATTAGACTCCATCACAAATGAAGAAGGTTGAGGAAAAGCTGCAAGATCCTTCTAAATAAGAAGATAGTAGATAATAATTATACGAATTAGATTCTTCTCTAAAGAAGACCTTAATAGTTGTACGAATATTGTAGTATTAGAATCCAGGTTTTGAAAGTCGAAAAGAAGAATGGCATAATGTCCGAATTTGAGTTCCAAAAACTAGTATAAATCCTTCTTTGAAATCTAGCACAATCTGATTTCATTTCCTATCTTCAGCTGTAAGGAAATTTGTGAGAAAATAGAGAGGGCTTTCAAATATGGAAAGAGAGCGTTTATGAACACAAAATAAAGCATTTTGAGACGAGTTATCTGATGTATAAAGTTACCTATTTATATTTGTTATCAGAATCTAAACTTTATCCCATTCTTCTTTAGGCATTCAAAACCTGGATTCTAATATTATAATACTCTTACAATTATTGAGGTCTTCTTTAGAAAAGAATCTAGTTCGTCTAATTATTATATACTATCTTCCTTTTAGAAGATTCTTGCAACTTACCCTCAGTCATCTTCATCTATGGAGGAGTCTAATTTTGCCAAATCTTTTCCGTTTTGCGGTGAGCATGTTGGAGACATCCCCATATCATATTGCCTTAGCCGGCATAACTTTTCTTGAGCTTGTAGACTTGATTTGAAATGTCCCTAATCTACTAGCTATCTCTTTGTTTTCAAGAATATATCTGCAAAAGGCTGAGTAATTTTAGCCAGTGCTATCATATGTACCATATGAAAGAAAAATTTTTGAAGCAATTCTCCATTAGTTGAAGAATACTTAATCCAGTAGCTCTTCCATAATCAATATCTTTTTCTTCAAATTTTATAAAATTGTTTCTCTAACTAGAGGTTGTAATCACAAAGGATTCTATCTTACCAAGTTGTATCAAATGATAAAGGTTCTTCGCAATCTCAATTTCATTTCTTCATTTGGACTGTGTATCAACAACCAATTTGATAATCGATTGCTTATTTATTCTGACTCTAACTGGGCTAGAAACCCGAATGGTAGCAACTTCACAATAGATTACATTGTTTACATAGGGAGCACTCCAATTTCTTGGTCATCAAAGAAGCAACTTTTTATTCCTCATTCCTCTACTAAAGTGGAATATCTTGCAATTGCCGCTGTCGTTGCTGAAACTAATTTGATTGCAAACATTTTTTATGAGCTTTAGTTTCACCTTGCTACAGTACCTTGAATCCATGATGATAATAACATAACTTTTCTTATATTGCCTTAGCCGGCATAACTTTGCGGTGAGCATGTTGGAGACATCCCCATATCATATTGCCTTAGCCGGCATAACTTTTCTTGAGCTTGTAGACTTGATTTGAAATGTCCCTAATCTACTAGCTATCTCTTTGTTTTCAAGAATATATCTGCAAAAGGCTGAGTAATTTTAGCCAGTGCTATCATATGTACCATATGAAAGAAAAATTTTTGAAGCAATTCTCCATTAGTTGAAGAATACTTAATCCAGTAGCTCTTCCATAATCAATATCTTTTTCTTCAAATTTTATAAAATTGTTTCTCTAACTAGAGGTTGTAATCACAAAGGATTCTATCTTACCAAGTTGTATCAAATGATAAAGGTTCTTCGCAATCTCAATTTCATTTCTTCATTTGGACTGTGTATCAACAACCAATTTGATAATCGATTGCTTATTTATTCTGACTCTAACTGGGCTAGAAACCCGAATGGTAGCAACTTCACAATAGATTACATTGTTTACATAGGGAGCACTCCAATTTCTTGGTCATCAAAGAAGCAACTTTTTATTCCTCATTCCTCTACTAAAGTGGAATATCTTGCAATTGCCGCTGTCGTTGCTGAAACTAATTTGATTGCAAACATTTTTTATGAGCTTTAGTTTCACCTTGCTACAGTACCTTGAATCCATGATGATAATAACATAACTTATTTGTATGAAAACCCTATCACTTACAACAAGATGAAGCTTATTGCTATGGACTTCCACTATGTACATAAATTAGTTCAACAAAAGAAAGTTGAAGTCTAGTATTTGCACTCAACTGACTAGGTTGCTGATATTCTAAACGTCGCCACCAAGCCTTTCAACAAATTTGGTCTTCTCAACATTGCCACCAACTTGTCGGGGCGTAACATGTCATCTTAGTAGCTGCCACTTCTGTTTCTTGCTTTTACTTCTAGTTTGTTGGTTTAAATATGTACTGTTTTGCTTTTACTCCTAGTTTGTAATTTACTGTTATGTAAGTTGTCGAGTTTTTTAGGCTAGAGTAGTTGGGTATTATTCTTAAAAAACTCCTCGACATAATTCAATGAGATGCATCATTTTCTACAACTTCATTACTCTGTTATAGGGTATCAAAGCTGAAAATACCCTCGCAAGTTTGATTTTTTTTTTTTTTCTCCAACAAACCTCTCAAACAAGCTCTGAGAGCTTGGTGCACTGAGCTCAAGAACTATCTTGTTTCTCATGGTTTTCAAAAGTCTCAATCTAACAACTCCTTTTTTGTTCTCTATTGCACTGGATTTACTATCTATATCCTTGTGTATGTTGATGATACCCTTGTCACAGGATCCACAATTAAGGTCATTCGTACAACCAAATGATTTGGCATCCCGTTTTTCCATTAAGCATTTGGGTAGCTTGCATTATTTCTTACGAATTGAGGTTTTGCCATCTCCGCATGGTTTTTTTTTTATCTCAACAGACATAATATTCTAGATCTTCTTCAAGACATGAATATACAAGCTTCCAAAGATGTTCCTACTCCAACGAGTTCTACAACCATCTTTAACTCCCCATGCTCTCTATAGGAGGGTGTTGTGTAAGCTTCAATATCTCTCTTTCACCTGAACTAACATCGCCTTCACTGTCAACAAATTATCTCAATTTATGCCTTGTCCAAGAGATATGCACCGGAAAGCTATCAAACAGGTTCTTCAGTATCTCAATTCCACTTCTTCCTTTAGGCTGTGTCAACCAATTTGATAATCAATTGCTCATTTATTTATGGGGCACTCCAATTTCTTGGTCGTCAAAGAAGCAACCTTCTATTTCTTGTTCCTCTACTGAAACGGAATATAAGGCAATTGTCGCTGCCCTTCCTGAAACTAATTGGATTGCAAACCCTCTTTATGAGCTTTAGTTCCACCAAGCCGTAGTTCTTCGAATCCTTTTTGATAGTATCAGTACAACTGATTTGTATGAAAACCGTATCTTTCATAGCAAGATGAAGCATGTGGCTATTGACTTCCATTTTGAACGTGAACAACTTCAACAAAAGATAGTTGATGTCAAGTATTTCTGATATTCTAACAAAGCCTCTCCCTCAAACCTCATTTGATCGACCTTTCAACAAGTTTTTCCCAACATCACCACCAACTTGCGGGAGCAGAACAGATCATCTTAGTAGCCGCCACTTCTGTTTCTTGCTTTTCCTCCTAGATTGCTAGATTAAATATTTACTGTTCGGCTTTTACTCCTACTTTGTTAGTTTAGAAATTTTCTGTTACGTAAGTTGTCAAGTTTTTTGTGCTAGAGTAGTTGAGTATTATTCTTTAAATACTCCTCGACAATTCAATGAGATGTATCCTGTTCTACAACTTTATTACTCCGTTACCGCAATAAATTAACCAATTCTTGAAACTCAAGAAAACAAATAAATATAAAAGGATATTTGAGAAAGATATTGGGAGGATATTTAAAAATTGCCTTGAAAGACACTATTTAGTGGGTCTTAGAAATGAAGGATCTTATACTATTAACCTTATAGCAACTCAACTTTCCAACAAGGTAAATCCAAATTTCAACTTTCTTTAATTGGCCAATAAATATATTGTCCATTTCTTCATAATTTTTTGATAAACAAATAAATTTTCTTCGGGGCTACCGTATTAGGCATGATCACGAATCGGATGAATATTTCCAAAAACACATAATTCATTCTGATGCCAAAATTTCAACTCCATTTGATGATGAAAATCATCGAAGAACACATTGAATGTTTGAACAACACCTCTGGATATGACTTCAAACCTGCAATACGCAAAACCTGATGACTTCTCTTTTTTCTCTTTTTTTCTTTTGTAAGAAAAAGTACAAGCAAGGATACAAGACATGATCTTGGATCAAACAAGATTTTTTCACAAATATTTCAATAATATTTGTTGAAGACTTCCACTTTTCTTGTTGAAGACTTCCTCTTTTGGCCTAAAAATGCTAAAGAACGCTATGAATATTGGGAGAGACCTTTTGAGAGGACTTCAAAGCTCTAATAGAATGGATTTGAACGACCTATTGAAGGTGATGAAAACACGTTCAATAAAGGACACCTGGCTTGATCTCAGATCGAACGAGCTTTTTCCATTAACACTCAATTGATTTTGTTGTTGAAGCTTCAACTCCTCTTGACAAGGAAAGCAGAGAAACAACTTGAATATTTGAAAATGACTTTTGGAGAAGACTTGATAACTCCAATGGGCAAGAATTGATGACTTCCTATTTTCCTTTTTTCTTTTTTTGGTATGAATAAGTTGTTGGTAAATGAAATCAAACTTAGATTCAGTAATTTACAGCTGGAAGGGGTCTAGAAACACTAATTACTCTCTTGGGAATATAAAAAAAAAAAAAATTTCTAAAAAACTCGTTCCAGAACTGTGCTGTCCTAGAGAACTGAGCCATGAGCTTATTCAAGGCTGCTAAGAGAGTTTGCAGACAGATAAGAGAGAGATTGAGAACTGTGCTGTCCAGAAATTTCTATTTTTCTGTCCTGAGTGTATGTGACCTGCTTAATCTACAACAACTAGTATCAAAGCTTCTTTTGTTGTAGATTGATCTGCTGTTCTTTTAGGCAAAGTGCTTGTCCAAGTCCTGAGGAAACAAAAGGGAAAACAAGTTGCAGAAATGGAGCGCTTGCAGACTACGGACAGACTCACAAGAATTGAAAATTGGAGGAACTAGAAGACTCTAATGGAGGATATTTTATTCTCTAAGGATTGCAACATCGTTCCTAAATACAAGGAGGAAGCACAGGTAGAGTTAAAGATGTCGGATGAAGATTGGAACAAAAAGTATCCTAACGAAGAATGGAACAAGCTCAACCGAAAGGTTCTCACCACCATACGTCCTTGCTTAAGCAATAGTATATTGCAGATTCATCGAGGAATCATAGAAGCACACGTTCTTTGGAAGACTCTAAATGAGGTATGACCAGCCAACCGGAATGAACAAGTACTATGCCATTAACAAAGTCTTTAAGATCAAGATGAAAGAAGGGACAGCATTACAAACTATCTTGATGAAATGAGCAATTTGTTTGCTCAGATTGATGATATAGGAGTAACATTTGAAGAGAACCATAGAGTAATTGCTATTCTAAGCTCTTTGCCAGACTCATGGGAAGAGTTAGAACCACTCTAACTGCAGCATCAAAGTTTCTGCCATCCCTTAATACCATCGTCTCTAAACTACTGGATGCTAAAAAAACAAGAGTTGTTGACTCTAAAAGTACTGGTGAGGCATTTGTAGTGCAAAGGGGTCATTCTTCGTCCAAGTGAAAAGAACGTGGAAAAGTAGAAGCCAAGGAAGGGCTCTGAATAGAGACTTCCTAAAAAATGGCTATCTTCTTAAGAGAAAACAAAAATAGTGAAATTTAAGCAGAAGCAGAAAAGGTTTTCAAAAGCAAGAGCATGAAGTAAATATATAATATTTGCCTTAAAAGACTTTTTTTCGAGGCTTTTAAAAACAAGGGATCATCAAGTAAATATTTATCGTCACTAATATCATCTTTTCAACATGGAAATACTAAATCTCAACCTCTTTGATTAGCCAATAAATATATTTTCCATTTATGTATTCCTTATAATTTTTATTGAGGAATAAATAAATGTTCTTTGGGGTGATGATACTAGACTTGATCTTGGATCGCACAAGCTTTCTTTCACGAACATGTGGTCGATTTGGTTTTTGAAGTTTCAACCACTTTTGATAAAGAATGCTACAGAACAATTAAAATATTTGAAGATCACCTTTGGAGACGAGTTCAAAACTACAATGGGCAAAGACTTGAAGACTTCATTTTTTTTGGTAAGAACAACTTGAAGCGGAGACACAAGGTTTGATCTCGGATCAAATGAGTTTATTCCACGAATTTGAAGGCATCCACTTCCTCTTTTTGTTGAAAAATGTCGAAAAAAACTTCAAAAATTTCGGGTTTGAACAACCTCATCTTATTAATGATGAGAACTTGTTGAGACGAGGGCACTAGCCTGATCCAAAATCGAATCATATTTTTACAACACACTAGATTGATGTTGTTGAAGGTTTCCACATTCTCTTTTGATGAAAAATGCCTCAAAGACCTTTGAAGAGACTCGCGAGCTCTCAGGCCAAAGTTTGAGTAACAAACTTCTGTGATGGTCTTTTAAATATCTACGAAGACTCCATCATGTAGGTGTGAGAGGAGTAACATCTATGGTAGTTGGATCAATCAATTTGATCATCTAATGAATTAACTAATTCTTGTAAATCAAGAAATCAAACATATAGAATGGATATTTGAGGATTTTAGGAGGATATTTAGCAATCGTCTCGAAAGACTTATCTTTGGAGGGTTTTTGATAGACATAAAAGAAGGACTAGAAGCAAAGACAAGCCAAGAATTCCTAAAGATCCTATCATCCGTTTAAGGGCAAATGCAATAAGGAAATTGTTAATTTAATTGGTTGAAGAATGAGAAGAAGAATTTTGTTTAGAAGCTCCAACAAATTCAAAGGGAGGAAATCAAGTTGATAAACATTGTCTTATATATAAGAAAGCTTGGTGGATGAATTTGGAGGAACACAGATGTAAACCAGGAGCAATTTCAGTGCCAGTCATCCGCTGAATTCTATTTGACCACAAAGTTTTATGTTTTTAATTAGTTTTAGTCCTTATTTGATTAGGAAACTTTCCAATGAGTGTCCAGTTAATATATTTTTATTCAGATTTAGTAGTTTATTCTAATTAGGATTCTTAGAATACTTTCCTAATTCTAGTTAGTAAAGGACTAGGCATCATTTGTTTTTCTAAATAGGATTTTTGTATTAATAATAAAGTAATTAAGTTTATTCAATATATTTTGAGATTTGAGAATATTCTCTATCAAATAATTTAGTTTGGATTGTTTGTGTCGTCACCATTTTGGAGATATTGGTTCATGTTTGAGAAACAGCGTCGGGTCAATATACGTTCAAGCATCGAAACCTAATAATCGTCTAGGTCAAAGTTTCATACGCGTGTCAGGTCTAGAAAATATTCTTTCTATTTAAAAATAAAAAATTTATATCTTTTCTATGTTTCTTGTCCTTCATATTTTTCTTTGATTGTTTCTTCGAGACAAAAATTCTATCTTTCTAATGTTTCTTGATATCTTGAATTATTTCTTAAAAAACAAGATTCTATCTTTTTATTGTTCTTGGTCTTGACCAAAAAGTTTTTATCTTTCTATTGTTATTGAGGTTTCTTGAGTGGTTGTTGTGGTTTCTTAGAAGCATATCCCAGGCAAAAGCTCCCACCTTTTGTTGTTATTTGTGACTAAAAATAATTCAAAATTGAAAATTGTCAAAGTGGATATCTTGTGGGAAATTTGTGTTTATTTATTGCCTATTCAAATTTCGGTTCCTGAAAAATCCATTCTATCACAAAAAGATAGCATCTTTTGAATCTTCCAACGTATAAAGTTATATTCTTTATTCACCTACTTCTTGATTTCTTTGATTCTTGTATGTCTATCTTGTGTGAATTAATTGATTTAATTGATTGATTGCTACTAACGATCTTCATTGATTGTTTGATAGGTCGATTGAAGTTCTCTTAAGAACCAAAAGAAAAAAGAGCCAAGAAGAAAAGGGCAGGTGAGCTCATAACAGTGATAAAAAGCTAGTAATTATGTGATAGACGAGGGAATCGACATTCTTGAGAGAAACACGAGGGAATGATGTGATGAAAATTTTATCTAACCTTAGTTCTTGTAGAAATTTGTTACCAATTTTTAAGTAGGTAGAATTCAAGCAAGAAGCTGCTAATGGAAACTGTGGAAGTATCAACAAGACAACTCGGAGGAGAAGATGCTCAAACTAGTGGTTAAATCTTTTTATGGATTTGCCATGACTTGGTGGGAACAAATGGTATTAACTAGAAGAAGATGTGGATTATCACCCATTACTACATGGGAAGAACTAAAATTGACCATGAGGGAGAAGTTTGTGCCTAAATACTAATATTAAAATCTCTTCCAAGGGTCTATGAGTGTTCTTGAATACTTCAAGAAGATGGAAATACCTATGAGTAGAGCTAACATTAAAGAGCATAGAAGAGCTACAATGGCTAGGAATTCTTGAAGGCTTGAAGGACAAGATAAGGGAAATAATTGAACCATCTTACTGTCATTGTCTTGAGGATATGGCATGTGCAGCTATCCAGATTGAAATAGACTTGAAGAAAGAAAATCTTATGAAAGATCTTGTGGAAGCTATGGTATTGCATCATCAACTAAGGTACAATCTGCTAGAGTTGAAGACTAAATGCTTTTGGTGCAAAGAACATGGTCATCAACCTCATTATTGTCCAATCAAAAGATCATTGTTGATAATAGATAGAGAGCTCTATTTTGAGGATGAAAAGAAGGAAGAGGAGGTTGAAGATTAAAAAGATTTTGAGAGACAAGAAAATGAGCAGAAAAATGAAAATTGAGATTGAGATTAAAAATGAAAACAGCAAGATTAAGATAAAAGATATGAATGAAGAAAAAGTATGCTTTAATGAAAAAGAGAGAAAAAAGTGCTTTGTTGATGAACAAAGAGATTTTTATTCCTACTAATATTAATCATTCAATCTCTTTTGTTCTTATGCCTAAATTGCAAGAAGTTGAAGGTTTAATTAAGCTCAAGGAAGGCAAGGAGAACATAGCAATGAATGCTATGTTAAAGTGGTACATATTTATCTCTACACTTGATAATAAATTGTTGAGTTTTGAGCATGACATGATATTTTCTACAAGTAAGCATGATTTTGTAAATGTTTCTTATGGTGCTATTGTTAAGCATAATGATTCTTAATATAAAGAGAGTAGTTTGAATATTCCTATGAGTCTTGGTAAAGTTTTCATGATTATGTAACTTATAAAAAGGAGTCTTGTTTGAATGCATGTGGTTATAGAGATTATGATTATTACTTCTGAACAATGAGTTATTACTAAGTTTTGTAATCATGATGTCTTAAATGCTCCTTCAAATGACTTGATAGAGATTGAATTACATGGAAAGAGCACGAAGATAAATTCTCATATTTTGAAGTATGTGGATTTCATGAGAAAGCATGTCTTGAGGTATACATGATTGAGATATCTAAGTTTATTTTGGGTGGTTGAGTATTACGGATTTTTGTTATTTTGTCTCTCGACAAGGAATTGTGTTTTCTAAGGGTATGTATATCTTTTTGTGAATCTAAGTGAGTGAATTAACAATTCTCATGATTATTTGCCTAGATTGGATACTCTATGTTCTTTTGGGTATTTTGTGCATGATATGTACTTGTTGGATTTTAAATGTGATGGTTTTGAAACTCATGATAGTGGTTCTATATTCTTGGGTACATTGTTTAAAAGGAATGTTGCAGGACTACATATGAAAAAGGAGTCAATGATTGTTGATGAATACTTGATGAAATCTTGTGATGATGAGTTGATCTTTGAGAAAGTTGAGTATAATAATAATGGCAAGATTGATACATTGATTTTGTTCTTAATCTGGAATTATTTCTTGAACATCTTATGTTTTAATGGTAGATTTGGTTCTATATTCTTGGGTACTTTGTTTAAAAGGTATCTTGTGATGATGAGTTGATCTTTGAGAAAGTTGAGTATAATAATAATGGCAAGATGGATACACTGATTTTGTTCTTAATCTGGAATTATTTCTTGAACATCTTATGTTTTAATGGTAGATTTGGACATCAATTGTATCACGCTTTATGGGGTGATAGATCATTAGGTCTTTTGATTTATGTGTTCAATCTAAGGGCTTTGTTTTCTTGGTATTTAGAAAGTATATTTCTGTTTGGTTGTATTCTTTTTGAGAACCTTGTAGATGAAAAGAAGTTCTTTTCGATCAAAGAATGAACACCGCTTTTGAAATTTTATATCGACAAATCAGTGGATGATAACACTTGTTGAGGCTTTATGGATATTGATCTTGGTGGTAAATATTATACTTTTCATTCATTCAATGTTAATAACATTACTCTCTTCAATGTAGGACTTGAAGATTCAAGGACGAATCTTTTTTAGGAGTGGGGGAATGATGGAGATCAAAGAAGCACTAGAAGTGATGACAAGCCAAGAATTCCTAAAGGTCTAATCATCCATTCGAGGGCAAATGCACTATGGAAATTGTTAATTCAATAAGTATAAGAACAAGAGGAAGAATTTTGTTTAGAAGCTCCAACGCATTGAAAAGAGGGAATTCAAGTTGATAAACATTGTTTTATATATAAGAAAGCTAAGTTTACGAATTTGGAGCAAAACGTATGCAAACCAGGACTAATTTCAATGCCGGTCATCCGGTCAAACCTGTTTCACCGCTAATTGTTTTTAATTAGTTCTTTTAATTAGTTTTAGTCCTTAATTGATTGGGAAACTTTTCCAATGAGTCTCCAGTTAATATCTTGTTATTCAGATTTAGTAGTTTATTCCAATTAGGAATCTTAGAATACTTTCCTAATTCTAGTTAGAAAAGGATTAGGCATATTTTGTTAATATAAATAGAGCGTTTTTATATTATTCCTAAAACAATTTTTGGAAAAGCCCAGCTCTCTTTGTCTTCGAGCTTTCATTCCTCAATCCACGGATTCATTCCTTCATATACCTCCCCACCAATAGATAGAGGCAAATGGGAATAACTGAACCACATCCACAAAATGCCAGTACCATGCAGCTGCTTCAAGGCCAACGTCATGCTCCTTGGTCAGATGACCAAGATATTGGCGAATACCACATATGATTAAGAAAAAGTTTATTCAATATATTTTGAGATTTGAGATTATTCTCCATCTTCGTTAGTTCTTTGTTGAACTCTTAACTTAACAAACAATTTAGTTTGGATTGTTTGTCGTGTCACCCTTTTAGAGATATTGGTTCATGCTTAAGAAAAACAGCTTCAGGTCAATATACGTTCAAGTATCGAAACCTAGTAATCGTTCAGGGCAAAGTTTCATACTCGTTACGGGTCTAGCTAATTAAAAGCTAGGTTCGCATCAATTTTTAAAATAGGTAATTTGGAGAAAAATGCCAAAGAAAGCTTCGAATATTTGGAAAGACCTTTTGAGAAGATTTGAGAGCTCTAATAGGCTAGATTTGAACGGCATCCTCATAGTGGTGATGAGAATACATTGAGGCCAGGGTATTAGGCTTAATCGCAGATCAAACGAGCTTTTTAAATGTATACTTGATTGATGTTGTCGAAGACTTCCATGTCCTATTACTAGGACATGGTATCGAAACCATGTCCTTAATTAATATTGGTTCACGCTTGAGAAACAGCTTCGGGTCAATATACGTTCAAGTATCGAAACCTAGTAATCGTTTAGGGTAAAGTTTCATACTCATTACGGGTCTAGCTAATTAAAAGCTAGATTCACATCAGTTTTAAAAACAGGTAATTTGGTGAAAAATGCCAAAGAAAGCTTCGAATATTTGAAAAGACCTTTTGAGAAAATTTAAGAGCTCCAATAGGCTAGATTTGAACGACATCCTCTTCGTGGTGATGAGAATACGTTGAGGCCAGGGTATTAGGCTTAATCCCAGATCGAACGAGCTTTTTAAATGTATACTTGATTGATGTTGTCGAAGACTTCCATGTCCTCTTTTGATGAAGAACAACAAAGAACGCTTTGAATATTTGGAGAAGACCTTTAAAGAGACTCAAGAGTGCTCTCTGGTCAAAGTTTGAATGACCTTCTTTTTCGTAGTCATTTGAATCTCTAAGGACTCCTATATATAAGGGTATGGAAGGAGTCACATTTATGGTAGTTAGATCAATCAATTTGATCTTCCCATTAATCAACCAATGCTTGAAAATCAAATATACAAAATGGATATTTGAGGAGGATTTTGGGAGAATATTTAGTAATTGCCTTGAAAGACTTTATTTCTAGAGGGTTCTAGAAATCAGTGATTAAATATTCCCTGCTAGAATCTTATCTTTTCAACATGAATATCCTAAATCTTACCTCTTTTAATTGCCAATAAAGATATTTTCCATTTATTTATTCCTCTTTTAATTTTTTGAGGAATAAAAAAAACTGTCTTTGAGGCAAGGGTCCTACGCTTGATCTTAGATCGAATGAGCTTTTTCCACCACAAACACTTGATTAATTTTGTTGGCAAAGTTTCAACTCTTTCTTTCTATGAAGAAGGCCGACGAACACTTCGAATGTTTGAGGATGCCGTTTGGAGAAGGCTCAACAACTCGAATAGCCAAGCCTTGATGAAGCACAAGCACTAGGTTTCATCTCAAATCGAACAACTTTTTTCCACAAATACTTGATTGATATTTGTTAAAGACTTTTACTTCCTCTTTTTGTGAAGAATGCCAAAAAACGCCTTGAATATTTGAAGAAACCTTAGCAGAAGACTTGAGATCTCCAATAGACTTGAGAACACGTTGAGGCAAGGGTACTAGGGTTAATCTAGGATGGAACAAATTTTTTTCCCATAAACACTTGTTGTCGAAAGCTTCTACGTCCTCTTTTGATGAAAAACACCGAAGAACGCTTTGAATATTTAAAGACTAGAGAACTATAGCCAAAGTTTGACTCCTTTTTTGGTTGCCTTTGATTCTCTATGAAGACTCTTTTATATAAGTGAGTCACATTTTATGGTAGTTAGATCAATCAATTTGATCATCTAATTCATCAACCAATTCATGAAAATCAAGAAATGTAATATATGGAAAGGATATTTGAGGAAGATTTATTTAACAATTTCCATGAAAGGGTTTTTTGGATACAATTTTAGAAATGAGGGATCTTAGTAAATACTTCCCTTCTAGAATCTCATCTCTTCAATATGGAGAACTTAAATCTCAACCTCTTTTGATTGGCCAATAAATATATTTCCATCTATTTATTCCTTGCAATATATTGAGGAATAAAATTTTCTTTGTCTATAATGTTTACATAAAAAATCCCAATAAAAAAGTCTTTCGTACACTGATTTGCTAGTTGAGCATATATGATATCTTTGCACCAACTTGAGGGTAGTGTTGACATGATTGATTGTATTAACATATTTTAGGAAGGTGTACAATTGTATAGGGTACTATAAATCTTTGATAGGTTAGATAACAGGGAAAAAGGTAGTATTAATCCTACATCCAAAAGGAGTTATACTTGACTTTGTATGAATGGGCTTTTGATATTGTTAATTATTATTGGAGTAGATCAATAGTTCTTATAATTCTAGTTTTTGTTTGCTTTAATTTTAGGTCTTCAATTCCTAAAACCTGAATTTTCTTTCGTTGAACAACTTTTTTCGGATCAGTAGATCTTTGATTGATAAATTTAAAAATTAGTATTGGCATCCTAAATTTGTTTATGTACATGTTATTCTTTGTGAATAATATACATAAGAAATTATTCTCCTAAATCTACTTAATCCGTGTGTTGCCCAACTAACTAAAGACAAACATAGCCAATGAAAGACTAGAAAGGAGTAGTCATTCCTATCAAAAATGTCCTAGTGGATTCTCAAAACTTTGGAGCCTGAAAAAGACCACAGAGCTAGAATTTCCCTTTTTCCATCCCATATAGCATATTTTTTTTCCTAAGCATCTCGTACAAGAGCTAGAAAACATATACAACTAAGAATTTGCTCCAAGTTATTCTAGAAAACATTCAAACAAACCAATAGATAAATGTCATGCAAAATCATTATCCTAGTTTGCAGAAGAAGCAAGAGCATAGAAAATACAATACAAGAAGCAAATGTTCAATACCTCAGATAATATTGAATCTGCAAGAGGACGCATTCCATTAACACCTATATATCTGGGTTGAGAATTTGGAAAAGGGTCAAATAGTCCACCTGCTTCAAGCTCCCCAACTGTCCCCTGCCATTCTCTAACAAGGCCTTGCATTGCCCACAGATCAACCAGGCCACCAAACTCAGGGTCATTAACAGTAAAAAACTGAGCTGCATTGTCAAAAATCAACGGCTGCGGATCAATTATTCTTGTGCCCATCCTTCCTCCCAACCCATGAAGTCCCTAGATTAGCAAAACAGAATCAGAACAGATAAACGGCTTTCCATTCTTGGTCATCATTAAACATGGTATTGCAACAAACCAAATCTAATATCCATTTGTGTGTGTGTGTGTATAGAAAGAGAGCTAGAGGCCCTATATAAGAAAAATCTTAGCTTAATATGGAGTAGAGCTATTAAAAATGTTGAAAAAAATGTACAGCATGAGCTTGGTTACTCTGTAATCAATAACATTTCGGGATGCTCAGGGAGGCAAATCTGAGCATGATATACACTGAAGGTAAACAAGATTACAGCAACTGTAGCAAGAATCAACCAGAGAGATCAAAGAAATTATCCTGCACTAGTCAATTCCATAGATCTTCAGGATCAAGAAAACATAAATGGAGAGAGATGTTCGTTATTTGATTACATTGTTAATGAAAATTCCTTCATCTTTTAAATCTTCAGTATCCAAAGTCCTTAACATCCTGAAATTGCTAGCCTTATAACATAAACCTCGTGAAATTAACCTAGGATAGAAAGGAACAAAGGAATGAACTAAATGCCAATGAGTAGCCTCTTTGATCCTTATCACCCCATCAGAATATCTAAAAATATAGTTATGTAGGTCAATTTACTCACGTTTTCAACGGTCAAAGCGAAAGCAGACAGTTTCTCACTAATTGTAAACAGACATGATTATTAGACCTCCAAGAAATAGCCAGCTGAGATTTACTTAAAAACCTTGAGGGAAACATGTAATATGCAAGACATAGGTTTTTCTACTAACAAAGGGCCATCTTAAAATGAAAAGGAACTCATACTCCTACTTTTATCTTCCCTTACTGTATAGTGCATAAGAACATTTAAATAAATAAATAAATAAATATATATACATAAATATATATATTCCCTCTGTCACTAAATATATATGGTCACAGCCATCAATTTAAAAAAATATAAGGTAATGTTTTTCCCTAAAATGCCCTCCAATCACCCTTCAAAAAATCTGAAAACAATTTCATGAGTATATCTAGTATAGAAAAAACACCCTCAAATATCTAATTACCTAAAAACAATGATTTATAATAAGTGAGAATGACTTATAATCAGTGAAAAAGCTTATAATAAGTGACAAAGAAAAGTTAGTTAGAATGACTTGTGAAGGAGTATTGGTTATCTTATAAACAGAATCTAGATAAATAACAAAACCTAAAAAATAGAAAGATACACACATGCCAAACTGGAACACTGTGATCTTTACCACACTTTTAGCTTCAAAATCAACATATCCAACTCCTGTAATTACACAACGAGATTTCTGTCGTCACTCCCATGCTTCACATTCATCATCCATGTCCCATTCTACTTATGTAAGTTATGGTTTTTCGTTTTTGAATGCCCTTAAAAAAAATTTTAAAAAAATAATAATAATTAAAAACACCCCTTCAAATATATAACTTGAAAAAGAACCCACAAAGCTAAAAATATAAACCAATTCTGCTAACCGTATCAAAAACAGTGGAGCGAATGCCTCTTTTCTCCAGGTAAAGAGCACAGATGAGGCCTGCCATACCACCGCCAATAATTCCAACAACCGGATCATTTGAAAGCGGACCTGTGAAAGCCACTTGTTCTTGGGAGAAGCTCTTCTTCAAAACTGACTTTCTAGAAGTGCCATAGGACGGCTTTCTTCTCTTCCGAGGAGAATTGATGATTGGCTTTTTCTGATTGTGGGAAGATCCTTGGGCGACACAAACAATTCTTGGGGTGATTTTGTTAATGGGATTTAGGCATTTGAGGATGGTGAGAAATAATTCTTTGTTTGACCGGGATTTCAAAGGAGAGGGAATTAGTGGGTTGAATTTGAAGTCAATAGTTGCAGAAATGGAAAAGGGTTTCATGGCTGGAGTTGGGATGAGGGAACGGCTAACTGATTTTCCTCTTTTGTTTATAGGATAAGAAATTTTTATCAACGGTAACATAGTGGAGCAGGAGCAGAGGCAGAATGAAATCTATATTTTTAACGGGAATTTATCAAATTTTTAGTGTGAAAAAGAAATTGAAATGCGTATTCGTTCCAATTAAATATAGTATTTATTGAAAATTGAAACTAGGAGAATGTTGATAAAAAAAATTAAATTATAATCTGACAAAATGTAATTTTTAAAGTAACCTTCAAATTAATTTTAAAATATTAATAACAAATTGATTTAAAGACATTAGTAACTAGGTTTAATATAAGAGGTTATTAACAAATAAATATGTAGCATGTGAGACCTTAATAGGATTGGAGATGCCCTTAGACACCCTCTCTCTCTCAACTTTAGGCACTTATTTTAGAATTTTCATAAAGATGCTCTTAAGGGATCTCTAATGGTTTATCATTTCAAAGGATGCTTATTGAAGGTTCAACGTGTCACACACACTTATTTTAAAATATCTTCTTAAGAATCTACATCTTTCAATTGTTCTCCTTTTTTTAGTTCAATTGTTCTCCTTTTAGGATGTCTAAAATGGGTTTCACATACCAATTCATTTTCAAACTCATTTACTAAATCATGAAAATAATTTATTTTTCACATTTTCACTTGTACTCTATTATTAAAAACAATATATTTTAAAAATATTTAATAATTTTAAAATAAATTTTGAATTAATTAATTAATTTTTTCAAACCACAAAAATCAATAAACTTATAAATTTTATTATAGAAAGACATTAAAACAAGTAATTAAAATTATGAATTATATAATACTAAACCGGATAATCACTACGGTTAAAATAAAGTGAGTAAATAAAAGTAAAAATAATTAATAAACACTATAATTACAAATAAATATTGCAAAGTTAATAAATTTAAAAAATAATTAAAAAGAAGAAGAAGAAGTTTGTATGGTTAAAATAAAAAAACAAATGTGTTTTTTAGGAAAAAAAATAACAAATAAATATTATAATATGTATATAAAATTAGAAAGAAAAAAAATAATGTATACAAAAATTGAAAGTTCACAAAAAGAAAAGAAAAAAATAGTGAAATTGTTAAATTGAAAGAAGAAGAAGAAAAGAAAGAAAGACAGAGAGATAACAAAATACAAATCAAAAAAACAAAAAAGAAATAGGAAGAAATTAAACTCAACAATTTGCACCGAAAATACTTGCTGGAATTTTTTGGACTGCCGTGGATATCTTTGACTATACTTGCTGGAATTTTTTGCTACCAGTTGGCGCAGTCATGCTGGCTGCCCTTTTAACTACATTTTTTGGCCTCCTCAAAACTCTCGATCATTCCACAGGCCATCACATTTTTGGACTCTAAATCTGAATACATTGGGAAGTTACAATAGAATCATGTCATCTTTTGCTTTATGTATTTTTATGTAAAAACTTTAAGTTTCTTGGCTCTTTTTTTGACGTTAGGATGTTAATTCTTGTACTTCTTGTATATCCTAACTCTTTTGAGCCTTTAAGGCTTTTCATATTATTTTATTTCAAGTAATAGAAAGGGTGTGCACCCAACAATACCTCCTTTGCCAAAAAAAAAAAAAAAACAATTTGCACCGAAAAGAAAGAGAAAAAAAAAATTTAAAAACACAATTCTGTCATTTATTGTAGTAGACCCGTCCTCCATAATTATGTACTCAAGCACAGGTGCACTTGAATGCACCGCTGCACCACTATTGCGCTGATATGTATTTTGGGGCACCCCTCATTTCTCTCTTTCATCTTGGCATTAGGCACTTTCCATTGGGGATTTTTTATATATGTAATATATATTAGGTTTACTATATATAAATAAAAAATATTTTTAATAAAAAGATTTTATTTTAAAATAAATAGTTTTATTTAAATTCAATAGTTATAAAATCTTATCTTTAATTAAATATGGCAAAAATAGTTACAAATTTTAATACTTCCTCCATCATTAAATATAATCATCTCCCATCAGTTTGCAAAAATTAAAAAACCTTTTTCGTTTATAAAATACTCTCTAATCACAATTTATTAAAATGTAAATACCATTTTATTAGAGAAGTAATATAAAAAAATATCTTCAAATACCTAATTAACTAATAATGATTTACAATTAGCGATATAAAAATTACTTAAAATGACTTATATTCAATGATGGAAGGAGTATTAAAGTTATTGAATATAAATAAAATCTTGTTATTTTAATACTTAATGAAATATTATGTTCATTAAAAATTGGTTTTGGTTTGAGTTTAATAATTATGGAACATTAATATACCAACCTTTTTGGTTTTATTTGCTAATGCTAAGCCGCCATTAACAAGTACAGTTTCAGGAACAAAGATAAACAAGGCTAACACATCTTCAGCCAGAGGATATAAACAAAGAAATTGAGAAGAAGACCTCGAAAACAAGCTACTAACATTGGTACGAGGGATCTAAAGGACCCGTGGAATTAATGCAAATGAAAAGAACTTAAATTTCCAAAGTTTTCTTCCAAGTAGTTCAGAGGACTTTCCACACCACCGGGTACTATACATCAAAAGGACCAAAATCATTAAGTTTCGAAGAATTTCTGTACAATACCCGCTGGAGGAGCATTCTCGTTCACCAATTTCCTAGCTAGTGCATGCATGCTACCAGCTCTGTAAGGTCAGAGTCGGGCAGTCAGCTCAACCCGGCCTTTATATCATCTTGAGGCTGCTTGTCCATCTGTGATACTGTAAACGTAACATGTGTCTGGATCATTCATTGATCGTTTTGGAAGGTTCCACTGTTAGATTGGAAGCTTTGCGTGGCATTTTGGACTTGTTCACTATCTTGAAGTAGCATCTACTGACGAAGCACTCAATGGCGATTCCGAATCTTCACTTGGGCATTTTCTGGAGTAATCAACTTCAGAATCACCTGCAAAATACAAACAGATCAATAGAGTATATATTATATAAGAACAAGAAGATAGTTTATTTGTCAGGAATTTTGCCCATTTGGTCTCACATTTCAATATCTACCTAGAGACTTGAGCTTTCAGACCTGTTTTTATTTATAAATCTTACCCATACTAATATCCAACAGCCACAGAAACCACCCCAACAAATGTCAGATCCCTCCCCTGCTACCCACACCTGATGCAGCCTAGTCATCAGGGTGACTTTCATTTTGAGCTATTGAGCTATGTTAAAACTTAAGAGATTTTACGTTCAAACTCAAATGTGAGGGTCCGAACGTCATTGACCTCCAATCTAATTGACCAGCGTTGACATAAACAATAAAGGTGTAGGTATTAGATTAGAATATAACTGCGAACAGTAACAGCAGACAAACTCTCAGATGATATGCTCCTCTGAATATCTGCAAGGATACAAAAGATCGGCAAAAGTTTGAGTCAATCACAGGGTAGAAAAAGGATAAAGAAATTAACTATCACCTTTCTGCATTAAACATAAAGTAATCCCTAGGAAGACAGAGCCAAACAAATAAATAACAGTGCAAACATGAGCTCAAGATATGTTCGTTAGCATGTCAAAGTTGCCAATTCAAGAAAATTTCAAGGCCCAAATGTTAAAAGAGCAGTGGTCTCACATGTATGCCATTGTTGTCTTCTTTTGTGCTTGCTTCATATAACAATCAGACTAATCACCATTGTCTAAAAATAAAAATTGATATATTTCACATTTTTAACATTTAATCAGAATAGATCCATGTTAACCAAAACATTAAGCAGAGGTCACAACCATATACATTTAACACAGTACTCGATCGCCTTTCTTAAAGTTGCAATTTCAAGCATTTATTACTTATCATTGCATATATATGACCACCCCAAGGTCCCCAATAATGTGAAAAAATGGAATAATGTGACTACAATAAGTTGAAAAATAAGATGGCAAACTAGATTGAAATGCCTCAGGGTTTGAGAATAACATCAATTCAATTACTTGACAATCAAGAAGTCATAATTTGAAATCAATATCCAATCTGTAAAGAATTAGGGCTAAAAAATTATAATTCAGGAGTTTGTTGTTTCCAAGACTACAAACTTTAATTATTACTAAACAAAGGTCAATGTAATAAATAGTTATGAACATCATCCATACGATCATCTAGTAATGAATCTTAATTATGTAAGAACAAGGAGCAATGAAGTCCTAAATCCCTAGTTATAATAGCGAAAAGTAAAACAAAACACGTCTTAAGTGCCAAAATATAGTTGGAAAAGGAAAAAATCTATCATAATATTATTTTTCATTTCTGAATAAAAGGAATTCATTAATAGAAAAGGTATATATGATGAGGAAATCCTGAGGTGGCTGCTTTCCTATCCCTTACCAAATTTATCAAACCAATCCATAATTCATATTTTTGTTGTATTTCATGCCATCTTATATTGAGATGCCATAAGTTTCTAGTAAAGGACAGATTTTAGTAACAGTTCACTCTGACATGTTTTTTATTACATTAATAACACAAGAATACAACTCATCTAAGATTTATAATACAGCAAAGACACATAATAAATGAGCAACTATACAACCTAAACAGATGAAGAAGGGACACTACTGAAATACACAAGATCAGTCAGAGAACAAGATATAATTTGAAGGTAACTTCAGGATCCTCATTCTTCTGTCAATCATGAGAAAAGTCAGTCTGAAACTGAAAACTGTTAACATCTTGCAGGGGGATACAGAAAATCCTAGACCAGGATACCAAATTTTTTGAGCAGCACTACTGAGATGAAGTTGACTTAGAAATAACATATGATTAAGAGAATAAAACAATATAATTATGCATTTCAACAACATAAAACATCACTTACCCAAAGAATAATGTAGTCCCTTGACAGCCTCAAAGTTCTTGTATGTGTACCCAATAAAACTCAAATCCTGAGAAGTTAAATTAGACTGCCAAAAGAATTTATGCAGAATGTAAGATACAGATGTCGGCATTCAGTGTCATATATCATAAGCAAATTATAACATGAACATTTTTTAGGTGAGCTCTTTAAGTTAACAACATGATAAACAATGCCAGAAAGAAGCACCGAGAATGGATGATATATTGCACAAGCAGTAAAAGTTATTCACTGCAGTTTTCCTCATAAGGATTTGCTTAGACTACGAAGGTAATTGATTCACATTCAGTGTTTGGAATCTTTTTTTCAGGCAATGATCCAAACACCATGATATAATTCATTGTTTTTTTCGAAAAGCCAGAAGACGAACTATATGGAGATGAAAACAGATCATGACAAACAAAGTAACTTAATATCTAAAAGAGATGTAGATTTTGAATTGTTCAAATGGTATTGTTTAATTTCCCATGACTTAAGTCCAAGTTCAGTAATATTAACCCTACTCAACACACAGGTTGTCATAATTGTATTAAACATCATGTATTTCTCAGACAGCAATTACATCCAAAGTTCCACAAAACAAGGATAATTAACTCGATTCTACCTCTGTGGTTATGATTGAATTTCCTGTAGTTCATCTTGGTTCTTAGACATCTATCAAAATGTAGGCCCATGTATATATCATAAGCCAGTCTCAAGATGGCTCAATATATGCAAAATGAATGAATAAGCATTTTCTTAGTTCTTTCATGTCTATTACCATGTCATTATGCTCACCAATTTGTAACTAGTGCCTTAGGCATATCAAAGATCTACTATTTCGCTAGTAAGGATTGTGAACTGTTCGTTTTCAGTCTATTTTTTATTTCCTTGAGCTTTTTTACATTAATTCTCAACATCTCAGGATTTCAGTTACTGGCTGAAACAGATTATCCATTGATGAATGGATTAGTAGTATGCTATTGCGAAGAATGCTTTATCACTCATAACAAGCTGAACAAATGAGTTTCTGTTTTTCCACTGTTTGAGAGAAGAGTACCTTTCTCAGGTGTCCAGAATTAGGTATCGTGGGCGGAAGATCCACCTATAATGTATTTGAAAAAAATTTAGACTGGTGACAATAAGGATATCAGAGGGAAAAAAAGAAGAAAAAATCTTAAGGGAGCACATCAAAACTGAAAAATAAACTAGGAAAGTAAGATATCAGTTACATAATAGAAGTTATGGCAACTAATTTATAAGCAGATCATTACAGTTCCAATCAATTTGATCAATATCAGTGAGATTGAAAGTCTTCCTTTGTAATTTTTATGGTATTCCTTCCTTTTCTTCTTTGAATGTGGTCACATTAATATAAGCAGCTGTGTAAGGAAAAAGAAAAAGAGAAATCGCATTACATAAATGGAAAAAAATCAAAGATAAATTAATTATTGGACCATCCAATATAGGTTACCCCCGGCCGCCACCAGAAGAGAAAAAATCAGATAGTGCCATGCTAAGGGTCGGTGATGCCAATTGATGATAAATGGCAAACACGGAAGTAGAGATTTTTTTAAAGAAAAGGAATCATAACATATAAACTTATTGTCTCTCAAGGTTAAGTTCAAACCAATCAGCTCCACTGCCTAACTGGTAAACTTATTTGAGAATCCTAATAAGAATATCAGCAAATTTACTCCATGCAGAGGAGCATTTATTTTGAATTTAAAACTTTTATCAGAAAGTATCTACCCAGACTTAAGATGCACCATAAGACTATCTATTTACATTTTTGGTAAGAAAACTTTATCGTTGGCTAAGGTTGTCAACAACATGTTATGGGGTCTGTTTTGGCTATTGGCTCTAGTATTTAACAACAAATGGAACTTGATGGCAAATTTGTTTTGTAAAATTTAAGATAATTGATACCCACTGGAAAAGTATGGAATAAGAGTAACAGATAGATGGGAACCAAATGAAGGAATATTAACACAGCATATAAAAGATAAAAATATGGTATTAAAAAGGTAAACAACAGTCTGCAAACCTCATCAAATTTCATGAAATTCTGGGTGTCAAGATCACCATTGATCTCTGGTTTGTATGCTGCATCCATGTCATAAAGTTTGTCCCAGTTTATATCTTTGAACCAGGGGTGAACCTAGTAGTAATAAATCAGATAAAAGAGTTCCCAGCAGATTGTTGATTAAGAAACCAATGCAGATACACATTACAGTCCCTGAAAGGATACCTTTATTTGCTCAGCCCCATGAGAACCTAACCGGCTCTCAACATCACAAAGCAACCCACAGATGAGGCCCTTTGCTTCCAGAGATATCCTTGCTTCATCTGGAAATTTCAAGTGATTTTTCCAGTGAACAATCTGACAAATGCAATTAAAAAATTCATCATAAAATCAAACCATCTATGTCCAAAGAGACAATAGTAGATACTGCATTAGATGCCTCTGAAACAAGGAAACAGGAATATACAATGGTAGATGTTGCGTTAAAAGCTTAAGAATCAAGGATTCCTTAATTGACTAGAATAGCTTACAAGGTTGACCCTGAATATGTAGCTATTAGTTGATTGATGTTGCTCTAAGTAGATAATAAGTATAAACCACAGTATCTACTCCTTTATCTAAAAAGAAAAAAGCAAGTTAACCCCTAATAAGCCTGTTGTATCTTTCCTTGATGAAACTTGAAAGTAACATACTTTCATCGACTAATACTGTGAAGAGCTGAATGTATTTCAGGCCTCAAGTTTTGTAATTCAGACTTCAAGGTTTGTAATTCAGACTTCTAATTACACATTCTGAGAACCCATATCTGTAATTTTTCTTGTCCTGAGCAAAAGAATGTTATCAAGACAAGACAAAAGATAAAAGGGTTCTCGACTTTCCACGTTACATTTGCCTTCTACTACAAGAGAACAAAACTGTCTTTTTTTATTAGAGAAGAAATGACTTTGACACAGTTTTCTAAAATATATTGATATAGACACATGACGTGAAAATGAGCCTCTCCAGTTAAGAAGTATGTCAAGGATAAAAGTAATCAGCTATAATCCAAAAGTTTGGCAGTAAGTAGAGAACGGCTGCCAAAATCAATTTAAACTAATATTCTAATGAAGGAAACCATATACCAGCATTACCTTTCTGCATGTGGTTATTGGTTCATCAGCATAGAAGGGGGGATAGCCTACAAGCATTTCAAACATTATGGCACCCAGAGACCACCTGCAAGTTCAGCTGTCTGAATCAGCACAAAGAGGTTAAATGAATTCTGAACTACATCCATTGGTACATCTGCCTAATATTAATTGTTTTATTAGTGTCAGTATGAAGTGGTTAAATTCATTCCCTCTCTATCTGCTTAAACTTTTAGAGCAGTTAAAATTTAATATAGTAGGAATTCTAGGGTTCGTCTCCTGTTATTGAGAAAAAGGTGTAGTCTCTCTACTTTTAGATGAGGTGGAAATTTATCAGCGGGAGGTCATGATGGGTATCTAAGGTGGACTTCAATACATCCATTATATTAGTTTTCAGAAAATTGGTAGGAGAAATAAAATTGTCAAAGTAAGAAACTGAGAAGAAAAGAAAAGGGAAAAAAAAGGAAAGAAAGAGAAATAGAATTGGGCCAATAGTAGCTCTCATTGCTTTGTAAAGTTCCTTTAAAGCAGATATCAGAATCAAGGAATTTTTTTCAATATGGCTATTTGTCAAGATCTAAAAAAGAATGCTAAGTTAATCACGAAAATCCTCATTTTTTATCCTCCTTAAATGTGTACTACCAACATACGGAAAATAATAGGCCTCAACAAGGCTGGATTCAAACTCCAGAAACATTCATTGACAACAGATCGCAACTTGGTAAAAGATAAGATTTTTTTCCCCAGCAACTCTCATCGAAGTGCTTCATCCTCCAATACCTTTAAGGTATAAAATACTATTTTCATTACCTATCATGGCTTTCTTCTAAGCTACAGAAAATTCTGATAACTTACCACCAAAGATCCCTGGTCATTAGTTCCTCTATAACCAACCTAGTAATTTCAAATTTGTTCTTTTCTTATTCTAATGTAGAGGTTACCAAACCAAGAACCTGAAAGGCATTGTCCAATGAAATACTAATGCTGTATTGTTCTATGCCAATCTAAAACCTTTTACCTTCTGTGTTTCATTTGCCAAACAATTAGAAATACTTGATACTGTAAGTATATATATTTGTTACTACTACATTCACGGAGCAACATTTTATAAAGATTCCACTTGAAGGGGGGACAAGAGAAAAATTAACATTAAAGAAAAACAGAACAAGATCAGAAAATAAAATTTCTAGAAAACAACACATCATCTGAAATGATAAAAGGGTGACCTTGAAATAAAATTGGGCTTTCCCTGTTTGTTCTGGCTACAATGGACTATGGGTCCAAGCATGGCACATTATAATGCAGGGATGCATGATGATTCACTTGCATAAACCTGTACCCAAGTTGTACAGTTAAAAAGGTTTTGCAAAGGGCTTTTTGTAAATGTTGAAAGAATGTATAATGTCTCACGGACGATATCTGTACGACCAACACCATTTTCCTGTCTTCTGATAACAAAATTCTTTAACTACCACTCAAATGTCCTAAAGAAATTACAAATATAGAATTGGTGAAGCTTATCCACATCAGACTCTACCATTAGTATGCTAGAACTCCCACTGGACTTATTTACAGCATAAACTCCTGATAAGCTCTAACACAGCCATAATGTGAACATACACACTGAATGGCAAGGTCATTTAACTTTTACAACAATTGTAATTCTAGCATTTAAACGTGTACCCCTATTAAAAGGAGAAGTAGATTAGATGTTTTACACCTTTTAATCTTTTTTACACATCAGAGAGAGTAACAGTCCTGATAAAGTTCCACCACTTCCTATCCAGCCATCACTTTCAACCTTACAAAGAACATGCACTTCATCCATAGAGTACTTTGCACAAAAGCTAAGGCACACTTTACAGAAAACATTTAAAAGATACTAATTTCTAGTCATTGTTTTAGGATTCAGTCTGAACAGAAAGTGCAGATAATAGCTAGGATCATCCCGAACATCCATTCAGTGATAAGTTATTGCATTTGAGCCGTGTCAACAGGTAATACCATTTGATTTGGCAGAATGTTTTAAGTGAATAAAAGTTGAAAAATACTTCAACCACTATAAATTAAATGTTCACTTTTGAATAGGCACAAATAACTTAAGAGAACATTTTACCATATACAAGTTACACAGTACCTTTACTAATTAAGGTCAGTAGATGTAGTTAGTTTTGAAAGTTTGAATGAAAAATATATTAATTTCAGGAAAGAGGACATTCATTATAGGACAACCTCAATAAATGTTTAAATTGAGTTTAGAACAAATGAAACTACCTAATTATGTGACACAAATAGGAAAGCCTGGACCAGGGAGGTACTTTATGTCAACTTTGAGCATATAAAACCTGCACAAAGTAGACTGACTACATCTTTCAGTATGAAGGGTCTAAAAATTATTTCTTTTAAGCGCAGTGTCAAACAGTTTGGGCATTGCAGAATCTACCAGTATCACAGAATACAGGAAGAAGGGAGACGGACAAAATATGGATCGATTTTTATGCAAATTCTCTAGCATGGTGCAAAATGATGGGGGAAGCCTTTGAGATATTTCTTCGTGGTTGTAACAAATATTTTGGTAAGAAAAGGACAATCTATCTCCAGGGAGTGATAAGCTAAATACTCCATCTGTTTTATAATTATAAGTCACATTTAAGACTTGCTCAAAAGTAAGGAAAATGATTAGATAGCCTAATTAATGATAGAAACACTAGTATAATCCTTTATTGAATTCCTCAAAGGATAAGAGAACTAATGTCTCTCAACCAAAAGGTAATTAGTAACGATACAAAGATTAAATAAAGTTGAAAAAGAGATGTTAAATGCTTATGATATTCTATAACATGACTTATGTTGCAAAACAAATTCTGACCCAAAGTGACCTGTATTGCCAAATGGAGGGAACGTATCTATAGTCTCTACTTATTCATTTTTACTTTGTATACCAGATTGATCTGTCGAAAAATTCAGAGATATAAGTATAAATTTCAAAGTGGGATAAACTTCTTCTTGGTTATTTTGAGATTTTCTAATGAGATTCCAGGTTTAAACCGTATCTTATTTTCAGGTGAATCATAATTAAAGTTGTTGCTTTTATAACTTAAAAAGGGTGATTCATTCTCTATTAAACTTGAAGTCCCAGTATGTTAGGCATGAGTCCTGATTTTAGGCTTTAATGGGCCACAATTTTTCACCTTTTCTATCCTCTCAATTCAATCTTGGTGCTACCATTCTGTACTGTAGTCCTTCATGGACAACTGAGAAACCGATGCATTGTTAATGCTCCTAACAAATCTACAAATGAATAAGAAGTTGTCCACTGTGAATAAACTAAATATATTTTATTGTAAGCAACTCACCAATCACACTCCATGCTGTAGCCTCTCTTCAATAATACTTCAGGAGCAATATAGTCAGGTGTACCTACTGTTGAAAATGCCTGTTGGACAGAGAAAATGAAGAACTTAAAAAGCCAGTTACAATACACAAAACACATTGAAATGTACCAGGATGTTTAATTAAGTAAGTGAGCTAGGAAGCACTAACAATCGCCAACCTGGAATCAGGAAGGTTAGGATGTAAACAGTTAATTAAAACACAGGTACTTTTATATAGAAATGTATGTGCTTTCTGTCAGTATAATCTGGAATCAACAAAATGGTGAGTATGACTGGCCAAAGTCTACATTCAGTTCCAGATATTTAGGGCGCCATCTTCCTGTTCTATATCAACATCCCTTGATGCCTTGATGAAATAAAAAATATATTATTTAAAAAACTATATAAAAAAAATTACTTGGAAAGAAGGCCATGATAAAGATTCCAGTTTTTTCTCATATGAATTGATCTGGAAACTTCTTTTTTCCATAACGATTCCATAAATATTGTTTTGGAAGTTGTTATACAACTATTTACTTTTCAAAATTTGAAAGTTACTCTAGGAAATATGTCTATTTCTTATTGTTTCAGGTGGCAGCACATGAATACCAAAACATTTTGAAATTTTCTAGAACATTCAAGTATTATAAAAGAGTCATCATGAGTTATTAACATCTTAAACATCCTCAGGACTTCCCTATCTTTTTCTGGTTCTTACTGTGCAAATATAGATTGTCATCATTTTAAGTAGCAGTTGTATTAGTAATCATCAACAAAGGAATATAAACAGCAATTCAGCTTAAGCTGTAAGAGAAAGTAGTAACCTTTCATTAATATGATAAATTCTGAAGTCCTACGCATTGTAGGTTGTACAATAAGTTAAGAGAAGTTTTTTGGTTTACCAATTTCCTTCTGTTTAGTTGCCAGTGCTGCAATTGTTCTAAAGTGCTACACCAAGATTTTCCATCTTTCTTATCAGGTAAAGAGGCATTGGATGGAAGTGACCCACTCGTCTTTGCCTCATCCATCACCTCGTCATTTATGAGCTTCATATGGGAACAATCAAGAGGCTTGCAGAGACCAAAATCTGATAACTTCATGTGGCCATTTTTGTCCAACAGAAGGTTGTCAGGTTTGATATCCCTATGGAAATAGGATCACAGCAATTAGAAAGAAACAGTGATTAGAAATGGGAACTTACACATGAATATTTGTATGGTTTCTCCATCCAGAATTGTTTTACAATTCATCTCTAGTCAAAACACATTTTATCAACAAATCTCTAATTCAATTCAAATTTTTCTAAAACCCCACATGTGGTCTTCCATAATTATATTAAATATCTCTTTTTATACAGATTTTTGTCAAAACCATATCTTTAAACAATTAATTAATTATATTTTTAACAATAATTTATGGGGCCCAATTATTGTCAAATGGCACATTCAAATACAAAACTTCAAAACGCAATCCAAATCGATTTAGTTCTCAAAAGAAAACAAAATTTTCAAATCAATCCAAATTTTCAATCTGCATTGCCCTGTACTAACCTGTGGATATAGTTATGTTTATGGACCGACTCTATGGCCAGTACACATTGTGCAATGTAAAATTTAGCAACAGTCTCGGTTAAAGTCTCCTCTCTCATCAGCAAAGTCATCATGTCACCTCCAGGCAGGTATTCCATTACAAGATACAAGTACTCAGCATCTTGGAAAGAATAATAAAGTTTCACAATGCAGTGACTGGCCACTTCTGCTAGCAAATTTCTTTCAGCTCTAACGTGTTCAACCTACAATTTTTGAGTGGCAAAGAAATAATTACACTGAAAATTTCCCAAGCTGTAAATACTCTGTTCATGAATTAGCTAGAAGTATTGAAATGAAAGAAAATACAGAAAAAATAAGTTCAACAGCATGAAATTACCACAAAAAATGAACAAAACCCAGTTAAAAGTCTCAAGTATCATAGTGGCACATTTATAAAAAAATGTCATAAAAAACGTAATCGTGGTTCCAAATGTGTAAGACATACTTCAACATTCATGTTCTAAATGTTGAAAGGAGATAAGCAACTGAACATTGAAAATGGTATCAGTTATACTAGCATAATACTCTCCCCATCCCATAAAAATAGTCTAGTTCCATTTTTCTCTGTATATTAAAAAATTTCAGATCATTGTTAATCCAATTATTTGTCATGATAATTTTACTTATATACCCTTCATTCAATGTTGTTTGGAATGTCTGCTTTTATATAAATATATATATATATATCCTTAATAAGAAAACTAATTATATATCAATTGACGAGAAAGGGTTATGCCTTTTCCCAAAAGGATTAGGAATGAAAATAAAGGAAAGAAGACAGAGAACTTGGGGAAATAAAGGAGAGAAGACAGAAAAAAATGTTGAACTTCTTAATAAGAGAAGTAGTTTTCAATAAGATAAGAAATCAAGAAGGTTATTTTAGTTTTTTACAAAATAACTACCTATTCTAAAAAGGGTTAACTAGACTATATTTTGGCCAAAGAAAAAAGGGAAAGTAGACCATCTTTATGGAAGGGAGAGAGTGGTTCCTTATTTGGATGAATTACTAACTTAGGCAAAAATGTCACTTATACTGCTATAAAAATATAAAGAAGCAGACTGACGAAGTAAAAGAAGAAGAGGTTCTATTTATTTCCACAAAGAATTCTGTGAAAAGAACATATAGAGAAAAGAACTGCTTGATTCCATGAATAAATTAGTAAAGAATATAATTAGACCTGTCCCCTGCTAAGCATGTCCGATTTTTTCAACTTCTTCATTGCATATATTTTACCCGATTTCTTCTCCTTGCACAACCTAACCTGCAAGGCTAATTCTGCATAAGAAACAGTTTCTGCACAAAATAAAAGGTAATTCTATAACATACTGCAATTAACCAGATAGTTCCAATAAAGAAAGGCAGCAGCATATGCCAAAGAAGAAAACAATGGCAAGCCATCTACAATGGTGTTATAAACTCATGTAGTCTAAACTTCAGAATCTCAAGGGTAAGGAATTGGAAAGCAAAGAGTGCAAGGCATTTGTATCTTATTTCTTAATGTTTGATTCTCTGTGACATTTTCAACCAATCAGCAAACTGCTCCCTGAAACTAGAAAATCTCTCATGGAAACAGCTTACTCTCAGTAAAAAAAAGAATTCGTAGACACTGACACACAAGATTTACACCCAGAATAGGAAAAATTAAGCAAAGAGCATCCATTTTAACTGCAAGTGTACTGAGACATTTTGTTGCTTTCTTCTAGTTTCAACCATTGTTACGACGCCTTTCATATGACAATCAACTAGTCGTGCATATACAAATTGAACAAGATATCTGGTGTGAGAGCAACATCCCAATAAAAACTCCCTATAAAAAGATAGAGATGAATTTACATTAAATCTCTGTATAAAAAGGCTTAATAGAATAGCAGAACTAGAAAATGATAAAGAAAAAAATGACAAGGGATCTGAGAAGAACAGTGGAATGAAATTTTCATATAGGAAAACAAATTACATCAATTGACCATTGAGGCATCCACATTCATAGAAGCATTCAACGTATTCCCTCCCTAAAGTATATGGATCTTTGGCATTTCATCACAAAAATATAAAATAATTCACCTACAAGGACTAATTTATTAAAAAACTTCAGGTTTGAAATAAATAAATAGACCAATTGGAATGTATTTGACGTTATATTATATGGCAGGGAGAAAAAGGCCTCTAGAAGAATAAATGAATAACAGAAGCTGATTCAGATATTTCTATACATGCAGTTTTAGAAGAATCTATATAAAACTCAAACCTCCCCAAAGGCTCCTCTTCCTATAACTGTCAAAATTTCAAAATGATCAACAGAAATCTTATGTCGTTTAAGGCGCATATACTGTGTCTCCTTAAGCTCCAAATCCTTCAATAAATTAAGTTGCTCCTCCTCTGATACAGCTGAACTTGCCAACTGTGTTTCAAGTGCTGAGCGCCTGCAGAGAAAACATCAGTTCACATCATCGTATAACTTTAGATTTACAAAAGATAAAGATAGAACCTAAAGATTATAAATTGCAACTGAGGTCTCTTAAATCTTCAGTCTGAATTCTTTTGCTTCTATTTCAACTAATCCATAGTTCTTTGCAGGATGCACTGACCAGTATTTGAAGTTCATTCTAGCACTATAAACTATCTTTTCTCTTTGTAATTTCATCCCGTTTTTTCCCCTTTTTATTCCCCTTAGTCAATTACCTGCCAGGTTCATTGTCCACTCATTGGAATCAAAAGCCAAATTTGACTCTGGCATTTTTAATTTTCCTAAGCAGACCTCGAAATTTTTCTATAGGGTAATACAGTCTTTATGGAATTTTTGCAGACAACTACTCTTCTGTCAGACGAGACAATGACTTGTTCCCCCATTGAACTGTTTGTCAAATCAGGAAATCACAAAGAAAAGAAGCATTAAGGATAACCAAATAAAATGTTTTATTGTTGGAAAAGAAGACTCCAATAATGTAGAGAAAGTATGGATCTTTCAACATCAGATCTTCTTTATGTAACTTTGTGAATATAATTCTCTTTTTCTACAGGTTAACAATCAACGTCGAGCAGAAAATTCCATGAATTAAATAGGGATTTCACTTTGTACCCACATACTTGCAGTTTCATGCCCAAAGAGTGATGAGACTGAGGCAACTCATGATTTCTTGACAGAGTTCAATGAATATGGAAATTACATGCCAGCAACGATAATCGGCAAAATAATGAGGATTATATATGATCACATTGAAAATGTTCATGATCAGAAGAAAGCAAGATTTTCCATTTGAACATAGGTCATCCTTCGAAATAAAGCAAGTTGGGACCTTTGAATTCAAGGCTTCAAGCCTCTTGGTCTATGGAAATAAAGAAGAAGAAAAAGCACATTTTTGTTCCTTCCATGCAATGGCAGTTAGCTCCTACGAAAAAAACCTCTAGGTTGTTAGACCACTGAACCAGCATGACCATATATATATAACTATAGGCTTTTCTCCCTTCAAGATAAATTTAAGAAGAAAAGCTCTCACTTCTTGGCATTACACTGTGACTTAAGCTTAAGGTCATTTAAATAAGGGCCTGCAGATGTAATCCCTATGTTCAGTCACTCGAAGAGTTTAAGTTTCAGTAAGAAATAATTAGGATTACATATTTAAATATCCTTGCAGATAACTGCCTTCGCCCTCTTTACATGATCTTTTAAATATGTAATACAGATATCTTAATATTTTCAATGCAGTTTAAAAATTAATAAAAATAAGAAACTCTCCTTCACAAATCAGCAGTAATAAAAAATACTTAATTAAATTACCTAAGTTCCCAAAAATGCAAACTCCGTAACATGCATGTAATGCGATAAGGGGTTAAGAGTCATCTTTAGACAATAAATGCAGATCAATACTTTTCTCAATCCAAGAAGGACAATGCATAAAGAAGATCTTCTCTTTAATCTAACAATAATACGAAAGAACACGACAATCAAAGGTTGATTGGTCGAATTATATCAATATGCATAGAGATTTAAATACACCTAAGAACATTGAGCAATTTTTAAAACTTCAGCCAAAAAAGGAAATCGCATGCAAAGATTTGGCTGCGTATTTGGACATATATTTTAGATAAATGTAGGTTGCATGAATATCGGTATATGGATAATAACCTTTCTTTGCGTTGTTGGATATGTTTCAGATGTGATTTGTAATGATCCTCAATGTATTTCTTAGCAGCTGCTACCCGTTCCAATGTCAAGGTGGAACCAAGCTGCTCCTCCAATTCTTCCTCCTCCTCGTCCGCCAACTCCACCACCTGCGCCTCCTCCATCTCCATGTCGAAATTCCTGAAACCTCCGACTACCACTCTATATTGCAGATGGATAAGTACGGGTAGGCCAGATTCTGATGTAGATTAGCGACGATTAGGCAGCGGAGAGGGAGACGAGAGTGGAAAAGAGATGAGAAATGAACGAAAGTGAAGTACGGAGAGAGAACAGAGGGAAATCGAACCGAAGGGAATAAAATGAAAACGGGAAGCTCTAAAAACTAAAAAGTCTGTTTCCGCTCATTTGCAAATGGAGGTGGTAGTTAACGGTTGGATTTCACCCGCCACAATCAATGGCCCATGGCCTTTTTGCCACGTCTGGGGCTCCTACTATTATTATTATTATTATTAATTCTCTTCTGAATCATTTTTATTTTACATTAACTTTGTATAAATTTTTTTTTCTTTTTTTTTGATGTACAAAAGTCATGCAAAATGTACTACTTAATTTAAAAATTTACTTTCACTTGCCTAAGACTACTTTCACTTATCAAACTAATGAAAATGATAAATAAGTTATTTTATAAAAGTTAAATGTACCCTTTAATTTTTTATCAAGTCAAAATAGTTCATTGAATTCTTAACGAAGGAAATTTCATTGTTGTTGTTTATGAGATAATTTACAAGCCATATAAGTTGTTAGATTTATTTTTTAAAAAATCATGATATTAGATATTAATAATAATAAATGATTTAAAGGTGAGACCTGCATAATACAGGTCGTGACTTCCACTCAATCTCTTTGAATATTTTAATCTTAGTGAGTTATATCTTTTAACTGAACAATCGAGGTGCATGCGAACCAACCGGAACACCACTAGTAAAAAAGATATTAATAATAAATTATTTTTATGTATTATGAAAATTATTTATATTAGAATTTGTGGCTAAAAAATAAGATGACATGACAAACTAATTCAAAATTTTAAAGAGGACAAGGGTTGAGTATTTGAAGGGGAGAGCATTTACACACATTCAGATTCAGCTATAAGGATTGAATGGGTCAACTTAGTTTCCTCCATGCTACCAACCAAATCAGAAAAAATTAAAATCCACGCACGTTAAAACACTTGATTGATGGTCCATGTGGTCAGTGGCACGATATGCACAATGAGGAAAAATAATTAATTAAAAATGTAGAACTAGATTTTGAATGATGTTTGACTTCAAAAATTAAGTTTTTATACTGTCTGCGTCAATCTGCATCTTTTGGTCAAAAACTTGAGAACGAAAACAGGATTGTTGCCCCGGGTCGCCAATTCACACAAGGAACTTTTTTGATCTTTATGCATATTTTGGATGTTCTAGAGGGGTCGTACAAAAATGTATTAAAAGATTTGAATAATCCCAAGAAATGGGACAGAAAACAAATAACTCTGTTGGTTTTTGATATGGAAGTCGAACCAATTTGCAGTGATCAAAATCTGGACCAAAAATATCCTTATATTGATAGAACTTGAAAACCATTTGGCTACATAGATTTGAAGAATTACAATGATGTTAAATTATTCTATAACATGACTACGAGACGCCATGAAAGAATTAATGGATCAATCCAACCACAAAAATCTAAGACTTTCTGTAAAGCTAAGTAAGTTATATAAAAGTTGTGCCTGCCAGATTATGATGTAGCAGCTTGTGTGCTATCAGATCTCTAGCCTGCACAGCAGTCATTGACCTAATAGGATTCTCTGGAATCACTTCATCATCAAACAAATCAAACCTAAGCTCCGGACTCAATTCTTCATTTCTCATTTCACATATGTTATGCAACACACAGCAGGCCCCAAGAACAATTGGCAAATCCTGGAGTTTCACCTCTGTTCTCTTTTGCAAGCATTTCCATCGCCCTTTCAATCGCATAAATGCCTCTCTAGAAATCTTCTGTACCTCTCCAACCTTCTCATTGAGAGCATGCTGAGTCCAGGTAAGGTTCTGCTTGGTATAAGGAACCAATAGCCAATCCATCAATGGGAATCCGGCATTACCAACGATTAAGACGTCCTTTAAAAGTCCCCTGTTTGCTCTCTGGGAAAGAGCGGACTGCTCCAATACCTTGTCATCAGTCATCGAACCAGGATATCCAACGCAGATATCGGTAAAAGTTCCTTTAGAATCAACAACCCCTTGAACAGTGATGGAATAAGAAGTCTTCTGATTCCGCTCGGTATGCCTCTTGTTGAAGTAAGAAGCGACACTAACCTTAGGGGCAATAATTGGAACATGGGTAGTGTACATCGAACCTCCGACATTAGGAATTCCTGAAAATAGTTCGAAATCTCTTTTAATCTCCCTCATGTTCTCCTCATTAGGCCACTGTAAGAACTTGGGCATCAACACATTCCTTATAGCGGAGCAAACCTCGAGAACAAGCTTGTGACAAGTCGATATCCCCAAACCGAATCGCTTTGAGACCTCGCGAAGAGGCTCACCAGTGGCCAATCTCCATATACACACAGCAACACGTTGGCGAACTGGGATTGCCAATCGCAACATTGTATCCTTTTTTGTCACGACAGACTCCAGTTCATCACATATCATATCAAACGTAGCTCTACTCATTCGAAAATCCCTTTTAAAGTCTTCCTCAGGAAAATCGCGACTATTACAATGCTCCCACCACGCTTTAGACCGATTCTTCACCCATAACCTCCTTTGCGAACTCCCGACGCTCCCACCTCCCGCATCAGCAGAAGAAGTAGTTGTTTCATTATCAGGTGATTCACTTCGGGCCCGTTTTGATCCGGAACTATTCCCATCCTGTCTCATTGCCAACTGATCTTTCTCAGGACTAGATGACTGCGAAATGGAAAATGAACCCACCCCAGCCGGATAGCTGGTGAACTGTTGTTGCTGTTGTTGTTCCAGTTGCTGATTATCAAAATTCATAAAATTGTCCACGAGCTCCTGCAAGGCTACAGCCTCGTTACCAATCCTCTTCCTCTTCTTTGAAAGATTAATTTGAGAAGAAGTATCGGCAGGATCAATTAAAGGTTCAGAATCTTGAAAAAAAGGCGAGAAATAATCTTCAGAATAAGGAAATGGGATGGAAGAAATTTCCATTATAAAGCAAAAGTGAACACAGGGCAGGTGTGAAAGTGTTTGAAAGAATAGGAGAACAGAGATTTGAATTGGGTAGGCAAATGTGAACACCAGAGAATGTTTGAATTGATAAGAAACAAGGATTAAGTATAAGATATATAGGTAAAGATTGAGATTAAGAGAGAAAGTATAGAGAGAGAGAGAGAGAGAGGAGGGGGGACAGCGAACACGGTTGAGGTGATAACAGATGGGGTTGACGGAACGAAGGAAGAACGGAAGGAAACAAGGAAGGAAGCGTGTATGCGGTGAACGCGGTGCGGAAGATTCTGGGGGAGGTTTCTGACGGTGACCTTTCGAATATGATTTTTTTTTTTTTTTGAAATGATTATTATTGTATTTTAAACCAAAAAAAAACTCTAGATCTTCGAACTTTTTTCTATATCATCTTCCATATATTTTCTATACATAAAGAAGAAGGATAAAAATATCCAAACCTTTAAAAAAATAGTGTGATTTTATAATTGAGTTGCTAAGTAAGGAAGCAATTTTGAGTTCGAAAATTATTAAAATAACTGTACAAAATACTCCCGTAACTTTAAATAAAAATTAATGAGAATTTTTTCATTCATTATTTAATCTTCTTGCATCAAGAAGAGGAGTTAAGAGATTTCAGATTTAAAATAAACTTATTTTAGAAGATAATTTAATTTTCAAAATACTCAGATGTTAAAAAAATTTACTACTTAATATTAATTTATTAGTTTAAAAGTTTCTATCTAATAGTATGAACTTAATTAATGATTTAATTTCCCATCTAATAAAAATATTTGTCGAATTGAATTTGACAACTACTCACTTTAATGCAATTTTTTTTAGTGAGTGTGTGCTATTAAAGTTCTTTTTTGACTCATGAAAATATTATTATTTTATTTAATTGAATTTTTTTTAATTCAAAAATGAAAGTTCATGTAGATTTTATTCCTTAATCAACTAATAATTATTATTCTTTCGTTGAATTTAAAACTTTATATTTCATATATAATCAAAGAATAAGAAGAACCTTCAAATACATGTATAAAATATCTTTTTACCAAATTATAATAAAAGGTATGTTACATAATAATAAAAAATTATATCAGTATTTTAATCATTAATTATTCTCTCCCCATGTCCAGGTTCAAGTCAATCCAGTGCTTATATATCGAATTTCAATTGTTTTTATTTAATGCATTCAAATAAATAAATAAATAAATAATGTGTCATTAGAATCTGAACTTTATCGGCATCGATTTCATTTCCATGCATTTTGTTTCTGTGAACCAAAACAAGCGTCAAAAAGAAGAGAATCAAATTAGCAAGTTAATCATTATCGGGGGAAAAAAAAACCATATACTCTCTCTATCGGAATTAAAGGTCTTCTTTTTTTTATTTTGAATCGTTCAAAATTAAATATCTTATTTTTTAATTTAATTAAACTTTTATTCATAAAAGGAACATGGTAATATTAAAATTAATTAAATCATAAAAATTTCTTAAAATATATGAAAGTGAAATTAAAATATTCAATTTGAAGTAGAGTAATAACTTAATTTTAAAAAGAATTTTTCTTGATTAAATTAATATAAGATTATTATTATTATTATTATGACGTAATAATATGAAACATATAATCCAAATCAGAATTCTCTATGGATAAAAATAGCTATATTCTTTTTTTCAAATTGATGAGATATTTACGCCGTGGGGTAAGGCGTACAGGTGTGCTGACAATGATGAGGATTATGACGTGTTGTTTAGTTGTTAAAATAAAAAATAAAAAATAAAAAATAAATAAGAGAACTATGTGTATACTCACGTTTTGAAAACGTGGAGTCTTCTGGTGATCAGAAGTTTCGTCAAAAGCGAGGACAGGTGGTGCTAAGTCGGGATGGAAAGGGTGAGGAAACCCCCCGTCTCCGACCACATTGTATTTAACAAAGGGACGAAGCTAAGATACTGATTGTACAGCTCCTAACATAACAGGTTTAGAAATTTAAGGTCTATTTAGATAGGCCGATAAAAAAGTATTTTTTAAAAAATATTTTTTTTTATGAAAGTATTTTGTTAAGTTATATTGTTTTATGTTTGGATTTAATATTTTATGCAATGTTTTTTAAAATTAAAACCTATTTGGATAAAAAAAAAATTTTATTCTTTGATTTTATCATAATTTTTTTAAGATTTAATAGAATGATCATATTTTCAAGGATGTACCCGAGTAGTTCGAAAGGGTAGCTTGCATATATAATAGATCGTGAGTTTGACTCGATCTTCATGCATACTCTAACCTTAATGAGTTGCAGGTTCTAACGGAACCGTGAGGTGTGTGAACTGACTCGAATATCGCTAGATAAAAAAAAACCTTATAATATATTAATCACTAATATTTAATATATTTAAGTAAAATTTAATCTTTAAATTTTGCATTTTTGATATTTTTACTTTTTATAATACATTAAGTATAAATATTTCACAAGTTAAATAACATGAATTTTGAAAATATTAAAGAGAGAAATTTAAAAAAAAAAAAAAGATAAAAGGGAGAGAGAGAGAGCCTAGGAGCCCGGGAGCGAGTTGGGGTGTTAGTAAAGCTGTCACTTGGGATTGATTCAGTCCGGCTCGGCACTAATCTCAAGGACCAAAGAATTTTAAGAGTCAGGATGAGAAAGTTTTATTTTTTTAAGAACCAACAAAATCCTAACCCAATCTAACCCCATAAGGGCCAAGGCTGGTTCAACCGTTTTTTTTAATTTTTAATTTTAAAAAAAATATTTAAAATAAAATAATTCAATTTTCACACTATTTAAAAAAAAAATTATAGAAAATAGAAAAATATCGAAAATGATATACAAACCAAATATATAAATAAAAAACTCAGTATTAATATTCATACAGCCCAAAATGCTTGCTGTGTAAGGGTGGAATGCTTTCCAATCGGTTAAAAGATAGCAGTTTTACAACGGCTGCTATCATTTGATCCTAGAGCGGCAACACTAGCAAAAGTAATAAACAAAGGCAAAATGGAAGTGAGAGAATTATGGAAAATTACTTGTAGTAGTCTTTTAAGCTTTTCGATTGATGATTGTAGTAGTGAGTGAGGAAGATGATTTTGTCATTTCACCTCGCTGGAGCTTTACCGATTTGATCAAGTACCTCTGGGATTTATTTTATTTTTTAGGGTTTAATTTATGAAATATAGTTAAAAAAAATAAAATTTTTCTTAAAAAAAAAATGTTTTACTATCGGGGATTTAACAAGAGCCCAACATAATTTGAGCTTCATTGCCCATAATAACATTACACGTAATGTTGTGATGTGCTACAAACTATGCGTTACTGAAGGAAAAGTGACGACGAACTTTTGCGACGTTATTTTTTTTTTTCAATCTGTCTATCTTAAAATATCGCAACTTCCACTTTATAAATTGAAAAAAAACAACAAAGTAAAAGTTTCTTGCCACTTTTCTTTCAGTAACACACAATTTGTAACATACCATAGCATTCCTGTAGCATTATATATATATATATATATATATATATATATATATATATATATATGAT